>CM056199.1:74387896-75079396 GCA_029692085.1 Gymnothorax javanicus
ACTCAACTAATCCATGTGTATATTACTTACTAATGAACACTTCTGTTAATTTGTAAAGCTGCACCTCTACTAGTTATTACTAATTCAATGTCAGCAATCGCCCTGTTCTAGTCTCCGCCTCTTGCTTTGCTTTCTCTGCCTCTCCCTGTGTTTCCGTGAGATCTCTCACACGTGCTTAATTGCTTTCCTGCACTCATTGTCTGTGCACTTAGAACTCCTTGACCGGAGCTGTTTATCTGTCATAGGTTATCTGCGTGGATCCCGTCTGTGTCTTGGCTTTTGCCAATTGTTGTGGTTAAGGACTTTCCCATTGTGCCTTCCTCTGTAATTAGTTCTTATCCAATTCACCTGTTCCCCGCATAGCATGTGACTTCCCTTGTGTCTATTTAGAGTCCTCACTGCTGTTCAGCCCTTGTCAGAATGTTGATCAATATTCCTTTGTGCAGAGCTCCTTGTATGCCAATCGATTATTGTTTCTCCACGACTGTTTCGTCCGACCTTGATTTTGCCTAAGCCCTTCTGTTCTTGTTTTTGTCTTTTTGGATTTTCGACCTATTTTCTGTACGACCACGTTTACTGTTTTGGATCCCCTGTGTATGACCCTCTGCTCTGGATTTCGACTACGATTTTGGCCTGCTGTCTATGTACCGTCGCACTTCTGCTTTACTGGTTTTGACCCTGGCCTGTCTAGTCGACCTTGCTTTTTGGATTTCGTTTTTGGCTTGGCAATTCTTGTGTCTTCTGGTCCTGACCCTGTTCTCAAAGGCATACAATTTTTGGAATTCCTGCTCTCGCGAGTGGTTCCTGAACGCACCGTCACAGCAAGTTCATAAATGCTGCCATTCCGTATGTTTTAGCCAATCAAAAACTACTTGTAGCAATGTCCCAAATGCTGTCATGTGAATGGACACCAGGAAATCAGCTGGGCCTCCTTTCCTGAAAAGAATCAATCGTAGAGCACTAAGAGGGTTTGCTACGATTGATCCTACAAAAGTTCTTCAGTCTTTTTGTGCGTTTCCCCAAGCAGCTCTTACATGGGAGCATGCCCACAGCTGTTAAGTAAGTTGTGATATCTCTTGGTGCTCTCCACTTTAATGATGCTGAGATGTTTAATTGATTTTAGGCCACACTCACCGATTTAAATGTGGGTCTATGTCAGCTATGTTATCTAGTCAAAATGAAATTAAATATACATAAAATAGTAAGAATAAATGAAACATATTACACAGTGGAGGCATAGTAGGCTATAAAAAATAAAGTAATGGTGACGTGTCAGTGACAGCTTCTTGGCTGAAATAAAGGGATTAATATCCTTGTAAGTACCTGTTTCCAATCATTATCCTTGATCAAAAATTTTTCCGATGATGAGTCATCTATCGGCAGTTAAATGCACAGCTTCCATCTGAATACAATGCTGCGGCTAGTAAATAGTAAACTTGGGGGAAAAAAATGTTTTATTCACCTTACAAAAAAGATGAATAACTCTTAACTACCCTGCTGGCTTTTGCGCTTCATGATTGTTTAAATTAAACATACCATCCTTAGTACAGTATATAAATGTTTCCACTGAGAATCAGAAATTATACAAAACAGAAAAAATTCAAAAAAATTCTGGAAACAGAACAGCAGCCTAGAAACCTGGCTCTTTGTCTGGATGAAATAGGCATAATGTTGGATGAAGTGGAGGCAAACACTTTATTCAACAGATTGAAAGGTACCCTTACTCATAAAAATCAAGCCATAATTTGGGAAGACACTGCAAAGAAAAGGACCACAACAAGGGGTGTGAAACGTGATGGTCAAGAGGCAGTGGGAAACCCTGATCACTGGCGTTTCCTGGGGACAGTGGGCATGGGTACCCACTTCAACCATACATCTTTACCAGTGGCTAGGCTATGAAAAATAATCTGGTGTCCAGGTGGAAATTTTTTTTTGCTAAAACAATATATCAGTAGAGACTGTTTAGAAGCTTCTGATTCCCTCTGGCATGGAGGTAAGTTTACCTCATCATTTATCAGCTGGATGAGAACAATGTATACCAGTCAATCAGCTTCTCATGTGGGCATGCACGCTCTATGCAGAGGGAGGCACTGGCTCTCCTATGCTTGGTCACTTCCAATGCAATCACACTCACAGCATGGCACAAGTGATTCTTCGCAACAAGATCCAAGTTGAAAACTAAAGAGAGTTTAAGAATAGCGTTAATAAAGGTGGATAACTAAAGGCTTGCTTATTGATTATGTCATGGTGGCTAGACTGCGTTATACTGCTACGTATGTGATTGTGTATTACATTGCATTTTACATAGCCAGCTGCCCAGCTAGCTAATGTGATTTGATTATGATTTGGCTTTTGCACTAACTTACTAACATAGTTAACTGCAATAGGCATGAACTCATCTTACATGTTTTGCGGCACTATTGTGCGTCCCAACTGTACTTCCAAGTTTTTAGGGACGTTAGCTAGCTTCAGTAGCAAGCTCAAGGGCAATGATTGTTACAGCTGGTGAGTGAAGTTACAGCGAAAGCCAAATCACATCGCGTGAACATGAAAATTACATACAAATGGTTTGGTAACCAGAAAAACACACTTCCAGGAACATTACAAAGCAATACATCAAAAATTCTGCGCTGAGCGTCAGTTTTGATACAATATTGAGAGCAGTCGGGCAAAAGCAAACTAAGACACTGGGACAAAAGCAGGTCTAGCTAACATATAAAATGTCTTTCCAACTCTCCGATGAAGTTATTCGACCTACATTCCATAGCCAATCAGAGATGTCGAAATGCTCCCCCATTGCCATGTCATTTGGGAAAAAACAGTTTCACATCTAAGCGAGAGCCTCCTTTCCTGACCAGGAGGAGGATGGAGATGGATTTGCAGCTGTGAAACAGCTAAAGTATGTATCTCACTGGGCTTGCAAACAGTTGGTGACTGTGGCGATTGTACATTTGCCACATTTACCATTCATTCTGCAAAAATTCTGCCAATGTCTCCAAGCATTTGTCATGTTCGTCAACCATTCACCGATCTCACTTTCATTCTCCAAGGAGTTTTGAACATGATCAAAATTTTGAAGAATCTTTGGCGAACGTGTCTTTTTGCCGAATGGTCCGCAAATACTTGACACAGTCACGAATTGTTCTCCAAATGGTCTGCAAACGTTCTTTGAGGTCGTCAACTATTCTTCAGTCATTCTCCTCCCTCAGGAATGAGGCAACTTATAGAACAATACTTGCAGGATAGCTGGAGAATAGATCAAATGGTTGGAGACCAGTTGCAGAATAGCATGAGAATAGTTGACAAATCTTGTAATCTTCAAATAGCTGGGCACTTTGTCGCACTGTCTTCTTCAAGGGTGGAGAGCAAATTGACTGCTCGGCAGGTTCTAACCATCCTTTTTACACTGAGGGGTCCAACTGGTTAGGGATGTGGGGTGGATTCAGAGACTATTTGCAGACTTTTCACAGACTGTTCTTCGATTAGTTGCCAACTGTTCTCCAAATAGCAGCCAAACAGTCGACACATTCACCAAAATGTCGCTGACCGTTTGCAGGGATTTTCCAACTGTCGTGAACTACTCACCAAAATATCACCAAAAAGTCGCCAGGAAGTCGTCAACAAATCAGTATCTCACTGACTGGCGAATACTTGATGAATAGTTCACGACTCTAGTATCACCAAAAAGTCGCCCAAAAAAGTGGCGAACCACTTGTCGCCTCTTTCGCCAAACGTTCATCGCTCAAGAGATGCGGAGTATATGGATGGTTTCGGGGCAAGTCAACAAGTTATTGGACTTAGGGCGCCCCGGTGGCACATCAGTCTAAGTGAGCGCACCATAAAGGCTGTGTCCTTCCTGCGGTGACCCGGGTTCGATTCTGGCTCGGGTCACTTGCCGCATGTCTTCCCCATTCTTCTCCCCAGCTTTCCTGTCTCTCTCCACTGTCTAACTTTCCAATAAAGGAAAAAAATCCCCAAAAAATAATCTTTCAAAAAAAAAAGTTAATGGACTTTTTTTTTCAGAATACGCCACTTTTTTCCCCCTCATGATCAGCACTCCTGTTGCATCAACCACCACAGAGACACCTTTATGTGTGTTTTCTTGATTTTCCTTTTCACAGTTCTTCTAATATAATATTTTATCTTGCTGAAATGTGTACAGAGGCTATAGCTTTTTGTTACTTTTTTTTTCTTTTAGTCTTTATTTGTTAATGTAATTATTTATTATTGGTATTATGTCTAATTTTTATTCATTTTCGGTTAATGTATAATTAAAAAAATCGCTGTTCAAGTTCCATTAATCGCCGTTTCCAGTCACGAACAGCATCAGCAGTCATAATTAAATACGATGGAAGAACTAGCACATAGAAAAAAACAATAAATAAATCGTTTGCGATAACTCCTGAAGGTCTTAAGACACACTTAGCTTTTTGTGAGTGGTATTCAGCACTAGATCTACGACCATTTCTGAGAGCTTCTTACAATGGTTTTCGGAAACACTCCACAAAATGCGTCGAAAGACGGATTGCACGATCATCATTTATGATGCTTTTGGGAAACGAGGCCCTGATCTACATAAACTGTATACTAATTGAGCCCCTAAGAGCCATACTGGGCCAACCCATGTTGGGGAACTTTTGAGAAAATGGGACTCAAAGTTGCCAGCTTCCTGCGTCATCTAGAGTATCTGGGAACTAGAAACACTGCTTCTGTTAAAAACTCAAGATATGTACAGTTACGTAGTGCACTTCTTATGCAGGTTTTGGATGCCCTTCTGTTTCATTTAAAGTGAAAGGTACCTCCTTCTGAAGAGGAACCATCATCTTCTGATTGATTTGGGTCAAACTCTGGGTCTCCATTATCTTCCACTTCACCATCATCATCAATCATAGCAAGCAATTCCTCATCAGTGCGAACCTAGCCGCCATGTTTACATTGAATATGGAAAAAGTTGTGGGATGGTCCACTATGACTAAGGCAGTGCATTGCATATTTACAGTGGCAGAGAGGACGTTTGCTTACATGAACAATCCTTGTGGGCAGATTGGGTTGGCTCGTTTAGGAAATGTAGATCTCAGTTTTCTGCACATGCTGACTACCTCAACTCAATTCCGCCAAAAGTGCGGGATGGCCCGGTATGGTTCTTAGGGGCTCAATTAGTCTTAGTTATCACTCGTGCTGCAGCTTAATTTTATACCCCCATCATACCAAGGTAGTTCTCAGTACATTCTCAAAAATTTGACAGAATGGGCTAGAACTGAATGGGAACTGAATGGATGTTTTAGAGTAAGAACCTCATTAATGGGCATGGATGGGAAGGGTGCTCCAGAAATTTTAGCATGTCCAAAAATTTCTCCTGGCCATCCCGTCCTAAAATAAGACTGAGGGTGCTTTCACACCAGCCCTACTGAATCGAACTCTAGTTTGTTTGCTTGGAAAGTCCGATTCGTTTGGGGAGGTGTGAATGTGCAATAGAACTCTGATGCAGATCAAAGAAGCGGACTCTGATCTGCCTAAAAACGTAGGTCTCGGTCCGCTTCATGCAAACCAAATCCCAGAAGCGGACTAAAACGCAGGGCATAGAAGAGCGATGTTTCTTCTTCGTTCTGTGTCTCGGCTTCTCCTTCAGTAATTCTTGATACAGCGCCGCCACAGGCGAGGAGGGGAATAAGCTATTCAAGAAGTTCAGTTCGTTTGACAAAGTGCAGTGTGAACGCAATCTCAGACCAGCTGAATGTTGCAAATCCAATTGAACCGAGTCCTGAATCGAACCGAGTCTACAGGACTATTTAGGTATGAAAATGCCCTGAGTGAGGTCTTACTGCAAACAAGATTGCCGTACTGCGAATGGAGTTGGCCTACTTCGATTGTAGTAGAAACGTATCGAGAACGAACAAAACACGGCAAGGTCGGGGGAAAATTTGAAGTACATTTGAACACCAACTTCGTACGGTTCTACCTCGTCTTTCCCGTTCCCAGACAGACTTAACTTGAGTACGTTAGGTCCTTACTGTGTCCTTATTCCGCCCGAATAGCTTTGCACAAACATAAAAAGTTTTGATTGGGTTTGAAATAGTTTCTACACCATTCTAATAGTTCTTATGCCATTTTTAGTGAGATCAACTAGTTTCTAATACGTTAATGTCATTCTTACCCAGTTATTACTATGTCCACTCCGTTTGCAGTCAGATCAGCAAAGTTTACAGTACAAATATTGCCAATCAAGGCCGCCCTCATGTGGTAGCAAGATTTCTCTATTAATCGATAACTCTATTCTTAGTTCGTTCTCAAGCAATATGCACAGAATAAATAGTAGGGTAGAGTGGGGTAAGACACCCCTGAGGGTAAGATGCCCTTTGCTTATAATTCAATTTCAGCTTAGCCCAGTATGTGGCTCTTGACTTCGACAAATGCACTGTCACCTGGAGGGAAATCCTGAGCAACAGAAGAGTCAACAGAGCAAGTGACATGTGAGAACTCAAAGTATTTGTGTTCTTACTGTCTTTCTTATAAAAAATGACCAAATGAATCATTTTGCCACAAGTATTTGAATGCTCCAGGAGTCTGCAGGACAAGTCAATGTAATTCTCTGATGCCTTCTCTATGTATAAAAGGGGGTCCTGTGTGGTGATAATAGGAGAAATTGGGGTTAATGAGCCAAAACCAATATGGTAGTGCTGGGGGTAAGATGCCCTTTTTGGTTTGGGGTAAGATGCCCCTAGGGAAGGAAGGCATCTTACCACATTTTGAATTGTATTCATTCTGTTTTATGAGTTTTTTCTTCAACAATCATGTTATATTTATAGGAAATATATATCAGACATAATGATTTTTGTAAAGAACTTGGGAATGCAAAGTTAAGTGTATCCATACATGTCAAAAGTAGGGCCATATGGAGTTACATAATAATGAATCATATATGCAGCAATACCCATAAAGGCCTAAAAAGAAATATATTGAGTGAAATGCATTATGGTCACTCTTAATTTTAAAGACTTTTCATGGATACTCATATACGTTCCATACCGCTACATGTTTATCTAATGTGGTGCCTCATATTTTTTAGTAGTGCACAAGATACAACCATCCATTCCTTGATGCATTTAATGCCGACAGTACCTTGCCATCAGTTGTGCCTTAGAGTTTAGTCAGTTAATAAAAAGTTAAGTTTAGGAGAATGTACCCCTTTCTTTCCCCATTTCTTCAGCAAGGAAATTTCTAAAAAGATGTTGATCTTTTGTATGATGTGTGCCTGCCAATTAAGACAGCTATAATATGATAATTACTCATGTGAAATGCAGTAAAACTAGTATGTATTAGGCTTTACAAGCTATTCTAGATAACATAAAACAGATGAACATGGGGGGCATCTTACCCCATCCAGAAGGGCATCTTACCCCAGGGGTGGAGTAAGATGACCTTTTTTTAAAAAAAAGTAATTAAACATTTAAAAATATTTCTATAGTGACTATGTCATAAATCTTCGAGATGTGGTAGCCAACTTTACATACTATCCATTCAAGCAAAAAAAAAAAAAAAAAAATTCATGTTGTTTACCTTCAGTTATGAAAATTCCTGCTTCTTACCCCGCTCTACCCTATAACCTCTATATATAGTAACTTAGTCCCATTGAAAGATACACACAAGCAGACTATAAACTTAAAAAAGTTACTCAGAATAGAGTTAGAAACGTGACACAAAATAAATATTGAGAGGTTGATATCCAGAAAAATTGTCACGTTAAGTAATCAAGAGTGACTTTGAAATGTCATCCAAAAAACTTGATATCAATCTACCCGCACAAATTTATGAAACAATTCTGACGATGTGTACAGCTGGAAGCAGTGAACGAGAGAGAGAACTGGCAAAAACACAGCGGTATTTATAGCCATTCGGCACGGAAGCAATGGAAATGTCCCTTTCAACAAACTAAAGACGTGATGAGAACTTAGTGAGAACAGGCTGGACTAAAGAACTAGTTTGATCGCAATGGTTGGGTTAGGAACTGTGTAATAACAAGTTGGAACGGGGTTGAACGTGTTGAGAACGGGGTTGAACTTGCCATGAACAGATTAGAAACAAGATGAACGGCTACTTTCTCCCGTTTTAAACATTGTACGAACTAGCTGTGATTGGGAGGAAAACAAGATGGACTTGTCTCGAACTGTATCAGAACGAAGTAGAGTCGTATTTGAAGCATTTTCTGGCCAAAGTTGCCTGATTTCACTCGTCCCCAGCCCGTTTCATCAAATTTTTAGGATGGGCTGAGACGTTCTGAAAACGAGCTTGGTGTGAAGGTACCCTTACAAGATCAAGGCTCAGTTTTTCCCATCATTATCAGAACCTGAGCTACAAAATCTGCCAGAATGCGGCTGTTGGTTGCTCCAACAAAACGGGAAACTCGGACCTACCAACAAAGAATCACCAGTTAAGTTCTGCATACTTTTTACCCAGTTGTTTCAAGGAGCACGTTGACACAAAATATGGAATTGAATCGCCCAGTAAATATCGTAAGGTTTAGAAAAATGATGCTTCTTCCAACAAAATGCAGCCACCAGCAGACCCCCAAACCCAAGCGCCTGTCAACTTTAACTAGGCTGGGGTGGCGAAATGACAGCATCAGTTACACACAGAATGGTAGACTTTCCAAATCTTATGTCAACTTATAATTTGTCATTGTAGTCATACCGCTAACGATTCATCAGACAGACTCTTGCTTACAGTAGCCATGTTTTATTTCATTTATAATCTCCACTCGCACAAGAGTTCCCTTGTCCGGGTGAGGTGGCAAGGTACCCCAATGCCCACAAACATGGCGCACTGCCAGCAACATATATATCTGATCTTCTCGAGCTGACTTAGTCGTTCAATTTTTTTTTTTTCTAAAATTACCCAAAAATATATTCGAATATTTGGGGCAGTGTGCTTTTATTGGGCATCTGCTGTACCAAGTGTTTTCTTTGCCTTTTAAAATGCATTTGTGACAGACAGGAAGTGACTGGAGTCAGTCACTTGAACAGATGAGCAAAGCCTCTTACCTCTATAGCCCCCACCACCTAGGAAAGCCTGGAGAGAAGCATACTTGGCTGCTTTGGCTGAAATGAGAGAGAGGGGTACTCAGTTATACCAATAGTCAGCTGGCCAAAAAAAACAAACAAAGAACATTCTCACAGTTGCAGAGAGAGAAGGAGTAAATGTGTGAGCACAAAAGAGAGAACAAGGTTTTTTATTATTATTATTATTATTATTATTATTATACAAACCCCAATTCCATTGAAGTTGGGACATTATGTAAAACGTGAATAAAAGCAGAATACAATTTGCAAATCCTTATGACCTATATTCAATTGAGTACACTACAAAGACAACATATTTAATGTTCTAACCGATAAACTTTATTGTTTTTTTGTAAATATTCACTCCTGTTGAATTTGATGCCTGCTACAAGTTCCAAAAAAGCTGGGACAGGGGCATGTTTACCACTGTGTTACATCACCTTTCCTTTTAACAACACTCAAAAAGCATTTGGGAACTGAGGACACTAATTGCAGAAGCTTTGTAGGTGGAATTCTTTCCCATTCTAGCTTGATGAATGACTTCAGTTGCTCAACAGTCTGGGGTCTCCATTGTCGTATTTTGCGCTTCATAATGCGCCACACATTTTCAATGGGAGACAGGTCTGGACTGCAGGCAGGCCTGTCTATTACCCACACTCTTTTACTACGACGCCACGCTGTTGTAACCCGTGCAAAATGTGGCTTGGCATTGTCTTGCTGAAATAAGCTGGGACGTCCCTGAAAAAGACATTGCTTGGATGGCAGCATATGTTGCTCCAAACCTGTATGTACCTTTCAGCACTAATGGTGCCTTTACAGATGTGCAAGTTACCCATGCCATGGGCACCAACACATCCCCATAGCATCACAGATTCTGGCTTTTGAACTTTGCGCTGATAACAATTGGATGGTCCTTTTCCTCTTTAGCCTGGAGGACACAACGTCCATGATTTCCAAAAACAATTTAAAATGTGGACTCGTCAGACCACAGCGCATTTTTCCACTTTGCATCGGTCCATCTCAGCTCGGGCCTAGAGAAGCCGGTGGCGTTTCTGGGTGTTGTTGATATATGGCTTTCACTTTGCATGGTAGAGTTTTAACTTGCACTTGTAGATGTAGGGACGGACAGTGTTAGTTGACAATGGTTTTCCGAAGTGTTCCTGAGCCCACATGGTAATATCCTTTACAGAATGACGTCGGTTTTTAATGCAGTGCCGCCTGAGGGACTGACTGTCACGGGCATTCAGTGTTGGTTTTCAACCTTGCTGCTTACGTGTAGAGATTTCTCTGGATTCTCTGAATCTTTTGATGATATTGTGGACTGTAGATGATGAAATCCCTAAATTCCTTGCTATTGCATGTTGAGAAACATTGTTCTTAAACTGTTGGACAATTTTCTCATGCAGTTGTTCACAAAGTGGTGAACCTCACCCCATCCTTGCTTGTGAACGACTGAGCCTTTTGGGTATTGCTCCTTTTATACCGAATCATGACACTCACCTGTTTCCAATTAACCTGTTCACCTGTGGAATGTTCCAAACAGGTGTTTTTTGAGCAATTCCTCAACTGTCCCAGTCTTTTGTTTCCCCTGTCCCAGCTTTTTTGGAACGCATTGCAGGCATCAAATTCAAAATGAGTGAATATTTCCAAAAAAACAATAAAGTTTATCAGTTCAAACATTAAATATCTTGTCTTTGTAGTGTACTCAATTGAATATAGGTTGAAAAGGATTTGCAAATCACTGTATTCTGTTTTATTCATGTTTTACACAATGTCCCAACTTCATTGGAATTGGGGTTTGTACTTTTCAGCAGCAGTAGTGTTAATAACAGTAGAAGTGGGCCTAGCTGTGTATGGATTCATGTTCTCTGCAATGTTTTTTCTCAACACAAAAGTGCTAATAACTATAAGACACCTTGAAATTGAAAGAAAATTGAGAGAGAGAGAGAGAGAGAGCAAAATGTTCAGGTAGATGGCCACATTGTAGGGTGAGTTCAGTTTGGAGCGGGAGCTGAACCTGGAACCAGCCTGGAACCTGCCTGATTGAAAATCATGCAGTTCCATTAGCATTCAGCTTTTCGGTCTGCGGCATTTCAGCAAGGAACAAAACAGATAGAGCCGTATGAGATCACATATGGCTCAGAGGCGCATAGAGTCTCCAAGGTGAGGAGAAAAACGAAGCTAGCACAGTCTCCGGGATTTGACTGGTCCCTGCCTTTGCGGCGGCACTAAAACAGGAAGATTGCACTTGCTGTCCCCAGCTGATCTATGCGGTTTGTGTCGGAGTTAAATCAGAATCCCTATTCACTTGTCTGAACATTAAAAGAAATATGGAGATATAATGAACAAATTACTCCCGAATAGTTAAGTTAAATCCATTGAGTGGCTATGTGATTGGTTAGAAATGGGGATTAGTTTCACAGACACAGAGCCATTAATGCTAATCTAGGACTGAAGACATCTTTTTTTGCGGCAGGTCCATTCAAAACTGAATTTAGCCATGGCTTTGGTGTTCTTGTGAACTGTGACAAAAAAAAAAAAAAAAAACATGACAGATCTCCCATTCAGGTAATAGCACACAAGTGCATGTATACATGCACTGAACACATGCAAAAACACAACACAATGTGCAGGGCACACATTAACATGGTCATACACTACACACAAACTTGGGGGTATCCACAAAAGCAGCATTTCCCAACCCTGCTCCTGGAATACCGCGGCCCTAAGATTCATCCCAGATTTTCACACCTGATATGCCTCATTATCTCATTAGTGGAGTACTTGATGAGCAGAAGAGGGTGTGTCACATCAAGGAAACATAAAATGTGCAAGTCTGGGGTACTCCAGGACTCGGTTTGGGAAGCACTGCACCAAAGCATAGAACACTGCCCCTTAGTGGTGGAAACATGCAAATAAAGTCACCCACTGCATTCTGCCAGTGTGTGTGTGTGTGTGTGTGTGCATGCGTGTCTGAGGGAGAGAATGTGTCTCTGTGTCACCTCACATGCTTGTGGTGCGCTTAAATAACTATAACCTGTCACGCAGGAGATAGTTTAGAGAAAAGGAGGTTAAGAGGCAAGGGGATGTTCCAGGCAAGAAATCATATTTGAAATGCATTGGCATACATTTTAAAATATTTTTTATGTATGGACAGAGCATCTGTTTGAACTGAAAATGTACCTGCTTTAGAGAGTTTTCCTGTTCCCTGTACCACACCTGGATATCCTACACCTGAAAAACAGGAATACCAGACACCAGAATAATTTTACATGTTCCCTATCAAGTCGGCTTGTTTTCATTCTAGCTAATCATCAAAATTAAAATGGTGCCAATCATAGGGATGGACAAATGGCGCTGTACCTCCACCAGGTAGGGCACCGGGACCAGCTCCGCCCACTCCTCCAGGAAAAAGTCCACCTACTCCTCCAGGCCCAACAGCGCCTACTCCTCCTGGACCTACTCCACCCACTACTCCTGGTCCAATTCCACCCACTCCTCCTGGTCCAACTCCGCCTACTCCTCCTGGTCCAAGTCCTCCCACTTGTCCTGGCCTAACTCCGCCTACTACCCCTGGACCAACTCCGCCCACTCCTCCTGGTCCAAGTCCTCCCACTCCAAGTCCGCCCACTCCTCCTGGTCCAACTCCACCCACTCCACCAGGTCCAAGTCCGCCAACTCCCCATGGTCCAACTCCACCTACTCCTCCCGGTATAACTCCCCCAACTCCTGGTCCAATTCCACCCACTCCACCAGGTCCAACTCCACCCACCCCACCTGGTCCGACTCCTCCAGGTCTAACACCCCCAACTCCTAGTCCAATTCCACCCACTCCTCCTGGTCCAACTCCGCCCACTCCACCATGACCTGAAATTTACAATACACAAGACTGAGTAAACATTTTCTTCCAGATCTTTTTTGATTTCATTCAAATTTGAATGCAATTGTTTAAAATGTAATTGCATTGTAATATGCCCCCACGATGTGCAGCAAAATATGCGCTTGCACTTATGCAGTACCTGGTTTAGGAGGCTTTCCTGGATACCTTATACCTGGAAAAAACAATTATTACAATCTCATCAAACACCCCTTTCAAAATCAGATTCAAAAGCAGTATCATCCAAATGGATGTGTCTGTTACTTTAAGGCTAAATGTGCTACCCATCACAAGACACTGAACCCCACACTGCTCCTGATGTGCAGGCTGGTGCCTTGCATGGCAGCCTCTGCCATCAGGGTGAACGTGAGGTGTAATTGTAAAGCACTTTGTGTCGTATGACTAGAAAAGTGCTGTATAAATGCAGTCCATGTACCATGTAAAACAACAATCAGTCAGGACTCTTGAATGGTGGACATCATAATCATTGGAAGAGTCCATCATTACACCCATGATAAACAAATTTACTGTGCACATCAACTCAATGCTGCCATCAAATGGACTAATATAGCTGTCTGTCAGTGTGACTCTTGCAAATATTTTTGTTGCTAAAATAAGCCAGAAATTCAACTTAGTTTCCTGCAATATTCACGCATGCAGTAGCAAAATTAAATCTCAAAATATTTTCACATCTGCTTGAGTATACATTTTTATGTTGAGGTTATTCAATGGGCTTTGAGATTACGCCACAGTAACCTATGAACAGCTGCAGTTTAGTGGCAACTCTATGCAAAGACTCATATAAACTCATTCCCTACGGCAAGCTGCTGCCAACGGCGTGGCGAATTCTACCATTCGCTATGGCAAGCCGCTGCCAACGGCGCAGCGAATTCTACCATTCCCTACGGTAAGCCGGTGCCAGCGGCGTGGATGACCATTTGCAGTCTGATGAAAACACAAAATCAGTTGATGATCGCGGTCATGGGCCGCCTGTACTTCAATACTTTATAATGTGTAATTTTCTGGAAAAGTATTCCGTACAAACGCAACAATTTTATATAAAAGTATTCCGTAGGGAATGAGTTAAAGACTCTTTACAAACCAAAGAATCATGTATGATTCCAGCACACAATATACAACGTTGTAGATTTTATGCCTTCTTTATTTACCTGCGCTATATATCAGTAATATGGAATAGGCTCATAAGTATGATGGAGGGATCACACTTTACCTCCTCCTGGGCCGACTCCACCCACTCCTCCAGGTCCGACTCCACCCACTCCTCCAGGTCCAAGTCCTCCCACTCCTCCAGGTCTGACTCCGCCCACTCCTCCTGGTCCAATTCCTCCGACTCCACCTGGTCCGACTCCTCCCCCCACTCCCAGTCCGATTCCACCCACTCCTCCAGGTCCAACTCCACCCACTCCTCCAGGTCCAAGTCCTCCCACTCCTCCAGGTCTGACTCCGCCCACTCCTCCTGGTCCTATTCCTCCGACTCCACCTGGTCCGACTCCTCCTCCCACTCCCAGTCCGATTCCACCCACTCCTCCAGGTCCAACTCCGCCCACCCCTCCTGGTCTAACTCCGGCTGCTCCTCCAATTCCAGTCACTCCTCCCTGGCCTTAAAAATGCAGGACAGGGTATTTGTGAAGAATGTGTGTGGTACACAAAGCAAGAAAAATTCAAGAATTTATTCAATTTTCATATTTTTTGCAAAAATAATATAATGTTAGTGCGGTATGCAATGTCCACAGTCATGTGATACCTATTTTAGGTGGCTTTCCTGGGTACCTTAGACCTGAAAAAGAACAAATATCTAATTTTAGTCGTGGAGGGTGCAGACTTTAGGCAGTAAAATAAGTATTTAAAATCAATTATATCAGAATCAGATGGGACTGATATCAGAATCAGCTGCTCTGAAATATGAATTTGGTGAAACTGATAACAGGGTCAAGAGGCCAATTTTCAAATATGGCGACGTGGACCTGAATGGGTAATAGTGTTGTCCTTGAAGCATGGTTCAGCTGTTCATAGCAGAGAACATTGACATTTTATATTATTATATTTTATACCATTATAAACTTTAAATTGCAAAACAAACATGTAAAATTTGTTGTCGCTAGAACAAGTGAAATTCAAATATTTTACTACAAGCTTGAAATACTCAGATTCGCCAGCATGGTTTTGGTGCTCCCGCCTGAAAACAAAACGCGATGAAGGGAGGAACAGACAGCTGGGAGGATGGATGGAAGAATGAAAAGGCATCTACATCATAAGATGCATCCATATACTAGATTTTGCGAAAAAAAATGCTGAACAGTTTAAAAGTTCTAGCCCAGAAAAGAAGCATAACAGACGGATATGCCAACCGCTGGATAGACTAATGGACACACGGAGGGACAACACTCATTCCTACTGTTAATCCTGCTTTCACTTTGTGGCAGGGGATAAAAAACAAAAATTATGATTTTCTCAGATTTTTTAAAAATGAGTGTGAGTGTAATTTTCAGAATCTTGAAAGCAGCTGTCTCTCATTAGGGGATGGACTGAAGCAGATATACTGAAGCGGCTCGTAGTAAAGCCAGAGAGACCATGCTATACCTCCACCAGGAATAAGGCCAGTTCCGCCCACTTCACCTGGTCCAACTCCGCCCACTCCTCCTGGTCCAACTCCGCCCACTCCTCCTGGTCCAAATCCTCTCCTCCAACTCCAACCCCCCACCCTCCTGGTCCAACTCCGCCCACTCCTCCTGGTCCAAATCCTCCCACCTCCTGGTCCAACTCCGCCCACTCCTCCTGGTCCAAATCCTCCCCAACTCCAACTCCTCCTGGTCCAACTCCACCCACTCCTGGTACAGCTCCGCCCACTCCTCCTGGTCCAAATCCTCCCACTCCAACTCCGCCCACTCCTCCTGGTCTAACTCCTGCAACTCCTCCAACTGCACCCAATCCATAACCTGAGGTAAACAGAACACTGAGAGTCAAATAAAATTGTTTACATTACTGGCGCCTACTAAACGAACAAATTTAGTTCATGTTTTAGGGGTCATATTATGCCCATTTAGCAGCATAATATTTACATTTTTGTGGTTTATTTACAAACATTTGCATGTTTTTATGGTCAAAAACCACCTGCTTACGGCAGCAAGGCCTATGGCACACTCATCCTGTAATAGACTGTCCTAACTCAGTTCTCTTTATGGCCCTCTCCCATAATGTTTGCTTTGCTGGGATTAGGCAACCGTCATTCTGGAAGCAGCCCCAGTAAAATGAAGAGAAAACAATTGCATTGCCAAGGAATATTCATAAAAATGGATTTTATACACTGATTTGCCTTTGCACTGAAGAAAACAGTTCCTTCTCACCATGGCAATATGCATGAATCAAACTCTTCCCTGTCTCCCCTCTACCTCACTTGTGGGTATGCCATACTAGTCCATAGAGGGTCTTCATGCAAATGTATTACATCATGACGTAGACAAGTCACAGGAAGAATAGGCTGGACTAGAAGAGCAGCGTTGAATGAAGTTCAGATGCTGAGTTTTCTGTCAGCAAAAAAAAAAAAACTCTTAAGGCTTTGTAACTTTGCAGATACTATCCATGCACCAAAAGCCATAATAAACTCAAGGAAATGGAAAACCGCAAAAAGCATAACATGACCCTTTTTAAGGTGGAAGATATCACATTTATCCCCAACTAGAGACTGATATGGAGATTGTATACACAATCACAATAAAACTGAAACTGCTGGAGCTCGAATTAGTCTATCAGCTAGGGGGGATTCTCGAGTGCTTAAAATGTACCCTAAGTTACTCCCTCAAAATTTTTTACATGATTTTTCACCTTTTTCCAATGCAAAGTGACCTGCTTCCATGGACTCAGGAGGAAGATGCCATGGCACCTGATTCCTCTGACTCACATGATGACAAGACCTCGCTTCTTTCACTATGCAGTCACACACTTCCTATGCCGTCAGAGGATCATTTTGTCAGCTTAAAATTAGCACGTACAGCCACATGCACCTGGCTGACCAGAGGTGGACGCAGAGCAATGAACTGACAAATTCTTAACCAGCTTGATCCCCGCTATCCGTGGTGAGGCTGTGCTCATACAGATCTCTGGCCATAGCTGGTAATGGCGTGGCTGGGATTTGAACACCTGACCACATGGCTTGCAAATGAACATCTTAGCCGCCCGAGACCCCAGCTCGCTTTAATTTTGAAGTACTTCACCTCCCTTAACTGAAAACCTTCATTACCATTTTCAAAACCCAGCAATAAGTGAGAAAATGGCACCTGTTTCTGGTGTTGTGACTAAAATTCTCAAAAAAATAAATTCTGGTTGGGGAAGTTAAAATGCTTATAACTCTGCTTTGTTTCTTCCTACAGGGTGGGGAAGCAAAATTTGCTAAATAAATCACCATCCATAGATTGTATATTATTCTCAACTGGCATGTTTATTGAAAAAAAGAGATTAGACTCAGATTACAGCTTATAGTCTTTGCTTTTTTCAAATAACAGGTGCACACAATTCAGGGGAGTGGTTGTGGGATTGTTTGTACTTTAAATGTCAGTGCAAGTTTTGCTTCCCCACCCTGTAGGAACACATGTGACCGCTCAAATTACATGTCTCTGGGAGCTATTCCATAAAAAAATCATTGTGATTGAGTCAACATTGGGGTCATCAAAGTCAATTGGTCAAAAAATTGGGGTCAAGTGAACATCAGACATACTGCTGGGTTAACCCTTAAAGTGCATGTCAGTCTGACATTTTATCCCCCATAAGGTTCAAACCTATGAACAGAGATACCAATCAGCATAACCATATCAATAAAGTGTAGTTAATTATTTTTTTTCTCCAGAATGCCCCTTATGCCTATTCCCCAAATATTCATTGGTCTCCATCATAGTGCGATATTTGTCCCAATGCAAGAGATTGAGGAGGACAGCATGCCTCCTAAATAAAACGGTCCATATGATGTTTGCAGGGAACTGAGCTATACGCCTTCCTTCAAGCTGAGCCATGTCTGATAATTACCTGGCAACCCAACATAACAGAGACGGGTGTCGTATAAACATCATAATTCCACTGGCTCAATGGCGGGAACCCAAACAGACTGAGGAAAAGCAATATTTTCGATTTTCACCTTCCTGGAAGATCTCGGGATGTATTACTTGAAAAAAAAAAATCTTTCTTTTAAAGGAAAATGTGGTGTTTGTGACAGGTTAAATCAAGTCTGTGAACAATATGAGGAGACCAGAGTGTTTGTATTCACACTGTACCTGGTTTAGGAGGCTTTCCTGGGTACTTTTGACCCACTCCTCCAGGTCCAACTCCACCCACACCTGGTCTGACTCCACCCACTCCTCCAGGTCCAACTCCGCCCACTCCTCCAGGTCCAACTCCGCCCACTCCTCCGGGTCCAACTCCGGCCACTCCAGTTCCAACTCCGCCCACACCTGGTCTGACTCCACCCACTCCTCCAGGTCCAACTCCTCCCACACCAGTTCCAACTCCGCCCACACCTGGTATGACTCCACCCACTCCTCCAGGTCCAACTCCTCCCACACCAGTTCCAACTCCGCCCACACCTGGTCTGACTCCACCCACTCCTCCAGGTCCAACTCCTCCCACACCAGTTCCAACTCCGCCCACACCTGGTCTGACTCCACCCACTCCTCCAGGTCCAACTCCTCCCACACCAGTTCCAACTCTGCCCACACCTGGTCTGACTCCACCCACTCCTCCAGGTCCAAATCCGCCCACTCCTCCAGGGCCAATTCCACCCACTCCAATTCCAACTCCGCCCACACCTGGTCTGACTCCACCCACTCCTCCAGGACCAACTCCAGCCACTCCACCTGCGGTACCTGCTCCACTGACAGCACCAACTCCTAAAATAGCCAGATAGACCAAAAAAGACATCACACGTTAAAGGAAATCAAAGGATTTGTGAATAATACATTTAACATGTAGTTGCAAATTGGCAAGTTTGCAAAGCTGGCATCACAAAGTTTTTCTATGATTTCCTACTTTAGTCCAAGCCACAATTCTTTATGTTCAGCTGCAGGCCTTTGCAGGACAGTACCTCTCAAATACCACAAAAACCTAAGATATGTTACATTCAATAACCCAGATGAAGCACTATCTTCTGCCGGGAATTCTGAAAAAGCAGACACTTAGAAGCACGGCGGAATTGGATTGAGGTGCCTAAAGTAGCGCAGCTGCAGTATAGGCCTATGACAGTAAATAATGGATTAGATAGACAAGCATAGAGCATGCATGTTGGCTACATGTACACCTTGATACCTGTGCAGCCAAGTTAAGTTGACATTTCTTCCGGGGTCCTTGCTTTCATACTACTGTTATCAAAACTCTTTACATCGTAAAGCTGTGGCCTTCCACGCCACAACTCTACCATAAGTTTCTCTTTATGCCATGGCCAAATTGCAGGAAATTGTAGCCGCAAGCACCCTCATACGGTAAGATGCGATAGGAAATCACGTCTTAATGTAGCCTTACTGCACCATGGGAGGCCAGCCTAACGAGTTATTCATGGTCGTTGGAGATGTATTTAATTGTGTAAGGCCACAAAGTTTACAATCTCATATAATTTGATGTGAAAATATAAAAATCTTTATACATTAAACTTCAAAATTGCAATAATGTATTTAACAAATGTACTTGATGCAGCAATTTATCAATTCTACATTCTAAATATTAGGTACTTCAATGTTCACAGCAATGTTTATGCAAACATTAATGGAAATTCAGTAAAATGCAAAAAAAAAAAAAAAAACATACTGTGGCCTATTCACCTATTAATTGAGAATATTACACCATGAAGGGAGCCCAGATGCCAATAGGTACAGATTAGACACACTGCTGGTCCAAAAAAAAAAAAAAAAAAAAAAAGTCGCCATTTGGATTTAAATTAACGAATACTCAAGAGCCTATGATTGAATCATGATTGCAGTGATGATTATGTTTCAGCTGGCAAATTTTTTTTTAATCCTAACTGATTCAGTGCACCACTCCTCATTGCTTAAACAACCAGGTCGGAAGACATGCCTCATGGTCGTTGAAAAGAAAACAAATAAAGAGATTGCTGAAATCATGAGAACTGGGTCATGAACGATCCAATAATTTATTAAAACCTGAAAGGATTTAGGTGAACTGTCAACTTTGCAGAAGAAATGGGCTGGAGAAAAATCATGACTGATCCTGACCGAAGATCTCTAAAATGCTCGGTAAAGTCTCATTATAAGAAATCAACAGTAGAACTCATGGCTATGTTTAATAATGAAGGTAAGAGCGTTTCCACACGCATGATGCAGCAAGAACTTGTAGGATCAGGACTAAACAGCTGTGTGGCCACAAGAATGTCTCTTGTTTGTGAGGCTATTTGGGGGAAAAAATCTGAGTTCAATTTGCAAGGGAACATGAAGATTGGACTGAGGAGCAATGGTAAAAGGTCATGTGGTCAATGAGTCCAGATTTACCCTATTCCAGAGTGATGGTTATGTCAGGGTAAGAAAGGAAGCCCCTGAAGCGACACACTTATCAAGCAAAGTACCCACTGTACAAGCCTCTGGAGGCTGTTTTATGATCTAGAGTTGCTTCAATTGGTCAGGTCTAGGCTATGCACTGTTCTACAGGAATAAAATGAATTCAGCAGACCACCTCAATACAAGCAACGTACAATCTTACTTGATTGCACGGGACCCTGCAATGTGTTACGCTTTCGCATATTAATGAAGTATGATGCAACTTAGCAGATGAAATTGATATCTGTGGTGGTCAATTAAAAAGGACAACCAAAAAGACAATGTTACGGCCTACTATCAGTCTGCTAGCGCCGCTGACAAACTAAGGATCTGTTTAGGAAATGAATTTAGCTGGTAAACATTATGGCTTATTTTATTCATACCCAGCCAGCATGATTTGATACGTACAGTAGCCAGCCAGCTAACTATGGAGCTACATAAAAACGATTTGGAGTTACATAGAGTTTTGCACCCGCTTAATTAAGAGACATAGCGTCAGCTTGTTAACTGGCAGCAGATATTCCGTACTGTCTAAAGACAACGACACTTAGCTTGCTAACTTAAATGTGAACTGTCAGACTGTCACCTCAGTGTCACCTTAACCTGAGATATCACAATGTCCTCAAGGACAGTTTTTAAAGTAACTGTAATATTACTGGAGTAAATACACACGCTACAGAGGCACAGGAAAATGTGGCGTTAAGCAGCCCGTTTTTCATGTAGCACTGTAGCTAGGTAGCTGGCGACTGTGGACGTGAAATGAAGATATGCAAGTAACGTTAGTACACTTCAACTGAGGCAGAAACACAAAACAATCATCACTAGCAGAACTATTGGTGAAATCGAGCCTTTATCAGGCTTTGACTGTACCGCTAATAATTTTATAAACATGCTGGCTAGCTTGCTTAGCAAGCTTACTGATAGAAGGAATGTGCAGTCCTATTTGATTGTACAGGACCGTGCAGGTGCAGTGCGTTTTTGCATATTAATTTAGTATGAAGCAACTTCACAGATTCAAACAAATTTAACCCCTTAAGCCCTGAGCCTCTTTTTCGAAAATGGCAAGCCCAAAATGAAATGAGTACATCTCCGCGACTACTCGGTCTGTTTGAATAATCTTGGTATCATAATAAAGGTAAAACCATTTGGGATTTCTGCCGTGGTGTAAAAATCAGTATATATGTCACTGAGTCAGAGTAAATGAAGATGGAACACAGTGTAAATGTAAGACCTCATTTTGCGCCAAAGTTTTACTTCTATCCCTTGTGAACTTATTTAGCTGCAGTCTGAAATCTCCAAAAATTTACAGCACAGAATCTCACCATTATCTATGCCAAATTTTATTCTAATCAAGTAAATCAGAGCAAAATTAGAGAGGAATGTCTAGGTGGGTTCTCCAAATTGGCAATTCTGGTACCTTGTGCGCCAAATCAGATTTCTCAGGTATTAAACTGTAAAACTCATCTAATTTCACTTATATGTCATTACAGGCAGTCATTCCACCCAAATACAACTATATTTATTTTCTAGAATTTATGATTTTTTTTTTATTATTATTTCTGCCAGTCCTAAAGCCTGTACAATTTCCCATTCAGAGACAATACATAGAAAGAAAATGAAGTTTGACTCCACTGCAGCAGATTTATTTAAAAAAAAGCAAATTAATGAGATTATGAATACAAAGGAAAGGTTAAAAAATGGGGAAAAAAGTAAAAAGAACAAAAATCCCAGCAATTATTTATACAAGAATAATGCTAATTTAGTCATACTAAAGCACAACTGACCAAGGACTCGAGCCTCGGTCGTCTATATTGCAGCGCTATGCGCTGACCACTAGACTATATCAGTTGCCTGCTGCTTTTACCTTATTTGTACTGTTGTGCCTTCAGTATTCACACGGAATGGCAGAAAGATTCTTTCAGAAAACGACTTTGAAAATGACTGTTGAATATTTTGCGGATAGTTATACCGAAAATACCATAAACAAACCTGTTAAGCGTTTATATTGTCGCGCTATTTAAGTACATGCAAATGGCCCATGGACTCAATTTGACGCACTGGGAACACAAGGCTCTTTCTCAGGGTAGGTTTGTGCGATTAAGGTGGTTTAGGGCTCGTTGGAAACGTCAGAGCCTAAAGAATCAAATGGCTACCAGTAAAGTCTTACTGACACCATCAAACGCCAATCACAGAGAGGAAAATACATTGCAAGCAAGCTGAATGCTGAGGAACTGAGATCTTTGAAGCAATGCTCGAAAAGAAAAACATGCTTTGAGACTGGAAGATCTAGTTTTGTTATAACACGGACACATTCAGCTTACAACAGTGAGAACAGATTTACCCTCAAACAGTTTTTTTACAAGGTATTACAAAATCTCAAAGGTAAGAAAATTTTTTGCTCATCTTTGTTGACTTTAAAGTGTATGCCTGCTGTTCTTTGAGTGTGGTGTCGGTTTAAAATGACAGGGTGTATATCGCTGGATTCTGTGGACTTTTCTCTTTCATTTGATGTATCGTTTGTATGCATAGCACAAATTCAGTAGAAATGCTAGTGACTCAGAGCTATGATTTTATCCTATGTTTTGCTCCATGCTTATTTACTTGCTTGGTACTTGACTTGTGTTCGGTTGAGGTAAAAATTGTCAACATGAGCTTTTGCCCGAGTTTCTTCGCGTAAAGTGGATATGCCGCATGACAGTGTTGCAATTTGGAAATATGCTGTATTTATCAGGCGTAAGGGGTTTGCCCGTGGACGGGCAGCGGAGTTCCTAACAGGTTAAATAAACTCATTTGCAACACTGCATCTGTTAATCTGCGAAGTTAGAAGGGGTAGTACCATTCTTAAGATAATGAGGATGAAAGGATCGTGACTCACTCACTCACTTCCATTATGGTCATAGCCCGCTATCACTGGGAATAATGAATGACCACTAACCCATCAATGGACTTTTTAATCCCTGATGGCACATGCATATTCCAGGATGACAATGGCAAGATTCATCAGGCTCGGAATGTGTAAGAGTGGTTCATTGAGCAGAGGAATCATTTTCACACATGAATGAATCAACAGAGTCTGGACCTTAACCAATTGAAAGTCTTCAGGAAGTGCTGGAGAAGGTTTAACAGAGTGGTTTGTCTCACCCCTCGACAATACGATATCTCGGCCAAAAAAATGAATGAATGAATGCAAATCTGGCTGGAAATAAATGTTGTAACATTGTACAAGATTGTCGGAACAATACCATGACGAATGTACGCTGTGATCAAAGCTAAAGGTGGCTCTTTTTTGGACAAGCAGTGTATAACACTTCAACTTTCTTAATTACAATGCTCTCGTATGGCTCCATTTTAAGTGGTCACATGAACCCAGGGATCTCTGCACAGCAGCACAGGGCAGTATGTTTTCAGAAGGAGTACAAATGAGGTGGGCTTCAAATAGCTCATTTTTTAATGTAAGGTAGCAGGGTAGCCTAGTGTTTGGTTTTTTACTGGCCAACATTGGCTCGAACTCTCATGGGACTTGATATTCTGACTTGGGTCTAGAGCGATGAAGTTTAGAAGTGCTCTGCCTCTGGGTCCTTGACCCAGGCCCTTAACCCTTCGTCAGGTAGGTTTTTATTTGTAATGCTTTTTTTTTCCCCCAAAACATTTCTTTGTACTCAGAGTCCATCTGTCTGAGTTGATTTTTCAGAATGTTTTGTCAGCCTTCAAAGTCAGGGTTCAAGGCATAAATTGGTTTGAGTGACCAACAGTTATTGTTACATTGGCATTTGAATATTTCCGTTAAGAACATTCTAATCACATATTTATGGGGGTACTCTGGAAAGTGTTAACTCCGAACAGCTCCATTGTCTTTACCCCAGTTTCTCCTTATCACTCCCTTGTTGCAACTGTTCCAAATACAAACCCCAATTCCAATGAAGTTGGGTTGATGTGTAAAACATTAATAAAAACAGAATACAATGATTTGCAAATCCTTTTTGACCTATATTGAATTGAGTACACTACAAAGAAAAGAATGTTCAAACTGATGAACTTTATTATTAGGGGAACAAAAGACTGGGAAAGTTGAGGAATGCTCAAAAAACACCAGTTTGGAACATTCCACAGGTGAACAGGTTAATTGGAAACAGGTGAGTGTCATGACTAGGTATAAAAGGTGCATCCCCGAAAAGCTCAGTCATTCACAAGCAAGAATGGGGCGAGGTTCACCACTTTGTGAACAACTGCATGAGCAAATAGTCCAACAGTTTAAGAACAATGTTTCTCAATGTGCAATTGCAAGGAATTTAGGGATTTCATCATCTACAGTCCACAATATCATCAAAAGATTCAGAGAATCCGGAGAAATCTCAACACGTGAGCGGCAAGGCCGAAAACTAACACTGAATGCTTGTGACCGTCGGTCCCTCAGGCGGCACAGCATTAAAAACTGACACCATTCTATAAAGCATATTACCATGTGGGCTCAGGAACACTTCGGAAAACCATTGTCAGTTAACACAGTTCGTCGCTACATCTACATGTGCAAGTTAAAACTCTACCATGCAAAGGGAAAGCCATATATCAACAACACCCAGAAACGCCACCGGCTTCTCTGGGCCCAAGCTCATCTGAGATGGACTTACGCAAAGTGGAAAAGTGTGCTGTGGTCTGATGAGTCCACATTTCAAATTGTTTTTGGAAATCATGGACGACGTGTCCTCCGGGTTGAAGAGGAAAAGGACCATTCAGAATGTTATCAGCGCAAAGTCCAAAAGCCGGCATCTGTGATGCTATGGGGATGTGTTGGTGCCCATGGCATGGGTAACTTGCACATCTGTGAAGGCACCATTAATGCTGACAGGTAGATACAGGTTTTGGAGCAACATATGCTGCCATCCAAGCGACGTCTTTTTCAGGGACGTCCCTGCTTATTCAACAAGACAATGCCAAGCGACATTCTGCACGTTACAACAGCGTGGCTTCGTAGTGAAAGACTGCGAGTCCTCAGTTCCCAAATGCTTATTCAGTGTTGTTAAAAGGAAAGGTAATGTAACACAGTGGTAAACATGCCCCTGTCCCAGCTTTTTTGGAACGTGGTGCAGGCATCAAATTCAAAATGAGTGAATATTTCCAAAGAAACAATAAAGTTTATCAGTTTGAACTTTTAATATCTTGTCTTTGTAGTGTACTCAATTGAATATAGGGCGAAAAGGATTCGCAAATCATTGTATTCTGTTTTTATTCACGTTTTACACAACGTCCCAACTTCATTGGAATTGGGGTTTGTAAAAGTATATTCTCAAAGCATTTTTGGCCATATTAAATTAAGGTAAGAAACCATATGGGAGGTGCTGGACCTGGAATTTTAAGGGGCTTGGCAGCAGGCAGCAACCCTGCAGCACCGACTGACGACACCACTCCAGAACCGGGCCCAGAACCGACCCCACCCGGTCCCAGTCCGACCCCTGCAACAGACCCAGGGCCAGGTATGCTCCCAACTGGACCGACCCCTGCTCCAGAACCAGCTCCAAAGTACGGGCCTGTGAGACAGTAAATTTATAAAGTGAAATCCTACATCAGTAGTATCTCCCCAAGATTTGCTCATAAGCTTTATTCTTCTGCAGGGATTTTTCTACTCATTCATGAACTCAACAAACTGAGTTCATGCGTGGAGGAAACACAGGGCCAGATCTCAAAGCTTTCTGAGCAATGGAATATAAAATAACACTGATTCAAAATGTGTTTTGTGTTATGCTGGCTCCTGTTGACTAATATTATGCCTATGACCTATTAAATTATTGACTGTGACAAACATGTAACAGAAGAGGAAATCAGGAAGATAGTGCACATTTTTTTTCATGTATGTTTTTTAATTATACACCATGTGAAGTGCAGCTCATTAATACTGATTCTCTAGATTCTTACCACCAAGGCCTGTGATTGGTAGCCCACCTGTACCAGAGGGACCTGCAGGAGAATAAACCAATCAGAGAAGGGCTCAGAAAAGCAATGATTAGAATAGAGTTAAGGGACGGCCCAATCTGCGAAAGACTTAGAAATGGACCAATCAATAACTCACAAAGGGATGGACCAGTCTGCAAATGTATACGCCTTAGACCAAGCAGCATTGGCCTGAGCAGTTGACCAATGAGCATGAAACTGAGGAATGAACCAAACAGTAGGGGGCTGAGGGATGGACAAATCAATTAAATAACAAGGATCTTGACTCTTTGGACTGGATTAAACAGTTAGCACTTCCCTATTGAGTCAGTTATTTATTTATTATTTTAAGTGTATCAGACTCAGGATGTTTGTATACATGAAAAATGCTTAATACATTTATTATTTTTATTAGGAATAGTGGTCGTAGTAGTCAAAGCAGTAGTAGTTCTAGTAGTGTTTACAGTAGTGGTATTTCAAGTCCTCCTTGAAAATGTGATCTCAATCTCAGTAGGATATTCCTGGTTATAAAAAGTTGAACTAAAAACTGAATTCTTATTTTCCTTTCCTTCTTCCTCTTTTTGTTCCCTCTTCGTTGTTGTTGTTGTCTTCTTCTTCTTCTTCTTCTTCTTCTTCTTTGTTGTCTTCTTCTTCTTCTTCTTCTTCTTCTTCTTCTTCTTCATCTCCGGTGTCTTTTATTATTATTATTTGTAGTGGAAGTAGTAAGGGAAATTCTACCATAGTTGTTTCGCCATGTTTCATTGCCCACCTGTTCCTGTTGGTCCAGGCTGTACACCGCCGATTCCAATACCGACGCCAACTCCACCGGAGGGGCCTGTGCCAATGCCGACCCCAGCACCTGTGCCAGCACCAAAGCCTACACCAGTACCAGTGCCAGTACCAATGCCTACACCCAAACCAACACCTGCTGAATAAACCAGAACCACCTGTTACCAAAGAGCTTATGGCTCCTCATCACAGTAACTGATGGAACATGCCTCTTCCTCTGTGGGCTGCTTGGCTGAGTACACTTGTAAAGGTTTGATATTTAGTGCCACTCTGTGGTGAAATGGTGAAATGCATCCAATTCATCACCTTTCACAATCTGGGTCCCGCTCACTGCTTCGGCACCAGTGTATGAGAAAAATGCTATTTAACCCCTTCAAGCACAAATATTGGGCCATTCAGTCGGGAAAGAGCTTAACTTACCAGCAGGCCCAGAGCCTGTGGGACCTGGTAGATCTCAAAGGGCAGGGGTGACAGAGAGAACGAAAGAGATGGAGATGGAGGAAGAAAGAGAAAGAGAGAGTGATACAGATAGGAGGAGGGAGAGAAAAGGAGAGAGAGAAAGAGAGGTAATACAGATAGAAAGAGGGAGAGAAAAGGAGAGAAAGAAAGAGAGAGAGGGGGAGAGAGGGAGAGAGAGATTGAGAGCGAATTTTAAACAGCAAAGATTGTTTTTGTGTTGTTCATATCTCTTTTACATTGACCCACAAAAAATACAATAAGTTCTGCTTGGCTGAACATTGATGAAACTGTACATTAATAGCCTCTTCATAATGTATGGATATCAGAGCTCCATGCCAGGAAATGGTTTTATTGAACACATACATAACAGACTGACAGAAAATAAAGCCATGGCTAACTGAGCTCCAGTCCAGGGCGGCTCCAGTATCTGCAGATGTTCAGGTTTTCTTTCAGTCTGCACCCAATTTAGGTCTTGGAGATGATGAAAGAGCGATATTTAGCCAACGAGTGGTTTAAATTGAGTCAACTATGAGTCTGAGAACTACCAGAAACTCTTTTTGATACATAGGCTGAAGAGTCAAGCACATTGTATAAACTAATCAAGTTTTTGAAGACTTTGTGGCTGGGTTTTAGTTTCTCAGCCGTTTACCACCTGCTAAGGTATCCCCAGAGTACTCACGGCAAGGTATCAGCGCGGAAGGGTAGAGGGAAGGAAGTGACATCATCATTCAGTGCCGAAACCAGCTCAGAAAACAACAGGGATTGGCAAGTGACATAATGAATCAGCATTGTGATCAGCTCAAACAGAGGGGAGAGGCATGTGACATCATCAATCAGCACAAAGACCAGCAAAGAACAGTAGGGAGTAGCATGTGACATCACATCTCGGTGCCGTGATCAGCTTAGACAGTAGGGAGAGGCGTGTGACATCATCAAACATTGCTGTGAGCAGATAAGAACAGGAGGAAGAACCAGTTACATCATCAGTCAGTGCTGTGATAAGGCAAGACCAGAAGAAAAAGCCAAGTGACATCATCAGTCAGTGCAGTGACCAGATCTGGGGGAACGCTTTAGGGGTGGGGGGAGACCAAAAATGGAAACTCACCACTACTGGGCAAAGCTTGGCCAACACCAACTACAAACAGAGAACCCGTAAGACACCAGTAAATAAATAAATATGTATTATTTGTGTCTATGTGTGCGTGTGTGTGTGAGTGAGAGTGAGTGAGTGAGTGTGAGAGAGAGAGAGAGAGAGAGAGAGAGAATGTAGTACCCACCGCTGGTGGGGGCCACTACCCCTGTGCCACCTATAACGACAGAAGATGAAAGAGCCTGCTCAGAACTTCTTCAATGCAGAATAGGGACATCATCATAATGCGCGGTGAGCGCAGGAAAATGACATTATTAGTCAGTGGCGTGATCAACAAGCAATAAACTACTATCAGGCCGCTCTTAATCCTTAAAGTGCTTAATTTTTACTCACCTTATACCTTCAAAAGTTAATCATTCATTATTTAGTTGACCCTTCTGAAGGTCACTGCCAACTAATTTGCCAACTAAAAATGGACAACATTGTTGACCTTTCGAAAGCTGAAATCTGAAATTTAGCTTCATATATTTTGCGCCTTGTGTGACTATACCAGTGATTAGCACTTTAAGGGTTAATATTGAGATGACCAAGTTGTTTTATCCTGATGTGTGTGTGATCAAGGAATTAAAACTAAAACTCACCAACGCCTGTTGAAACGGAAAAAACAAAACAAAAACAAATTATGGCCGAATATTACCAGGTAGAATACCTCATATCTATTGTTCTATTATAATCAGTGAAAGCAAATGAAAGTTACTCACCTCCCGGCTGAACGACTCCATTTCCCACTGTAAGAATGAAAATAAATTAAAATAAATAATAAAAGCAGAACTTATCATATTAATAACAATATCACTGGGATAAAAAGAACAATCACTATGGAAATCTAAAAAATTAAACATACCATCAGGCAATGGGACTCCTAAGAGCAGGATGGCATGGGAAGAATGAAAATAAAAAGTTATATTTAATTATTTAAAAACTGAAAGAGTAAAAATGTTTGAAGCACAAATAAAGATATGAAGCCGTGGGGTAGCAGGTTGTGGTGTAACTGAGAAAGCAGGTCAGTTAGATACTCTGACGAGTTCCACAGGCTTCATACTCACCCGCCTGTCCCCTTGTAGCGTCTGCAGTGTAGAAAGAGGGAAAGAGCAGCAAAGAGATATTGATAAAGAGAGGGATACAGAGGCAGAAAGATGGAGAGAAAAACCGAGATAGAGAGAGAGCAAAGAGAGAGACAGAGAGAGAGAGAGAGAGAGAGACCAATAGAAATGGTGAGAGATAAGGAGACAGAGAGAGATAAAAAAAGATTGTTAAACAAAGACAGATACCAGTAAGGGAGAAGTGAGTTTGGGTACTTAGGTCTGAGGGAAGAACCCAGAATGAGAGGGTGGGAAGACGAGAGCGGGAGTGTTCTGTAGTGTTAAAACTATGGAGGGAGACGTGAATAATTCTAATCTACCATGTGCAGTTACGGGGGTTTGTTTAGATGGAAGGGGGCATCATTCAGGACCGTGGGGTGGGGAGGGGGAGTACAGTGGATGTACACTGGACACCGGAGAGAACTACAGGGTTACAAGGTTAATGCAAAGAGCTACAGGGTTAACAGGGACAAACAGTTAGGGAGTCTACAGGAAAAATGACCCAGGGATGGGCAGTGTTTCAAAAAGTTTCATGCGTAACGTGGAGGCTTGTTGAGTTTATATCATAGCATTTACCAGCAGTTCTCATCATGGTGCATTCCACAGTTATATGTGATTGGTGCCTCCATCAATGCGAATTTTGGCACAAAAATTTTCGACTATGGTGTAGCGATATTTGCTTCCACTATTTTGAGAATGGTTTAAACACACATACATTTGGGAGGTGGTTTTTCTTAAACCCCATTTTTTTGTTGCCCATCCCTGTTGGTGGTTTCTAAAACGCAGAAACGGAGGTGACGTTGGTCACCCTGGCACATGCAGAGCCGCGGGGCAGCGGAATCGCGGTACAGCGGGTCTTACTGCGCTCTGGGGCTGAGACGTTAGCGGTAAAAGCCGTCGGTCCTGCCAAAAACACAACAGGTTACAGCCTCCTGCGCACTCCACAGCCACACTGCAGGAGCGCAACGGCCAAGTGTGCAGCGGGAGCAGAATCACAAAGACACACAGATGTGTGCGGACGCACACACACACACACATACGCACACACACACATGCACACATAGACACACATCCAAACACACACAGAGGTAAACACACATACATACACACACAAGTGCTTATACACAAGCACATAATCACATACATCCACACACAAGCACACACATACACGCGGCCACACACAAACACACACACACACAGAGGCAAACACACATACATTCACATACAAGGCCAAGTACAAAAACATAAAGACACGCATAGAGACGCACATGCACATGAGCGCAAACATGTGCCCACACACAAATACACACATATACACACATAAGCTCACACCAACACACATATACATATACACACACATACACATACGGACATGTCCCAAGCTAAAGTATGAAATCACTGCTTCATATAAATCACCCAAAATAACTGAACTTTGACATGCTGTTGTTATGTTTTTTTGCTGACTTTTTGTGGTCTTGTTCCCTCATATTGGACCACAATAATAATAGTTTTACTTGAGCCACATTTTGGGTCAAATTTGCTTCATTCAGCTGGTAGAAGATTATATTCAGGCTCTTGAATGGTGCAAGTGGGCCCAGGGCAGATGATGATTTTGCTAAGTCTGCACTGAGCCCCGAAAAAAAGATCTAGGCGCTCATTTCTGATTTCATACTTTAACGTGCAAAAGCAGATATTAACTTTAGCATGTTCATAAGTGTGCCAAAGCAATTAAGCTGTCATAATAGTAGCTGTTTGTTCAGTAGTGGTAATGATGAATAACAGTCCATCACTCCAGTCCCCAGTGTTGAACAAGAGGAGGTATTTGAGCGTGAGGTTATATTTCAAAGCAGAGGATTAAAAAATGATTAATGACAATTAGCATGGGCCAAATGGAGAAACTAATGCTAAAGCTAAGGCTAATGTAAGGCAGTGAGCATTTGAGAAGCCTGACCAGTGTAAATTATATAAAGCCAAGCGTTGGTGTCTGCAATGTGCTACGGAATAGCATGCCATATCAATAATGAATCAGGAAACTAGAAATCAACTGTGTGTGTTTGTACTACATTTCCCATAATGCAACTGGACCACTTGGTCACAAGCAGAAAGCTGTGACAAGCCAACGAGAGAGGTTACGGCAGGTGGCGATGGATGATAGGAGGTTTCTGGTGCTTGCTGGCTAGGGGCTGATGGCGGGGAACTATTATTTTTTCATGAAACAGAAAACTGTAATGGATCCCTTGAGACCTCAGTGATACTGTAAATCATTTAACTGCTTGAATTATTGGAAATAAACTGCACTATACTTCAGCCTGCTCAGTTGACTGGCTTGAAAACTGATCAACTCAAACTCAGCTAAAATAGATTCACTAGTCCTCTCCTTTAAAGTTTCAAGAACTTAGCTCTCCAATAATGATAGTTGGTTGCTTTTTCACTCCGGTGATTGAATGCTATGGGCCAATCCCAATTAACACCTTACCCCAACCACTTAGTCTTAACCCTCCGTTTTGCATGTTGACCTGTAGAGGTAGGGTGTCCCAATTCTTGTTGAGATAGACGGGAAGGGTGAAGTGCTATATATGGCCCACCAAACCAAGGTTTTTCCCATCTGTTAGGCACATTCCTAAAAGATGGGAGGGAGAAATCTCCCAGAATACAAATCAACGGCAAAATGGTGGCAAATGTTGTCAAAGCAGCAAGAGAAAACCGCAAGAAGTATTTTATTCGTAAATAAATTATGAGAGCCATTAGATCATCTTAGTTGAAGTTTCAATGTATTACAGATCTTTTCTTTATAACAAACATGACAAAAATCACTAGTTGTGTGTGTGTGTGTCTGTGTGTGTGTGTGTGTGTGTGTGTGCGTGTGCTCATGTCTCAAGCTATATAGTTAATGTTATAGCATTGTTTTACAGCTAATTTGGCATGAGCACACTGATAGCTACATACAATGCACATGCATGGTATACTGTCTAAACAGACCTGCACACAGATCATCACACAATCAACACACAAATCAATGAAGTAAATGGTCCTTTATTTGACATTGTGTGTATATTTTAAATGGGTAGATCCAATGTTTACATTAGTTACCACTATACTAGCTTTCTAGGTAGCATGTTTTGTAGCTAACGCTTGCCTAATAACTGTAGTGTCTGATTCAGTCCCCCTGTCAAATTGTGTCCTCCCTAAAAGCACAAATATGATATCCAGAAATAGTGTAGAGACCATGTGTTCATTATTTCCCTGAATTTGACAACAAAACAAACAGATTATGAAAGCTTGAGGGGGAACTTTTACAAACATTGCTATGTATGAGAGTTCCATATTCCAAATGGACAAAGTGTTGGAGATTGCAAAGTATGAGAATTCATCACTTTTTGTGGCATCATCTTTGCTATCTTTTTTTAAAAGTGAGCAGATTCCTCAACACCTGTTACATTATTTTCTTACAGCGGGACCTATTATACTTTTCGCGCTTTTACGTTTCCTTAGTGTTCTATGTAGCAATTGAGTATGAAAAAGGTGTACACATTTACAAAGGTCAAAGTCCACCCGAGAGCTGAGATATCCTTCCCGACAAAAAACACCTTGCCAGAGCTGTGCAAAATGCCTCATTTGTAATCCAACTGTTTCTTCCTGAACATAGTGACATTTGGCCACAGGGTGGACTAGTTTGTGAAGGCAAATACACTTCATTTAGACTTCCAAAACATAAAGAAGTGAGGGATCAGCGGTTAAAATTTATTTTTAAAATGGACATATTATGCGTTTCAGAGGACTACAAAGGGGTGGCCTGGATGTTACTCCCAAATGTTGCTAGTTAGCCTCTAAATTCACTATGAATTTAGATATCATAAGCCAGAAGCAATATGGGAGACACGTCGATAGGAATAGATAAAATATGTGAATGTTTTTAATGGATTTTAATTCATTTTTAATGGAGTAGAGCTGCTTATTAAAATAAATAGAGCGTTAGCTGATGGTTGTGACTATATTGATGCAAACCACGGATCATTCTTAACGGACTGAATTTCAGATGCAGTTAAACTTTCATGATGTCAGCATGTCACATTTCTCCAAACGACTATCCTTGCCTAGCTAGCACACATTTCCTCTCTACACTAATTGTGTAGCCAGCTTAATAGCTAGCTAGATAGCTAGTTACTTGATTAGTCATCTTTATTTAGAGACCCATCAGTAGCTGGGGGATTTTGATACTTTCCCTCTCCTTTGACATGATGCTCTGTTTGCGGTCAATCAGAACAGAGCTCATTTCATAAAGGGGACACCCACTCAGAACAGTCTGCTTTTCAGAGGGTTAGGAATGGCAGGAATCCAACTGCCAACAAATCATGAAATTTGAAAGTTTTTTTTTTTTTTTTTTAAAATTTTTATAAACCTCCCTTTTGGAATCCAAGAACATTATGACTTGGAAAAACAAAACAAAACAAAACAAAAAAAAAACAGCATAATTGGTCCCTTTTAAGGTGTAAGGGGTAGGCATAAAGGTACGGGTGAAAATAAGAAATGGGGTTGGCCCTGCAACTTTTCTGTGAACCCCTCCTTAAAGGAAAAGTTCACCCAAAAATGAAAATTCACTTATCATCTACTCACCCCAAGGCTAATCGAAGGGTCCATGAATTTCTTTATTCCTCAAAACACTTTTGGAGTTACAAAGAAAACAGCTTTGAAGACAAATCCAAATCAATTGAAGTCATTGAAGACCAGTTTTTCAAGCATAAAAAACAACATTTAAATACCACAAAATGCCTCCATACTGCTCGTGTGGCGTAATCCAAGTGTCCGTAAGCCCCAACATTCAAATTTGACTCGTAAAGACGTCTTTTCACGATATTTTTAGCCTTAAAGTCCAAGGTAGCCACTTAGCTAGTAGCCTTGTTCATTTTCACGGAAGAAGTTTGAAATTCAAGACCTCTAGCTATGGTGGTCAACAAGGGCAAATAATGCTGCAACGGACCTGAACATCTCCAATTGGAGAAACGCGCTGCAGTTTTGAATGTTCGTATTCACTGACTGAACAGCGCATTTTTATGGTTGGCCAACTTAGCGAGGTCAACTTCTTCCGCAAAAATAAACAGGGCTCTTAGCTCACTGGCTACATTGGACATTTAGGCTAAAAATATAGTGAAAAGACGTCTTTACGAGTCAAATTTGAATGTTGGGGCTTACGGACACTTGGATTACGCCACACGAGCAATATGGAGGCATTTTGTGGTTTTTAAATGTTTTTATGCTTGAAAAAAGTGGTCTCCATTGACTTCAATTGATTTGGTTTTGTCTTCAATGCTGTTTTTCTTTGTAACTCCAAAAGTGTTTTGTGGAAGAAAGAAATTCATGAACCCTTTGATCAGCCTTGGGGTGAGTAGATGATGAGTCATTTTTGGGTGAACTTTTCCTTTAACAGAGGGCAGAGGGTCACTGTAATAGCACTGTTTAATCACCAGAGGGTGACAAAAAGCCCCACAAAACAATCTCAGAGCTCCATTTTCATGCTTTCACAAATGGAAATGCATGTGGTGGTAACGTTATGCACAACTTTATCTGTCGCAAACGGCGTATTTACTGCCTTCATCTAGTTTGGTAGTTTCCTGCTCAAAAATAAAAGTGTTTGTGTCTCAAGGGGTTGGACAGAGTGAGAGAAGGCATGTAAATGCATTAGGGTAGTTCTGTGCAATTTTTGTGTCACAGACCTCATTTACATTTTGTTGCTCCCAAAAACCTTTTAATGCAAATGTTGTCTCTCTATGGTTGTTTAAGGAGACAGCGAATACAGCTGTTTGCAAATAAACACAAATAGTTTCCTTCCCATTTTAATTTTTTTTAAGCAGAGTACCCCATAAATATGCCAACAAATGGAGGTGGGGTCTAATGGGAAGGGAAGTGTGGAAGGACATTTTTATACATGTAAATACTCTCTTTGTATGGGGAAATACAAATATTTCATTTCAGTCTCGCCCTTGTTTTAATATCACAAGTTCTGTTTTGTTTATGGTTTAAGTTGCCCACAGCTTTTCATACAAAATCAAGAATCTAGTGAATAAACTCAATCCTCCCTAACGCCTCCATGCATTAGCCTAAAACACTGGAGCATGGTTTTCAGACCGAAGAAGATGGCACCCTCTTAAGTTAGGTACTTGTTCTTCAACTAAAAAAATTTCCAGGTCGCTATGGCAGTAATGCACTGGCTTTAAAAGGAATGACAGCGACTGATCTGATTGGCCTCAATGGAACCAAACCCCCACCACACTGGCCGGTAATTAATCTGTCTCACTCCAGTCATTTTGACAGCAGCGTCACTGCTGCGTTATTCAATCCAGTCACAAAATTACTGGAATAGAGTTAGACACATCCAGTTTTGATCTATGATACCGTCAGCACTTGCATTCGCTGACCATTTAGGTCGTCAAAATAGGGTTCGCAGTCTCACTTGCAACATTTAAGTGATCTCAAAAAATTATATGTAATGGAATTCTTCAAGGGAACAAGCCAAATTGAAGAGTGCATTTTAAAAAAGGGTTTGCATAAGGACTAAAGAGAATCTGAATCTCCATTTTTGGAGTCACTATTTCCCGCCAAAACTGTGGGGCAGTGACTTCTACAGCTCTTACCTGAGGTCGGAGTTCCTCCAGGAGCCAATGTTGGCTCCCTTGCTGCAAAATGAAGAATGAAAAAACTGCTGTTTGCTTTATGCCAGCAATAATACCCTAAAATGAAATAAATGGTCCGTGAGCCAGTGAAAATAAATACAATGGGCCCCATGCTGCTTGAAACAAAGGTACTCCTTAATAGATTGGCACTGTACTCCATAATTTAAGATTTATAATCAAACAGAGATTGAGATTTTTAATGTAGAAATGACAGCATTTTTACCCTATTTTTGGGCAGTATTATGTTTGGGACAAATGGCTCACACGTGTATTGACTAGTTTTATTGCCCCTGAGTTGCTCTTTAGCATTTGCTGTGAAAGTCAATGAAGTTGTTGTGAAGCTGAAAAATGATAGTGAAAGAGAAATGTGGGCCATAAGTAGGCTTACCAAAATCAACTGTTTGGAACATCATTAAGAAGAAAGCTAGCACTGGAGAGCTCAGTAATTGCAAAGTGTCTGGTAGGCCGAGGAAAACCTCTCCAGTTGACTGAAGAATTCTCACAAAAAGGAAGAAAAGCCCCCACACACCTGTCCGACAGACCAGAAACACTCTTCAGCGCGCAGGTATGGATGAGTGAGTGACTACTGTCCGCAGAAGACTTTCAAGAACAGAACTACTGAAGTTACTGTGTAAGATGCTAAAATAAGACAGCCACGTTACAGTAGGCTGCATAAGAAACACCAAAATTTAGCCTGTAGAGTTCTGGAAAAAGGACTTGTGGACAAATAAGACAAAGATCTACTTGTATCAGATGGATAACAAGCACAAAGACTGGTGAAACTGCTTGAGATACTGAACACCCTCCTCAGGTGCAAAATACAGTGTTGCAGTGTCATGGTTTGGACATTCAGCAGCTCAATTACCCACTGAAAATTCCAGCAAAGCCTAGCTGAAATTCTTATTTGTTTTAAGACAGTCTAAGCTATCTACACAGTTGGTCTGTGGCTGGTTAAAGCCAAACTCTACGTTGACAAAGGTGGTCAAAACTGGCCAAGCTGGCACAATAATGAGGGGTCAACTAATGGACTGGGTCTGTTAGTGGTAGGCAGCTTGATCAGCCTTCGCTGGTTTAAGATGGAATTATTAATTGGGTTTTCTTCACTGTTGATGCAATCACTGATAACTGTACTAGAATAAAAATGGATACAGACACATGCTCCATCATTAAATCAAATTCATTGAATGGTGCTTCTTGCAAGAAAATGACTTCAGGATAGGCTGGAAGTTTGAATAGAACAAACCATATCTCTCATATGATGTGAATTGAGTGATTACAAATCTTATTTAATGGAGTACAGAGCTAAATAAATTGAAAAAATACATATTTGTTCCAAACATTAAGGAGCTCATTGTAATTCCCATTGGAGCTTTCCTATTCCTTGGTCTGCTAAGCACTTTGTGATTACTAAGCTCACCAGTGCTCTCTTTCTTCTTAATGGTGTCTCAACCAGGTGATTTTGGTGAAAGACAAAGAGGTGCGCTGTACCTGGTCTTCCACTGGGATCGACAGGCACTCCAGTACCCCCGGGGGCCAATCCTGCCGCAGTGCCGCCTGGGACGACCCCAGTGCCTGGTTGAGCCGTCCCACCGGGTCCACCTGGTACACCTGCAGAACCATGAATAATTGGATGTGAAGGCCCGAAGTCTCAACATAAGCTGTGTCTGTCCTTACCATATTATGGACTTCATGGGTCTCAGGTTTATTGCAGGCAAAAGTGCTTTATGGCATATAGGAAACAAATATGCTATCAAGTGAATTTGAATGTATTTTTTAATTAATGCCTGAGCTTGCATTTCTCATTTATTTTGAGCCATACATGTCCTTTTTTCCCTGTGTACACTCTAAACAATGAAATGGTTCCACACAACAATTTTAAGTAACTTCAAAATAAAATCTTACATTTTTGACCTATTTAATTAATCAAATTAATTTTAAGTAACTCAAATATTTTTTGCCCAGTTTTGTGGAACTGTTTCACTTGTTTTCGTGTAGGCTACCGGCTGATATGCAATCCAGAAGAATTGCCAGACACACAAATCTGCACTGAGCGTCTTCATGGTACCTCTCACAAACTTCCAAGAACAAATACAGTCCGATAAGAAATATCAAATTCATTCCCTTGTTCCTCCCCCTTGGTTTGTGTATCTACTTGTGTACTTTTGCGTCTGCTTTACATGTTCCAGAGAGGAGTGTAAAAGTGAAGTTTGTAAGGCAAATACACATAATAAATTGGACCACATCCTTGCACTTTCTTCTCCTCTCTACCATAACTCTGGTGACAATGGGTGCGTTTGAGCGCGTCTGCAAGTAAGCCGGCTGCGCGAGATTCCCGAAAAATTACGCGAGAATCTTGCTGAAGTCACGCGATAAGCCCTCGAAACCCCACGATAGCTGCAGCCATCGTGGGGTTTGGAGGGCTTATCGCGCAACTTTGGCAAGATTCTCGAGTAATTTTTCCGGAATCTCGGCAGCCGGCTTAATTGCAGACGCGCTCGAACGCACCCAATGTGAGGATAGGTAACCACTGACTTACCGCCAACACCACCTGCAGTGCCACCTACTGGTACACTTCCAGCACCACTCAGAGTCACTCCAGTCCCCCCTCCAACTCCTACTGGGGTCGCACAAGAAATCAAGAAAATATGAGAAAAATTTCAATTGTTGTCTGAAATTCGGGTATTTTAATCCTCCTGAAACTCAAACATTTATTTATCCCCTGGAGTGGACATGACTTCAGGCTCAATTTTGGGATTCTGTTGAAACCTACTCTCTCAAAAATTAAGGGTGCTTTGGCTTTTCGCCATTGAGGAAAAAATTTTATTTCTTAAAGCAGCATTTCCCAACCAGTCCATATGGCACTCTGGTGTCATCAGAAGAGGTCAGGCGCACACTGAAGAATTCTTTTGAAAAACTGTTAAAAGTTCAAATAAACTTAAAACTCTTCAGCGAGGAAATTCCAATCGTTAATAAATGTCAATAAAACGCATTTTGTTTGACTAAATCCCCAAAAGAACATTCAGGCTGCATGGTGAAGCATCACATCAATGCCATAATCTGATTGACTTTTGGATGCAGTGTGCCATGAGATTCAGCAAATTTGGAAAGTGTGACACTGAAGAAAAAATATTGGGAAGTGCTGCTTTATTGAATTCTCAATCATAGGTGTAGAAATTATGAAAGCTCCTCAGTTAAACCTCTTTGCCTAAAAATAGGAACCAAGATAGGGTGCCTCGATGACAGGAATCATCCTTGAGGCCTGGGAACTGCTGGTTTTCCATCCTCCCTTTAACTGAGAGTCAAGTGCAAAGACAGTTTGGCCAATAGGAGCACTATTTGTCCAGTAAATGAGTTAATTCCCTTGGAAAAGCAGGACTTGATTTGATTTTGAGGCCCAGATTTGGTCAATCTTGTTCCATGACATATTAGTTAGATGTGTCTTAAGGAACTATTTTTAGTGTGTTTGTCACAGGGAACATTCAATAACAATAAAAATAGTATTTTCCCAAAATATTTTCAATGCATCATTTCATTTTGTTGAATGAAGCACTTGCATCAAGTTAAAAATTATGAAATGCTTTTCTCAGCTGAGTCTTGGGAGGATAGATAACTGTGTCTGTGAGAGTTAGCAGGTGGGGTGAAAGCAGGTGACAGGTTAGATCCATGAGTGAATACAGTATAAAGACCATCTGAGCAAGTGCAGTTCTTACTTTGAGACAACAGTATTTTACTATTATAAAACAGCCTGAAGGAGGAGCTTGCTCAGAAAATGCAAACTCTCATCTAGCTCACCATAAGAGTTAATTCTGATTAGATTTATATCGTCATTTCATGTTTTCAGAAAGTGGTTATAGTAGAACCTGATGGAAATAGTAATTAAAATTAGAGTGCTCTTTTTATGACCTGAAATTGAGTGATAGCAAAAGCAGGTGCCCAGCATTAAATATCCCTACCATACTTGGGAGCCTTTGCTCCCACTCCATAACCTGCAATAAAGAAAGGTGATGCAATGAAGGTACACACTGACAGGTCATAACAGTGTTTTTCCTCAAACAATATATCAAAAGGGCTTTGTTGCTGCATGACAACAGGAAACCATACAGTACGCCTCCCTAAAAGTGACATTTCTGCTAGCACATTGTGTATTATAAAACCATGAATCACTTAAAAGCAACTTCTTGAAATCCGGACTGAATCGAAGCAGCTTCTGGAAACCCTGAATGAATTAATGCACTGTAGCTTTTAGAACCCCGGGCTGAGTTTAATATATTATATATATACATATATTGTACTGTGCGAAAGTTTTAGGCACATTTAAAGCAATTTTGTAGGGCAAATATGCTTGCAAAAAATGATGAATGAAAAAGGTTCTTATAACAGAGAAATGCACTAAACAGAGCTATAAACTGTTATAAACTATATCAAACCAATATTTGGTGTAACTACCTTTTGCCAAAAAATCTGGGACACTGTCCCGTTGTGCTATAGTTTCATAAGATGATCGGCTTTTTACTTGTTCCAAGCAGAGTGGAAAACTTGTCACCATTCTTCTGTAGACTGTCTCACTTGCATCCGTCCCCCCCAAGTAATTGCAGACAGCCAGACTATATTATCTGTTTTTAATGAAATACCAACATTTATTTATAAAACTATTTTTTGATTTAGCATTTGGAATTTCAAATATAATTTTTATCTTGGCGACACAAATGTGGAAAACAAAAAATAGACATTTAAAGCCAGATTTAAGTTGAAAAAAATGTGGGGTGCCTAAGACTTTTGCACGGTACATATATATATATATATATATATATATGTATATATATATATATATATATATATATATATATATATATATCTGAACACTAGATTGCTGACAGGGTACACTGAAGTGAAGCATCAGTTCCAGCAGCGCATACACCCGGAAGTAAAATTCGCTCATAGACTCCCATTCATTGTCGCCTACATTGAAATTACATTTTTTCAAAAACACTTGCATGTGAGGTGGTGTTACTTTGCAATTGCTGTGCAAAGCGACATTTTGTCTCCCTAAATATGTGCTTTGCTGGGGGAAAGAGGCGCACTCATGAAAGGGAAGACCGAAAATGTAACTCAGCAACAACGTTAACGTGCTACCAGAAAAGTTAACGAGTTAACGTGACCGAGGCTTTTAATGACCCTCTGGTAAAATAATGGCTTGGAAGTTTTCATTGTTATAAGAAACGTTGATGAATGCTTGTGTACGTTATCAAATTACTTTCTGGTTTCTTCACTTCATTGTACCCTGGTTGAGCATATTTGCTGTCAACCGAATTGTTTATATTGAATCGACTCATGACAACATTGCTAAACGGAAACGCTAGTTAACTCTAGGTACTCCTTTAACAAGTTTCACCTTTCAAAACACTGCTGCAGAAAATGATCACTGCACAGCACTGATTGAGGGGATGGCGAAAAGTTTTTTCTCCTGACTTTTAACAGCCAAGGTTTTCTCTCTCCTTGTCTTTTGGAAATCAATGTAAACAGACAAACCAACTTACATTGTTTAAAATATTTTGCAGGTAAGAGGTATTGCCGTTGAATGTCATTTACAAGTAGCTAGCTTGTTAGCTACCTTGTTATTTTTATAAACTGCCAAGTCAACGTAGTCTCCGCAACGGTAAGGTTACCAAGGTAGCTTGCTGGTGATCAATAACAATCGCTAGCGTTTGCTTTTCGTCAGCGGTCTAGTCAAGTCAATGGGATGGCTAATCAGCTAGCCAGCATGCATATATGATTTTCTCCATTAAATTAATAAATTTGTATTTCTACGATAACTTACGCATGAAATGTTTTATTACAGCCCTTCGAATGAATATTGCTACAAAACACAGGCACAAATCTCGGCATTTTAGGGATTATATTAACTCATTTGAAATTGATCTCATTGAAAACCACTAATTTTAATGAAGAAGTTGGATTTATCAATATGGCAGCCAGGTGCTTCACTTTGGGTAATGTAAATATTATGTCATCATCAATCTAATGTTCTAAATGTACATATATCTATGGTCTAAGCAGGTTCTAGGACTTCAGAGCAAGACAAAAAACTTCTAAAACCCTTCAATGAATTATCTTGCAGAACTTTAGGCCAAAAAAAAAGAACTTGGTCTGGAACATCTGACTGATTTTTTGAAGCCTACTGAACCACTGATGGATGCAAACAAACTTCTTGACCCTCTGACAGAAAAATAATATTCTAAGACCCCTGAAAGATTGTAGAACCCTCACAGAATCAAAACAGCTTCTAGACCCACTGACAGAATAAAGGCAGATCTCATGAATTTCTGAGTCAATGCATAGTTTTGAAGCCTATGTTTCATCAAATAGCATGTTTTCACTGGTGATCAGTTTTCTTGCCACGCAAAATAATATAGCCAAAGTTAACAGGCTGAAGTAAACTGATCCAACAAAAGAATATAGTAATATATTATCAATAATACGCCTTAGACAGCATCATCTGTGAAACCACAAATGACCCGTTCCTCTCCAACTCACAACCAACAGCACCTGGGACTGCCCCGACTCCACTGGCGACTGCACCTGTGCCACCAGGTACTCCACCTGCTCCGCCAGGAAAACTGCCTGCTCCACCAGGTACACCACCTACACCAGGAAGTAAACCTGTACCTGAAGAGGCGGCACATGCAAGAACAACAATGCCTCGGGGTGAGTGATCAGAATCGCTCCAATAAGTTGAAAACCAATTGTGATCAAGTACGTGCAACCTGAGGAAATTCCTTCAGAACCTGGATAACAAAAATCTTAAGAACGCACAAAACACTGTAGGCTGCATAAAATCAGTTGGATGGCCAGTGATTTCTGCAAAACAAATACTAGTTTTTGTGTGTGCTAAAAGACTTTACATGTGATAAAGGTCCTAGTCAATCAGGTCCTTGGAGTATTACAGAGAGTGGTTTCAGCAGTCTCAACTGCCCATCTCAAACCTCCCTGGCTTAGCAATTTCTACTGCAGAGGAATAAGCTTGTGTAATCATGGGGTGCAAGTTAATGAAAGGTGCACATTTTCCTCTTGTCGGTAATGACATAAATATCTGACATGAACTGGGCTTAACTGTTTGCACACAGCAACACAAACTACTACAAAAGTCATAGACAAGCACTACACAATAATGCTGAGTTTGATACATTCATTACTTGATTGCATGACTATTTTCTCATGGAGAAAACTAGCTTGTTTAATTGCAATTTAAATTTGGAATTAAGTATTAGGAATTCTACAGCATGCAGTTAGGTTTTTTAAGTATCTTTTGAAAATACATCTTCAAGGAATGTATTTTTCTTGACATTTTGTAGCTGGTGTACTTAGGTACCATGTCAAACTCTCTGTGAACATTTTAAAAGGTTTTCCATCTGTCATCTCCAGATAAAGTTGAAGCATAGCCAAAAGAATCAGAAGATATCCCAGCCTATCCCAGCATGCATTGAGCAGGAAAACATCCTGGTCTATTTGCCTATGGGTCAGTCCTTACTAAACTGTACAATTCACTGTGTTGTATAAGAATGGTCAATAAAATTTTTATCGGAGAATTAAATGATTTGCATTGTTCATATTTATTCACTCCCGGATTGGAGATATACATAAGAAAAAATCTGAGTCATCGGTCCAACAACACAGCAGAAAAAGTGGTTTTCTGATGTCAGCCAAGATATTGTGAAGGACATATTTTGTTTAAAAATTTGGCAGCCAACTTCATGAAATTCTCATGACGTGTCTGTTGATACTTCGAAAGAAAGTGAAATTAAATATTGCAGAGAAATACCCATAATAACAGTTTCAATTGTCTGCACTAAATTATCGGGACTCGTCTGATCAGAATTGCAATTTGAAATGACCGTCGTGGGCGTAACCAGTCGCGTCCTCACGTGTTATGTCCATCCCTGTGGGTTAATTTGCATAATGTATGCAAATGGCGTAAAGATGACCTCGGCAAAATAAGGTACTCACTTCCTGCATCAAAATTTGACAAGGCGTCAGACAATCATATATACCATGCTTTTAAAAATAATGAAAATTTTTCCGTGTCCTAATATTGTGTTACGACCATAAAAACATAAACAATCTGTGCGCTATCACCATAGACTGTATAAAAAGACGGACGCAGCACCTGGGTTTGAAATGTGAGACCAATGTAGAAATTGAATTCCATTTAATGGCCAGCAGCTGGCGACATCGGGGGTTGCAGAATTGGAAAAGGTGTATTTGAATTTTCATCACCTTTGTAACACATTTGTACAGTTTAGTATGGAATGAGCCCAATCCATCATTGTGCACCCATACAGTATGCACTCATTTAGAGTATCCAGTTAGCTTAACCACGTCATGTCTTTGAACCATTGGAGGAAATTGGAAAACCCAGAGGAGACCCAAGCAGACACAAGAAGAACATGTCAACTCCACACACAAAGGCTGAGGCTGAAATTTGAACCTGGGACCTTCTTACTGCGTGGTAACAAGAGCTATCCACTGCACCACTGTACAAAGATGCAATGACATGGAACACAGCTAATCATCAATCAATGAAACAATAATTAGACATGCACTCATGGCAGAGTATGTGAGCACAAGCTCATCAAACATCTAATTCCAAAATCATGAGTATTATTTTGGAGTTTTTCCCCACTGTGCTGATGTAACAGCCCCACTCTTCTGGAAAGGTTTTCCATAAGAAGTTAGACCACTACTCTGAGGATTTGCTTCCATTCCACCCGGAAAAGGATTGGTAAGGCTGGGCAACAACGTTGGGTAATTAGACATGGTTCAGTCAGTTTTCTAATTGAGCCCAATGACATTTGATCATTTTGAGGTCAGTTCTCTGTACAAGCTACACGTACTTCAACACCAATCTTGGCGCACCATATACGGCTCTCAATCTGTGAATGGTCTTTGGCCATGCTGAAACAGGTAAGGGCCTTGGCCAATCTGTTGGAAGCACAGAATAATCTAGAATGTTTTTGTATGCTACAGTGTCGAGCTCGAAGATCCCTTACGCAAACCATGAAAAAGACAGAAATCACAACATGTCCACATACTTTTCTCCATTTGGTTAATCACCATGTGCTCCTCACACTGAATTCCATACCTCCATATCCCACCCCTGGTCCACGTCCTGCTGCGCCTCCTAATCCGCCATATCCTGCTCCAGGCAGGACCCCAGCCCCGCCTCCAATTCCAGCTCCACTAGCACTTAGTACTCTTCCAGTTCCTCCTGGTGCTATATACACACATACACATGCAAAAACACTCAAACACGAGCAGCCATCCACATGTAAACATTCACAGAGGAATACCCATGCCCATACACACACAAACACACATATCCGTGCCCAACACACACACACACACACACACATACAGACACACACATTGCAGTCAATAAGTATTCGGAGAGTAACCATGCTTACTTTATAGCTCCGTACTCAAGCACACTGCATTTGACAGGAACAAACATCATTTACATCCTCATTATATAAACCAAGTAGGAACTGCAACCATTTTATACAGTGTCACCATCGAAATACGCAAGGACTGCACCCGATAACTTCAACCTCCCATTTATAAATGAACATACATGAATGGCCACGGTAATCCTAACAGTACCACAACAACATTGAATTTCACATAATTCTGGAAGACAGCAGGAATAAAGAGACCAGCAGTTGGGTCCTATGTGCCAAGAATTCTTCATTTCTACATCCTGTAAAAGACTATTTGTTTTCCTCCACCATTGTTTGCACATATATATATATATATATATAAAAAAAAGTTTCTGAAATTCAGGAAGTTGGCACGCCCTTACCGTATTTAGCAGGCTTAGTTCCACCATATCCTGAAGTAAAGAATGACATACAGTAGTTTACAATCAAGCAGCAAGTGCTCAAGGGACAAAACAGGTGAAGTCAAAAACAGGAGACATGATATGCAAACAGCCTTACGGTGGTTGTACTACTTCTATCAGTTTCCTGAGATTAAATTCAACAGCAAAACAGAAAACACAAACATCAGTATGTTGGGTAAAATTATTCTGAAGAACAGTGCGGCTCAGTTTTGGGTTAATGACAGATCTACGGGTCTCAGTCCTCACTCACCCCCGGGATACAGACCTCCAACTCCAGGGATCTGTCCAACTCCAGGGAATCCACCAGCGCCTGGAACGCCACCAAAACCTGGCACACCTGGAACTCCACCAATCCCAGGAATGCCACCAGCACCCGGAATGCCCCCGAAGCCAGGAACACCACCAACACCTGGAACACCGCCAGCACCGGGAATTCCACCGGCACCTGGAACACCACCAAAGCCTGGAATGCCCCCAGCACCCGGAACACCACCAAAACCTGAAATGCCCCCAGCACCCGGAACACCACCAAAACCTGGAATGCCCCCAGCACCTGGAATACCACCAAAACCAGGGATTCCTCCAGCACCAGGAACACCACCAAAACCAGGAACGCCGCCACCACCGGGTACACCCCCAGCACCAAGAACACCCCCCGCTGCACCTAAAATGCGAATGAGATCACATCTGTCACTCCAGAAAGAGCCCTACGAGGATTGCCAGGAAAAAGTCACTAAAGACACATTCAGATGACGGATTTAATCAGCAAACACTGCACTAGATCCATAATGGCACCCACACAATCAAAGGAATTATACTCAAAAGCCTGCTCCTCTGAGCTTTTCAGACACACATTGAACTCCTGGCAGAATCCCAAGTACTTCCCAGGGCCTCTTTCTGCCATGTATATTATGAAATAGCAAAGAAGAGTGGAATGTCCTCCGAATCGTATCAAGTGTCCAGTTTGGAATATTGGAAGTTGCATTTAAATGAAAAGTGAGTAATAAATTGAGAATCTCATGTAATGTGCAATCCACTAGATGGCTCTGTATCATTACCGTATTTAGCAGCTTTTGCTTGGGCCTTGCCAGCTTAGAAGTCAGAGAAGAGAAAGATAGATCAGCAGAGAGAGAGAGAGAGAGAGAGAGAGAGAGAGAGATATCAAATCAGTCTCTTCATGTTTCATGTTCAATGCCAGAAAATGTTCAGTGTTTTGTTTATCAGTCATTTTTTAAGTACCTTGTGTTTTGGGTGCAACGATTGGATAACCCCGGAATACACCTGGCTGGCGCGGATCAAATCCCCCACGTCCACCTACATAAGAACACACACGCACAAACACACACACACACACACACACACACACACACACACACACACACACACACACACACACACAGAGTTGTGTCTCCATGAATTCAGCGGACATTAAATAGAATTACATTAGTTTTTCTGGAGACTAACTTCTACCTTCACCAACACCGTTACCCTAACCCTTACCCAAACTTTAACCTAACTTTACCCCAAACTGAAAACATATCTTCATCCTAAAATTTAATAATTTAAGTACTAAGGACTTGCTTTTTGTCCCCATGAAAAAATCAAGTCCCCGCAGTATGGCTATGGAAACAGATTTAGGTCCACACAACATGAGTAATACCTGGCCCACACACACACACACACACACAGCAAGTTCGCGAAGCTATCCTTGTTAGGACATTACATTGACTTCTATTCATTATGGACAGCCTAACCCTACCCCTACCCCTAACCCTAACCTTAACCAAATCATACCTGACCTTAACCTTAACAAAACCTCAATTCTTACCTGACCCCTAACCTCAAATGTGACCTCAGAAATGACATTTTGCCATATTAGGACCAGGCTTTGGTCCCCATTAGGACTACTGGTCCCGACAAGGTCAGTGTTTATACTGGAAAAGGTCCCCAATAGGTAACAAAAATGTGAACACACAAGGACACACACACACTCTAAAGTCAACATTGCATTTTGTCCTGATACATTTACTGCAGGACAGCCGCACTGCTAAAAAAATACACACAAAATCTGCAGAGTGCATATTTCAGACAATTATCAAGTTCGGTACAGTTCTCTATTAATTTTAGTCACACCTTATATGCTGCAAAAACTCACCATTAGTTCCAACAGCAACTGGACCTAGATGCCCTGTAACAAAGAACAGTGAGTGTAATAATTCATCTGAGCAAGACACTTCCAAGTTAACCATGAATCACAGCAAGAGTGACATGCTAATACATTGCTCAGTGTATTTGCATGCAATGCTGTTGTTTATTTGACTGGTGTTGTACCTGTGGTGGCATTTTCCTCTTCCAAAATTCAGGATTACTGACCTGGGTTTCTGATAATTGTCTGCCATCTGACCATTCAATCTCAACCATTAAATCATCTGAGCAATCTACTCTGAATGAAAAATGACTGAAGAAATTAATCAATAAATCAAACCAATCAATCAACTGAGCAATGAACCACTGAAGTCAGAAAAAAAATTTGATAATTAATCAGCAAAACCAATATATCAGTTAATCACTTAGTGACTGAATCAATCAGACGAACATACCAATCATGTGGCTCAGTATAACTTCATAAAGTGCTAGTGACAAAACCCCACCTCCCTTCAAATATTCACAAAGTTAACAAAGGCAGGCGAAGGCAGATGTGGACTTCTCACCAGCTTGGGCCAGCCCATTTCCAACAGCCACTCCTGGGAGGACTCCCCGACCACCAAACCCTTCATTGAGCGAAAAAGAGGGAAACAACTGATGTTCTCCTAATGAGGACTAGCCATTAAAAGCCATTTAAAATCACTGTTCATGGGACTGCTGGACTGGCTTACTCAGTAAAAGCACCACTTACGATGCAACAGTGATAACCATTGTCTCAGATCAAATCTGGAGTGCTAGTGCTGACTGTGACCAATAGCCTAACTGGAGCATAATTGGCTTCATGCTGCTCAGGGATATGGAAGGGATGCTGTGATTTGGACCAGCATTGTTTTTTGCTTTAGTGTCTCCTACTGGTCATCCAGGAGCGAGTGAGCTGCTCTTTCAACGAGCTCATGTTCAGGTTTCCTCTGCCCTCATTTTGTACATGCTAGTTTTGTAGCCATTGTGTGAAAAGAAGTGACGGGAAGTGTCTGCCCTCTCCCGTGTCGCATATGAGTCACACCTGCGCATACTGACTAACTTGATATCTGAGATGCCAAAAAATTTTTCATGGAACAAAAATCACTATTCACGGAAGCTTTCTTTGGACAAGAGCCCCACCTTGTCCACCTCCAGGCACAAGTCCACCTTGGTAGAGCCCTGGAATTCCAACACCTGTGTGGAGTTGAGAGAAGAGATGACTGTCGTCTGAATCAACCTGTTTGCAAGATGTTAAAAGCATTCCTACCACAACACTTTCAAAGCCTCGTTCACACCAAGCAGTCCAGTTCAGTTTAGGTCAGTTTGTTACTTACTTGAACGGTTATTTTAACATTTCCACTGTAAAAAGTTGTGGATGGTACCAAAAGAACGGTTCTAGTCTGTCCGGTTTTTTTGTTACCCCTCTCGAGGTATCAAGAACACTGATCCGATGCTAAAAGATGAAGCTAGAAACACTGCTGCCCATTTGTTGGTCAAGAGAGAATCGTTGCTCTTGCACAACCGAGGATGTGGTTGACACGGCAATTACCATCTGGTAACAACCCTAAATTTAAGAGTATTGTCTGTGTATGAAATGCAAACCAGATCTAGGGTTTAGGGACAGGTCTGCACAGGTTATGTACTGGTTCTAAGGGTACTGTGCTGAAAGTGTTTGATAGAAACATGGCATATGTGGCCATGGGCCAGCACTGTGTGAGAACTATGGTGGCAATAGGATACTCAGAGCTTTTACCTGGTACTTTGGAAGCCTTTCCTCCAGGCTTTCCTGCAGGCAGGCCTGTCTGGGGAATAACTGGCACAGGGAGAAGGAGGCAGAAGAGCTTGTTTGCTTTCTATTGCTAAAGTGTGCCATGCACAGTATGGTTAAGTCTGTTCGGAATGATGCTCAACACCATGTATGATTGTAATGATTGTTAATTTTTAATTATTCAAGAGCATGAAGCATATTTGGAATTTTACCTACGCCAGGTCCACCTCCAGGGCCAACTCCTGTTCCTCACCATAACCATAACCACCATATCCACCAGAGAGATGGAGAGAGAGAAAGAGTGAAATGTAGATGAAGGGGATGGAGAGAGGTAGGGGCAAGATGAAAGGGAGAGACGAGAAGAAACGAGGTAGATAGCGGAGGGAAAGAGAAGAGGGAGACGCCGAAAAATACAAACAGATGGTTACTACGGGCTTCACCAAAATGGAAGGCTTTTCAAAACTACAGAAAACACATTTCATTTCAGGGCAGAAAAAAAAAATCATGGATGATCAGACCATGACCTTTACAAAAAGGCAATTAAGGATGAAGTTTTTCCTGCTTTTATGTGGTAGGTATGAAGGACCAAATGACCTCAACTGACCTTGTGAAGAAAAAAATCTAAACACATTTCGCCTCAAGTTAATATGGCATTTACAAGAATATATGTTGTTCTTAATTAAGTCTCAAGGGATATAAACATATTTAGAGCCTAATGAGATTCAACCCCAGACCTAGGGACCAAAAACACCTTCAGTGGATTAACATCCAGTTCTCTTAGGGTAAACTGTTTGATTTTTTTTGCGGAGGGAGGGGGGAAGGAAAATGGCCTGCAGTCTATTTGCCACCCGTAGCCAAGATAAACTTCTGCTGGAATTTTCAACACCCAGTCCTCGACTACCGCTGAGAAATGGCTTGACATTTTTTTAATGCAATGATTTCAATTCAGAAGTAAGAAACAAGAACTGAAAAAGGAAGTTAATTCTTGGAGTCATTCCAAATTCCAAAAATCTTATCAGGTGTTTTAACAGTTTATGTTGCCCCTTATCTTACTTAAACACACATGCATGGCCATGATCACATTGTTACCACAGCATTTAGGAAATTCGATAGTGGGGCAAATTAAGGGGAATGAAGCAAAATTGTACAGAGGAATAATATTTACAGTATGGTTTTGCCGCTTTGGGTCAACGGGTTATGTTTAGCATTGCATTTTCCAGTGATTGTATGGCCTCAATGCAGTGATAAGCACTAACCGCAGACCCGTAGAGGACTGTCACATAGTGAAGGCTGTTCAGATGGAATTAATCAATGGCTGAGCCCCGCATCTAATGAGCTCAGGACCTTCCACATGATGACCTCACTTGGGTACAACTCCTGGACCTCAAAAGTCATTTAAAATGTCCTCTGTAGGGCATGAGGGAACTAAATTCTTATGAAATAAATACATAATTAAATTGGCAGCTGAGAATTTAAAATTGTCTGGAAAAAGCCAGACAAAATTTAGTTATCCAGGGGTTGTATTTAGTAAGTCAGGGATTGAAGGCATTGCACGGTCATAAATTAAATATTGACCTAAAATAGTCTGGTAATACAAAAAACAAGTTTGCATGAATTATTAATGGGAGAAGTTGGAACAAAACTGCACAGAGTACTCGCTTACAGGCTCTGCAATGCCAACAGTGAGCTAAGGAGGGCAGTGTTTAGGTATAAACGCTGGGCTGCTTGCTAGAACAGAACTAACTATCCCTGCTTCTGGAGATCTAGCATCCCGGGGGTTTTAACTCAAACTCTGAACAAGCCCCCCTCCTTCAACAGCCATCAATATTGATGGGAACCAAATTAATAGAATAAAGCGTGTTGAATTCGGGTAGATATGAAAACTCACAGGATGCTAAATATCCAGAAACTTAGCTGTTTATTAGTGCTGTCTACCTCCTTTCCAGGGCCAGTGTCAGAACTGGAAACTGGGGGGCTCAGATACATCCCTGTATAACAACAATTAGTCCAAGCTAGTTCTCAGTCATTTTCCTTTATTAACACATTTTCCAATTATAGTACTAATCAATTGGAAATTGAAGACACGGGTCCTCTCCCCCATGCGATCTAACAGCAACAAAATAATAGGCAAAATTCAGTACAGAAAAATAATTTACTAATAAATAGGCCTGCATTTTACGAAAGATAGACTGCTCTGGAACTTCTGTGCTACATTTTCGGGACATCAGGCAATCTAGCCTGCACTTCATTATTGTTTAAATTGTTGAACTGAAATAAAAGACCATTTGAAACGTCTATACAATTTTGTAGCTTCCAACCCCAGAGAAAAAAAAAAGCGTGAGAAGTCCGGAGTCATAATGGGATTCCATGATAATAGTGGTGAAATTTACTGCAACGCGGTAAAGTGGGACTTGGCAATTAAGTATAATTTTGTTTGCCAAATTTAAATTTTCAATCATCATTTTTGTTTTAAGTGTAAGACTGCTGACTGTGATGTGAGAACGTGATATTCCGCTAAAAAGTTTGAAACTTGATGGGTATGCAATGATGAATAACGCTGATTTAAATGCATCAAATTAGGCATCCAAATGAATGATTGTCGCCTTACCTTAACGGGGAGAACTAGTAATGCCTGATAGTGTGGAGTATTTTCGGAGTGAATGTATCGTAAATTTAGAAAATGATTGAGAAAAAGTCAGGACGAATAATTGTTTTCAAGGGATGTATCTGTGCTCCCCAATTTCCAGTTCTGTCACCGGCCCTGCTCCTTTTACTCTCTCTCTCTCCTTCTCCCAGTCTCTAAATACTTTCTTAGTAATATAAATGAAAAAGGTTGTCCACCTGGTACAAAGGCTCCAGTTCCAGCACCAGTTCCTACTCCACCGGGTCCAACACCTCCTGGTCCAACTCCTCCTGGTCCAAATCCACCTGGTCCAAATCCCCCTGGCCCAATTCCACCTGGTCCAACGACACCTGGTCCTACCCCACCAGGTATAACTCCACCTGGCCCAATTCCACCAGGCCCAACCCCACCAGGTCTTACCCCACCAGGTATAACTCCACCTGGCCTAATTCCACCAGGCCCAACCCCACCAGGTCCTACCCCACCAGGTAGAACTCCACCTGGTCCAATTCCACTAGGCCCAACCCCACCAGGTCCAACTCCAGCAGGTCCAAAACCCCCAGGCCTAACTCCACCAGCTCCTAAACCAAGAGTACCACGCCCATATCCACCTGCAGGAAAACATAACACACCTGAGAATATATGACCATAACACATCTGATTTACAATGACCACAGTGCGCCTGAAACTCTGCGATGTGCAATGCTGGCGGTTGTCAGTTCAAACACTTACCAGGCTTACCAGGTTTTCCACCCACACCTGCCCAGAGAAACAGGAAAAACCATTAGCGGTGACTGTGCAGTCCTCTTCCTGAGCTGTACATTCGTGTTTATTGTGGTTGACACTATTGATGTATTATTGTAATTTGTACTAACTTTCCCACTGATCTCAATCAGTGTCCTTCTCTCTCACAGTCCCTCAGTGTCTCTCTCACTCTCTTGCTCCTATTCCTGTTACACTAGTTCCATGCCTTTGCTTACTCCATACATCCTAAATCTATATAGAGCATACCTGCACTTCTTGCCTACTACATATGTGCCTTACCTGTCCCAATTCCTGGGCCTCCAAGGCCAAGTCTGCCATTACCGAAAGCACCAGGTCCAAATCCGCCAGGCTGGACTCCTCCTGGACTAATTCCTAGTGGTCCAAACCCTCCTGGCCCAACTCCGACTCCTCCTGGTCCAGCACTTCCAGGTCCAACTCCAACTCCTCCTGGTCCAACACCTCCAGGTACAATACCTCCTGGTCCAACACCGACTCCTCCTGGTACAACACCCCCTGGTCCGACTCCTCCTGGTCCAAAACCTCCTGGTCTGACTCCACCCGGTCCAACTCCTCCTGGTCCGACTCCACCACGGACCGCTTGCCCTGCTGTGGATGATAGCACACTTTAGCCCCTGGGTCATTCAACGCCAAAGTGAACAAAGCTCCCCCCTGACCCCTTCCGATTTCCATGAAACTTATTTTGCGAATAGCCCTCAGGACCAATAGTCATATACCAAAATTTCAGAAAAAACGGTGAAATAGCTTTCAAGATACGCATGGTTGAAATTTGCTGACCACGCCCATTTTGTTATTTTGCTTGCTCCGGGTGCAATGTTTAGAGGCCAGTATCTGCTTGCGCATCAGTGAAAATCTCAAGATTTTTTTTCTACGTCATCTATGCCTTGCTCGCTTTTAGGCTTCACCATCAGAAGCACTGAGGAATATTTCATATCCATTTTAAAAATAGTTGAAAATGGGAGATAAATTTGCACTTAATTTTTTTGAGGACTTAACAATGCGCTCTTCTCATCTAACAGATACAGTATTCCAAAACAGTTGCTGCCGTTATATTTTATGGACACGTGGTAAATACTAATATGCATTGCTAGCCTTAGGTCGACTCAAAAAATTAAAGGCTGAAATACACCCCGCAAGCAAACATGCAAAATTACAATGTTTTTCGAATTCGAAAATGACAAGGTTGACAGTTGATGAATGAGACAAGATTTTAACCACGCAATCTTCATTGACATAGAAACATTTGAACAAAGTCCTATCGACTAGCTCAGCCTCCTTCCATGGGAAATCCAAGGAACATTGATGTAAGGTTTGATGAAATTACGTTAAATCGACTTTCTTCTTTTGGATATTGGCGTAAAAGCATAAGTTGAGCTATTCCAGAGCTAAACTGCAATAATTTTCTAAAGAAAAATGGGCAGCTGGTCAAAATTATTTTATTACAATTGTAGTTGGATTGAAAGGCAGCGTGCACAGGGGTCCCTCAGGACTGAGTTTGGGAACCACAACCTAATGATGCGTTTCCACTGCATGTTAAAGCAATTCTTACCTCTCTGGCATGTCGCACAGCACCTAGTAAAAATTTGAACATGAACAACTCCGCCTCCCTCCAAAGTCCCACCCTCTTCCCCCCGATTGCCAGACTTCTCCTACGAAAAAAAAACTAATACATGGTAGTTCGTCAGACTACAATGGTAACTAAACGTTACGAGGGCATTTTATTTTATACCACATATAGAATTGAATATTATTTAATTACTGTTGGTTAGTTTTCACTTACTGGTGCCTCTGAATCTGACTCCATTGACCCGTTTCACTCGCTGCTCACTTCCTTCCTCGCACGTCGCATTTTTTTTTTTTTTCATAGGAGAGTGAAACGGGTCAATGGAGTCAGATTCAGAGGTAAGTGAAAACTAACCAACAGTAATGACATAATATTCCATTCTATATGTGGAATAAAATAAAATGCCCTCGTCACGTTTAGTTACCTTTGTAGTCTGACGAACTACCATTAAAGTTATTATCGTAATTATAGCAAGTCAGCACCCATTTGTTTACAGCCAAATGCGTTGTTTTTTTTTCCTGCCAGGGAGGCGCGTGACTCGCAAGCGGTGACAGCGGTAGGCAACTGGAAGGGGCGCTGTGACGGATGACAGACAGGAAGCTCGGCAAATCATTTTATTCGGACCGAAGAAAATGATTGGTCAGACTTTTATCAGAAATATATGAGAATTGAATATTGAAGAGCTTCAACACCTGGTGGATTTCTTTTACATTTTAGTGTGCCATACGCTTATTAGGCACATTTTAAGATTACAAAAGAAAAGTGTAAAAATGCCAGAAAGGTAAGAATTGCTTTAAACATATTTTTCGCACGACCAGATTACATTCAAAGTAAATGCAAAGATGCGATTACACACAAAAAGACACTAGTTCACACCGGGCCATTCGAATCACGCAGGAGACGCAGCGTGAGGCGACTTGAACGGCTGACGCGCACAGCGCGAACACACAAAATTCGCATTTCGCTCCTCAGGGTACTCCCTGGGCCACTGAAAAAAAAAGAACCGCTCATATTTGCTTAATCAACTCGTGAAGGCCAGAGCCGTATTTTGAGATATTATTGCAAATGTTTTGTGGTTTTCATGCATTCGGGCACACAATTACACATTAGGAAAGTGTAGAGAACTTGTCAACCCCTTTGACCACCCCACTCCACATTTCTCTCTGGTTAACAAGAAGCTGGAAGAATTTGTAACATGATCGGGTGAGGCATTTCCAATGCAGAAAAACAAAGCACTCAAATACTCAGTCAAACACACCTCCAGTCTTGCCTGGCTTGTATCCTACAACTCCTCCAGCTCCTGCTCAAAAAAAAAAAGAACAATATAATCAACAATGATGTGACAATGTGATATCTTAAGAGCCATTCTGTGAGTAAATGGCACTTTTTGAAGAAGTTGAGGAGTTGACCCCCCTGGAATTGAATGAAGCTTGGCAGATAGGTAGATATGGAAGTCTCACAAAAAAAGCCAAATTTTTAGGTTCGTATCTCAAGAAATCTGCCAGTGGCGCCACCGGAAAGCCACTAAAGTGGCTCAGTTTTGCTTTTGACTCCACATTTTACATCAATTATTATGACTTAAGGGTACACAGTACCGGATGTGTTATACTTTTATATGACCTGTCACACTTCAAATCTGGATAGACATTAGCACCACATCAGCGCCAAGCTGGGTAGCTATGTTATTGAGCCGGAATTTTTGAGAAATCACAGTAAAAATTGAAAATCAGAATAGGAATAAAAAAATATCCCTGGCATATACCAAACTAGAATGCTTTATTATGTGTTTACTCACTACAAAACTATCATTTTCAGTTAATATTCCCTTGGTATCTTGCTGGGTTCATGCAATGGATGGCTGGAAAGATGGTCGAAATTGATTTTGATGCATGTTTGCGGTATATTTTCTCAGTAACCCAGATATGTTCCGTGGTGATAAATGCTGTTTGTTGTGCTTTTGGAGCTCAGTTTTCAGGAATATTAAGAATTTCTTTGGTAGCATCTACACTTTCAAGCTAGATGGAGCCAAAGTTGGAGGAAAACTCAAAATGGACCATTTCATAGCAGATTCTGCCTATGTTTAGGTGGCATTATTTTGTTTACCCTGCAAGACGGAGATCTGAAATTCTCTGGAAATATAGTCCTTTGGGGTACATTACAGCATTAGTAAATCTCAATGGTAGTATTTTCAGTGAAGATGATTTTAAACAACAAAACTCGGAAAAATTCACCTCCAGGGGGCACTGTAGGCTGGATGCAAGTGCTGGCCATCCGCAGCAATGTACCAAAGAAATTTTTTTGAATTTTGATACACACAGCTAGTTTTCTCAGAATGTGAAGAGCTGGGTTTGGTACTATGCTGGGTACATAGCTTTCTGACTAAAGGTGGTGCTCTAAAGAGCTAATGTTCCACCGACCTAATATTCCATATTCCCAGACATATACCAAAGTTCGGTCTTTTGAAATATATGAAGCACATACACAATTATTCATGAAATTTGCAATCCTTTTGGTATAAAGCTTGGTTGGTTGTAAACTGGTGGTGACTGTGAGCATTACAAACGCACAATACATGGGTCATTACCAAGTATGGGTACAGCGCAGTCAGAAACGTAGAGCACGTTATAAAACATGACCAGTCCAAAATTTTTAAATGCCAAAAAAGAACTAATGTAAAAGGCATACCACCGTAAGTACGTATGCAGACGTGTCAACAGTATACGTACACTTACATAAAATAACAGTCCATAATTTGAACTCTGAAAAAAAATCTTTGTCATACAACCGTGTACATGAAGACAGAATGTATAGTACAAAAGTTAAAACTGTTTTTTACTTTTCATGGTATCCAAAGCAAAATTATGTCAACACAGCATGTGACTAGCTCTATCCATCAGTCTGTTTTTAGAATTGGATTGTGAGTAGGCGGCATCTCGTGGTGTGCACTGGAGGTGCTCCTTGGCCTTGGCCTTGAGCAGCCATCCATGGCCTTCTTCATTGGATCCGGGTCGAGGTTACCCACGCAGCCAGTCGAGCCCGAGGCAAGCCCTACTACACTGCATCCTGGGTCTCTACAAGGCTGCTTACAGGCCGTTGATAGTGAGCTTGTCTGTCTCTGAATTAAATAGCGGGCTGCAGCCAATTTGGCACAATAGTTGTGTCAACGCCCATGGCTTGGTACGCACAGAAATGGGAAGTCTGTAAAAAAAACCCCACCCTCCCACCCAGCGGGCATCCCATAGGCTAGACATCATGGGCTGGTGTTAGGAATGAAGGCATGCAAGTTACCACTACAAATAAACTGCCCTTTTCTTGGCAGGGTGCTGCTTGCTTGCTAGGATTTCTGTGCCCTTTATCAGGATAACCACTCGCTAGACGCGACTGCTGTGCCCTTTTTTATACCCAAGCACCATACCATAGGGAAATCCTACAATTAACACTGAAGCCTGCTTTCTGATTCTAATAGTAATGGAAAAATGCAGAGAATTTGTTGTTCTCTGAAACTCTGCAACACTAAAAAACTGTACACTGTACTGGTCTTGCATGTTGACACAATGCTACAATCACCACCAATATTCTTTTCCAATATACAACCAACCCAGCTTTATACCAAAGAGATTACAAATTTTATTTTTAATTGTGCACGTACTTTATATATGTGAAAAGATAGAACTTTGGTATATGTCTGGGAATATGGAATGTGAGGTCGGTGAAATATTAGGTCTTTAGAGCACCACTTTTGGTCAGGTAGCTCTCCACCCAGGGATGCGTTTCCCAAAATCACAGATGCTAACTTACATAGACCCATTGACTGTGAATAGACGAACTATGCAAGTTGCTAACTTAATTAGCAACTACGCTTTTGGGAAACGCGTCCCAGAATAGTACCAAGCTAAACTTTTCATTTTCAGAGAAAACTAGCTGTGTGCATGATCATTCAAAAACAATTTCTTTGGTACTTCGCTGGGGATCGGCAGTACTTGCATCCAGCCTACAGTGCCCCCTGGAGGCGAATTTTTCCGACTTTTTATGTTTAAAATTATCTACACTGAAAATACTACCATTGAGATTTTACTAATGCTGTAATGAACCCCATAGGGACTATTTATCCAGAGAATTTCAGATCTCGATCTTGCTGGGTAAACAAAATAATGCCATCTAAACATAGGCACAATCTGCCATGAAATGGTCAATTTTGAGTTTTCCACCAACTTTGGCTCCACCTAGCTTGAAAGCGTAGATGCTACCAAAGAAACGCTTCGTATTCCTGAAACTAGAGCTCCAAAAGCACAGCAAACAGCATTTACCCTCACAGTACAAATCTGGGTTACAGAGAAAACATAATGCAAACATGCACCAAAAATGAATTTCAACCATCTTTCTGGCCATCTATTGCACAAACACAGCAAGGTACCAAGATGTTATTCACTGAAAATGATAGTCTTTTTGTGTGTAAACACATAATAAAGCATTCTAGTTTGGTTTATGTCTGGGGTATTATTTTATTCCCATTCCCATTTTCAATTTTTATTGTTATTTCTCAAATAATTCTGGCTCGATAACGTAGTAACCCAGCTTGGCGCTGATGTGGTGCTAAAGTCTAACCGGACTTGAAGTGTCACAGGTCATGATAAAAGTATAACATATTTGGTACTGTGTACCCTTAAGTCATGATAGTTGATGTAAAATGTGGTGTAAACAGCAAAACCGAGCCACTTAAGTGGATTCCAGATGGCGCTATCGGCAGGCACAGTGAAATACGGACCTAAAAATTCGGCTTTTTCTGTGAGACACTCATATCTACTTATGTGCCAAGTTTCATTCAATTCCAGGGGGGTCAAATGCACACCGAATGTCAATCTCTCGTGGAATGGCTCATAATAGTTATGATGAAAATATCCAACTAATTTGCCATCCAGTTTCAACACTTTCTTTCAGTGACTAAAATGAGCCCCCAGGAGGACTGTAGCATTTGCTGAGTTTTACAGCACCTTGCTAACTGAGGGTGTTTGTTCTCAGGAATCAGAGGTACTTATTGCTCAATCCAAATGTCTGCACTCTGGACAAGTAGATTTAGCCCTCTAAAACTATTGTGAAGATGACTGTTCTGCTCTGTGTCATTATGTGAAGTCTAGGAGAGTGCAACACTGCAAAAATAAAAGTACTAATGGGACTGGACTTCAGGCCTCGCTCACTGAAGTGGGTAAAACCCTCAATTGTAAAATGAATAAAGCAGCATATGGAAATAAGTTTACATTTAAGCTTCATGATTTGTGCATTACATGAACTGGGATACTTCATTTGGTAACGTTCACAACACACTTCAAATTATGTTTTCCCTTTTTTGAAACTGCTTCCCTGGCAACATTTATATCCTCACATACTTATTTCTCTGAATATTGGGTAATCCCATTGGCCAAGCTTGGTGAAGTCTGCAATCCAAGTAGACTTTCTGAAAGTCTGCCGAAAGTCTGCTTGAGGCCTTGCGTGGATTGAATGAATTGTGGGCTTTGACAGTCCGAACACCATACAGACTTCTGGGGAACATGCTTGCAAAGTCCACAAGTCTGCAAACATGGTGAAGTGTGGACATTTGGACACATGTTCACCTAAGCTGAGGCTAAATCCTCTTATCTCCCATAAAGGGTAATGCTCTAAATTTTAACAGATTGTGTTATTAGCCTGCCCAAACTGTGCAATACTCTTCCAGTGGTGCACCACCATATCAGTGAACTGAGCTAGATTTTCCACGCTAAAAATTGCATTTTTTATTTCTCCCTGCATTTACCACTCAGAATGTGCGCTGTACCTGGGTATAGCCATCCAATACCTGGACCAGCACCGGTTCCAAGACCACCAACTCCTCCTGGTAGAACACCCCCAGGTCCAACTCCAACTCCTCCTGGTCCAATGCCTCCAGGTCCAACTCCGACTCCTCCAGGTCCAACACCTCCAGGTCTAACTGCAACTCCTCCTGGTCCAATGCCTCCAGGTCCAACTCCAACTCCTCCTGGTCCAATGCCTCCAGGTCCAACTCCGACAACTCCGGGTACAATGCCTCCAGGTCCAACTCCAACTCCTCCTGGAACAACACCTACTGGTCCTACTCCTCCAGGTCCAAATCCTCCTGGGCCAACTCTGACTCCTCCAGGTCCAACTCCCACTCCTCCTGGTCCAACTCCCACTCCTCCTGGCCCAACAACGCCTGGTCCAACTCCACCTCGGATCGCTTGCCCTATTATGGATAATTACATGCTTTAGCCCATTACTCCAAAGGCATGGAAAAGTAATGGACAATACTATACCAAGACACAACACTATACCAGGGGGAAATAAAATATTAAGGCAAAGGTCCCATCTGCTTAATGTGACAGTGCCTTTTTACGGTCACCTGAGACGAAGTCTCAAAGTGACCTATTCTAATCGCCTATTGTCCGTCATGCGTTGTGCGTCGTCTGTCGTGCGTTGTCCGTCAATTTACATTTTTGACTTCTTCTCAGAAAACGCTGATCTGATTTCAATACAATTTTGCAGGACCCCCAAATGGGGTCATATTGCAAAAAATTTCAACAATCTTCTTCTCTAGACCGAGATAGGTTGGAAACCAATACTCTTCATAGATGGAAGGGTCTTGAGGTGCTTTATCAAAATTGTTAATTTCATGGCCCCAAGGCTCCATGTTTGCCCCTGAGGAGGGGGTGAAGTTTACTATACTTTATATAGGAAAATGATACTTTTGGGTATATTTGGTTCATTGACATCAATAACATCAGTTTTTATACAACTATGGTGACCGTTAAGGCCCATGGGCCTCTTGTTAAATGTGGGCTTTTCCCAGTCTTTTATTTCCACTATTTGTTTCATTACTTGCATCCTGTTCCCTCTCCTTAGCTCTATGCAATGGAGGATACAGGAAAGGGTGCACAGAAGAGACACAAGGATGGAAGAATTGAGGAGCCATGTAGGCAAATGGAGGATGCTTGCTGAGGCAAGTATGTTTGAAGTCACATCAATAACAAGCACTGCTTAATGGGTAAGGTGGATCCACAGGTTTTCATTCATACATCTGATGAAAAAATACTCCTGCGAAGGATTCTCTCATGTATCCTAGCTGAAGCATCAACTAGAAGCCTACACGTCCTTGCTCCTTGTTGATACAAGGAAAATTTAGGAGTTGGGACAAGCCATGACCTAGGAGATGAGGACAGATGACTTAAGCTCCTGGAGACTAAAGAGAAAAAGGTACTTAAATCAGGAGTCACCTGTTCCCTTGCCTCAGGTAGAAACTGTTTGAATATTATACCAAGTGCTAGGTATGGTGTCAGGCTTAAAATTCTGCCAGATACAATATTTAATATCTTTTCCCTGTGCTTACTGCTCAAAAGTGTAAAATGCCGCTTATTATAACACAGTCCACTGTAATGACAGCAACAGCTTGTATTTGCTCTATTAACTCTAGAAGGCCTGAACTATGTTTTGGAATAATATTGAAAATATTCTGTGATGTTCATGCATTCTGGCTCACAATAAAATGTGAGTAAAGCAAGGAGAACTCGTCAGCCTCTTTGATCGCCCCGCTCCACATTATTCCACTGGCTAACAAGATGCAGGAAGAACTAGTGCCTCCCCTTCCGACCTTTCAAACCCCAAATCATCTCTGGAGAGAGAGTGTAGTCTTATGAGCTGTAGAGGAGTTTCACTTTCAGAAAAACAAAGGACCCAAATACTCAGTCAAACACACCTCCAGTCTTACCTGGCTTGTATCCCGCAACCCCACCAGCTCCTGTTAAAAAAAAAGAATAAGAAAACCTACAATGATGTGGACAAAGTCATATCTTAATAGTAATGATACAAATATCTCACTAATTTGCCATCCTGTTTCCACAAACGTTCTTTCAGTGACTAAACTGAGCACCCAGGAGGGCTAAAACATTTGCAGGACTATACTGCGCCTTAGTCCTGTGGATGTTTGTTCAGAGGAATCTGAGGTATCTATTACTGAATCCAAATATGAACACTTTGGACCAGCAAACTTGCCCTCTCAGGCCCACCATTTTTTGAAACGGCTTTCGTGGCACCATTTATATCGTAATATTTTTATTGCTATGAATATTGTGTAATCCCACTAGCCTAGTTTGATGAAGTCTGCACCCCAAGTGGACTCTGAAAGGTTGCAGAAAGTCTACTTGAGGCCTTGAGTGGATTGAATGAATGGTGGGTTTGGAGACAGTCCTCAGCCCCCACATTCTTCTGGGCAACGTGCTTGCAAAGTCCAAAAATCTGCAAAAGTGGTGAGGTCCAGACATTTGGATGCAGCCCATGATCAAGGAGGCTGAGGCTAAATCCTCTTCTCTCCCACTGAAGATAAAGGGTAATGCTCTAAATTTTAATAGATTGTGTTGTTAGCCTGCCTAAACCGTGCAATAGTCTTCCATTGGTGCACCACCGTCTCAGTGAACTGACCTAGATAGCCCATACTAAAAATTACATTTTTTTATTACTCCCTGCATTTATCACTCAGAATGTGCGCTGTACCTGGGTATAGCCATCCAATACCTGGACCAGCACCGGTTCCAAGACCACCAACTCCTCCTGGTAGAACACCTCCAGGTCCAACTCCAACTCCTCCTGGTCCAATGCCTCCAGGTCCAACTCCGACTGCTCCTGGTAGAACACCTCCAGGTCCAACTCCAACTCCTCCTGGTCCAATGCCTCCAGGTCCAACTCCGACTCCTCCTGGTAGAACACCTCCAGGTCCAACTCCAACTCCTCCTGGTCCAATGCCTCCAGGTCCAACTCCGACTCCTCCTGGTAGAACACCTCCAGGTCCAACTCCAACTCCTCCTGGTCCAATGCCTCCAGGTCCAACTCCAACTGCTCCTGGTCCAAATCCTCCTGGTCTGACTCCTACTCCTCCAGGTACAATGCCTCCCGGTCCAACGCCAACTCCTCCTGGAGCAACACCTACTGGTCCTACTCCTCCAGGTCCAAATCCTCCAGGGCCAACTCCCACTCCTCCCGGGCCAACACCTCCTGGTCCAATTCCGCCAGGTCCAACTCCACCTCGGATCGCTTGCCCTATTAGGGATAATAACATGTTTTAGCCCCTTCCTCCAAAGGCATGGAAAAGTAATGGACAATACTATACCAAGATACAACACTATACCAGGAGGCAATAATATATTAAGGCGAAGGTCCCATCTGCTTAATGTGACAGTGCCTTTTTAAATGTGGGCTTTTCCCAGTCTTTCATTTCCACTATTTGTTTCATTACTTGCATCCTTTACCCTCTCCTTAGCTCTATGCAATGGAGGATACAGGAAAGGGTGCACAGAAGAGACACAAGGATGGAGGACTTGAGGAGCCATGTAGACAAATGGAAGATGCTTGCTGAGGCAAGTATGTTTGAAGTCACATCAATAACAAGAATTGCTTAATGGGCAAGGTGGATCCACAGGTTTTCATTCATACATCTGATGAAAAAATACTCCTGCGAAGGATTCACTCATGTATCCAAGCTGAAGCATCAAATAAAAGCCTACGCCTCCTTGCTCATTTTTCTTCCAAGGAAAATTTAGGAGTTGGGACAAGCCATGACTTAGGAGATGAGGACAGATGACATAAGCTCCCGGAGACTACAGAGAAAAAGGTACTCAAATTAGGAGTTACCTGTTCCCTTGCCTCAGGTAGGAACTGTTTGAATATTATACCAAGTGCTAGGTATGGTGTCAGGCTTAAAATTCAGCCAGATACAATATTTCATATCTTTTCCCTGTGCTTGCAGCTCAAAAGTGTAAAATGCCGCTCATTATAACACAGTTCACTGTAATGACAGCAACAGCCTGTATTTGCTGTATCGACTCTAGAAGGCCTGAACTATATTTTGAGATAATATTGCAAATATTCTGTGATGTTCTTGCATTCTGGCTCACAATAAATTGTGAGTAAAGCACGAAGAAACCCGTAAGCCTCTTTGATCGCCCTGCTCCACATTATTCCACTGGCTAACAAGATGCAGGAAGAACTAGTGCCTCCTCTTCCTACATTTCAAACCCCAAATCATCTCTGGAGAGAGACTGTAGTCTTATGAGCTGTAGAGGAGTTTCACTTTCAGAAAAACAAAGGACCCAAATACTCGGTCAAACACACCTCCAGTCTTGCCTGGCTTGTATCCCGCAACCCCGCCAGCTCCTGTTAAAAAAAAAGAACACGAAAACCTACCATGATGTGGACAAAGTCATATCTTAATAGTTATGATACAAATATCTCACTAATTTGCCATCCTGTTTCCACAAACGTTCTTTCAGTGACTAAACTGAGCACCCAGGAGGGCTAAAACATTTTCAGGACTATACTGCGCCTTAGTCCTGTGGGTGGTTGTTCAGAGGAATCTGAGGTATCTACTTGTATTACTGAATCCAAATATGAACACTCTGGACTAGCAGACTTGCCCTCTCAGGCCCACCATTTTTTGAAATGGCTTTCATGGCACCATTTATTTCATAACATTCTTATTGATATGAATATTGTGTAATCCCACTAGCCTAGTTTGATGAAGTCTGCACCCCAAGTGGACTCTGAAAGGTTGCAGAAAGTCTGCTTGAGGCCCTGTGTGGATTGAAAGAATTGTGGTTTTGGAGACGGTCCTCAGCCCCCACATTCTTCTGGGCAACGTGCTTGCAAAGTCCTCAAACCTGCAATAGTGGTGAAGCCCGGACATTTGGATGCAGCCCATGTTCAAGGAGGCTGAGGCTAAATCCTCTTCTCTCCCACTGAAGATAAAGGGTAGTGCTCTAAATTTTAATAGATTGTGTTGTTAGCCTGCCAAAACCGTGCAGTAGTTTTCCATTGATGCACCACCATCTCAGTGAACTGACCTAGATGGTCCATGCTAAAAATTAAATTTTTTATTTCTCCCTGCATTTATCACCCAGAATGTGCGCTGTACCTGGGTATAGCCATCCAATACCTGGACCAGCACCGGTTCCAAGACCACCAACTCCTCCTGGTAGAACACCTCCAGGTCCAACTCCAACTCCTCCTGGTCCAACTCCGACTCCGCCTGGTCCAATGCCTCCAGGTCCAACTCCGACTCCTCCTGGTAGAACACCTCCAGGTCCAACTCCAACTCCTCCAGGTCCAACTCCGACTCCGCCTGGTCCAATGCCTCCAGGTCCAACTCCGACTCCTCCTGGTAGAACACCTCCAGGTCCAACTCCAACTGCTCCTGGTCCAAATCCTCCTGGTCTGACTCCTACTCCTCCAGGTACAATGCCTCCCGGTCCAACGCCAACTCCTCCTGGAACAACACCTATTGGTCCTACTCCTCCAGGTCCAAATCCTCCTGGGCCAACTCCCACTCCTCCTGGTCCAACACCGCCTGGTCCTATTCCGCCAGGTCCAACTCCACCTCGGATTGCTTGCCCTATTAGGGATAATAACATGCTTTAGCCCCTTACTCCAAAGGCATGGAAAAGTAATGGACAATACTATACCAAGACACAACACTATAACAGGAGGCAATCATATATTAAGGCAAAGGTCCCATCTGCTTAATGTGACAGTGCCTTTTTAAAGTGCTGCGTACACGTGCTAAGACATGGGCTGTAAAGAATATTATGGAAAATTTTGCTCAATGATATGTAAAATTCCTATCAATAAATCAGTTTCCTGGCTTTATAAAGGCGAAGTATGAATAAAATGCACGACGCAAACGCCAGCCTAGGGATTGTGTGGGCCAAAACCTCACCATATTGGAGTGACGTCACAGAAGGAAGCTTCTCGGCTTCCTCCCGACAGGGGCAACCCACATCGTAACAATGGCTGAATGTGGCAGCGATTTGAACGCAAGCAGCTCTGATGAAAATATCATATTATTGGCATCCGAGAGTACGTATGAGCTGGAAATTTCTGACAGTGACAGGGAAGAAGGAATACAGGCCGAATTTTGTAATCAGCCGTATAGATTTGAGCCGTATGCTTCCAATGGGGACAACAAAGGGGGCAGCCAGAGCGACTCTGATGAAAGTGACAATGCTGATGAAGGCCGCAGAATTCCGCATGATCTTCAACGTTTGAATAACAAAAAAGGTAGGAGCTGGACTGATTTCACTTTTAAAAAATATGAATATGTGTAAATGTCATTTTCAGTTTCACGCCAGTCTGTCATACATGTATTTGCTGTCCACTTTTTTCATTGCCGTTGTTCAAGAAGTGTCACAGACAGTCGTAGAGCTGTATGGAAGGCCTACCCCCGCCATAGCCAGCTATGAGGTCCCCGAGGTCCGGACCTCGGTAATGTTTTTGCCTCTCAGGCTGACGTTTGCATTATGTGTGTGCGTGTTTGTGTGAGAGAGAGAAGGTGAGTTTGGGAGCGAAAGTGCTCTGACAAACTCATCCTACTGTCAACAAATTTGGACAAATCTTTGTAGACCTCCTATCAATCTGCCAAACAAGACGTGTTTTCTCTGTTAGTGAAAAGCCACTGTGTTCCTGTCATGTTACCTGGAGTGATATGAGCAACTAAAGCCAGTGAGTTGCCTAACATTTTAGTATCTGATGTTACTGACATTTTTTTTTTGTTTGAAAGAATTCCATATCTAACCTCCAATTTTATTCACCAGAACAATGTAAAATAGGGGCGATGTAAAATGGTATATTGATATGGAGAAAGCATACCGCGATACGTATTATTTAGACAATGTATTCCAATATACCTATTTAGTGGCTCTCCACTTAGCTCGGTTTGTTTGCACAGACTAATCCCACGAACGTTTCAACTTTGCGTCTCGTGGAACCACATGAACACTAATGGTCCAACTGTTGTCTTTTTCATTCGAATAGCCAGTTACAACACACTTGCGAGGCATCTTTACGCTACTGAGATCGCTCACTTTTGTCAGTCATCACTCAACTGAGAAATGGGAGAAAAGATCAAAGTCCAATCGGAACCTCCCTCTGTGACGTCACTTCCGCCTTGTTCGTTGAGAAGGCGAACTTGGCTAGGGATTCCAGGTGGGAAAATTTAAAATTGATAACAAAGCAATGATTTTGTGTTTAGAAAGGCTTTTATATTTTAGTTTGGCCTCAGTGAAATGCATAGAATGTATTTTCTTACAGCTGTTGTGGGTGCGACAGCAACACTTTCAATGTGGGCTTTTCCCTGTCTTTAATTTCTGCTATTTGTTTCATTACTTGCATCCTGTTCCCTCTCCTTAGCTCTATGCAATGGAGGATACAGGAAAGGTTGCACAGAAGAGACACAAAGATGGAGGAATTGAGGAGCCATGTAGACAAATAGAAGATGCTTGCTGAGGCAAGTATGTTTGAAGTCACATCAATCACAAACATTGCTTCATGGGTGAGATGGATCCACAGGTTTTCATTCATACATCTGATGAAAAAATACTCCTGCAAAGGATTCACTCATGTATGCTAGCTGAAGCATCAAATAGAAGCCTACACCTCCTTGCTCCTTTTTCCTACAAGGAAAATTTAGGAGTTGGGACAAGCCATGATCTACGAGATGAGGACAGATGACATAAGCTCCCGGAGACTAAAGAAAAGAAGGTACTCAAAGCAGGAGTCACCTGTTCCCTAGCCTCAGGTAGAAACTGTTTGAATATTATACCAAGTGCTAGGTATGGTGTCAGGCTTAAAATTCTGCCAGATATAAAATTTTATATCTTTTCCCTGTGCTTGCTGCTCAAAAGTGTAAAATGCCGCTTATTATAACACAGTCCACTGTAATGACAGCAACAGCCTGTATTTGCTCTATCGACCCTAGAAGGCCTGAACTATATTTTGAGATAATATTGCAAATATTCTGTGATGTTCATGCATTCTGGCTCACAATAAATTGTGAGTAAAGCACAGAGAACTTGTCAGCCTCTTTGATCGCCCCGCTCCACATTATTCCACTGGCTAATAAGATGCAGGAAGAACTAGTGCCTCCTCTTCCTACCTTTCAAACCCCAAATCATCTCTGGAGAGAGAGTGTAGTCTTATGAGCTGTAGAGGAGTTTCACTTTCAGAAAAACAAAGGACCCAAATACTTGGTCAAACACACCTCCAGTCTTGCCTGGCTTGTATCCCGCAACCCCACCAGCTCCTGTTAAAAAAAAGAAGAAGAAAATCTACAATGATGTGGACAAAGTCATATCTTAATAGTTATGATACAAATATCTCACTAATTTGCCATCCTGTTTCCACAAACGTTCTTTCAGTGACTAAACTGAGCACCCAGGAGGGCTAGAACATTTTCAGGACTATACTGCGCCTTAGTCCTGTGGGTGGTTGTTCAGAGGAATCTGAGGTATCTATCTAATCCAAATTTGAACACTCTGGACTAGCAGACTTGCCCTCTCAGGCCCACCATTTCTTGAAACAGCTTTCATGGCACTATTTATATCATAATATTCTTATTGCTATGAATATTGTGTAATCCCACTAGCCTAGTTTGGTGAAGTCTGTACCCCAAGTGGACTCTGAAAGGTTGCAGAAAGTCTTCTTGAGGCCTTGTGTGGATTGAAAGAATTTTGGGTTTGGAGACAGTCCTCAGCCCCCACATTCTTCTGGGCAACGTGCTTGCAAAGTCCACAAATCTACAATAGTGGTGAGGTCCGGACATTTGCATGTAGCCCATGTTCATGGAGGCTGAGGCTAAATCCTCTTATCTCCCACTGAAGATAAAGGGTAACGCTCTAAATTTTAATAGGCTGTGTTGTTAGCCTGCCCAAACCATGCAATAGTCTTCCATTGGTGCACCAACATCTCAGTGAACTGACCTAGATGGTCCATACTAAAAATTACAATTTTTATTCTCCCTGCATTTATCACTCAGAATGTACGCTGTACCTGGGTAAAGCCATCCAATACCTGGACCAGCACCGGTTCCAAGACCGCCAACTCCTCCTGGTAGAACACCTCCAGGTCCAACTCCAACTCCTCCTGGTCCAATGCCTCCAGGTCCAACTCCGATTCCTCCTGGTAGAACACCTCCAGGTACAACTCCAACTCCTCCTGGTCCAATGCCTCCAGGTCCAACTCCGACTCCTCCTGGTCCAACACCTCCAGGTCCAACTCCAACTGCTCCTGGTCCAAATCCTCCTGGTCTGACTGCTACTCCTCCAGGTACAACGCCTCCCGGTCCAATGCCAACTCCTCCTGGAACAACACCTACTGGTCCTACTCCTCCAGGTCCAAATCCTCCTGGGCCAACTCCCACTCCTCCCGGGCCAACACCGCCTGGTCCTATTCCGCCAGGTCCAACTCCACCTCGGATCGCTTGCCCTATTAGGGATAATAACATGCTTAGCCCCTTACTCCAAAGGCATGGAAAAGTAATGGACAATGCTATACCAAGATACAACACTATACCAGAAGGCAATAATATATTAAGGCGAAGGTCCCATCTTCTTAATGTGACAGTGCCTTTTTAAATGTGGGCTTTTCCCAGTCTTTTATTTTGACTATTTGTTTCAGTACTTGCATCCTGTTCCCTCTCCTTAGCTCTATACAATGGAGGATACAGGAAAGGGTGCACAGAAGAGACACAAGGATGGAGGAATTGAGGAGCCATGTAGACAAATGGAAGATGCTTGCTGAGGCAAGTATGTTTGAAGTCACATCAATAACAAGCATTGCTTAATGGGCGAGGTGGATCCACAGGTTTTCATTCATACATCTGATGAAAAAATACTCCTGTGAAGGATTCACTCATGTATCCTAGCTGAAGCATCAACAAGAAGCCTACGCCTCCTTGCTCCTTGTTCCTCCAAGGAAAATTTAGGAGTTGGGACAAGCCATGATCTACGAGATGAGGACAGATGACATAAGCTCCCGGAGACTAAAGAAAAAAAGGTACTCAAATCAGGAGTCACCTGTTCCCTAGCCTCAGGTAGAAACTGTTGGAATATTATACCAAGTGCTAGGTATGGTGTCAGGCTTAAAATTCTGCCAGATACAATATTTCATATCTTTTCCTTGTACTTGCTGCTCAAAAGTGTAAAATGCGGCTTATTATAACAAAGTCCACTGTAACGACAGCAACAACTTGTATTTGCTCTATTGACAAAAGAGGACCTGGGCCCGTATTCACAAAGCATCTTATCTTACTGCTAGGAGTACTCCTAAGTCGAGCTAAAACATTTTATGTAGGAGTAAAATCTTAAAAGTTATTCACAAAGCCGCTGAAAGCAACTTTTAGTTAAGAAAACTGCTAACTCCTAGAATAGTAGTAGCTCTGAGACAAGTGGGAGTAAATCTCCGTTGCTATGGATGGCGTCAATTCTCATGCACGAATCTTGGGACAATGAGCACGGTGATTGGTTGTTTGGTGGCAGGGTGGCCCATTGAAAAAAAAATATCCCACATACAACCCATGGAGGAAAAAATGAGGAAATAGTCCAAGCAGCTGGTTTGTCCCATAAAATAATGGCAGTTGTACGGCAGTTTTCCAATGCATTTCAACGTAGAGAGGTACGGCAGTCCCAATTTTAAACACTGCCCTAACCCTAACCCTAACATTAACGCTCAAACCTAACGTAACTCCTCCCTCACTCGTACTACACAGTCTCATTCGAATCCCTTCAAATAGTGTATCAAGAAAATCCACCACATTGTTGTACTTAGCGTTAAATATGTTGAGCATTCCTGAAAATGCTGCATGCGCGGTCCCCACATGTTCACGCTCTAGGCAAATAAACGTACATAGGAGAGAGATAATTGGAAAAACGTTAATAGCATAAAATGAGTTATTAATGAAACACGTCATTTGCCCCAATAATTAGCAACTTATTACCCAATGAGAATATGTTGCAATTATATAAATTTCAAGCCGTTCAAGTTTGTTTGCCCTAAACTGTCATGGATGAAAGGTCAAAAAGGATGCGAAAGCCCAACTGGAGCTATGACCAGTTACTGCTGCTGGCCCAGTTGGTGCTGGAGGGAAAGCATGTAATCAAAGGGAAATTTTGCTCGGGGGTGAACAGCAAATCCAAGCGGAATGCGTGGGATAATATCAGCCTACAGATCAATGCTGCATTCAGATGACCGCGCGAAGCGGTGGTATGGGCTGCACTCGCAGGGGAGGTCCAAGATTGCACCCTATAAACGGGCTATTGTTCAAACAGGAAAGCATACTAAGCTTGTTTGTAATTTATAGCCTACAATTTAAATACGTATGCAAAATATGACATAGGCTGGTATTCTTATGATGATCTATTAAATGTAACCCTCGCTCAACAGCCTAATAAAATAATTAATGCATAGCAGGAGGAGGTACAGCACCAAAGCCACTGTCCCCGAGCAAGTGGTATCCCGCAGGCACATAATGCCTTTCAAATAACTGGCATAAGCTGCTTTCCGTTAAAATGCGAGTCGTGCGTGGATCCTGGCCATTTCGCAACAATGTCCAAAATATTGTATTCGGCATCAAATAGGCCTACTATCTGGGTGTTGATGGAATGAACTTTTTCTCTTTTTACAAATACCTCTTCATATTGGGTCGGAGAAATAATTCAAGGGTCTCATCAATAGCACCGATGATACCGGGCATACCTGAGATGTGCATGAATTCAAGTTTGATTCTGTGTTGTTGGCGAATGTCCATTGGAAACCGGATAAACTGTCGGATGATATGGGGTTCACGGAGCGAATTGATTGTTTGCTGAATTGTGCGACTGACAGATGATTGTGAAATCCCTAACTTGTCCGCGTTGCAAAGTTGCATTTTTCCGGTGGCCAAGTAACAAAGTGTTGTCAAACACTTTATTTCGGGGCTTATTGGGTTGTTTCTCATGGTTGGAGACGTAATTCTTTCCCTCACCAAGTCAACAACAAATAAAATCCCTTCACGGTCGATCCGATATCTTTTCAACAACTGCGCATCATTCAGAATTTCCAAGTCATTTCGTCTTTCAAAAGCAGCAGCCATTTTCCGATTCTTTGTGAATAGGTTTTAGCGAGTTAGGAGTCCTCTTGACTACTTTTAAGCTCTCCCAGACTTAGGAGCTGCTTTTAGGCCTAAAATGCTTTGTGAATGTGAAGGTGTGTTTTATTCGGCATGTTTTTTTTTTCTGCTTTATGTGCCTCAATGTACTAATTTGGGTTGTGCGGGGAGGTTAGCTGGGAAGTGATAGCCAGTTAGCCGGTGTGGTATTTTGCAGTAGCTGCGCGTGTGCGCAGGAAGAAAAAATGCGACGGACAAGTTTTGAGGTAGATGCGCGGTCGGAATGCTGAGCTCTGAAGCTTCAAACGCCTTGACTGAACTTGAGACTTTTACGTACAAAAACATGTTCTTGTGGTGTTAGTCCGGGTGTAGATCAAGTTAACCACGTCAAGACCACGAAGACGAGAACCGCTTTTTCCGGAGCCCAGGTGAAATCTTTCTTTTTTTTCCTGTTTGTCGTTAAACATAACTGACTGTTGTTCTGGAGCATTCGGACACGCGCGAGCACAGCACCGATAATCACGTCCAGTGACTGTGGGAAGTGTTCAGGGACTTCTTTTTATTTGTTATACCAACTTGATTCCTATTTCACCACGTCGGAGCTTCATTATAAGCAAACTGTTCTTTGTGTGTCACTGCGTGAAATGAGTTCGTTTAATGTAACGGTCTATGTTGCTGACTGCCAATGCACAGAAAAGCTAATGCGTTATCTGTTCCCTAGTTCTACTCAATGGGGTTGGCTCAGGCAAATGCCTTATTGTACCACTGAATAATGGAATTGATTACTGGGGAATGTCGCGACTAATTTCAAAACCATGTTTATTGGGGCGAACTATCGTCTTTCCTTCTCCTGCAGTGTATAAACGCATATGAAAACGCGTATTATTCCAACGTGATGCATTGTTGAGCAGGCAGTTACTGGATTTATTTTATTTCTACGACTAAGAGACATGGCGCTTATTTGGGATCAACTGTGTTCTTTTGTTTGTTGTTTTCTTTCTACTAAAAACAAGCTGGTTAAGGGCTGTTATATGAATATTACCAAAGAACATGTATTGTGAACTGGGCCTTCATGGTGAATAGTAGTTGGTATTGTCAAAAGTGATTAGCCTAGCTGAACATAACAGTACATGGGGTACCCCACCCCAGCGGTAACAGGATTAAGCAGGATTGGTCCTGAAGGTGTTCTCTAACAGAGATGTTTTTTTTGTTTTGTTTTCATTGTATCTTATCGTCAACTAAATGCAAACCCGACGTTTTTTTTTTTTTTTTGCTTTCCTTGTATTTTATTGTTGATTAAATGCAAACTGTCATTCTATGCAACTGTTTTGGTAGATGTCCTGAATTAAGAGTAAATAGGTACATCACACCTGACTTACTGGGTGTGGGGGGCTGCTTTGGTTACCGTAGCCAGGTGGTTAAAGAGGGGAGGAGCACGTAGGTCACAATTAATTCTACTTGATGCCCGCTCGCACAACCTAGGTGAGCGCCGTGACAACCATTAAACCCTGCGGCCCCATTTCACTCACCTACACACAGTGCTCGGTAGCAGAAAGACAGTAACGACAGGGGGGACGTATAGACCTAGATCCTACATTCTCCGGTCACCCAGTGAGGTCTTACATTCATACATGTACCCTCACGACGCAGGTGGGTTCTGCCCGCTACATGAATAACACTTAGTAAAAATAATTGGGAGTCCTAAATTTACGACTGACAAGCCCATTTTTTTTTTTGGAGTTTCTCCTAAATCCGGCCGTTAGGACCTACTTTTAGCACTAAGATGCTTTGTGAATACGGGCTCTGAACTATATTTTAAGATAATATTGCAAATGTTCTGTGATGTTCATGCATTCCGACTCACAATAAAATGTGAGTAAAGCGCGGAGAACTCATCAGCCTGTTTGATCGCCCCACTCCACATTCCACTGGCTAACAAGATGCAGGAAGAACTAGTGCCTCCCCGTTCTACCTGTCAAACCCCAAATCATCTCTGGAGAGAGACTGTAGTCTTATGAGCTGTAGAGGGGTTTCACTTTCAGAAAAACAAAGGACCCAAATATTCAGTCAAACACACCTCCAGTCTTGCCTGGCTTGTATCCCGCAACCCCACCAGCTCCTGTTAAAAAAAAGAAGAAGAAAACCTACAACCCCAATTTCAAAAAAGTTGGGATGCTGTGTAAATTGTAAATTAAACAGAATGCAATGATTTGCAAATGTCATAAACCCACATTTTATTCACAATAGAACATGGACAACATATCAGATGTTGAAAGTGAGACATTTTACTATTACATGAAAAATATCAGCTAATTTTGAATTTGATGGCAGCAACACATCTCAAAAACGTTGGGAGAGGGGCAACAAAAGGCTGGAAAAGTATGTGATTCTAATAAAAAAAACAGCTGGAGGAGTATTTTGCAGCTAATTAGGTTAATTGGCAACAGGTCAGTTACATGACTGGGTACAAAAAGAGCATTTTAGAGAGGCAGAGTCTCTGAGAAGTGAAGATGGACAGAGATTCACCAATCTGCAAAAAACTGCGTCTAAAAATTGTGGAACAATTTCAGAAAAATGTTCCTCAAAGACTTTGAATCCACAGTACATAATATCATCAAAAGATTCAGAAAATCCTGAGTAATCTCAGTTCCCAAGGGATAAGTCCGAAGGTAAATATTGGATGCTCGTGATCTTCGGGCCCTCAGGCAGCACTGCATTAAAAACAGGCATGATTCCGCACTGGAATTCACTGCATGGGCTCAAGAACACTTCCAGAAATCATTGTCTGTGAACACAGTTCATCCTGCAATCTACAAATGCAAGCTAAAGCTGTATAATGCAAAGAAGAAGACATGTGAACACGATCCAGAAACGCTGGCGTCTCCTCTGGGCCAAAGTTTATTTAAAATGGACTGAGGCTGAATGGAAAACTGTTCTATGGTCAGATGAGCCAAAATTTTCAAGTCTTTTTGGAAACCATGGACGCTGTGTCGCGCGATCTAAAGAGGAGAGGGACCATCCAGCTTGCTAACAGCGCACAGTTCAATAGCCAGTATCTCTGATGGTTTCGGGATTGCATTATTGCCTATGGCATGGGGAGCTTTTACATCTGGAAAGGCAGAATCAATGCTGAAATGTATGTAGAGGTTTCACAACCACATATCCTCCAATCCAGACAGCATTTCCTTCACGGAAGGCCTTGCAAAACAATGCCAAACCACAAACTGAATCCATCACAACAGCATAGCTTTGCAGTAGAAGAGCGCTGAACTGGCCTACCTGAAGTCCTGACCATTCACTAAAAGAAAATATTTGGCGCATCATAAAACGAAAAATCCGGCAAAGAATACCCAGGACTGTTGAGCAGCTAGAATCTTACATCTGAGAAGAGTGGGACAACATTCCTCTCCCAAAACTTCAGTAATTTGTCTCCTCACTTCCCAGACAGACTGTTATTAAAAGAAGAGAGCATCCTAAAAAAAAGGGTTAACATGGCCCTATCCCAACTTTTTTGAGACATGTTGCTGCCATCAAATTCAAAATGAGCTAATATTTTTCATGAAATGGTAAAATGTCTCACTTTCAAAATATTACATGTTGTCAATGTTCTATTGTGAATAAAATGTCAGTTCATGAGACTTGCAAATCATTGCATTCTGTTTTTATTTGCATTTTACACAGCATCCCAACTTTTTGGAATTGGGGATGTTCAATGATGTGGACAAAGTCATATCTTAATAGTTATGATACAAATATCTAACAAATTTGCCATCCAGTTTCCGCAAATGTTCTTTCACTGACTAAACTGGGCACCCAGGAAGGCTAAAACATTTGAAGGATTACAGTATACTGCACCTTTAATTCTGTGATGTGTTTGTTCAGAGGAATCTGAGGTATCTATGACTGAATCCAAATATGAACACTCTGGACCTGCAGACTCAAGCCCACCATTTCTTGAAACGGCTCTCGTGGCACCATTTATATCATAATATTCTTATTGCTATGAATATTGTGTAATCCCACTAGCCTAGTTTGGTGAAGTCTGCACCCCAAGTGGACTCTGAAAGGTTGCAGAAAGTCTGCTTGAGGCCTTGTGTGGATTGAATGAATTGTGGGTTTGGAGACAGTCCTCAGCCCTCACATTCTTCTGGGCAACGTGCTTGCAAAGTCCTCAAATCTGCAAAAGTGGTGAGGTCCGGACATTTGCATGCAGCCCATGTTCATGGAGGCTGAGGCTAAATCCTCTTATCTCCCACTGAAGATAAAAGGTAATGCTCTAAATTTTAATAGATTGTGTTGTTAGCCTGACCAAACCTTACATTACTCTTCCATTGGTGCATCACCATCTCACTGAGCTGAACTAAATCTTTAATACTACAAATTCAGTATTTTATTTCTACCTGATTTATCACTCAGAATGCACCCTCTACCTGGATATAGCCATCCAGTACCTGGACCAACACCGGTTCCAAGACCACCAACTCCTCCTGGTACAACACCTCCAGGTCCTACTCCAACTCCTCCTGGTCCGAATCCACCTGGTCTGACTCCAACTCCGCCTGGTACAACACCTCCTGGCCCAACTGCGACTCCTCCTGGTCCAACACCTCCAGGTCCAACTCCCACTCCTCCCGGTCCAACACCGCCTGGTCCTATTCCGCCAGGTCCAACTCCACCTGGGATCGCTTGCCCTATTGTGGATAATAACGTTTTAGCCCTTTACTCCAAAAGCATGGAAAAGTAAGAGACAACACTATATACCAGGAGGCAATAATATCTGCCCATCCCATCTGCTTAATATGGCAGTGCCTTTTTAAATGTGGGCTTTTTCCAGTCTTTTATTTTTACTAGTTGTTTCATTGCTTGCATCCTGTTCCCTCTCCTTAGCTTTATGCAATGGAGGATACAGGAAAGGGTGCACGGAAGAGACACAAGGATGCGCTGTACCTGGGTATAGCCATCCAATACCTGGACCAACACCGGTTCCAAGACCTCTAGTTCCAAGGCCTCCGGTTCCAAGACCACCAGTTCCAAGACCACCAGTCCCAAGGCCACCAGTCCCAAGGCCACCGGCTCCGAGAACTCCGGCTCCAGGTCCAGCTCCGGTTCCTCCAGCTACTGCTCCTACTCCAGCACTAACAGGTGCAGCAACCCCTGAAGCAGGACCAGACCTCAGTGACTGACAGACCAGCTAATATATTTCTTTTATGCATTACCCTTTGTCTCAGCTGAGATGACAAATCTCATTCTCAAATTAAAAAAGCAAAACCACAATATAAATCCAGTAATTTTGAAAATGAGGCAGAACATCCATTCATCCTGTATTCAAAAGGCTTATTCCTTGTCTGGATATCTGACAGAAAACGAAGGAATCAATATAATGTCACAAAGGCAACATAACTGATGTGTTGTCAACTTATTACAATTTTTCCCAATAGCACGCACATTTTTCACATAATAATACACCAATTACCCTGAACATTGAACACAATTCCCATTATATACTCAGTACCGGTAACGAAAGTTTAGCAACACCTGATATAAATGCATAATAAATGAGTTAACAACAGTGAAATCTGAATTTAATTGTCATAACCATTACAGGGAACAATTATACATCTATGAATGCCTGACACAGTAGCGACTCAAATTGCTGAATAAACATCACTCAGAATGCATGGGGGTGGATTTACCAGTTTCCCACAAGACTGTTCCTATCCCTGAGTAGCAAGAGTGATGCCCATTGGCCTGTTGAACCGCAAGTCATTTGGTTACGTGGTGATGATGTCATGATGAAGCGATCTTCAGGTACCGTCATTTCACGTGGTCTACCGCTACGAGGTTGGTCTTTGATGGTCCCAGTCTGTGCTATACATGTACGAAGATGTGAAATGGTGCTATGGTAGATGCTAAAGTGCTGCCCAATTTGTCGCAAGCTCATGCCTGCCCTTAACGTGCTGATGGCTTCATGTCTGCCGTTTGACAGGAATCCTTTGGGCAACGAATTACACGAAATGAAGTGCAAAGCACGCTTAAATTAACGTGTGACTAAGATTCAGCATAACTTAGTGTGTTGGCACGATACAGTCTGTGTAGGAAGACTATATAGTTTGCCATTTCATTATATTTTCTTTTTTTCAACAATGCTTAAAATTTAGGTGTAATATGCCACATTTGCAAAACGGTACACTCTGGAAAAACTCATTTCTTGCTGAAAAGCAATATAGACAGCCCTAGTAATAGAATAATCAGGGCAAAATCATACACATTAACTTAATATAAATAGCAACAAGAAAACACAATCAAAAATAAAACTCCCATGTTGATATGGGAGATTCATGTGGAAGGACAAAAGAAAGTCACCGAAACAGCCCATAAAGAATAACTTTATTTTGAATAAAGTTTGATTGTGTTAACAACAAAACCAAATATACATTTGAATACCACACGGCCAGCCACAAAAATGTTATATGTACTGTACAATAGGGAGTGAAAAGGAAAACCGAAATATTAGAGATGGCCCAACCTGTCCCTGGGAATTGCCCATTGTTCTCATCCACATTACAACAAATGTTTTCCTTTGCCAAGCATGGCAGATCTATCTTTGGTACAACTCAGTGGTGTCTGAAGAAGACTCACATGATGGTGGCAAGAATCATTAACATTCCACCATTACACACTGAGAAAAATCATACATATAGATTGAAAAAGAGGGACTTTGGTTTATGTAATGCTGTTCACGTAATTGAGATGGCTGGTGACCCATTTTTGAATTTGCATTGCATGATGGAACATTACACTGGATGGTCTGGAGCCCAATTTCATCTCCCTGAAGGTGGGTAGAAAGGTCAGGAAACTCAGGAGGAGTGCAGTGCAATAAGGTTCAACTGTGATGTGGTGATTGGTAACTCCCCTCAGGCTGATGGAAGGACACATAGTCACATCTCCTGCCGTCTGGTCAGAGATGCCCACTGTTGCAGGGTGACCAATGATGTTCCTTCTCTGGCACTGCCTGTTATATTGAATTTGGCCTCGTCAACAGAGATAAACTCAATGGGGGCCTCATTCACTTAAGATTCCACATGTTCCAATAATTAATCACACTGTCAATCAGTTTGGCTGTATCCTTTGTAATATTTACTCATTTTTCTCATCCTCCCTATCTCTCCCAACCTGTTCTCCTTTCTGTTCTTTGTTGCTCAGTTTTTCCCACATGCAATCTTGAGTCATCATGTGACCTTTTTTACACTTGAAATGATTAAGAGAACAAATAAGTATACAAATTTGGTCAAGAGGGTTTTCACAAGCTGAGTCTGTTGTAATACACTGGCACTGAGTTTTGTCTGGTGACTTGTGTAGTCACAGGAATGGCATAAATATTTTCTCAGTGAAAATTGTGCAAACATAATGGCTGCAGTGTGTACTGCCTTGCAACATGAGTAAAGTAGAAATAGAAACTGAGAGGAAACAACTGGAATGGACGTTTACCTCAACAAGAATGGTTTATGACTCCACGATGTCAACTTTAACGTTTGATCTTTCTTTTCTCACAGTGTGGAAAAAAATTAAGAAAAATATGAATACAGGAACATACACTCATATGTGCAAGAAAGATGATGTTTTTCTTCAAAATTTTTTATTTGGCAGGCTGTGCCCATGACTAGTAGTTACCTGAAAAGGTGAGCAAAAAAAGTGACTCCAATCAATACAATATCAGTAATTACTCCTTCCTGGAAGTTATAGCTGAAGTGCCAGTTACTCCAGGAGACAGCGCTTGGGAAAGCCATGATTTTGATAGTTCACAGTGGAGGTGTTGTTCACAAATTGTGTTTGCTAGAGAGCAAATCACAAACACAGTTGCTTGAATGTCCAGATTAGAATTATACTGCAGAGCTCCATCACTGTGCAGATGCTAAGGATGTGTGGGTGTGTGTACTTGTGTCTGTGTATGACAGTATGTATGTGTGAGTTTATGTGTACTGTATATATATATGAGCTTTTATGCCTGTGTGTGGGTGTGTGTGTTTGTACGCGTGTACTTGTTTTCACAGCAAAAAGCTCTGCTCTCTATCAAATATCTGGCCAAATGTTTCACAAATCTCATTTTTATTCAACATCAATTCTGACAAATCCCAACTCAAGATTGCACATGTTGTACATTATATTCTGTGGCCTGGGAATTCTTTTGGAATGAGGTATTTTGGGCATTGCTAACCTAATATTACTCATTAAGTAATCCGGCCTGGCCATAAGAGATAGAATTGTGAGGAACAAAAGCCTGAGCAGGGGAGCAGGGGACACTCAAACGGCGAGAAAAGGCCATTCAGCCCAACTAGGCTCACCAGTTTCTTTTTACTATTGTGAATATTTCACTTCAGATACTCAATGACTCAGTGGTATCTAGGTTTAAGTCAAGTCTGCTCTTGAAAATTCCCAAGATCTCTGCCTCAGCAATATGGTCAGGCAAGCTATTCCCATCAAAATTGCTCTTTGGGTGAAAAAATATTTCCTAATATCAGTGCTAAATTTACCCTTGGTCAACTTCCATTTGTGACCCCGAGTTCTACTAACAAAACTTGGCCGAAGGAATCCTACATAATTCACTTTGTTAATCCCTTTAACATATTTAAAGACCTCAATCAGATCACCCCTAAGTCTCCTTTTCCTAAGACTAAAGAGATTAAGGATCTTCAGCCTCTTCTCATAGCTTTCATCTTTTATACCTGGAATTAGCTTAGTGGCTCTTCTCTGAACTTTTTCTAGAGCTTCTATATCTTTCTTAAAGTATGGTCCCCAGAGCTGTACACAATACTCCAGATGTGGTCTGATGAATGTGTTGTACAAGAGAAGTATGACCTCCTTGGATTTGTACTCAATACTTTTGGCAATGTATCCCAGCATCCGATTCGCTTTTGTAACTGCTACGGCACAATGGCTAGAACCTGTGAGGGTTTGGTCTACAATCACTCCCAGATCTTTTTCATGCAGAGCACATTCCAGTTTTAAACCTCCCATGAAGTAATCCTGTGTAATATTTTTATTACCTACATGTACAACTTTACATTGCGCTACATTAAATTTCATTTGCCACATTTCTGCCCAATTCTGGATTCTATCCAAATCATCCTGAATCACTTTGGTGGACTCCTAACTATACTCAGTCAAAAAAGAAACTTCACACTCGTTTGGAGGTCGATAAGTTGAACATACAAGAAAAGTGGTTTTAAATAATGATTTAATTCCATTCTGTACCCATTGAGGACGGTATACCATAAAAATCATGTTCATAATGTAACCAGTTCCACCGGAAATGCTACGGAAATGTAAGAGAGTAAAAATGGTAAGTTACAACTTGATGAAAGCATGTCAATAGTGCGTATGCCCTCCATGAGCGTTCACAACTGTGACGCAACGTCTCCTCATGGATTGAATGATGCGTCTGAACACAGCTTAGGGGATGCGTCGCCATAATTGAACCAACATGGCACCAAGTTCCTGCAAATTCTGTGGAGGGTTCCTTACTTGACGGAGTCTTCTGCCCAACACATCCCATACATGTTCTATGGGATTAAGGTCGGGAGACCTTGAGGGCCACTCCATGACATTGATGTCCAGCATTCCTAAGAAAATTCCGCGTTAAATTGGCCGTATGAGGTCTGGCATTATCGTGTTGGAATGTCAGACCTGGGCCATGAGCTGCCAAAAGCTGAATGAGCAAATCTCTGTATCCTGCAGCAGTTAGGTTTCCTTGAACGATCATCAGTCGGGAACGGGCAGGACCATTAAAGGCACCCCAAACCATAACACTACTGCCCCCAAAACGGTCCACTTCCTGCACACAACACTGGGCGTTATGTTCACCGCGTCTCCTCCAAACTCTAACTCTCCCATCAGCGAAGTGCAAAGTGAATCTGGATTCGTCACTAAAAACGACCCTATTCCAATCACGCTGAGTCCATCTCAGATGTCGTTGTGCCCAGAGAAGCCGTTGAAGTCGGTGTAACTGGGTTAAAATTGGTCCACGATATGGCCGGCGTGCATGGAGACGAGCAGTGCGCGAGGCGATTACGTATGGTTTAGGCAGTCACACGACCTCTAAACAATTCATTCCTAGTGGACGTTGCAGTGAGAAATTGATTACGCAAATGGCGTAAGACAATTTGTCGGTCTTCTGCTTGTCTCGTCACACGTGGTCTACCCGAATGAGGTCGGTCTGCTGTGGTGTGCCAGTTTGTTGGAGACGTGTCCAAAGATCATGGATAGTCCGTCGACTGCATCCCATAACCCTGGCAACGTCGGTGACCGACGTTCCGTATTCAGCATGCCAATGGCACGTTCACGTTGAATGTTTGACAGTCGTGGCATTGCAAATCAACGGATAATTGACTGTGAGAACTTGTTTTTCGAGATGTCACTCTACCGTGCTAACGTGGGCTCAATTGCACGTGTCTCATAAGGTCATGTGACTAGGAACACGAGGAAACATGCTTTTTACCTTGATGTATGCTCGCGTGCTGCATGCTTGTGCACGTCGGAGTTGCTGTGTGTCATGATGTCTTTGACAACGCATTTACCCCTAATAATAATAATAATATCTCTTGTATTAAGTTTCAAGAAAATATTTAGAAATTTATGAGTGTGAAGTTTCTTTTTTGACTGAGTATATTTGCCAAACCTTCCAATTTAGTATTATCTGCAAATTTAACTAATTTGCTCTCAATATTCCTATCAAGGTCATTAATGTAGATGAGGAACAGCAGGGGTCACAACACTGATCCCCGAGGGACGCCACTCCCCACCATACCTAGCTCAGATGAGATTCCACTGACCACCACTCTTTGTGTTCTGTCCTGTGACCAGTTTTGAATCCACTCCAGAATATCTCCTGTAACTCCGATGGAGCTCATTTTAAAATTAGTCTCTTATGCGGCACTGTATCAAATGCTTTCTGAAAATCCAAGTATATGATGTCATAAGCCCTGCTTTGGTCATAAGTCTTAATGGCCTCTTCAAAGAATTCCAGAGGGTTTGTCAGGCATGACCTTCCCTTACAGAAACCATGTTGGCTATCCCTCAAGATATTATTATGTTCGATAAATAATTCCAGGTCGTCTTTTATGATAGATTCCAGTATTTTGCATGCAATGCAAGTTAAACTGACTGGCCTGTAATTTCCTGGCTCAGTACGGTCCCCTTTCTTATATGTTGGTATTAAATTGCCCTGCTTCCAATCATTTGGTATTCCTCCAGTTTCTAAAGACCATCTGATGATAGCTGAGAGTGGTTTAAAGATGATCTCACTAACTTCCTTGAGCTTTCTAGAATATAAGCCATCAGGACCCGCCGCCTTATCTGCCTTTAGTTTATGCAACTTGTCTAATACTTCACTATCCCTAACTTCAATTTCCGCTAAATAATCTTGAGCAGTGGACATGCCCTCTGGTCGAATAAAATCCCGCTCCGAGGTAAAATTCTCAACAAAGTAACTGTTTAAGATATCTGCAATATCCTTGTTATCATATAGCAGCGATCCATCTTTATTCTTTATGCACTTAACCTCCTCTTTGACTTTCCTTTTTCTGCTATAGTACTGAAAGAAGCGTTTAGGATTAGTTTTTGCCCTGTCTGCAATTTGCCTTTCATACAGTCTTCTAGCATTCCTCAGCTCTTTTTTGACCACAGCCCGCATTTTACAGTAGCCTATTCAGCCTTAGTATTCTCATTGTTATCCTTTATGTACATCTTAAAAAGATTCCTCTTTTCCCTAAAACTCCTCGGAATAGCTGAGGTCATCCACTGAGGATTCTGCTTTTTCAACTTACTTTTGAACACTTTTGGAATGAATTTGCATTGTGAATCAAGTAAAACCCCCTTAAATCTTTCCCACATCTCATTTACAGACTCACAGTCCAGGAGTGTTTCCCATTTTATTTCGCTTGGATATGAGCGCATCCTATCAAAGTTTGCTCACCTAAAATGGAAAATTTTGGTTTTGAAGACACCTTTTTAACTTGCCATGAAACAACAAAATTAACAGTAGAGTGATCATTAGTCCCAAGTGGCTGCAGTACCTCAACATTGCTAATTATATCAGGGCATTACAGAGCGCTAAATCTAAAATTGCCTTCTCTCTTGTAGGTTTATTAACAAACTGCACCAAAAAATTGTCATTTATAACATCTAGAAATTTTTTTTTTTTTTTTGACATTTCCAGCTGATTAATTCATGGTTAAGATTTTAAGTAAACATTCTCAGTTTGACAACTCAAGGTTTAACACCTCAAGTTGAACATTTTGAGTTTAGCATTTCAAGTTTAACTTTCCACATTTGACATTTTGAGTTTGACAGTTTTAGGTTAACATTTTGAGTTGAACATTTCAAGCTCTACATTTTGAGTTTGACACCTGATTTTAACATTTTAGTTTCACATTTCAAGTTTAACATTTTGAGTTGAACAATTGAGTTTACCATTTTGAGTTTTACATTCCGAGTTCAACATGTCAAGTTTGACATTCTTGTACCATCAGCAACAATATCAACATCTACAGTTTCTGATCTCTTAGCCAAACATGGCCCTTTACATATCAAATATGTCTCTGCCCAGCAACAAGGAGGCACACTGTTTTCACAATATTCAGAAAAAAACCTTTATAATGTTCAGAGACATATTTTGCATAAATATTCCCTTTAGTAACAGACAGGATTCTAAGGGATTTACGGGAGTGCTTTCATGTTTCACCCTCATTAAACAAAAGAAAAATGTACAACTGGCACAGGTCTGGGTTAAACAAACCAGGAAGCAGAGCTTCTTTGTGTTGCAACCAAAACAGAAAGTTGACGAGTCTGTGGTGTCCCAGATTTGAATTCCTGGTAGAGCCTCTTTGTGTGGATTTGTAAGTGCCCCCTGTGTCTGTGTGAGTTCCCTCTGGGTTGTCAGTTTTCTATCCCCTCTCCAAAGATGTGCTGGTTATACTGCCTAGTGACTCTAATGGAGAGTTTCCACTGGTACTTTTGGCCTTGCAGAGTCAAACTGTGCCATGTTGATTTGGATTTCCATAACCACTTTATGTGCAACGGGTTCTGCCCGGCTGCGCCAGAGATGGACTGCCTCTGGAGAAGGGCCAAAGCATGGTGGACCCACCCTCAAGAGGGCTGCGGTGAAATAAAAGAGCTTAATCAATCGTCGCGCTTACAAGCGTGCAGATTTTAAATGTCATCGACTCAAGACGAGTGTACTATAATAACTTAAAGACACACTTTGAACCAGATGGCTATGTTGCACTGGAAACGCAAATGCCTGCTGCCCAGAGCTGATGTGCCAAGTTGAACGGAGAGAAACCAGGCCGGCACGTGTGTATCAAAAAATGCTGTAAACTGCCCCCGGTATGAGTGTGTCAGTGGACGGTGTGAACACCCAGCAATGGATTACCATTAGGATCTATCCTGTCTTGGGTGTCATTTCCCTTCAGTCAGTGATTGCAGGTATATGCTCCAGCTCCCCACAACCTCTACCAGAAATAAGCAGATTAAGTGATAGATAGATAGATGGATAGGCAAAGTTGATGAAAAAGAAGTCGGTAGTCAGTCTTTACAGTTAGGTACACAATATTTGAGTTTCTATTGGTGAACAAACAAGGATCGAATGAAGAACTAACTACAAGTATGTGCAGTTCTTCAGTGAACCTTTAACTACTTATGTAAAGAAGCTAATGATTACTTCATTTTGGAAAAAATGTGGAATGAGAGAAAGAACTATCTGCAGGTAAACCATCTTTAATGAGCGGTCCTTGAGTGACCCCTAAGAAACTTCATTCAGTACCAAATGAGTAGTTCATTAAGGACCAAATAACAAACAAATAAGGAACTAACTGCCAGTAAACCATCTGTTACTTTGTAGTTCATAAGTAACCCTTAATCAAAATATATTGAGTAGCTAATGATCAGTTTGAAACACTAGAACAAACAAGAACAAATAAGGAATTAATCAGAAAGTAAATTTAATACAAATAAACCATTGGTTAATGGGCAGTTCTTAAGTAACTCCTGATCAAATTTTATAACGTAGCAAATGACTAGTTAATTGAAAAACAAATATGGAACTTATTAAAAACTAATTATGATAACACTAAGATAAGGCACACAAAAAGTTTTACTAGTAGAAAGATCCTGACTTGTTCCTCATTTGTATACCTCAATTAAGTAATCATTAGCTAATCTATAAAATTTGATCAAGAGTTACTCAAGAACTGCCTATTAACTAACAGTTTGCTTGCACTTCCCCCATTAGTTCTTCAATTGACGAATAATTAACGATTCTATGAAATGTGATTAAGGGTTACTGAAGAACTGCCTGTAAACTAATACCCCCGTTCCACAGAGCTTTCTGACTCATCGGTCACTCGTCGGAAGCAAAGTTTATTTCTTCCGGTCACCCACGGAAGACTATCGTATCACAGGTCGATGAATCCGATTCGTGTTTGTCCACTATCAGGTCAGTGTCCGACGTGTTGGGCATGATCCGATGAGGCGAAATCGTCCGAAGAAGGAACTAAGCTCAGTTCCTTCATCGGACGTTTTCGTCTCATCGGATCAAAGAAATAAACTTTGCTTCCGACCAGTGACCGATGAGCCAGAAAGCTCTGTGGAACAGGGGTATAATTGTTTATTAGCAGTTATTTCCTAACTATTCAAATTTTCTGTATTTGTCCATATTTGTGACCTATTGTAAAGTGTAACCAGAGACTCAGTGGAGCAGGGTCTAACAAATTTTTTCCACATTTTAAATGTCTAACACATTTAAATTCCCTCACACTCAGATGACCACGCTGTGATCAGTGATCTTCAAGAAACAGGGCACAAGCGACGTGTCCAGAAAATGTGAGCCTCCTTACCAGACAATGCACAGCATTTAGCTTTTTTATCAAACAAATTTCAACTTTTCAACCCTAAACCTCCTTACAAAATTGGAGCTTTGCCTTGGATCCCTCCCCCCCAGCCGTAAATTAGGATTCCTTCAATGCTCGTGCTATGTGTGCTTACTTCTATTTTTTGCAGCGCAGATTTTACCAGCTAAAAAAGGGAGTGTTTTGAAAAGGAGTGTGTACTTTGTGGGCGAAGTTTGGTGGAATGCCCCCTCAGTGATGCATGATCTCATTGCTTTGAGCTGAGCGACTGCATACAATGGCTTTAAAAAGGGCATTTAATGCGGATGGCTTTTTAAGGGAACTGTTTATGAGCCAGCTGAGTTGGCCACCAGAGTGCAGTGCACTCTTCACATAATCACCTGTCAGATTGTAGAGGTATGCTGCATCTCACTGCAACGCATCTGGAAGCATTTTGAGTTTGTGTAATGCACAGAATCTTTCAGAAAAATGACAGAGCGTTTTTCCCAGCTTTTCAGCCAATCACAGGGAGAAGTACACACCAATCAGAACTCTCTCAGATAGAGATTCTGAATTTGCCAGTAAAATGGTGGTCCCAGTGATGTTAATCCTGTCAATGAAAAAAGAATGCATCCAAAAATGGAGATGGGGTTGGGGATATACAGTTAGGTCCAGAAGTATTTGGACTGTGACACAATTTTCATTATTTTTCCTCTGAACACAACCACAATGGATTTAAAATGAATCAAGATTGATTGATGAGCAAAATTTCAGATTTAATTCAAGGGGTTTAACCAAAATAATGCACTGACCAGTGAGGAATTACAGCCATTTTTATACATACTCCTCCATTTTCAGAGGCTCAAAAGTAATTGGACAAACAAACATTGTTATAACTCAGGATTATTCTTAATACTTGGATGAAAATCCTTTGCAGTCAATGACGGCCTGAAGTTTGGAGCACGAGGATATCATCAAATGCTGAGTTTGCCCCCTCGAGATGCTTTGCCAGGCCTTTACTGCAGCCACCATCATTTGCTGCTTGTATATGGGCCTTTCTGCCCTTAGTTTTGTCAACAGTTGGATGAAAAGCAGCTCATTTTCAGTATGTGAAAAGCAGCTCAGTTGGGTTGAGGTTGAATGACTTACTAGGCCATTCAAGAGTATTCAATTTCTTCATCTTGTGTTGTGTTCGCAGTATGTTTTGGGTCATTGTCCGTCTGTACTGAGAAACACTGTCCTATCAGTTTTGGAGCATTTGGCTGATTATGAGCAGGTAGTATAGTCCAATACGCATCACAATTCTTCTTGCTACCTCTTTCAACAGTCACATTATCAATTAACACCAGTAACTCAGTTCCACTGGCAGCAATACATGCCATGCCATAACACTGCCTCCACCATATCTGACAGATGTTGTATGCTTTGGATCATGAGCTGTTCCTTTCCTTTTCCGTACTCTTCCCATTTTTCTGTTGCAAGTTGGTCTTCAATTTATTTGTCCAAAGAATCTTGTTCCAGAGCTGGTCAGGCTTTTTTTTTTTTTTTTTTTTTTTGAAGTTTTCTGGCAAAATATAATTTTGCCTTTCTGTTCAATAGTATTACTAGTGGTTTGCACCTTGTGGCAAAACCTCTGTAATTACATTCATGAAGGCGTCTCTGATGGTAGACTTTGACAAAGGCTAGCCAATCTCCTTGAGAGTGTAATCATGTGACCAGTCATGTGACTTTGTACGTCAGTCTTACTCAGTGTACTACCCACGAGCAGACATGCTTAACGAGTGTGATGGAGAAAATGGCATGTTCTCCCTTGAAAGAATTTCTGCTCAGTTAGAGAGCATCAGCCAGCGTCAATTAGACCTGCAACAACGGTTTAGTCCGAGTTTTGGGGCTAGTGGACACTGGAATTCATCGCCCAACGTTGGAGTCAGACCACATGGATTGAGCGATACTGGTGGCGGTGACTGGCTGACGTGTACTCACTCACCTGATGGGGATTTCGTGGACTATGATTTGCAAGGCCAGTTTCAAGCTATAAGGAATAGCCTATAGCATATTCGTTTGCCTTCTGAACTGAGACTTAATGAATCACAACATGGTGTCCGTGCTGCCAACAAGCCACACTTCAACACATTGACCCGTTCAGCACGTGACGTCGAGACAGCCTTGAAAGTTCTGGCTTCCATCGAAGACGGCAATGCACCAAATCCGGATCAGATTTCATCATTGTTTACAATCCTGAAGGCTCACATCAGCTACCTCAGCAATTATTTTCCAAGAACAATTCGATCCTAGCACTTCTCGATTTTTCCGTGCTTTGCAGAACATTACGCGTGGTTTTTCTCCAGGTACTTTGGAGTGTTTGAGAAGTGCCGTTTCAATTGCAGCAGTCACCGGACAACAGAACAGACAACAGACAGAGAGACAACAGTACAGACGGAGATTCAACAGAGGCCGCGGTCATGATGTTTATTCACAGTTTCAAGTCGTGGTTTTCCCCAGGCTCGATTTCAGACCAGCGGTCATGGACAGCAAAATGAGAGCGACGACTAGTGATTAGAGTTACCTCCCTTGGCATGTTGAACTGTTTACATCGTGTTGATTCATGGAGACAGATCGAGGTTCCAGAGACGGTTATTGACTGAATTTGTGATGGCGTTAGGATGCCTTTCATGAATTTTCCTCCTACATTTCACTTTAGTAATCCAACGTTTTCTGTGAAAGAGTGTGAGTTTATTGATTCTGAGATAAATTACCTACTTACGAGCGGGTCTATTGAACCGTGTCATAAATGTAGCTTTGTATCTGCTATAGCATGTGTACCGAAGAAAAATGGTAAATTGAGACTTATTCACAATTTGAAGTATCTTTACTCGTACTGTAATGTTTCTACTTTTAGGAATGATGACATTAAAGACGTTGAATCTTTGACTTTTCAAAACATTTGTAAAATCCAGGCCCAGTTACCCTATTTTGAAGGGTAAAGAAAGGGTTTTCTTCCACACTTTTTATCATGGCAGTGTTTTCAAATTTTGCAGTTGAAATTTCAATAAATTTATGCAAATTTATTTTTGTTGCGTTATGACTGGTCACTAATGATGTAAGTTTGACTAAAGTGTCATCATGTGACCAGTCATGTGACTTTGTAGCAACAGGGGTCGCTACCGTCAGTCTTGCCCAGGGTCTTCAAGGCCCTCTGGTGTTGCTGAGCTCGCCAGTGCATTCTGCATTTTTAAAAATAGGACCAAGGATCCTGTAGATTACCAACAAGCAAGCTCATAGTGATGATACAAGTTATGCAAATTTCATGTGCAGTTTGACCTTCAAATCATCAAAAGTCAATGTCAAATTCACTCAATGAAAGTTCACATACATTTATAAGACCTCCGTCTGTAATACAACCCTAAGCTCTGAGGCAGTTTGGGTGATACAAGTAATTGAAAATTCAGAAGGTCAATTTTAAACTTTAAGGGAGCTTGTCAATATTCTGAACGGTGAACACATTCATTTTTGAACGGACGCCTGTTCATTTTTGGATGCGTTCGAGGCTGCAAACCTGGTCCCTGCGTTCGATGATGAACACCCTTCTGTTCATTTTCTGATGCGTTCATTTCCCAATGTGTTCATTCTCCGATGCCTGCCCAGGGCCTGATGCATTCATCTATGTGTGAAGTGAGCTTTTAGATTATGGGCACGGATATTCTTTTGTGAACGACGACTGAGTATGGATGACGGATTATATAAACGCTTGTACAGGCCTATTTTAAATTCTCAGTTCCTTAAAGTGAAATAGTTCTCATTGTCATTGTTAGGTTTTTTTTCATATAAAGTGAAATTGTTCTCATTGTCATTGTTAGTTTTTTTTTTTCATATACTGGGTATAATCCGCCTGCTAAAGATCATTTGCCAATTTAGGTGGCGCTTCAGGAATGGGATTATATGCGACCTACTCCTGTTCTCTGAACAAAAACATATTCCGGTTATCTAAACAAAAACATATTAAACTTAGTCGACTGAACAAATTAAGTATTAATCGTGCACATCATCCGAAAGTCTTGTCACCGGTATTCCAGCGTGTCGCATGAATACAGGTCTCACTCCGTGATCACGTATCCCTGAACCAGCTAATCCCCATGGCATCACAAGACTACTTAGTCGTTTATCTTGCAATCAAGCTTATTCATTAATTGAACTAATAACACCCTTATGATAAAGGTTATATTCATAAAGGGGGAAGGGGGGGGAGAGATGAATATTCATTAACATACAGACATGCTGATTTTATAATAGCCTACTGTACACATGCAGATGTTTTACTTTGCTCAACTAATTATCTAGCTCTGGACTTGTCGTCGGCAGCTCCCACAGAGTGGCGGTTTCATGTGTTGTGATTTCAATCTGAAAAAAATACTGTATAATAAATGAGAAATGCAGTGTCTACGTGTCCGAAAGTCGGACAGGGTTTTAATATATCTCCGTGTCCGACAGTCGGATGGTTTCAATATAAGTCCGTGTCCGACAGTCGATTATTGTTTTTAATTTCTTCAAATCTACTGAATCTTTTAGATATTAAACGTGAATGTTTTGATAAGAGGGCTCAGTTCTTCAAGATGAGTACCAAGAATTTCAATCAATGTTTCTGTTTAAGCTCTGCTCAATAAAGTGAGTCGATATTGGCGCGGGACTTTGTGCATTTATGACGAATTTAGCGACTGTTGGACAGAGATCCTAAAATACTCCGTGTCCGAAAGTCATAAAAGTTCCAATTTTTCGAGTATTCCAGCAGTTATTAGATGTACAAACTTGGCCATGTTTGTGTTCGGCCTTCACAAAATGCAAATTGATAGCTATCGACTTTTCTTGGTCTTTTCATTCGTCTGTTTTCTTCCGTTGAGACAACAGTCTTTATTCGGTCTCTCTTTTGAAAATTAGTCCGATCGATCGAAAAGATTCACCCTTTATTTCCACACCAGAGACAAAATAGTGCTTGTAGTCAGTGAACAAATCAATTCCATGACCATTGACATTGTGAATTAAATATCGCATGCATGATCAAGACTGTCCAACGCGAAATGCAAAATACTCCATGTCCGGCAGCCAGCAAAAAGTAAAAGTATTGATATGAGAACAGATTTATAATGAAATAAAGAATAAAAATATATCACCAACAAACAGAACATCCAAAAAAGATGGCCTGCAAATAAATAAATCGCAGTGTTCATTGGATGTTCTGTTTGTTGTTGAAATGTTTCTTTTTATTCTTTATTTCGTTATCAATCTGTTCTAATTGTCCTCTTTTTTTTTTTTGGCTGTCAGACACGGAGTATTTTGCATTTAATGTCCGACAGGCATTGTAGGGGAGACCGGGTCTAGTTGTTACACGTCCATGTTGTTACATTCTAAATAGTTCCGATAATAAAACACAGATGGCGCTCTAATTTTTCCTGCTGCTTCGCGAAGGTGACCCGCGTCTTTACGTGACAGAAGGACATAGTGGAGAGCTTGTACGAAAGTAACATTTTTCACATGGACGTCATTTTAAAAGATAACGTTACAGACCGAAAAAAATGTTCGGAGCGATTAACTACTTTCGTGTGTGCTCTGTCAATATCAGGTGCTAAATCATCCCAATATATATTGACTTCGGCATAGTTTGACATCGAACGGAAGTTGCGCATTGCTACTTTCAACCCCTCCAGTCGGGATGAAAGTAGCACACAGGCCAGACAAAAGTAACGTGATGAAATTAACTGGATTCTTTTCAATTACTGTTGTTAAAACAGAAACAAAAACAATCAGACATTTGTTTTAAACATTTTAATTTGCTTCAAATGTTTCAAAAGTAAACGTGAACATGTTTAACGTAATTGATCTATTTATAAAAATTATGAAATTACTTTTACTCATTATCACAGTTGTGACAGATATAATGAGCTGCACCCTCAGTGCATGCCTCATGTGACCACAGCAAACAAAAGATGCACCGCGCCCACACTTCTCCAGGCAAAGATGAGGCAAATGTCCCCCCCACAAACAAGACATTCCTCATCATTGCCCTGAGAAACTCTGGTTGCAGTGTGTCCACTAAAAAACGTTTTCTTTGGGCGTTTTGAAGAGGACTGTTTTTTCTGGCCCCTCTGCCGACTCTCCTCCTCCAAAGCAGCTTTTACTGGGGTGTCGGTCGGTATTGCTGTTGACCTGCAACATTCAATGAGATGGTAGTCAGAATCAGCTTGTTTTTAAACAAGCAAGAAAATCAAGACAAGTTAAAAACGATACTCTGCTCACCTCTTTCTGCCTCTTCTTTTATTTTCTTTCCTCGAGCCAGCCATTGGATATGGGGAAACTTTTCTGGGCTGAACCTCTGCATTGGCGTGCCACTAGATGTTCCTGGAACCACAAGCATACCTGGATAGATAATATTTTAAAAAAAAAATGCTTGGCAAGGCTCAACATGCACACTTAAAGACACACAGACACAAACTCTCACCATCTACAGGTATGGCAGACTCATGGGGATGCAGCTCAAATGGGCTCTGGCTAGGTTGGTGGTGTCTTAAGGGAGCGGGCGCTGGTGATGGAGCGGACATTAGTGATGAAGAGGGCGCTGGTGATGAAGTGGACATTGGTGATGAAGAGGGCGCTGGTGATGGAGCTGGCGCTGGTGATGAAGAGGGCGCTGGTGATGGAGCTGGCATTGGCACTGGGGATGGAGCTGATGCTGGTGCAGGACGGTCGGTCACAAAAGCTGGAGCGAAGTTTGTCTCACTGAAAATATCTGGATTCAAGGGCCAGATACCGGTACACTTGAACCCAGATGAAATGCTGCTTGCTGTCGCAGCTTGAGGCAGAGCTTTAGCCACAAGACTTGGGATGTTGTAGATGGTCAAAGTTCTTCCAGGGTTCATTCGCATCCAATTGTCTGCTGCACTGTTAGTGTAGTGATTCAGAGGACCAAAAACGCTTCAGTCTAGCGGCTGAAGACGGTGGGAGCAGTGGGGTGGAAAGGACAGGAGTACAATGCCATGTGACTTGCAAAAGTCAATAGCTACCACAGAGAGGTGTGATGGATGATTGTCTAAGAGTAGCAGCAACTTTGACTCCGGGGTCACGCAGGTGTGTCTTGCAAAATGCTGTAAAAATGCCAAGAAATCTGTCTCCTGCATCCACCCCGATCCATTAGCAGAACCAGTGCAGCCAAGGGGGCCATCCCGGATGAAGTGGTCCTGGAACTTCCTCCTTGGGAAGATAAAGTAAGGGGGAACAAAGTTGCCTTGTGCGTTGGCAGCAAAGGCAACAGTCACCAACAGTCACCTCTTTCCCCAGAGGTCACAGCACCGACCTGGCGCTGCCCCTTGGTGGCAAAGATTTTGTCTGGCACTTGAACCGTTGTGGTACCTGAAATAATAAATTAAATGAATTATTGCTGTTGCAAATCACTGTTGCTTTTTAATTTATCTAAATATAAATTTTTACCTGTTTCATCCATGTTCCAGATTTCCTTTGCTTCAAAATTATAGTGTGTGAGGACAGTCTTTAGGTTTTTAAAAAACGCTGTCACATTGGTCTTGTTGAAGCTGGTGGAACGGGACATGCTGGTGGCTTGAGGTCGACGGATGGACAGGGTTTTGTTGCGCTCGAGGAAGGAGATGAGCCAATCCTTCCCTGCCATCTGGTTTTTCTCCCATGTACATGGAGTTTTGAGGCCAATATTTTCGGCCAGCTCAGATGCAAACTTTCGCACCTAAAACAGCATGGAAAAAAGAGGTTAGATAGCAAGCACCTCCGCTCCGGATCTGCCCCGGCTCTGTGCCGACTCCTGCTGATCCGGCTCAGAGCCGGGGCAGATCCGAAGCGGAGGTGCTTGCTATCTCAGGCAAATGGCGGTAGTGGTGTAGCTCTGTCTGCAGTGTTACTCCAACCTCTTTAGGACTCAGGCCAAAATATATATCAGCTGCTCTCTTTATATATGCCTGAAGTCTCTTCTCCTGTTCTTCTGTGAAGACTTTGTTGTGAGCCCTGTACCCTGGGGCTCTGGTCTGCTGCCCTCCTGCCTCTGCCCTCCTCTTGCAGTACCTGAACAGGGTGACATGACAAATGCCATGCACCTCTGTTGCCCTCCTCATACTCTCACCTCTTCGGACATCAAAAAAGGCCCTTCCGTAAACCTGCTGGTCAACCTTTCCTCTCTGGGTAGTTCTGACCCTAACTCTTGGCATTTTCTGTCGGTAAAATATAACACACACATTTTTTATTGAGCTTTAAAACACAAAATGCGGCCGCATTAGCAGAGAGGGACGAACATAACCGTTGGTACTTCCGTCCCGCAACTCTGCTGCCCTTCTTATACTCTCGCCTCTTTGGACATCAAAAAAGGCCCTTCCGTAAACCTGCTGGTCAACCTTTCCTCTCTGGTTGGTTCTGACCCTAACTCTTGGCATTTTCTGTCGGATAAAGTATAACACACACATTTTTTAATGAGCTTTAAAACAGAAAATTCGGCTGCATTAGCAGACAGGGACAAACGTAACCGTTGCTACTTCCGCCCTGACAGTGACTCTTGAAATTTGAACCAGGATTGCTTCTAAAGTGGAAAAAGTCTGGCATTTCAAACTTCAGGATATGTTACAAAACTAAATGACCTATCATTTCATCATAAATATGACACATGGAGCGATAAAGACAATCTTTAAATCAAAAAAGTTTACCATTTGTCTGAATTTACTCACCACTGTGGAAAACGGTCTTTCCGGTCTCATTTCGCGGGGAAGCGACGAAACCTCAAGATTTTTCCCAGGTCTGGAGAGTGTCACGAGCTGCACGTGCTGACCTAATTTGACGCATCGAAGTGCGGATGGCTGTGAGTAAATAGCTGTATTACTTTTGTCCCACGTTACTTTCGCACCGTCTCTCCCCTACGTCGAAAGTCGCAGGTTGGTGTTTCAGAAAAATGCTCGAAAAAGTAACTTTCTTGGTGTTTGGGAGATTTTGATTCACATCAAGCGTAGCTGATACATACTTGAGATTTTCTGGATTATGAGAGAGGAAGACATTAGCCACTGTGTCATGACACACCCATGTAAAGATTGCACTGGAACATTTCAAAATGTCGGGACAATGGCAAAGGGTTGCTGATGGACTAGTTGATACACCCAAGTTGTAACAGTAAGAACCTGCCCCAAAACCTGTAACAACTTGGGCAAGATCAAATTACCTCACTGAATGACTTTCTACCTTTTTGTATTTCAGAAAGATGCCTTGATATTAGTAGTAAGGCATCCCCCTTAACTTGCCTACTTAAGTGGGAAACACGTCTTAAGCAAATTCTTAGTGTAACAAAATGCCCCACAACCTGCAACAAACTACCCCTCCTGTAACAAACTACCCCATATATGGGATAGTTTGTTACAGGTGACAGGGGTCTATTTTTTCCTCACCAGCATTTTGCATGCGTAGAATATAGGGGTTGCTGCAGATCAGTCATGTAGTCTAATAAACTTTCTTTCTTTACAGAGCATATTGATAACAAAAACCTGATAATGTCAATTCTACAGCCGTTAAAAGAAAAAAGTGTAACAACTAGACCCGGTCTCCCCTACGGACTTCGTTGTATTTATAAAAATGGCCCAAATAAATTGATTGCAGTGCCCATTGGATGTTCTGAGTGTTGGTGATAAATTTTTATTCTTTATGTCGTTATAAATCTGCTCTCATATCAATACTTCGACTTTCTGCTGTGGCGTCCGACAGTCTTGATCGTGCATGCGATATTTACTTCACAATGTCAATGGTCATGGAATTGATTTGCTCACTGACTACAAGCACTATTTTATCTCTGGTGTGGAAATAAAGCGTGAATCTGTTCTATCGAACTGACTAATTTTCAAAAGAGAGACCGAAAAAAGACTGTTGTCTATCTTCAACGGAAGAAAACAGACGAATAAAAAAAAAGAAAAGTCGATAGCTATCAATTTGCATTTTGTGAAGATCGAACACAAACATGGCCAAGTTTGTACGTCTAATAATTGCTGGAATACTCGAAAAATTAGAACTTTTATGACCTTCGGACACGGAGTATTTTAGGATCTCTGTTGGACGGTCGCTAAATTCTTAAATGCTCGAAGTCCCGCGCCAATGTCGACTCACTTTATTGAGCAGAGCTTAAACAGTAACATTGATTGAAATTCTCGGTACTCATCTTGAAGAACTGAGCCCTCTTATCAAAACATTCACGTTTAACATCTAAAAGATTCAGTAGATTTGAAGAAATTAAAAACAATAATCGACTGTCGGACACGGAGTTATATTGAAACCATCCGACTGTCGGACACGGAGATATTAAAACCGGAGATATATTAAAACCATGTCCGACTTTCGGACACGTATACACTGCGTATATCGCATAACAAATGGTACAAAATCTGCGACAATCAATGGAACAAAATCTGAATATCATTGCAGAATTTATCGTGTACGTAGTGGGCTGTAAAGTGTGGCATTTTTTTTTTTTTTTTTGGCTTGCGCGTTCACAGGTTTAAAAAGAAAGGCTTAATATCGTGGATAATTTTGCAATTTAATATGAGCGGGACTAAGTTATCCTAGTTCTTATACTCACAGAATAGTAGAATTAAACTTGGGCTGTCGCGCAGATGATGTGATACAATGCGTAAACTATAATTTTAATGTATTTAATTTAATTTATTTACATCTTTTGCATACAAATTGCCTAGCGGTCGCATCATGATTTGGAATTCTAAAATGCTTTTTTATATAAGAAGAAAGAAGTGGCATACTGACACCACACGGAAGCGATGTTCATTCCAGTAAAGTATTCACACAGCAACATTTGAATGTTTTGGCTGACTGAACGTACCCCGGTACCATTGAATCACAATTTATCTCCGGTCTTGAGTGTGGAATGTGTTGAAGAATCTTATCGAACTCGATGAAAAGCGTAAGCGTATAGCGGAAGATAGACGATCGGCAAAGATATAGTCTCGAAACTGGAGATTTAGTAGGATTTTTTAGTCGACGTGAAAACTGTCGTTTAATAGGCATGTACCTTAGAATAGTATACTTCTAAATTCTGCAGGATGGGAGAGGGGAATTTTTTTCTCGTAAGAAGGAAATATTTTCCCATGTTGGTGCAAATTTTGCGAAGTGGAGAGCAGATTAATTTTGTAACGCGAGAGAGGGTAGCTGCGTTAATTTTCGGATGCCGTCCGGTCAAAAATGAACGCATGCTTATTCATTTTTGAAAGCAAAATGAACATGCTCGTTCATTTTTGAACACTGCCGTTCGTTTTTTAGCTGAACAAGAACGGAGACTGTTCAAATTTGAATGCGTTCAGAATATTGACAAGCTCCCTAAAGGTCACGGAAGGTTAAGTTGAGGTCTCCAAATGGACTTCATATACGACTTTCTAAATGTCTTTAATTCAAATCTTGGCTCAATCTGTGACTATTTTGGTGACACAAGTCATTGTAATTTCACTATGTCAAGTTTGACCTTCAAAGGTCACAGACTGTCAAGTTTAATGTCAGCATATGAAAGTTCATATGTGACTTCCTAGATGTCTGTAGCACAAACCTACGCTCCATCTGCGACCATTTTAGTGATACAAGTCATTGAATTTTCACTTGGTCATGTTTGACCTGCGAAAGTCAATATGAAGGTCACCAAATGAAAGTTCATATATGACTTCCTGTGTGTCTCAAATATACACCTCGGCTCTGTCTGTGACCGTTTTGGCGATACAAGTCATTGTAATTGTATGATGTCAAGTTTGACCTTAAAAGGTCACGGTAGTCCAGTTGAATGTCACTAAATGAATGTTCATGTGTGACTTCCTGTAAGTCTGTAATACAAACTTAGGCTCTGTCTGTGACATTTTTAGTGACACAAGTCACTGAATTTTCATTAGGTCAAGTTTAACCTTTGAAAGTCAATATGAAGGTCACCAAATGAAAAATCATATAGCATGACTTCCTATATGTCTCTAACACAAGCCTAGGCTCTATCTGTAACAATTTTAGCGATACAAGTCATATATTTATATATATATTTCACTGTAAAGTTTAGCCTTTGAAGGTCACCAAAGCTCAAATTCAAGGTCACCAAATGAAAGTTCATATATGACTTCCTATTAGTGTTTTAATGCACATATATTCTCCATCTTCAATATTTTCAAGCCTAGAAGTCTTTGAAAATTGTAACATTTTGCTTGACCTCGAGTTTGACCTTCGAAGGTCACTGAGGGTCGAGTTCAAGGTCACCAAAAGAGAGTTCATATTTGACCTCCAATAAGTGTTTTAATGCACATATACTCTCCATCTTCAATATTTTCAAGCCTAGAAGTCTATGAAAATTGTAAAATTTTGCTTGACCTCCAGCGTGACCTCTCAAGGTCATCTGAGGTCAACTTTAACACTGCTAAAATATAGATCATATATGACTTCCTATGTCGATAAGCAAAGTTAATCTCTCTCTGCAACCATTTGGCCTCCAGTGGCCATTTTGCATATTCTCCATAAGACCCAATGTTAAAATACAGTGCCCCCACTAGACCCTCTACCGTTGATTCAGTCAAAATGGAGTTCACACTGTACATTGACGGTACTAAGCTGAGTTCATTGCCTGATTTAGAAAAAAAATTATCGGGCAATTTCTGAGAAATAATTTTTTGAAAGGTCTATTTCTAAGTCCTATCTTTTAACATTGAGGCCAAAATTTTAAGGGCTCATAAAATGGACAGAAAAGATTCAAATCAAAATTTGCAGGACAATTTACTGGACAAATAATTGGGCCAAAAAAGATTTTAAAAATATTCTTGACGGCGTACAATGAACAAAAAACCACAACAATAGCTTATTGGCCCATGGAGCAGGCAAGCTAAAAATGGCTGCAATTCCTAATGGTTGATGCAAGATTGTTGTGGAACCCCTTGAATTTAAGCTAAAAGTCTGCACTTCAACACGTCTTAATTGATTCGTTTAAAATCCATTTGGGTAGTGTACAGAAGCAAAATAATGAAAATTGTGTCACTGTCCAAATACTTCTGGATCTGACTGTATTTTTCTTAATTGCTACATTTTTTCTTCACCTTTCACATGATTTTTGTTACTTTATGTCCTGATAAAGTGAATGTAGAGTCAATAAACATTTATTCCCTCCCACCCTCTCACATTTTCCTGGATCCAGTTTGTTGCAGCAGAGATTTTCAGTTGGATGGCACAGTGATCAGAGAAGGCTCCACGCTCAGTCATGCAAATCTGCTGGATATCTACATGAGTGCTATACTTTGCCATGGAGGGAGGGCACCTAATGGGGGAAATGCCACACCCCGCTTTTGATTTGCCATTTGAAGAAGTTCCCAGACCAGTTTTGGGTGCATGTAAGGTTTGCGCCAGACCCGGTTTGCCATGCCCAGCCCATCTGTGTGCTGGCGTGATGTTTGCTTACAGAAATGTAGGCCCCCATGACATGGGAAATGAGGTCACCATAACACATGAGATGAGGTCATCATCACACAGTGCATTGTGCAAAAGTGAAAGGCTGAAGTCTGAGCTGCCCTCACGAACATTAACTTCTAATCTGGGGCTATGCTTGGAAGGGTTTTCAGTCTGTACTGGTCCTGACACGTTAACCTCTCCCACTCTGCCTGGCACAATTTCTGAGCAATCAATGTTAATGTCACATTGCCCAAGGAGAGCTTGGCCCCTGCTATGTCAATCAACTGTAAGTTGCTTCAGATAAAAGCGTCTTCGAAGTAATATGACGTATAGAAACAGGCAAATCAATGGACTGTCAAACAGTTCTGCCTAAAACATATAAAGTACCAATGCAGGGAGGGGGTCAAGATCCATCAACTCGCTCAGGGACGTGGGGGCTGGCAAGGGAGTGGGCACAGCATTTTCCAAAGCCCCTAATAACTTCACATAATGTTATTGTTCCTGTATCCAACACTATCTCGCTCTGTCTATTACAGTGCCAACGCAACCACATCATTAGGCAGAGACATTAAAATAAACGATTTAACTAAGTGTGGAATTAGCCTCAACAGATGTCTTTGACATTTTTGTTTTTTTTCTCCCGATCCATGCCAGAGCCTTTGAGAAACCCTAAAATTCTTCCTGAGAAATAACACAAGTGTATCCTGAAACCTTTAAGCAGCAGCGCTCTTCCCTAGATTTCACCTCTATTTTTTTTCCTTTTTGAATATTCGTTGACTTCTGTTGCATTTCTTTAGTTTTTGCAAATGCAAAAATCCATTTCCATGCTTGAGACATCTGTGATACACAACACACCAATGCAGTGCAGAGGCCAAAAATAAATAAATAAATGAGAAAAATACAGAGGCTCAGGACTTTTGCAGTGATGTGAAATGCTGGGATGTAAAGCCTGGACATGCAGTAGTGTGCAATGATGATTATACACTTGACAAAATGAAGATAAATCAGAAACCTAGTACTGTTCAAGCATTTATTTCATGTAAAATCGGATCATATAGATAAAAATAAGTAAACAGATAACAAGATATATTAAAATAAAACATAATAATGTCTATTTGAGAGAAAAAGTCAATATCTAGTGTGAACACCCTTTGCTTTGTGTCATGCCACGCCCCAAACGGTTTGCATCTCCAGTATTCTAAGGCAGTGGTTCTCAACGTCAGTCCTGGGGACCCCATGTGTGTGCTGGCTTTTGTTCCAACCACAGTTGCAATCGTAGGATTTTAACAAGCTGATAATTTGTCTTAATTATGTGCATTTAATGTTTAGAGCAGTTATTTTCCCTCTTAACCCACAACTTAACAGAAATATCTATTTGCCATCAAGAATGTCAAAAATACCATTCACACATTGCAGTATATCAGAAATAACAGCATAAAATGAGAGAAAACAATGTAACCAATCAAATTAATGATGTAGTTGGCTCCTAATTAGTGAAAACTACTTGGCTCATCATGACAAATGTAATCCACAAACAAACCAGTTTTGTGTTATGTTGATCTGATTAAGTTTACCTGAAGCTTTTTGAAAGAACTTGAAACAGTTGTGTCCAGCAGCCGAATCTGGGGTTTATTGATTTCCTCAGTGTATAATTTGATCTGTTTGACATGTTATGTTACTTTACATTACTTGCAGTATTGCAATAAACACACTATCTTCAAGGGTGTTTTATTCTTCATTGCATGTATGGATGTTCCTATGTAACATTTGACTAAAGAGATATATTAACAACTCTGAACAAGAAAAGCACCTAATTAAGACAGTCACAGCTTGTTAAAGTTCTACAGTTGCAATTGTGGTAGGAACAAAAGCCAGCACACACATGGGGTCCCCAGGACCAACGTTGAGAACCACTGTTCTAAGGAACCGGCCTGCTCCCGTAATTACCACTAATCAGCTCCACCTGTCTGTAATCATCCAGTTATCATTAGTAACTGCATAAAAGCCCTGACTCTGCACCATTATGGTGCAAAGTCTCAAAAAGTGCATGTCTTGTATAGGCTTTTGCAGTAACTTTCAGGTCTTGTAATGTAAACCCATTTATATAGCTGACTTTGTTTAATCAGCTCATTGTTTGTATGTGTTTGGGAACTGCGTTTCCTATTTGTTTTGTATTCGCTTTTTTAACTTTGTGGCTTTGCTACAAAGGAAAATAAATCCAAGCACTTCTTTGAATTTGGATTCTGCCTACCTTTTTATTTTCAGTGCACATACTAATGTGCACAGGAAACACTATTATACTTTGATTACAGCATTTAATTTTTCAGGCATAGTTTTCACATATTTTTTCACATATTTCCTCACTTGCTAAACCATTCCCTATGGTTTGAAATTCATTCCAAAGTGATTTTTTGATGTTACAACAGATTTGCTCAATCGGATTAAGGTATGGATTTTGAGCAGGCCAAGTCATAACTTTTATGTCATCAGATGTTTCTTCCCAACTGAAAGAATTGATGCAAAACTTAGAAGTGTGTTTGGGGTCATAATCTTGTTGAAAATAAAATCCCAGACCAATTGGTCTCTTTCCACATGGCAATGCATGCCTCGCAAGAATACTGTGATAATGCTTTTGATCCCTCCTCGATTTTTATGAGATCACCGGCTCTTTTCCAGCAGAATGAACTCAAACCATAATATCACCTCCTCCATGTTTTACTGAAGAGGTCGAACAGTCATATTTTACACTGTACAGAAGGAGACGGCGTCTTTCGGATGAGACATTAAACTGAGGTCCTGACTCGCTGTGGTCATGAAAGATCCTATGACACTCTTCGATAAGAATAGGGGGTTTTCCGGTGTCATGGCTAAATTCCCAACCTGGCTCTTTCAACCTGCCACCTAATCATCGCCTGATTTAACTGGCTGTGCAACTTGTCCTTTCCCTCTCCTCCTTGATCCCCAGGGCTCCTTTGAAAAAGAGATTTCAATCTCAACGGGACTTCCCTGGTTAAAAAAGGTTAAATAAAAGAATTAAAAAAATTTTAATTTTGATTCATCGGTCCAAAGGACTTGTTCCCAGTCCACTGGTGTACAATCCTTGAATTTCTTTGCCATTTCAAGTCTTTTTTTGATGTTGCCAGCTCTTGGCAGCAACAAGACCAAACAGACCATTTACATATTGGCGTCTGTAAATAGTAGATCTTGATAATTTAATTTCTTCACTTCTAATGCTATTAATATCACTGTGTTGTCGTGCTGTTAACCCCCGATTTTTTTCTTTTCTTTTTTTACTTGTCATACAGAGATAACGAACATCAGAGGCACTCAACTTCCGTTTTGCACCTCTATTACCACTAGTTTTCAGCAAACCGGCCTCTTTAAAATGCTTGATGGTGTTTCTTACAGTACCACGGCAGCATTTAACATCTTCAGCGTCATGTTAGGCCACAATGGGGCTTCGAACAATCTCAGAGAGCTCCTTCCATCAAATTTAACAGTGACATTGCTCAAAGTTCATGTCACCTTATATAATGAAACAACTGACCATCAGAGGTAATTTTGCTGAATAATGTTGCCTCAAACCAGGTTAAACTAATTTTTTAGTACAAACCCCTATTCCAATGAAGTTGGGACATTGTGTAATACGTGAATAAAAACAGAATACAATGACTTGCAAATCCTTTTCGACCTATATTCAACTGAGTACACTACAAAGACAAGATATTTAATGTTCAAACTGATAAACTTTGTTTTTTTTTTTTGGAAATATTCACTCATTTTGAATTTGATGCCTGCAAACAGTTCCAAAAAAGCTGGGATAGGGGAATGCTTACCACTAAGTTACATTACCTTTCCTTTTAAAAACCCTCAATAAGCGTTTGGGAACTGTGGACACTAATCGTAGAAGTTTTGTAGATAGAATGCTTTCCCATTCTTGCTTGATGTACAACTTCAGTTGCTCAACAGCCGGGGTCTCCGTTGTCATATTTTGCGCTTCATAATGCGCCACACATTTACAAGGAGAGACCGGGCTGGACTGCAGGCATGCCACTATTATCCGCACTCTTTTACTATGTAGCCAGCTTTTGTAACACTGCAGAATATGGCTTGGCATTGTCTTGCTGAAATAAGCAAGGACGTCCCTGAAAAAGACGTCGCTTGGATGGCAGCATATGTTGCTCCAAAACCTGTATATTCCTTCCAGAACTAAAAGTGCCTTCACAGATGTGCAAGTTACCCATGCCATGGGCACTAACACATCCCCATACCATCACAGATGCTGGCTTTTCAACTTTGCGCTGATAACAATCTGGATGGTCCTTTTCTTCTTTAGCCCGGAGGACACGACCTCCATGATTTCCAAAAACAATTTGAAATGTGGACCCATCAGACCACATCACACTTTTCCACTTTGCGGCAGTCCATCTCAGATGAGCTCGGGCCCAGAGAAGCCGGCATCTTTTCTGGTTGTTGTTGATATGTGGCTTTCGCTTTGCGTGGTAGAGTTTTAACTAGCACTTGTCAATGTAGTGATGAACTGTGTTAACTGAGAATGGTTTTCCGAAGTGTTCCTGAGCCCTCATGGTAATATCTTTTACAGAATGATATCAGTTTTTAATGCTGTGCCGCCTGAGGGACCGACGGTCACGGGCATTCAATGTTGGTTTCGGCCTTGCCGCTTACGTATAGAGATTTCTCTGGATTCTCTGAATCTTTTGATGATATTATGGACTGTAGATGATGAAATCCCTAAATTCCTTGCAATTGCATGTTGAGAAACATTGTTCTTAAACTGTTGGACTATTTGCTCACGCAGTCATTCACAAAGTGGTGAACTTTGCCCCATCCTTGCTTGTGAATAACTGATTCTTTCAGGGATGCTCCTTTTATACCTAATCATGACACTCACCTGTTTCCGATTAACCTATTCACCTGTGGTGTTTTTTGAACATTCCTCAACCTTCCCAGTCTTTTGCTGCCCCTGTCCCAGCTTTTTTGGTACCTGTTGCAGGCTTTAAATTCAAAATGAGTGAATATTTCCAAAAAAAAAAAAATAAAAGTTCAAAGTTTGAACATTAAATATCTTGTCTTTTTAGTGCACTCAGTTGAATATAAGTGTAAAAGGATTTGCAAATCATTGTATTCTGTTTTTATCCACATTTTACACAACGTCCCAACTTCATTGGAATGGAGTTTGTATCAGTAATCATGGAATGAGCCCTCAAACATGCATTCAGGCTATGCAAGAGTAAAAATAAATAAATAAATTTGCTACACCTTTCAATTGTTATAAAAAAGTTAAGTTTTCAGTGTTTTTGTTTATTTCCCATGTTGCCTATAGCAGTATTTTTCAATACATTACCACCAAAAAATTATAGGGGAAAATATATTAGGACCACTTTTAGATGAAAGTGGTGGTGTGTAATCATCACTGCACACTACTGTACTCTGCAAGGCTTATTGTGAGGGGACAAAAACAGCTCCATGTCTCCTTGAACAAGAACGTCTGTGACTTCCAGATTATCAGTATAACTGCACATCCAGGCAATGAAATTGCTATCTCAAGAAATAATGCACTTAAAATAACTAAGCCATTAAAACAGTGGGGCTAAATTTAAATTATATTGGGTAAAAACAAAAAGCAGCCTCTTCCACAGTGGAGAAGGAAGAGTCATTGAACTCATGAAATTCACACAGTCAATTTTTGCATGACCATCTTGTCGCTTCCCAACAATTATACTTATGTCCACATGCAATGTGTGCCAAACCGGCACAAAGCCCTCAGAGTGCACGGTAGATTCTGCCGGGAACCCCCACAGCAAATAGTGAAAGACAACCTTTGTCTGAAGTGAACGGCAAATGAATGAACGGCCCGTAGTTGTGACAAAATATGTTTTTGGTCATTTTAAGACAAAGCTGAGTGATTTATACTTACGCCCCCAAATCAAAACACTCACAGAATTATGCTATTTTCCCTTTAACAGCAACAACAAATGTCCTAAACCTTTTTTTCTGCAAGAGGTAAAAAAAAAAGCTCTTGCCAAAAACCCAAAGTGTCTGCTTAACAATGAGTGCTCTGACACCCAACAGCCGAATACACTGGCAATTTCATGATCTGATAAGAATCGTATCAACCAATACAACAAGTCACAGCTTCATAACGAAGGAAATGTGATTGCAGTGTTAAGTAACCTACTGCACATGCATAGTAATCTAACAATGATGCCAGCTGTGCGAATCGCATAAGTTAAAACATGACTTAGCTTGCTAATCATGCTATCAGTGTATAATGAGCAAATCTGCAGCAAACTTTCAAGATCCTTCCATCCATCAATCTATTTTCTTCCACTTATCCGAGACCAGGTCACAGGTGTAGCAGACTAAGCAAAGTGACTCAGGCATCCCCCTCCTCAACCACTTCCTCCAACGATTCCTGGGGGACCCCAAGACGTTCCCAAGCCAGCCGTGAGATGTAATCCCTCCAGTGTGTCCTGGGTCTGCCTCAGAGCCTCCCCCCCGTTGGACATGCCTGGAACACCTCTAAAGGGAGGCGTCCAAGAGGTATCTGAGCCATATGCGCGAACCACCTCAACTGAATCCTCTCAACGTGGAGGAGCAGCGGTTCCACTCTGAGCCTCTCCCAGATGTCTGAGCTCCTCACCCTATCCCTGCTGGGTCAGCCTAGCTCATTTCAGCCACTTGTATTTGCACCTCATTCTTTCAGTCACTACCCAAAGCTCATGACCATAGGTTAGGGTTGGAACGTAGATCAACCAGTAAATCAAGAGCTTCACTTTTAAGCTCAGCACCTTCTTCACCACAATGGACCGGTACAATGCCCGCATGACTGCAGACACTGCATTAATCTGCCTGTCAATCTCATGCTCTATCTTACCCTAACTCATGAACAAGACCCTGAGATACTTAAACTCCTCCACTTGGGGAAACAACTCACCTCCCACATGGAGGGAACAACCCACCTTTTTCCGGCAGAGAACTATGGCCTCAGATTTAGAGGTGCTGATCCTCATTCTGACCGCTTCACACTAGGCTGTGAAAAGCTCCAGTGTGCATTGAAGGTCACAGCCTGATGGAGCCAACGGGGCCAGATCATCTGCAAACAGCAGAGATGAAACCCTGAGGCCACTAAACTGGACTCCCTCCAAGCCTCGGCTGCGCCTTGATATCCTGTCCAATGTAGGTGAAAAGGCACACCCTTGGCAGAGTCCAACACTAACTGGAAACAAGTCCAATTTTGTGCCAAGAATGCGATTACAACTCTCTGTTTGTACGGGGAATAGGATAGCTGGAATCAATGGCTCAGATGCCCTATCATCCTGCAGCACCCCCCACAGGATACTTCCTGGGACATGGTCATAAGCCTTCTCCAAGTCTACAAAACACGTGTAGACTAGATAGGCAAACTCCCACAACCCCTCCAGTATCCGTGCTAGGGTAAAAAGTTGGTCCACCGTTCCACAGCCAGAACGGAACCCATATTGCTCCTCCTGAACCCGAAGTTTAACAATCGGGCATAGCCTCCTTTCCAGCACCCTGGCATAAGCGTTTCCTGAGAGACTGAGCAGTGTGATCCCCCTATAGCAGAAACACACTTTCCAGTCTCATTTTAAAAATGGGAACCACCACCGCAGTCTGCCAGTCCAAGGGCACTGTAACTGACATCCATGCGATGTTAAACCCGAGTTTTTGCTTCTGCAACCACCCACAACTGCAGTCCCTCTAGCCTGCCAGTATCTGTCGGCGGAGTCAGGAGCCCTCTGGGCCAGCCAAGCCTGAAAGGCCACCTTCTTCAGCTTGACGGCTTCCCTTAGGTTGCCACAATGACTATCATTGTCAACCTTCAGGCCACAGCTCAAGGCAGCCAATTCCACAATGGAAACTTTGAACATGGTCCACTCGGACTCCATGTCCTCAGCCTCCCCATGGAAATGGGAAAACACTTCCTGAGTTGCGAGTTGAAAATTGTCTGGACAGGGTCCTCCATCAAACGTTCCCGGTCAACCCTCACCACAAATTTAAGTTCACCGGATCTATCTGTCCAGTCTTCCCTGCCATCTGATTCAGCTCACCACCAGGTGGTGATCAGTTGACAGCTCTGCCCCTCTCATCACCCAAGTGTCCAAGACATACAGCCGCAGCCCATTTTCTCAGTAAGGACCGCCCATTTTCCAAGATGGCAGCTTGTCTTTGTTTGCTGAGTGTTTGTCTGTTTTAACATTTTTATGGATTTTATTGCCTTTTCTCACTCCTGAAAAAGGTTTTTACTTCGCTGTTACTTAATTTAATTTAAGCATTTTGGACATTTTTTGGACTGTGGCCTATTCACCCTGTTATTTTTGTGAGCTACTCTGAGGACTTCGGCCTGCTCCATCTACTTTGAGGCCTGTCCTCTTGCTGTAGCTAATCAGAGATCCAGGGATCTGCTACAGTGTGGATTGTCTTTAGCCTAAAACTTGTAGCAGCAATATAACAACACATACTGCAAGTTAGCAACACATAGACCCATCTCCTGCTGCAGTGTGGTTTGCTTTTAGCCTGGAACTGCAGCAGCTACTCAGCTACGTTGGCACAGAACTGTGTGCCATCTACGCCACACTGGGGCCGGTGCTGTTTTGCTGGGGCCTGTTGCCCCATTCTGGGGTCTGTGCTGGTTGCTGAAGCCATCCACACCACGCTGGGGTCTGTGCTGCTCTGCAGATGTGGTCTTCATCATTCTGAGGAGTGTGCTGTTTGCAGAAACCATCTACCCCACACTGAGGCCTGTCCTGCTCTGCTGGGGCCTTTTTCGTCATTCTGAGGTCTGTGCAGCTCACTAATACCTATTCACTCTGCATTGTCAAGTGCTGAGTTGTGAACGATGGCACTTCTGATGATTTTATTATGTTTACTGACTGTGTGGGACTTGGGGGCAAGAGATTGTTCTTGGGAGAGTACATCCAACAATGTGTTTAGCCTGTGGGACATTGCTCATAGATGCACTTGCACTATGGCTGCAGTACAAGCTGTGCAACCACCAATCCATATGGCACAGGACATGAACTTATCATCTGACCTGCCCAGAGATTTACCTCGACTTCAAAGCCTTCTAGCTCTCCATAATTACCTCACGTTCCGAGAAAGATCCTTGGTTCCAACATACCAAATGACAAGTTCATTATGTAATGTTACGAAGGCAGAGATTGTTGATTGTCTTATATTACTCCTATCTGGTAATGTGCAACCAAACCCTGGCCCTGAGTTGCAGTATATTCCGACACCATCTGATTTTAAATCCTTGTCTGGTCTTAAAATTGTTCATCTCAATGTGCGCAGCTTGTTAACCAAGATGGATATGGTTAGGATTTGGGTTAAATCAACAGATGCAGATATAGTTGTAATTTCTGAAACCTGGCTGACCAAATCTATTGCTGATGAAGATATTAATATGGTTGGATACAATGTTTATCGTACTGATAGGCCTAAGAAAGGTGGCGGTGTTGCTGCTTTTGTTAAATCAAAATTTGATGCCTCAATAGTTCTGTCTGAATCCATCTGCAAACAATTGGAATTTTTGGCACTGAATGTGGAAATTGCTAAAGGCCTTTGTATAACTGTTGTTGGGTGCTACAGGCCTCCATCTGCCTCTAAGGAAGCTTTGCAGTCTTTGAAGCATCTTTTGTCCAGACTGAATTATAGTGAACTTGTTTTAGCTGGTGATTTAAATTGGTATTGGCTAAAAGCAGTTTCAGAGTATTTTAAATGTTCCTGTGATTCTATTAATCTTACCCAGTTGGTCAATTTACCCACTCGGCCAAACCTTAAAAGCCCTGAGAAGTCCACCTTGATTGATTTGATTTTGACAAATGTTCCTCATAAATTCTCATCTCTTGGTGTCTTCTGCAATGATTTAATTGACCGCTGTGTTGTTGCATCTATTAGAAACACTAAGGTACCCAAATCAAAACCTCGTATCATTACTATGAGGATTCTTAAACACTTTAATGAACAAGCATATCACCACGATTTGTCCAATTTTGACTGGAAAAAAATAGGACTTATCCCTGATGTAGAGACAGCTTGGACATTCTTTAGGGATGGTTTTATGCAAATAGTAAATAAACATGCCCCGTTAAGGAGATACAGGGTAAAGGGGCGAGATAACCCCTGGTTCTCCCCAGAGCTGGCAGATGCTATTCATGAATGTAACCTGGCTTGGACCAAGGCTAGGAAAACCAGTTCTACCACTGATTGGCTTATTTTTAGAAAACTAAGAAACAAATGCTCTTCTTTTGTAAATAAAGCCAAATCAGAATATTATTTGTCTGTCACCACTGATTACCTAAATAACTCACAGAAATTTTGGAAATTTATTAAGTCTCTTTCTGTTAGTAAAAACTCTCAGGTTCTACCTAGCTATGTTTTAAAGGATTCTGTTCCTGTCTATGATAGGATGGAGGTGTTGAATTGTTTTAACAAGCATTTTATATCTTCTGGCTCTTTGTTTGACTCTGTAGGATCTGTCTCTGTGAAACCCTGCACAGGTCTCCCAATGTACACTGGTCAAACTTTCAACTTCGTACCTTTCTCTGTTCAGGAAGTTCATAAAGCCCTTAAAGCTCTAGATCATAGAAAATCTTCCGGACCTGATTTCATTGATCCTTACTTTTTGAAGCTGGCAGCTGATTTTGTGGCAGAGCCTCTTGCATATCTTTTTAACCTCACAGTGGAAAAGAATGAAATTCCCGCAGTATGGAAATTAGCTTTTGTTCTTCCTTTATTAAAAGGTGGCGACCCAGCAATTTTAACTAATTATAGACCAATATCTAATCTATCAGTGCTGGCCAAAATTTTCGAAGCACTTGTGAGTGAACAAGTAAAGGAGTTTTTGCATTCCAATGCCATCTTTTCAGAATTTCAATCAGGTTTCAGGAAAAACATAGTACCATCACAGCTGCAGTGAAGATGGTAAACGACATTATTGTTGCATTAGACAAGAAACAACATTGTGCATCACTTTTTATCTATTAGTCGAAAGCGTTTGACACTGTTGACCATGATATTTTAAAACTTAGACTCTTTCAATCGGGATTCTCGGAGCAAGCAGTCACTTGGTTCACAAACTACCTCAGTGACAGGACTCAGTGCATTAAATATGATGGTTTGTGTTCTGAATTTGTTACTGTCCTCAAGGGGGTGCCGCACGGTTCTGTATTGGGTCCTCTTTTATTTATTATTTATATAAATGATATGGGTTTTAATGTGTCGGATGCCAATTTGCATTTTTATGCTGATGACACAGTCATTTATTGCTGTGGTTCAACTCTTGTCCAGGCCGCGAATTTTTTTTTCCTGAACCTTTCAGGCAGTATGGTAGATTCTTGTCCAATCAGAGATCGGCGCGAACATGACTTCATGCATATAATTCAAATATCAGAAGTTGTATGGCGTTGTATTTGGCAGTTGACCACTCACAGGGCAAGAATAATCAAGTGGCAATTGAAGACACGGCTTCTCTCCCCCATGCGATCTAAAAGCTACAAAATAATGGGCTACATTCAGTACAGAAAAAGAATTTAATTATAATTAGGTCTATGCACTGGCACTCATTTCAGAACTCTTCAGCGAATGATGGTAATTTTGGTGACTAGCATGTGGTTTTGTCCGTTTTTATTTTCCAATCAGACAGCTGTATTTTTTACAGCAAGTTGCGTGACCGTACTGCAAAAACAGGTGTAAGTACTTGTCGCCGAAATTACCTTCATTCGCAAAGAGTTCTGAAATGCCACTCTCGCTGGAGAAAAAAAGAGAAATTACCGTTGCTGAGTGTCAATGCATAGACCTAATTAGTCTAACCACGCTGACAGCTTGTAAGGGGCGTAATTCAAGAACCCCTGGCTTCAGTGCAGGCTCTCTTTTCACTCTCTCTCCGCCATCGCAAACAAGAGAGCCTGCTCGCAGGCTATGCCTAGCCTGCATCAATAAACATATGTAAACTGCCACTTGATGTAGATGCATGTACGTAACCTGACAAACAATACCTGAATACACAGGCCATTGTACTACCACACTGACACTGCTTGCATGTGTTGCATGCATGCTGGGGAGATGATGAATCAAGTGGGCCTACCCTAGCTAGCGAGGCCTACACTTCACACTCGCAATTACCAATGAAGGTAATTCTGGTGACAAGTACGTGGTTTTGTCGGTTTACATTTTCCAATCGGACAGCTGTCTATTTTTTACTGCAAGTTGCGTGACCGTGCTGCAAAAACAGGTGTGCGTACTTGTCGCCGAAATTACCTTCATTCGCAAAAGAGTTCTGAAATTCCGCTCTCGCTGGAATAAAAAAATACCGTTGCTGGGTGCCAGTGCATAGACCTATTTATAATTAAATTATTTTTCTGTACTGAATGTTGCCCATTATTTTGTCGCTGTTAGATCGCACGGGGGAGAGAAGCCGTGTCTTCAATTGCCACTTGATTATTCTTGCCCTGCGAGTGGACAACTGTCAAATACAAAGCCATACAACTTCTGATATTTGAATAATATGCATGACGTCATGTTCGCGCCAATCTCTGATTGGACAAGAGTCTACCATACTGCCTGAAAGTTACAGGAAAAAAAAATTCGCGTCCAGGCCATTGAATCCCTGCAGAAAGCTTTGTTGCTGTCCAGCACTGATTACTTCAGCTGAAACTAGTTCTTAATGCAGACAAGGCTAAGCTTATGTTGTTTTCCATTTCTAAGAAGTGGCCACAAATGTATGGAGGGTGATTTATGCCATAATTCAATACAATACACCCATTGAAATACAATATTGAAATTCAATACATGTGTAACAGTAAATACAATACAAAAATACTTACATACAATACACATATTGAAAATACAATACATGTGCAACAGTAAATACAATACAAAAATGCTTTGTTTTTCAATGTGAGTCAGGAATATTTGTGCCAAAATTAAAACAATGCAACCGTATTGTATTTTTGAGATGTGTATTGTATTTCAAGATGTGTATTGTATTTCAATGTGTGTATTGTATTTAATTTTGTCATGAATAATCCTGACCGACATTGAAAAACAAAGTATGTTTGTATTGTATTTATTGTTACCCATGTATTGTATTTTCGAGGTGTGTATTGTATTTCGAGCTCTGTGCCAAAAACCTCGCATTGAAATACAATACACCGTGTGTTGTATTTCGATATGCAGTTTTGGCACGATGTAGGCTGGTTCTTGGCTAGATACGCCCTGCGCGGCCAGGATTGGCCAGGCGCCCACGCTGGCGGCGGACTTAGTTGGACCAACAAACCTACAAAAATAAATAACGGTTTCCGCAGAGCCAGCGAGCTGAAATCAGTCCGTTGTCACAGCATGTAGCCAGCGAACTGTCAGCAGTTGCTGATACATGAAGTGGACATGTTAGCTTCCTTTGTAACTGTACACAGTTACTATCGTTTAATGAATAAAGCGTGATTACTTCACTGCTTTAATATGTGCGGTCATTATCGCTGGAGCACCTATTGTTAACCGCCCCACAGGAAGATCTCGCGTCCAGTGTGAAAGCTGCTTAACTCAATTCTGTAAAATGAGCGATTGTGACGAGAATGTTTTAATGTCTTTTGCGTGTTGAATAGCTTTGTTTTGTTGCCAATCGTAGTTTTAGCACAGAGTGCACAGTGAGCAAAGACTGCTTTTAATGAGCTAGACTGTATTCAGTTAATAGCCTACTGAAAATGAACGTTACTTATGTGACATCCTACAGCGATGTGCGCCGTTAATTTATGTCTGAATAGTAGTTAATGATCTACCTAATCAAAATTTGTTTTTTTTTTCTTTTTTCATTTAACGTTAACTTATTTCGAATATTTGAACGTCAAATAGCGAAGCAGTGCATCGCTGAGGTGTAAATTCTCACGCAACTTCGAACGAACAGTGACGAACCGTCCGTCCGTGTCGACCATGGTCGGACATCCTACTTTTGTTTTATTGAAACACCTGACGGACATGGTCTGTCGAAGGTCCGACTTTTCACTCGACAGATGGTCTGACTCGGTCGGACAAGTAAAGTTTATTGAAACAACCCCCTGGAGATAAATGAGTATCTTGGTTTCTGTTATATCCAGCCAAATGCCAGTGTTCTAACGTTGCTATGGTTATAGGTTGGCTGGCGGATGAATTTCGAACTTCGAACGGTGAAACTACCGCAGCCGAACTATCTGTGCGGTTTCACGGTTTTAATTAACTGCCAGCCAATCAGAAAAGTGTATTCACCCAGACCATGGTATACATCAGAGTACCAACCGGGCGTAACTTGGGCACTCTATGGAATGCCTCGTTCAATTATATTAATTGGTCGGAGCTCATAGACTAAAATTTACATAGTGCCAAAACCCAATATCGAAATGCAATACACACCTCGATATACAATGCACACATTGAAATACAATACACACGTTGAAATACAATACACAACTTGAAAAACAATATGGTTGTATTGTTTTAATTTTGGCACAAATATTCCCGACCGACATTGAAAAACAAAGCATTTTTGTATTGTATTTATTGTTACATATGTATTGTATTTTCAAGGTATGTATTGCATTTCGAGGTGTGATATGTATTCATTTTGGCACAAATATTCCTGATGGACATTGAAAAAGAAATCATTTTAGTATTGTATTTATTGTTTCACATGTATTGTATTTTTGAGGTGTGTATTGTATTTCGAGGCGTGTATTGTATTTTCAATACATGTATTGTATTTAAGCATTTTTGTACTGCATTTATTGCTACACATGTATTGTATTTTCAAGACGTGTATTGTATTTCAATAAGTGTACTGAATTGAATTATGGCACAAATCACCCTCCATACAAATGATCCCCTCAGTGATCACTCTGGAGGGAAATGAAATAGAGGTGGTTCACACGTATGAATACCTGGGTGTGTTGATTGATGACTCCCTCACTTTCAAGCCACATGTGGAGAAACTTGTGAAGAAGCTGAGGCTTTAATTGGGTTTTTATTTTCGAAAAAAGCTGTGTTTTTCTTCACGTAAAAAAGCAGCTTGTCGCTGCGACTTTTTTTATCTGTGTTGGATTATGGAGATCTTTTATATATGAATGCTTCTGCTCAATGTCTTCGAACAGTTGACACTGTTTACCATGCTTCCCCGAGGTTCATTACAAACTGTAAAGTGTTGACACACCACTGTGAATTATACTCTCGGGTGGGATGGCCTGCTCTGGCCACCAGAAGGATCAGTCATTGGTATACTTTTATATATAAAGCAATACTCGGACTACTGCCTTCCTATATTTGCACCTTAATTGCTAAGAGAGGTGCTGCTCATTACTCTCTCCGTTCACAAGATTACTTGTTGCTTTTTGTTCCATATGCCCGTACTGAATTGGGTAAAAAGGCTTTTGCCCACTCTGCACCTTTTGCTTGGAATATGCTGCAAAATGAGTGGAAATGAACAGAGTTAATTTCATTGAGCGCTTTTAAATCCAAATTAAGAGTACTTGAGGCCAACTCCATGACATGCGCTTGTTTTTTATAATCTGTTTGAAATTTTATCTTTTTTCATCTTTTTATTTGTCTTTTGTTTGTGTCTGTGTAATTATGTAACTGTGTTTTGTAGTTGCTGCTGCCGATCTTGGCCAGGTCTCCCTTGAAAAAGGGGTTCTTAATCTCAATGGGATTTTCCTGGTTAAATGAAGGTTAAATAAAATAAAAGATCTGATGACACGAATACAAAATCAATCATCGACCTTTGGCAAACAATGTTCTGGTACCAAATGCACGTATGAACACCCTTATGCTCAAACAGGGTGTTTGTTATGGCTGTCCATGACTAGCACAGAAATACAATAAAAAAAGCAATACTCAGATTCAGATAAGGGAGGCCATTCCTTCCAATCACTCCTCTCCAAGTGTCTCCGTTATCGCCCACGTGAGCGTTAAAGTCCCCGAGGAAAACTATGGGATCCCCAGGTGGAGCTTTTTCAAGGCCCCACCCAGGGACTCCAAGGAGGCAGAATACTCCGAACTGCTGTTTTGCCCATACGCACGAAAAACAGTGAGAGCATTCACCGCTCATTCACAAATGTGAACTCCGACACAGCGGCACTCGGCCAAAGGGATGCAAGTATCCCCAACTTGCCCACAGCCTCTCACCTTGGGCATCTCAGGAGAAGGAGACAGTCCAATCTCTATCAAGGAGCATTGTTCCAGACCAAAGCTGGGATAGAGGTGAGTTTGACTGTTTCAAGCAAATACTGCTGAACCTCCCACACTAGCTCCGGCTCCTTCCCCGCCAGTGTGGTGACAGTCCATGTGCTTAGTGCTAGTTTCCATAACCACAATCCAGAACACCAGGGTCTCTGGTCACTCGGTTCACAATGTACCCCACCCCTACTCCTGTCCTCACGGGTGGTGGGTCCCAGTGGCGTAATGAGTCAGCTCCGGGCCCCTATGCAAAATGGCCAAGGCGGACCCTGTCAGTCAAGACGCATAATTATGTTCGGCCAGCGAGTCAGTTTGCAACCTGCCTCCCTTATGCCTCTCTCACTCCCTTAAGTGCAGAAAGTCCTGTTATAATAACAGCCTCGTTCTCATACAAAATTTTGTTAAAGTAAATTTTAATGTTTTAATGTCATAAACCTACATCTTGAATGCTGGTGACTGTTACAGATAGGTGTTTCTGCGTGTTTGCGACCTCAGCACCATAGACAATGCTTGAAAGCTCTGGCGGGGCTCTCCTAAAGTTTTTTTTTTTTTTCATGACAAGTGAATAAAGCATGATTAATCCATATATTTACCATCAGTGGCCCTGTGCGCTAGCCTGACTCCGCCAGCCTTCGTACTTCCGCTTAATTTTATTTCGCTTCAGTACTCAGTCTGGTCACTCGGAGCTCAGCCTCGTTTACCTCGGCAGAAAGTACGCCAGACCAACCAACGAACAGAAGGCATGGCCGAGAGCCATGATGTAGCAGCTGCGCCGAGTTTCAAATTGTAGTCTCCGAAATCAACAATGGCTACGGACATAGATACACGGAGGCCATTCGCTCTGTCGTGGAGAAAATCCCGGGTATCAGTGACTTATAGATACAACAAGATGAATGTTTGGTTAGTTTTTTGAATGAAAATGATGTTGTAGCGCTACTCCCTACAGATTGTCATATCTACTTAATAGCCATCATGAAATAGGCACCCTGTTCATCTCTGTGAGAGACAGGCGAATCACCTCAGCTAGCTTGTAGCTTCTAGTGTTACATTGCCCGCGAATTTCATGCTGTTTAAGTTAACAGCAAACTTTTTAAAAGCCACGTTTTTGTTCGTGTCACAAGAACTATTCGCTGTCTCAGTGTTATGTTGTCATTATCCATGAATTAAATAGCTGTCTGAGACAACCAAATGATTAGAGCCAAACTGTGTTGCTATAAAGTTAGATAGCGAGCTCGATATGTTGTTAGCGCAAGTATAGTTAACGGTTCAGTTTTCGTGTCAACGCAGATTTCGTCCTGAATAAACAATGCGTTATTCTCGTTGATTCTGCCATTGGTTTCGGGTCTCTTACGTTTTTTTTTTTTTTTAACAGCAGCAGTATCTGCAGGAAACACGATAGCTCAACAGTTTGTTTCTTGTAAGGAGAACAGAAAGAACACCTTTGGTTCTTTAAGTGAATGAGTAAAGGCTAAAATTAGGTAGATGGGCATATGTATGGGTACAGTATTAACTTTAATGTACTGATCAGTTTGTTTTCACTGCATTCCTGGTATGAAGGACTGTGTTTACAGCAGAAGTACTAGGCGGCTGAGCCGGTGCATAACATACGTCATCGCCAAACGTTAGTGATTAGTTTACGGGTACACCAATGATTTTAAACCTCAGACAAGTGCCCACCCACCAGGAAGTAAACACTTGTCAATGACGACTGCCCAGACTTTGTGTACGAAGCAAAGCGAAATAGCAGAGTCTGGTTTTACCAGGCTACTTGTGTGCTGCTCACCGGCATCTTACTCAATCTCATACAATCGGATGTAGCATAACGTACTGTCAGCAGCGAATAAAAGAAGCAACAGAATGCAGTGTTGTGGTTTCCATTCAAACATATTTTCATATCATGAGGTTCCCCCATCCTCAAGCAATTGGAGAGAGACAGATTCTTCAGACGATTAGGCTTTATTGAGGCATATTGATAAATGTAAAGCCGAGTTCTTTTTGCGCAAGAAGAACTGATTTCTTACTTTTCACACCCAGCTTTTATACCTTTATCACAGGAAATATCTTCCAAATATGGTCTTTCCGCATTCTCATTCTCGCGCTACAATTGGACAGGCAAACCAAAACGCCACTACCTAATCCTTCAGGAATTCAAAGCAAAGATGAGCTGCACATCACTAAAAAGGAGCGGAAAATTCCACTCAAGAGATGAAAAGTACAGACAAAGGAATAGGATACAAGTGGATACATAAATGATTCAATTGTTTTTTTTTTCAGTAACAACTAATGATTTTACTGAACAAACATTGATCAAAGCTACAGAAATCAAATACATCGCCTGATTATGTTTTCAAATCAACTAAACAGAAGCCTGCTTACTAATCAAAGTTACAGAAGCGTGCTGCTTATGTGTGTGTGAGCTACTCATGCAGGTGTGAATTGAATTGCTTGTATGTGTGTGTGTCTGTGTGTGTGAACTGCTTGTATGTGTATGTGTGCGTGTTACTGCTGCTTACATAATATTGTTATTGATTATGATTATTGATTATAGTTATTCAACATAGCATTTGTTCTACTGATGACTAATGAATATGAGAAATATTGAAATATAATCCTCAACAGCAGCTTTAAAACAACCAGCAATGTCGAAATACATGACACAAATAAAATAAGACAGCGTGCCCACACGGCAAGAACAATGGTCTTGTCGGTGCATGGGCCATAAAAACACAAAGCATAGGTGTTTGGGTTTTTCTGAGTCAAACAAATGATAAATAAGTTTTACTTACATTAAAGGCACACTCTCCACAAAGTCGTTTACCAAATCCTGTAATGCTTTGGAAAAGAATCGTTCAGTGGATGCAACAGTCACAGGGATTGACGGGCATGTCAGAAATTACTATAACTCAGCATTCCACGCGAACACAAATGTCACATTCTTGAACTAAAAATCATCCATTATTCCCTATCTTAAACTTCATGTAGAAACGTAACACTGAGTTATGAGTCAATAAAATATATGGCTGTTTATGTAAAACCTCTATGGCAGCATTGTCATCTATTTAGTGAATGACATAAAGTTAGTGTGTGACACCATGATGCAGACAGCTTAGTTTATCGGGTACTATAAATACAAATGAAATCATCATTAATGCACATGCTTCTTGGCAATGCTACTTAATAGTACGTATATGTACAAAAAGATATTTGTCGAATTGCAAATGAACTCAGCGTTAATTTTGCTAAGCAGGGCTCGTCCGTCCGGGTCCCCTCGGCCGCGGGCCCCAATGCAGCAGCATTACTTGCATATACGGTAGCTTCGCCACTTGCGGGTCCATGAAGAGATGGCTCCCCGTAGCCTTTCTGGGCTAAGCCCGGCCGGATCCCGGCAAAACTCGGCCACCAGGCGCTTCCCTCCCAGGTCTGATTCCAGGAGGGTGCACCAGTGTTCCTAATCCCGGCAAGGTTCTCTTGTCTTTGGAGGGCTGTGTCATGGGATACTTGAGAATCGCCTTTCGTTTGGACCCTCACCTGGGCCCAATTTGCCATGGGAAACCCTACCAGGCAACATAGCTCCCAAGATCCTAAAGGCATATAAACTCCTCCATCACAATAAGGTAGTGATTCTTGGAGTATAACTTCTGAGATCCTAGAACTATAATAGGAGCAACATATAGCTAGTAACAGTAATACCTGCGCTGATGTACTGTTGTGCTCAAACATTTGCATACTCTAGCTGAATTTGTGAATTGTTGCCATTTATTTTGAAAATAAGACTCATCATGCAAAAACCTTGTCTTTTATTTCAGGATAGTGATCATGTGATGTCATTTATCATCACATAGGTGTTTGGCTCCTTTTTAAATCATAATAAATGAAATCACCCAAATGGCCCTAGTCCAAAGTTTACATAACCTTGAATGTTTGACCTTGTTACATAGACACAAGGAAATACACTCAGATTTAAATGGCTATTAGGGGTTAATTTTCCACACCTTTATAAATTGTATCTAGTGTCTGTGTATAGTCATTAAATTTGTAAGCTCCCGAGTTGATGCACTGATCTGGCTAGACTCTGAGCCATGGGGAGTGGAAAAGAACTGTCTGAGGACCTTCATAACAAGGTAGTTCAACTTCTTATAAATGGGAAAGGATTAAAAAAGAAATCCAAAGACTTCAAAATGCCAGTCAGTACTGTTTAGTCCATGATTAAGAGATGGAAAATTAGGGGATATTTTGATACCAAGCCAAGGTCAGGTAGGTCAAGAAAGATTTCAGCCCAAACTGCCAGGAGAATTGTTCGGGACAGAAAGAAAAATCAAGAGAAATACAGGATGCTCTGGAAAAAGATGATGTGGTGGTTTCAAGGAGCACAATAAAGAAGTACTTATTTACAATGGTTGAGTTGCTAGAAGGAAGCCATTATTGTGCCAATCCCACAAGAAAGCCACCTAAAATATGCCAGACAACATCTTGACACACCTCAGAAGTTCTGGAATGCTGTAATTTGGAGTAACGAGACCAAAATTGAACTTTATGGTCACAACCATAAGCGGTATGTGAAAAATATAGGCCCACAGTGAAAAATATATCATTCCACAGTAAAGCATGGTGGTGGCTCTCTGATGTTTTGGGGGTGTGTGAGCTCAAAGGGAATCTCATGAAAAATGATGGCAAGATGAATGCAGCATGCTATCAGAAAATACTTGTTGACAATTTGCATTCTTCAGCATGAAAGCTGCGCATAGGATGCACTTGGACTTTCCAGCATTTATACCAATGATCCAAAACACAAGGCCAAGTTGACCCTCCAGTCGTTACAGCAGAGAACGATGAAGGTTCTGGAGTGGCCATCACAGTCACCTGACCTCCATATCATTGAGCCGCTTTGGAGAGATCTCAAATGTGTAGTTCATGCAAGACGACCAAAGAATTTGCAGGAGCTGGAGGCATTCTGCAAGAAAGAATGGTTAGCTATGCCACCTGAGAGAATTAGGGACCTCATTCACAACTATCACAAAAGACAGCACACTGATATTGATGCTAAAGGGGGAAATACACTGTATTAAGAGCTAAGGGTATGCACACTTATGAACAGGGTTAATTTAATTTTTTTCCCCTTATTGCCAGGTTTTATTTGATGATTGCGCCATTCTACATGAGCTACAGTTGGATATGAATCCAATAAGAAAGAAAAGAAATTTTTTCCTGGCTAATCATGTTTTCTATATAAAAAAGTTACCTGTTTTACAAATTCAGCCAGGTATGCAAACTTTTGAGCACAACCGTAAATATCAGGTCAATATAATGAATTTGAAAGACAAATCATGTTTCACTCATGCTGAAAAGAATCTAATAATGAGAGGAAAAAAAACGGATCATAAATGAATGTCTCATTGCTAAACAACTAACACAGAAAGGGAGGGGGAGCATTGGCTTATCCAATAACCAATTTAAGATGACAAAGCAACTCAAAATAAGCTGAAAATTTGTGCTAAACGAGCTCAGCCTTTACAGACTTTGTTTAACCCCTTAAGCCCTACGCCCCGGTACCGGGGGCTTAGATGAGCAAAAATATTTCTTACCTTTGATATTTTGTAATAAAAACTGTTTGAGGGTAAATCCACGCTTGCTATTGTTAGCTCAATGTGTCCTTGTTATAACCAAACTAGATCTGCGAGTCTCAAAGCACGTTTTTCTTCTCGAGCATTGCTTCAAAGATCTCAGTTCCTCAGCATTCAGCTTGCTTGCAATGTATTTTCCTTGTGATGCTGTCAGTAAGACTTTTCTGGTAGCCATTTGATTCCATGACTTCTGACGTTTCCAACGAGCTCTAAAGCACCTTTATCGCAAAAAGCTAGACTGAGCCAGAGCCTTGCGTTCCCAGTGCGTCAAAACTGAGTTCATGGGCCATTCGAATTTACTTAAATAGCGCGACAATATAAACGCTTAACAGGTTTGTTTGTGGTATTTTGGGTATAATTATCCGCTAAATATTCAACCGTCGTTTTCAAGGTCGTTTTCTGACAGAAACGCGTGAATACTGAGGGCACAACAGTACAAACAAGGTGAGTGACTTGTTTTTTTGACTCTTTTTTTATATGGGCAATTTGAGAGCAGTGTTACCGCCAAATGGTGTAGCCTAGTGGTTAAGGTGTAGGACTTCAGCGCAGACCTGGTCAGGCGTACTTTATAATAAGACATTAATGCCAGTTTGCTTGTAAATATAATTGCTGGGGTTTTTATTCTTTTGACTTGTTTCCCCATTTTTTAACCCTTTTTGCATTCATAATCTTATTAATTTGCTTTTTTTTTTAAATAAATCTGCTCCAGTGGAGCCAAACTTCATTTTCTTTGTATTTATTGTCTTTGAATGGGAAATTAAAAAAAAAAAATTCTAAAAATTTAAATTTAAAACTGGTTGTATTTGGATGGAATGTATGCCTGTCGTGACATATAAGTGAAATTAGATGAGTTTTACAGTTTAATATCTGAGAAATCTGATTTGGCACACAAGGTACCTGAATTGCCAATTTGGAGAAGCCACCTAGACATTCCTCTCTAATTTTGTTCTGATTTACTTGATTGGAATAAACTTTGGCACAGATAATGGTGAGATTCTGTGCTGTAAATTTTTAGAGGTTTCAGACTGCAACTAATTAAGTTTACAAGGGATAGACGTAAAACTTTGTTTGGTGCAAAATGAGGTCTTTGATTTATACTGTGTTATATCTTCATTTACTCTGACTCAGTGACATATACACTGATTTTTACACCATGGCAGAAATCCCAAATGGTTTTACCTTTATTATGATACCAAGATCATTCAAATGGACCAAATAGTTGCAGAGGTATACTCATTTCATTTTGGCTTGCCATTTTCGAAAAAGAGGCTCAGGGCTTAAGGGGTTTTAAACTGTAGTCTGTCAATGTCTCTGTCACATGACTGCCAAAGCAATCCTTGGCCTCTCATTGGCTAAACTTTTTCAAGGGATGGAAAGATGGCAACCTTAAGTTTTTTTATTGTTGATTTGCATTCTTTTTATTTGAAGCATTGTCCAACTTTCCAAAAAAATTGCAAAAATAATATCTGAGCTCCATATGGGTAATTCTTTTATTTAACATTGGTTTTGTGCAAAAGTTGTCTTTCACTTTTGGTTAGGCTTACCTGAACCAAACACAAAGGCTATTTCTCAAAGCGTCAGCTGCAGCCTAGAGAGAGTAAATTTCCAAGTATGTTACATCATCACAGGCCGTTCTGTTGTGAAGGCTCTTTCAAATACATCCGAAAAATGCAGTCTTCATCTCGCCTGATATCAGACTGAATTGTGGACTCTTTTATCCTTCGTTTCTGTTTTGCATTTCCGTCTGATATCAGGCAAGATGAGGTCCCTAGTTCTCAGCTGTATTCAAAGGTGGTCTCACAATGGAACAGTCCTACCATAGACGCTTTGAGAAACGGCCATGGGTTTTCTCATTCTGCCACTGAATTGGATAGAGGCTGTGACAATGCAAATGGCTCCAGATACCAAGGGCAGCCATGTTGGATTGGTTTTCTTAATGATGCCACAGCTCTCCTAAATTTACATATACTGAGGAAAAACTTTAGCTCATAGAAATGTGAATACCTTCCAGAAGAGAAGGCAAGCAATCACAAAAAGATAACTTGTGAAACCTAATGCTGCAACCATTAACCGCACTGAATTTGCATCCGTCCAGTAAGGAAGGACAGAATAACAGCAAGTATTCCTCATCCTTAACTGCACAAAGCGCAGATTGCAGTGCAGTACTTCCCATGTCACAGCACAGTTGCCCAACGCTGTTCATGGAGATGCATGATTCAGTAGGTTTCAAATCAAACCATAACAAAACATGCCTCATTGGTTTATAAGTAGATCTTTTTGAGCTGCCTATTATCTGAGTTAGGAGTGCCAACTTACGGCACAAATTACAAGAAATAGACCCCCAGGAGCAGGCTATATTACATTCTACATTGCACGCAGAGACCGTAATTGGCTGGTCATGATGGTAATAAGCAAGTCAGTTAGTATTTCTGGATGTTGAATGAGGTGTGCCTCATAAAGTATCGAGTGAAAACACACAGTATGGCAGGTCTCCAGGAACAGGGTTGAGAAGCACTGCGCACAACAAAACATAACCATGTTTTCAAAAGCACAAAGTCAATGTAAAAAACATGCAAAGTGTCGGTTAGGACCCATAAATTAGGTAAAGTTAAGGTAAAGTCAGTCCGATGGAGGTAGGCCCCTCTGTTCAGAATTTGTAACCATGGCAATACAGAACCATGACATGCACTGTTGTTGTGCTACCTGATATACGTAGTTCCAAAAAAATGGGAAGGGGTGGAGATAAGGACGGGAATATGGCCACTATATCAGCAGAAAACTTGCTGAATCAAAGCAAAGATCAGAAGATGGTCATAAGAGTACACACTGTCCCATGACCTCACAGACACACATGCACAAAAAATGAAAACTGTGACAGGCTGCAGCTGCCACCGAGACTGCTAACTCATAACGTTAGCCTCAAAATAGCTTCTCAGTATCAACAGCTTAACAATTACATTTCAGGAAAAAAGTTTGCAAGAGAGTGCTCACCCTGTACAGACAGTACTCGCATTGCATTCCTTCAGTTAAACAGAGGGAGTTAAAGTGCTTAAATAATCTACATAGCCTAAACAACATAATGGAGTGCCAGAAACAGGTCCAAAAAAATGTCCAAAAAAACTTCTGCATGTTCATGGAGAGATTTAGAAATGTTCTATAATTCATACTGAAAATAAAAGACGGATCAAAGCCCAGTTCAACTTTTTTTGGCAAAGATTTGATTCAGAAAAATGTGGCTCAGCACTAAACAGGCTGGTCCATATATGTGGATGTTTCAGCAAAGCAAAACGTGAATATTTTTATTTCTATTCTTAAAATTTGACAAACTAAAGGATTATAGGCCAGGGATCATATAATCTGACTTGCAAATCCAAATCCTGCCTGACTCCTTTTCTTCAAAGTAATTAACTGAAACCTTAAATGAACAGTATGTGCTACTGCTCAGCTGGGGTGCATTTCCCAAAATCACAGATGCTAACGTACATAGTTGGACCCATTGACTGTGAATGGATGAACTATTTAAGTTGCTAACTTAGTTAGCAACTATGCTTTTGGGAAACGCACCCCTGCTGACAGACTGTGTTTACCTGACTCCCAATTCCAGCCAGGTAATGGGACGGTGGCAAACCAGTGGTCGTCAGCCCATGAGGATTGTGATTCAATTCCATCAGCTGCAGGCTGTATTTTTTATAACCAGACCTAAGTAACGTTTACATAACCTCTCATAAATTTGCAGTAAACTAACAACTTTAGCCGAGATCAAAACTAGTAAGTGAGGTGCAACAGAACAAGAGCTTGGTTTACAGTCACGCCGAAAACTGTGAGCACTAATTGAATACGCTCATAGTATACCTACACTTCTGAGCACGGTCACGACCTTACCGCCATAACTGAATGCCAATTTTAAAAGCAGGTACCAGTTTATTCCAATTCCTCACAAAACATCAGGGATTCATTTTGGGGGCATGTTGAATACATTATTGTCTATGTAAGAAAAAAAAAAAAAAAAAAAAATTTAAAGAAAACAGCTCGGCTCCAGAGAATCAGAACAGTCATTCATAATAACTAGCTTTACATTGCAGTGAACACGCGGTCACTTGTATCTCTCGGTCATTTACATTTTCTGGTGGAGGAAACAGTCTGCCGGAGAGTTCTGACAACAGAAAACGGAAGACTGGGCAGGACACCCGTGGGATCTGTCAGAGAAAAGGAAATGACACGCGCAGCCTGGGGACGACCTTGGCTGACTGCCCCGGGAACTCGACAGCCACAGATTTTCACTTGCTCTGGCAGTCCATTATAAGAAATTCTACATGACGTGATATATTTGTAAGTATGTGGGAGTCCTATAACAGCCGTCGCTCTAAACCGAGGGTCGGGTCCGTTATGTTATAGCGCTTAGCTTCATTCCAGCCAGTGACCGATGATGATTTCATCTTCTGTCTAACACGAGCGCACATTAGTGACTGCTGCACTCTTAAGTTTATACGATTGTGACGCAAACGATGAAAGATTATCGCGATGCTGCAAGAAGACAGGTGTGTTTACTTTCTTCTTAACCTAATCTGCACTCTAACTCCAGGGCTGGTGTCTAAGTCGCTATAAAAATGAACTCTAATTACAAACATTCTTCACATGGATTTTATTAGACTAAGCAGTTCACTGCAGATGAATGCTATGTTTGAAGTTGAAAAGATAACTTATATTGAATAGGACAAACAAAAATGAGCTAAAACAAACAGTATTTGATTATAATATACTATTGGTGTACATTATTCGACAAAAGGATACAAGTAATATGTGTGGGTCTGTCAGAGCGGGAACCAACCGACAGTACTGGCGGGAATTAAGAACAAAAACAGGTTTCCTCTTCTAGACGTGCAGATCCTATGCATACCTGAATAGTAAAAGTGATCCAAAATGGACCACACAAGCCTTAAAAAAGCATCTGTCCTTTTTGCATTATCTCAGCTTGCCTATATGTCATGTTTGTGGTTTCTTTGATGTGTTTATCAATTAAAAACACATTGTACAATGTGTTTAGCATGCCATTTTCAATGTAGCTCTTCACTTGCATCTTCAGGCTACATTACTTTGTCAAAGTTAGGCTATAGTGTTTCACTTTGGAATCTACCCTGCCCAGTGCATCGCAACATTGCCTTTTAAAACACTACCTGTTTACCTCAGTTTTTAGCCTATTTCTGTCTCCAAAATCAAATGTCACCCCCACCGAAACACCCTTTAAAAATTCAAATTCACTTCTAGTTTTTTTCTTTCATTTTCAGTGCATGACTTACAGCTCTAAGAACATTTCCTAATAGCTTATTACTCTCATCTGTCAGTAATGACATTCATTTTAATGTAAAATCTGAGCGAATGGAAACAGCCCTGAGCATAGGCAATCCTCTTACACAACAGTAAAAAGTTTAAGAAAGACCATGTGGGTTATTTTGATGTACCAATAATACTCCTTCATGAAATCAATCTGTAGCTGTATAGCTGAGATTCAGAAATATGCAACAGAAGTCCTATCACTGGTATTAGTTGAGAACAGCCTGAACTAATCAGGTCGTTCTCATTCAGTGTTTGCACTTTCTTTGGCTTCAAAAAGTGATGCACAAGAATTCGTATAGTTTCATATGGGAGATCAGAGTTTGATTGCTGTTTACAGTGGCAGATTTAATATTTGCAACTATGAGTCACAACTGTCTTTTAAAAGCTATGGTTGCCTTTCCCTGACCTTGAGCCTTAACCTTAACCTTGCCCTAACTTAAACCTTTTGTAAATAGTAACTTCAGTAAAAGCCATGATGTTTTCCTAACCATGGGCCCACTTCCAAGCGTGAGCTTGACATTTGACATCGTCAAAGATGCAAGTATCTTGTGAAAACCACAACTGTCTTGTAAAAACCACATTTTCTGAAAATTTGTTAGATTACAAAAATAAATTTTGAATACATTTTCTTAAGATATCGTGTGAACAATATGATTATCTGGACACCAGTTCCATTGCAACTCTCACTGAAAAGCTGTAATTGTTTCTAAACTTGGAAGTTGTGTGCTGATTCTGTCTTATCCCGGGTTACACTAGATAAGTGCCTTACCAGGAAAATTTAGCCATTAATTCTTTGATGAATAACACTCCTCAAAAGTAAATTATGGATTTGACATGTATGCTACAACTAGGAGCACAGGGAAAAGGGAATGCATATTAGGATTGCAGTATTATTTATTGCGCATGCTGAAGGAGAAAATGTGATGTTTATTCATGGAGCAGCCATAAAGAGTCAAGGGTTCGGGGATAATTCACTGCATCCCTCTCTCTTTTTTAAACTTGGAACACTAACACAGATGAAAAGGCTGCTTTCGGGGTTTGGAAGAGACACAGACAGTCCTTACTTAAACTTTAAACAGATAATACTCGAACTAAAACATCTGTTAAACCTTAATGCTTTGGGAAAAAGTCCCTTTGACATCAATGCCAGTGTTTTAATCCCTGAAACCTCTTTACATCAATCATCAAATATAGCTTAAGTAGAAAATAATGCATGATATAGCTTCCTTTACAATAATTCCTCGAAATCAATGCTGAAAACTTTCCCAAACTCATTTCCGTGAAGTTCTGCTGTTCATCAGGATGAAATCATAGATTGGCAAAAAGAAGAGATTGGGATGAAAAGTAAACAACACTCACTTTAGGAAATTCTGCTGTAAACTTTAAATAATTGTTCCAGCTGAATGACACCTGGAATTGTGTCTGAATGCATTTGATGAGATAAAAACATGATAAATGGCCCTACTCAAGATCAGAAACACAGAAACCTGCCCAAATGGACAGAGAGGATGCATTTGTTTCCATGGAAGCAAGTTAACACCTGTGAGCCATCAGGGATGCTCATTGAATGATCCTATATCCTTCTGACGCTAAGAGTTTCACTGAAATAGAGCACACTCATACAGGCAAGGACGGACATATGCAATCATAGAAAACAAGGTAGCCTTACCTCCTTGTAAAGAAGGTCGACAGAGAGCTAAAAAGAGCAATCCGTACAGGACGCACAGCGGCTTCCTGTTCGCCATCTTGCTCCAAAATGCCTGGTCCTCGTCTGACCAGCTGGTTTTATCCTCCGCAAGTCAATTAGCACTCACCCGGGTCTGCGAGTTAAAAAAAAAAAACCTCATAAAAAAGTTCAAAAATGACAGAGTGGATACAGGACACAAAGTAATTAAGAGCTTCTTGGTTCCGAGGGTCATTACACTTTTTTTCCCCACTTCGCAAAGTCCAGGGGTTCCTGTTTTTATTCTAGTACCCCTGCCAACAGCAAGTGGACAGCTGCCAATGAGGAAAGTGGGATGGGAGGGTGCATGGGGGGTGGAGAGAGGGATGGTAAAAGAGCTGGATATGGAAGGACTGCGAGAGAGAGAGGGATGGATGGAGTGAGAAAAGGTGGAAAACAGAGAGGGGGCGCCTCCCCTTCTTTCCCTTCATCTCCTCAACATCCCTCCCCATACTGAGCTGAGCTCCACTTCAGTTTGCCAGACGGTGACATGGTTTTCACGAAGTCTTGAGGGTTCCGTGTAAAAAACAGAAACGCATGTTTGAAAGCCAGATTTATACTCTTTCTATCATCTCTATACACTGTCAGGTTCACAAATATTTGTAGATTGGCATTGTTGTGGTTATATTAGCTGTTTTCCCCACCATATTGGAGCTTAAAATACATAATGAATAGGAACATAAAGTGCAGTTGGCTTTTATTTGAGGATATTTGCCTCCAAATTAGCTGAATCATATTGGATTTACAGCACTTTTTATTCATGCCCCCCTCTCTTGTTAAGGGACCAAGGGTAATTGGATATGTTGCTGTGCTGCTGTTCCTTTACCAGGGATGTGTTTTGCCCACACCCCTTTGCGCAGAAGCCAAATATGGCTATTTATGCTTTACCCAATTTATGGCTCTACTGTATAATTCAAGATCTGAACTTCACAGAGAGGGAGGAAATGGCTGAAATGAAACAAGATACTTGATGCAATTAGAATTCCATCTCATTCAGTTTCTTTTCATAATTTTAGTTCAGAGTAAGGGCCACAAACACAAAAAATCTTCATGAAAATTCAGCAATGAAATTATATAAGAAAATAATACTGAGAATAGAAAAATGGCTGGGAGAAAAACAATACATTTCTGGGATCATAAACTCCATGACCACAAGTATACTTCATCTGACAATTCATTTCAAAATTATCTACTCTCTATGAGCCAAATAAGACAGCTCTCCAAGTGGCTCCCCATGCTGCCAGAGCCCTCAAAATACCAGCAAATCATAAATTAATCATACGTTTAACACAAATGATCTTTCCACTCATGAAGACCAATATGAAGCAATGATTTTCTAGTGGAATTTAGCATGAAGTTATCATGAAGCCATAGATGCAGTCCAGATGAACTACAGGCTTAGTTCAGCCTGCTCTGTCTGTGCTGCATACAGGAATTGGCAAAGGGCAAACCACCACCATTATAGTAAGAACAACAAAAACACTTCTTCAGTATTCAGAATATATTCAATATTCAGTACTGTAAGCCTGTACTTCATCCAGACTGCATCTAGGGCCTGGCTTAATTACACTGTAACCTCGTTGAACCGGCATTACTGGTGATTTGCATAATTAATTGGTGTTTGGACTGCGGTACTGGTGGGAGGTCTGAGGCATGGGTTTTGACTGTCTTCACACCTCGCCTTTGTTCTGGTATGAGCATAGGCCTAGCAGACAAACTTCGGTCTACCTCGGTGAAATTTTCTCAAGGAATACCAATGCGGTCTCTGAACTTCATTTGGCCAGACAATCCTCGGTGTGTCTCGGGAAAATTTAACCGAGGTTTACTGAGGCATTGTCCAAACTTAAGTAAACCAGACAGACTTCAGGATACCTCGGTAAATTTTTTTTGAGGTTTATCGAGTTGGCCTCAAATCTTCAGTAAAATTTGGTGTATTCTAAGTTTTTATAGGAATTACTCGGAAAAAGGTGCACTTTCTCAGTTTTTAGGTGCTTGTAGTGAAATCAGTAACAGGCTGGGCTTTCTCGAGAATATTCAATAAATGGTTCAGGTGCCATATATTGAGAGAATAGTGTAACTGCGTGCATTAATAGAGCACCTCATGTCCGCTGGTGTCTACATCTGCGCGGAGGGGTTAAGTTAGAGATTTAGATTTGGAATGTGTAGCTGTTAACTCTAAATAAAAATTCCAAAATGTTGCCACTGTCAGTGAAGCAAGCCATCATTTCGCTAAAAATCAAAACCAAAGCATCAGAGAAATAGTGAAAACATCAGACGTGGCCAAATCAATTAAGTTGTTCTTTCTTAAAGATTATTAAAGTCGAGCTGAAACGGCATTTCGAGAGTATTTAACTTCCGTATCGTGACGTATTTCCGAGTGAAACTGCGTAGACAGGCGGGACATAACATTGGGCGGAATTTGATTTGACTGTTGAAAAGTGGGTGTACACTGACAGGACAGCAGTATCCATCAGGGAGAGAGAGGCGAAGCCCATCCTGTGCTCCATGTAGTTGGTGAAGCTGCCCACTGTAAAATGCCTTACGCATAATATGGAGCTGTCACAGATACCACTTTCCTCAAAGTGAATAAATTCTAGCCAGCGGGTCCATAGCCATGGTATTTTGGGGAAACGAAACAAAGTTTGAGGTGGCGAACACCCAAAGACACACCGACGTACCATGCTAGCTAGCTAACGAATGAATCTTAGCTCTGTGTCGCTAAAAGTTTAAGATTGATTGACGGGTGTATGTCGTGATATTATTGGTTGAAATTGGTTGGTACTAGCTTATGTAAGCACAAGGCATATTTTGTTTTACCTGAAGAAAACATGATTGGATTTTGATATAAGAATGCAAAGAAACTGATTTTTTTGTAATTTCTTTGTCATTTATGGTTAAATAGATACACAATATAACCGGGGATGTGATCTAAAGGGGTTAAAAAGGCATTTTTCATTTCAGCTCCACTTAAACATTCTAGTGAGCTCAGCAACACCAAAAAGCCTGGAAGACCCCAGATAACTGTGGTGGATATCATAATTCTTTCCTCTGTGTGGAAGAAACCCTTAACAACATTTGGCCAGATCAAGAACACTCTCCAGGAGGTAAGCAGATATGTGTCAATATCAACAATCAAGAGAAAACTTCACCAGAGTAAACACAAATGGTTTATCAAAGGATGTTTTGCGCTAGTGTTGGAATTATATAATAAGAATTTATCTTAAAGCACAAAAAGTGTTTGGTTACAAAACCAACCCAACTCAAAGACGTAGAATATTCTACAATGGCCTAGTCAATACTTGCATTGAATCCAAAGCAGCATGCTTATTTATTTTCTTAAGGCAAAAATAAAAGCAAACTGCCCCTGGAACAAGCAGGAACCGAAGACTGCAGCAGTTGGGGTCTGGCATTCGCATTATTGAAGTGAGTTGTTGACATGTACACACCCTAATCGCACTGTAACATCCTATTGGGAGTTTATGCGGCATTTCGCAACACATACGGCAGTCAAACTTTATGACGTAGCCCTAGCTTCTAGTTTGTTTACATTATGACTGCTGTGGGTAAAAAGAAGTCCCAACATTTTTCGAGTGAGGCTGAAGCTATCTGTACACTACAAGTTCTGTAGAAAATTAATATCATGAAGTTTTTGGATGGGCACAAACCTTGTGATGCATACATTTTTAAAAAAGGTCACTGACCAAATGAAGGAGGAGGGTTACGTGTATTTGCATAATGTAACAGGAATATGAATGCAATGTTCTATTTTGTGAACACCTTAATCAAAATATTGTCTTATTTAAATTAAGGCCAGTAGTCGGATTATTGCTGTTCATGTGAACATAGTCATTGACTGCAACTGATTTACTGCCAAGCATTAAAACTAATATTCCATCTATAATGATGCTAATTTGTCCAAATAATTTTGAGCCCCGTAACACTGGGGGGATCATGTATATAAATGTTCGTAATTCATACAGGGTGCATACAATATTTTTGGAAAAACCCTTAAATTATGCCTTAAAGTCTGCCCTTCACACACATCATAATTGATTAATTTCAAATCCAATGTGGTGGCACACAGAGCAAAAATGAAGAAAATTGTTTCCCTGCCCAAATACTTATGGACCTGACATTACGTGTATCAGATTTCACATGACAGTGAAATGAAAAGATACATGATGCACAAACTGGACTAACATTTCTCAGGTCCTTGGAGCTCATGGACTGTGTGTGTTTATCATTGATTATCTAATAAAACACAATCCCTTTACTATGAATTCACAAAAAATCACACACTCATTCACATACGCGCACACACACACACACACACACACACACACACACTGAGTGCTGAATTTACTCCCGCAATTTACTCCACATCAGGTCTATTCCTTGTAATTCTGTACTTCATTGCAAGAGTCTATTTATAATTTTAACATGATTAGAAAGATTTGACAATAGAGGACTTGGTGACCAAGAGGGGATATTTTCCAGGTCCCCTCTTGGCAAATTCTTTAATCATGTTATGATGATTAAAGATAGATCCCTCCTGTCAAGCTTTACCAAGTGGGGTTAGACAATCCCCCTCTGTGCAGATGTGTAATGATGGCCTGATCTCCATTTATATAGGTAGATAAGCGCACACACACACACACACACACACACACACAAAGTCACTGCTGTGATCCCGGCAGTCAGTCAGTTGAATTGTTTAAAATGAGTTACAACATGGCATATTAGCTTGGTAGCATCATGCATGAAACTTGCTGAACTGATGTTGTCCTCAACAAAAAATAAAAAAGCATAGCCTGCATGCATTGCCTCCATTTAGCAGTATGGGAAGTGTCAGTGCATCTTGGAATTTATTCTCTCAGCTTTCCTCTGTTGGCCCCATTTTAGTTTTTGGACTCAAAAATCCCATTGTTCCAGATAATAAGAGCATTGGTTAGCATGGTTATGTTAGCCCTGAACCATTGTGCACTGGATGAATCACTTTGAAGCAAAGGACAATTGTGGTCCCCTAGTTTTTTATGAAAAGGGAACTGCTGTCCCTGTGCTTGCAGGATTCTAACAGACCTTTCATTCCCTGGTCATTCAGCTGATAACACTGCTTGATGCAGGTCAGGTAGATTTAAATATTTACTGCATGGGAAAATATTCTGCCCTTCCCACTCTATCTGCATGAGCATGTTTCAAGTTTCTGCAAGTTTCCATTTTAGGCTAGATTCATTCAATTTGATGACATCACCTCAGGAAGCAATTTAAATCCCTCAATTCATCAAAAATGATGGCAGTGGAGAGGGTGGTGAGTAGAAAGGTGTGTGGCTGGTATGATCACTGCTCTGCTGCAGAACATTGTTACAAGGTTTGTCTCATGCACGCACTGAGGTGCCAGGCTGTGAGTCAGTAAGCCCTATATTGTCTTAGTGACATCACGAAGAAAAAGGTCGTGGCTCCCTCCATTTTGGCCAATGCCAATGTATTACAGCCTCCCACTGCTTGGAGTAGAGTGTGCATGGGAAAATTAAATCATCGTAATGTGGATTTTGTGCTTTATTTTTGAAATATTCATCTAAAGGGATGGAATGTCCAGTGTCTTGGTGATAATCAGATTTTTGGCATTGGACAGAATGGACCAAACTGTGCACACTTAGACAGGAAAAAAGCCTTTTTACACTACAACTGAAAAACAAAAATTCACTTAAAACCGCAGCACTTCTGGGGTAGACTTAGACCTGTCCTCCAGGACTAAAGTTAAACTCGCAGACACTAAAGTCCTCCATGACTAAAGTAAATCCTTCAGACACTGTAGACCTTCAATTCTGCAATTAAACAGACAACACAGCCATCCTGCACTGGAGGCAAACCTGGACAGACTGTCCTCCTGCACTGGAGTCAAACCTGCAGACACTGCAGCACTCCAGGACTGGAGTTAAATCTTTAGACACTGTGGCTCTTCGGGACAGGAGCTTAGCTTGCAGAAGCTGAGACCCTCCATACCAACCATCACACTCCAAGCCTGGAATTAAAAATTACTGACATTGTGGCCCTCAAATACCGCAGTTAAACAGGCTAATACTGTGGCCCTTTTGGAGGATGGAAGCGTTCCTCCCGTCCTTCTCCCCCATCATTCTCTATCTGTACCTGGCAATCCCCTCTACCCCCTTTCATTGTTATCATTTGAATTTCCCTCCAAAACCCTCTGTAGCTCATCATTGGTTTTCCCCTCCATGTATTTCTCTGTACCCAATTAATAGGAACTCTACTGTAAAGAACAACCCAGTTTGTTCTGGTATGAATTTGTAAGTGCCCATTCTAGAGGTCTCTGTCATGGCACTGGGGGGCTACAGACATTAGCAGTTGTATTTTGTTTGTAACTGTTGTTCAATTATTTGCTCATAATTTCACCAGAATAATAAATTTAATCAAAGACTCAGCTTACATAATTCAGTTTCACAACTGTCATGCCACGCCCCCAATGGTCCATATCTCCGGAATTCTGAGGAACCGGCCTGCTCCCACAATCACCACTAATCAGCTCTGCCTGTTTGTAATTATCCCATTATCATTTGTAACCTCAGTCCAGACTTTGCACCATTACTGTGCAAAGTCCCGTAAAGGTCTTGTTAAGCATAGGCTTTTGCCACAGCGGTTTGCTTATCATATAGTAACGCTTTTAAAAGCTGACTTTTTAAGTCCAGCTCATTGTTTTTGTAATACTTTTGAGACCTGTGTTTCCTCTTGTGTTATATTTCTCAAGTAACCTTTGTAGCTTTGCTGCAAAGGTAATAAACCTAAACTCTGATTTGCATTTGGATCCTGCGTACATTTTTCCTCGTTTTCAGTGCACATACAAGGGTGCACTGGAAAAACACTACAGAAGACTTCGCCAAAGATCATGGATTCAGCAAAGATACTGCTCCCTGATGAAGGAGGGTTCGCCACCAATCAGTCTCCTCCGGATATACTCAGTGTTGTGGTGGCGCAAGATAGGGAGATTTTCCGACTGGGAGATACTCTGGAGGAACTCGTTTGTGGCATCCGTGAGCTCACCATCTCCTGCTCGCCCCCACCACCCAGTCTCTCCTGCTCATCCACAGGCGTACCCAGCCCCTCCCCGGGGTGATTCACCAGTATGATTGCCAGATCGCTATGAGGGTTCCCCTACTGCTTGCAGAGGATTCCTGCTCCAGTGTTCCCTCTACTTTGCCCATCATTCCTCCCTCAGTGATGCTGAGAAGATCACTGCGGTCATCACTCATCTGTCTTGCAAAGCCCTAGAATGGGCTACTGCCATTTAGGATCAGACTGCCTTCCCCACCTATGACAGCTTCATATCGCAGTTCAAGGCAGTCTTTGACAACCTGGGGAAGAAGGCTGGGGATTGCCTGCTGGATCTGCGGCAGGGGTCCAGGTCAGCAGTGGAGTATGCCCTCACTTTCAAGACCCTGGCTGCAGCCAGCGGCTGGAATGAACCAGTGCTCCTCACCATCTACTGCAACAGACTGCAGCCAGACCTGATGGTAGAGATGGCATGCTAGGACCACGCTGCTTCTCTGGACTCATACATAGACACCTCCATCCATCTTGACCAGCTGCTGCACGCCATTGCCTTCACTACAGTGGAAAGCCCCAACACCACGACTAACCTTGAGATTCCCAAGGAGCACTGGAAGCTACAAGAGATCTTCGGCAAGATCAGAGCCACCCAGCTCCCCCCGCATCACCCGTGGGACTGTGCCATTGAGCTTCTGTTCAGTACCTCACCTCCCAGAAGCAGAGTCTACCCCCGTTCGGTGGCTGAAACCCAAGCTATGGAACAGTACTTCCAAGAAGCACTCCAGCAGGGCTTTATCTATCCTTCCACCTCACCAGCTTCAGCCAGTTTCTTCTTCTTCCAGAAGAAAGATGGCGGTCTCCATCCCTGCATCCCCCTCACCTCGGGATACCATGCTGAGTCAAATGGGCAGGCGAAGAGAGCCATCCAGGATCTGGGGAGGTTCCTCCGAGCACACTACCACAACCGACAACAGGATTAGGTGAAGTTCCTCCCCTGGGTGGAGTATGCCCAGAACTCCCTCAGGAGCGCCTCCACTGGACTAACCCCATTCCAGTGTGTGCTCAGTCGGCAACCTCCCCTGTGCCTATGGGATGCGAGCTAAACAGAAGTCCTGGCGGTGGACGCCTGGTTCAGAAGGGTGGAGAAGGTGTGGACGGACACCAACTTGCAAATCCAAAGAGCCTTCCGCCAACAGAAGATCCAGGCAGACAAGTGACGTCGGGATGCCCCAGACTACCAACCAGGGGATTGAGTCTGGCTCTCGACCAGGGCCCTACGCCTCCCCCAGCCCTGTTGCAAGCATAGCCCACAGTTCATTGGCACTTTGGCCAAAGTCCTCCAGGTGGTCAATGATTCTGCCTACTCCCTCCAGTTGCCGCCACAATACAAAATTGCTAACACATTCCATGTGTCTCTCCTCAGGCCGGTGATTGCAGGTCCATTGGTCATGACAGTCCCCCCGAAGATCCACCCCCTGCCCTGGAGGTTGATGGAACCCCAGCCTGCCGGTACGTACACTGCTTGACTCCAGACATCAGGGGGACCAACTCCATTACCTGGTGGACTGGGAGGGGTACGGTCCAGAGAAGAGGAGTGGGGTACCCAAGTAAGACATCCTGGACCCCCAACTCCTCACGGAATGCCATCGGAACCATCCAGATCGGCCCGCTCCTCGACCCCGGGGTTGCCCCTCAAGCACGCCCCCAACGGTATGCATCTCCAGAATTCTGAGGAACCAGCCAGCTCCCAAAATCAATACTAATCAGCTCTGCCTGTTTGTCATTACCCCATTACCATTAGTAACTACATATAAACTCAGACTTTGCACCATTGCGGTACAAAGTCTCATAAAGCATTTGTTAAGCATAGGCTTTTGCCATAGCATTTCGCGTATCATGTAGTAACTCTTTGAAAAGCTGACTTTGTTAGTCCAACTCATTGTTTTTGTAATACTTTTGGGAACTGTGTTTCCTTTTGTGTTATATTTCTCAAACAACCTTTGTAGGTTTGCTGCAAAGATAATTAAGCTAAACTCTTATTTACATTTGGATCCTACCTACTTTTTTCCTTGTTTTCAGTGCACATGCAAGCGTGCACTGGAAAATCATAACAACGACATTCTCCAAATGGGATATGAAAAGCTAAAAGCTGCATAAGTACAGGTGAAATGCAGGTAAATGACCGACTGGTATGGTGACACGCATTTTAGGTTGACAAATAATGGTGTGGACATTTGCAGAACATAATGTAATCATAATTGTTATGTTGCTCTGATAAGCATGACATGCTGGGGTTCAGATCCATTTTCTCTGGAAAATTTCAAGAGGTGTGGCATGTGTGCACATGCAGACACACACACATACACGCACACAAATTCTCTCTCAGTGTCTCTCAATCCAACCCTGGGGTAAAACTGTTAGGCGTGTGGCCAAAAAATTCAAACTCTAATGGAAGAAGAATTAGCTTGTATGCTGCTTTTTGTAACCTATTTCATCGGCTGGCTCAAGAATCAGTGCGCTGGAAAAGCAGCTCATTTGTTTCTTTCTAGGAAAATAATTGCATTCATTATGACTGCCGCCCATCACAGCTTGAATAATTTTTGCTCATGGTCAACCGCCAAACTCCAGTTTTCGGCTCAGTAAACTTAGAGAAATGCCCTTATGCTTTTGCAGAGTATGATGGTATATGTCAGGCCGATTGATGTATATGGATGTCTATTTTTTCTCTTGCTGCTTGGATCCACCCAGTTCTTCCATCTGATACTGTTAAATGAAAACAGTGTTGGCTAAATAAGCACAGCTGTCGGTCCCTTGGTGTTCTGAGGGCTCCAACAAGATGAAGATCAGCTGCTTAGAGACGAGAAAATCGTTGGCGCATGGTTCTGACTCCTGCCACTGCTTGAGCGATTTGGAACCAATTTTTGCAAAACGCTGGAGTGCTGTTGGTCGCTAGGAAACAAACTTGTATGGGAACACGACATAGGGCTCCACACCATTTGCTGGGGTCAGCTGGTACCACAGTTGGTGAGGTCCACAACCATGTAAAAATTGGGGGATTGAATGCAGCAAGGCCAGCATTGCCCCTTTGTATATGTATTAATCGCTGCTTGTGGGTGTTGTGTTTCTGTATATGTGTGTATACAGCAGTGGTGGTTGGTGAGGAAAAAATAGAGGAGGGACAGGACATCCCTTTAAATTAATGATCGGTCTTGACCTGGTTTCATTCTTCTTTTTAAATTTACATGTCATGAACTGGTGACACAGTGGTGCAGTGGGCCGTACTGTTGCCTCACAGCAAGAAGGTTGGGGATTTGAATCTAGCCTGGGGCTTTTTAGTGTGGAGTTTGCATGTTCTCCCGTTGTTTGCATGGGTTTCCTCTCACAGTCCAAAGATATGCATTTTAGGCTAATAGGAGATTCTAAATTGCCCGTCACTACAGTATGAGTGTATGAGTAAATGGCGTGTGCTTCTTGCGATGGCTTTATTGTGCATCCAGAATGTGTTGCTGCCTTTTGCCCATACTCAGCCGGGATACGAGGTTCCAGCTCCCCCGCGAAAGGAGCAGCTTAAATAATAGATGGATGGAGCTCCGATAATACTAAACTCGATCAGATGCGGCCAGTTCTCCTCTTTAACCCAATAAAACCTACAGACCCAAGAGCGGCTGCTTTATTCAAACCTGAGAAAATTAAGGCTTATTTTTAATTCCAGTTGAGATCTCAAGGTTTCAAATGATCCCAAATATGTCCCGTGGAATCACAAGGGAAATTTGTATAAAATGATTCGAGATCGAGATATTTTCCATTTGATGTAATGCTGTGGCTGTAAAAGCATGGCATCCTGGGTTTGAATATTTTTATCAATGTAAGGCCACGCCTCCAGCCTTCAAACTCACTGGTCTATTAAGACCTGGACCGCATTCTTAGCCCCTGCAATCAATGCATGCAGCTGTTGTTCATTTCCACTGTGTAGTAGTGTTTGGCTATTTAAGACCGAGCTTCGCACTTAGCCTTTGTGAAGTCTCGTAAGCCACATGCCTTTGTTTAATCTCTAGTCTTGTATAGACTTATGTCCTGCATTTTCGCGTGTATATATTATAACTCTTGAACTTAGTGCTGTTTTTTGTTTATGTCAGCTCTTTAACTTTGTTATCAGGAACGTTGCTTCCTTTTTCAATTTGTAATACATTGTTACTGTAGCTAAAGTCCAGTGTCTGTATTACTCATAGTGTCATTCAGGAACCTCGATTCCTATTTGTTTTGTGTTGCTTTGTGTGTGCATTTTTGCTGTGCCAAAGGCTTAATAAATACAACCAAGTCCATCCTTGCACCTGAGTCCAGTCCTCAACTTCCTGTCCTCCGTGCATGTCACCAGTGTGCAAAGCATAACACTTAGAATCAAAATAAGTGTGATGTAGCTTCAGTGAAGCCCTAAAGTCAGCAGATGCACAATGTGTATGTGACATTTTCCTACAATATGAAAAAAAAAGATTTTTCTGATTTTAAACCTTCTTAAGGGAAAAGATAAGTTAAACATTTGAGTTTAAGTGGTTAAGGTAAAGCAAGAAATAACAACCATCATTTTGATGTGAAATTGCATTTCAATAAACGTTACTCAAAATCACTTGTGTCGTTTCCTGCATTGTAATTTAAGCAATTATGTTGTGCAAGTAATGCAGTCTGCATTGCAGGATGTGCTAAGATAAAACAGTTAGAGTAATTTATCTTTTTTTGCACAGTGCATTAAACATTGTTCTGAATTGACCTGAATTTATTATTTAATTGCTGCAACAAAGCATTAAAAAAAGAATTTGTGTGTTAAACTGATGATGGATTATTATAATCATTGGAAAATCAAGGAAAATAATCAAACAGGTCAAAGACTACCTATAGGCACAAAAGCATTTTTTTGCCTCCTCTAAATTCAGCTGAGCGATCGTCACTGGTATACAGTATGTTTGTTAGAATATTAGTGTGATTCTATGACTGTGTACGTGTGAGTGTGTATGTGTGTACATATTTGTGTGTTTGTGTGTGTGGAAATGTAGAACGTGCACATTTTAGGCTCTTCTCATTTTTTTATTTAGTGCCTCCTCATCTCCTCTGTCCTTCGTCCTCCTGCCTTTGACCCTGGAAATCAATCTCAGCATGCCATCTTTAAGGATGATCTAAATTCCTAAAATACATCTTGACAAGAGAGGAGCGAGGGAAGATGCTTGCAGGAAGAGCTATGAGTGAGGATGCTCAGACGCATTCTTTGTGGAAGTCTTTTTTGCTCCCGTGACATATGAAGACTACAAAGGAAAAATAATCAGTCCAAATTTTGCATTCTTGTATATTTTATAACAGTACAAAAAATGCTGCTGCTGTGCCACACTACTTATTTAACTGACTTTTCTCAAATCATGGCACTGAAGCACAGATGTCTCAATTTGTTCAATGGCTGTTTCTCAGGTAGTCCTTGTTTCTGTCTCTGCCATGCCTCCTCTGCTCTTATCTCAGGCGGGAGGGACTAAGACATGAAGAGAGGAGGCAGGAAAGGATTTGAGGACATCCAAACTGAGGAATTAATGGAGGGGTTTGTGTGTGTGCGCACATGTATGTTTGTATATCTGTGCATGTGTTTGTCTATTTGTGTGCATATGCATGAGTGTCTGAATGCATGCGTGCACAGGAGAGTGTGTGCGTGCTGTGCATGCGTGTGTATATGATTATGCTGTTGCATATATGTGTGTCTCTTTGCCTTTCTACTGAAATGTCAAAGTTTACACACGCGCGCGCGTGTGTGATGGAGCAACATAGTTATGCTCTGAAATCAGACCGACTGTGGAGCTGCGTGTGATTCTCTTGCCAGAGCCTGATAAAGCCTTCGAGCAGGATGGGGTATTGGGTTTAAGAACAGAGTAGGTATGAGAAGCCTGCCTGCAGCAGGCCCCTGATTGGTTCATCCTGTTAAGATACTGTCCTAGTGCACGGATGGCCCCCCAAAGTCTGATAATCAACCTCGACTGTCCTATTTCTGACTGAGTCCCGCAGACCTTTAGGGTGTTGAATAATTAAGCAAATATGACATCAGAGGCTGTGCTATATCGTGAATGCAGTCACACCTATAGGGTGTTATTTGATGTGATATGAAGCAGAGTGCTGGCAGCTTTCTGCAGCCGTGTCTGTGGTGTGGCTTTTCATCTCACTTATTTTATGAAATGGTTAGGACATGTCGAAGCAATTAATTGATGACAAAATATTATTATTTGTTTTGGATTATTACATCTAAGCAATGGTTTGTTTATGGAGAGAAATAGAGAGGTCATTTTTTCCAGCTCTTTGCAGCCAAGGGAAGAATAGGACAACAACTACCATGTGATTTTTTTCAAGATCCTTTTTTAATTCTCACTATTCGTGTCTTACATTGTGCCATTTAAGGCTTACGTTTCACTGAAATCATGAACAAACACATGAATAAAGAGCACAAAAAAACTTTTGACTGGGAATGTGGCCCAAACAAACAATGTCTCAATGGTTCTCACTTGAGTTCACTGAAAAAAAAAAAAAAAAAGCCAACCCCCCACCATACACCCTAACTCTGAGTAATAATAACAACACCAGTGTGTCTGAGGTATTTACAGATAGAAAAAGTAAGACAAAAAAATTACACAAAGATGGAAAAAAAAAATCCCACATTATTTTCTGGGCTTATCTGCTTTATTCTCACGGCTCCAAGGGCAGACCAAGGACTGTTCGGATTCTCCGCCGTAGGCAACTGATAACACCATGACTATTTCACAGTCAACAACAGGGTATGGTAATGGCCGCATTGTTTTTCACAGTGGTATGTCTGAGCGTGCGTCTGACCATCCACTTTCTCAAACCTTCCACAGACTCTACAGAACTCCTTTGATATAATGCATTCTCTTGCAGTGCAACCCTCTGTGCAAAATATATGTTCAGTCATAATTTTATGATCACAGGAAGGAAGCGAAATGGGGCTGTAATTTGATCGAGTGAGAGAGAATGTTGGAGAGAGTGGGAAAACAGAAATATTTGGTTATACACAATGAAAATCAAACACAATTGATTATTGTAAATTTACGTAGTCATCCATGGTTCTCAGGGTTCTGTAGCCCAAGCAACCCAGACATGCTGACAAGCAAGACTAGTAGGGTGGCCCGTTAAGTGCAAAGTAGTCTCTAGTGATTGCGAAAGACAGTGTGGCCTGTACAGGGGGAAAAAAAAACATTGTCTCACCTATAGTATTGCAGGTAGCCTGTAAAGTGCAAAGTAGTTTCTGACTCCGCTATACAACAATGTGTGGCCGATGACTGTGGCATGGGGACAACATTCATTAGGCAAATGGAACATATTTACTCTATAAAATGTCAGTTTGAAGCCAAATCAATTGTGCAGGTGGGATACATTGGATCCACATAGATCGTTTTTACAACTCGCTTTTGGAATTTTCTTTAAAATGGCTGACTTCAATGGATTTCTGGGGTCGCAAAAAAAAAAAAAAAAGACCAAGAAGATGAGGACAGTTAAATAAACCTCTTAACAAGCTAGAATGAACTCATTGTCTCACAGGTACATGAATGCAGAAAGTGTGCACCTCCCACTGTTGTTCTTTGCAGGTATAAGTGTTATAGGATCAATGCTTTCTCAAATTTTAACTGTGACTCCATGTAGGGCTTAAATGGGAAACATCTTTGCTTGGACAGAATGACTCACTAATTAAAATGACAATAATGAATAACAAATGACAAAAATAAATTGTATTTCATTACCAAAGGAGCTTGCCAGTTCTTTGAAATCAGTATTTCCTTAATGCCCTATTTTTTTTTTTTTTTTTGTGAATGGTGACCTGCCAACCCCGTACAATACATAATATAAACGATGACGATACACGGACCAAAGCCAGAGCTGTGCTGTCATTGGGTGCCTTGAAAGGTTTATTTGTGGACCCACCCTAAGGTTATATCCTAGTGGCTGTTTAAGCGGTTCATCCTGCTACAATGTTGGATTCCAGAACTGCAACACTCTGTGCTATCTGGCATCAAAAAACAAACTCCTAGTTCAAACATTTTTTAGGATTATCAGTGCCACCAATTTCTGTGGCCCCCTCCACTGCACTCAAGGCCAGGCTATATGCAATAGGCATAGCACCTCCCCCTGAGCTTCCAGTTAATCCAAAATCTCTTTAAAATCTATCAAATGCCTCTAAGGAATTTATCTTAAGTCAACTGCTTATCAATGTGCTGTTGTTTCTGATTTCAGAACTTGCTGGAAGGGGGTGGGTTGGCATAGGGACTTCTACATTCTAACACCACATAGGATGATGGAACAGGATAGGGTGGGCCATCTTATGCCGCATTCCACTGCCAAAAAGTGAACAATTGAATGAGGCTGACCCAATCCTGGCGACCAGGAGAGCCAATTAACGGCTAAATCAATCACCTTAAAAAGGAATCAGGCCCTGTGCCCTGTGTCCTGCGTTCACACACCGCCTCTCATTGTTCCCAACCTCCAGCGAGCTGGAACGTCAACAGCCCATGCAGGCCAAGTAAACGCACTTCAACTCCAAAGTTTTTGTTGGCTTCCAAAATCAAAATGGGAAAAAAAAAGGAAAATTAAAATGTTTATCCAGTTATTTAGGGCCATAACAAAAAGGCTTTGTAGTATACCCACTTGAGCTCCAAATATCTCTGATGTAAGTCTTGCCGGTGAATTCCATGATTAAATTTGAATCATCGATTAAAAAAAAAAAAACCTTTTTGAAATTAAGCTTTTCATGAGGTTTGCCAGGCTTCGCCTATGAGATGCGAACATTTACATCTTGCTTTGCTCGCTTTCCACAATCCTCCATTTAATGACTTGATGGCTGCCTGCAATGTTTTCAAGGGAGAACACAAAAATGGGTGAGTCTTCAACTGGCTTATCCTGACAGCAGAAGAAAAAAAACAGACATTACAGTTCTTATGAGGCAAGGTCTACTCCTTGCATGACTTCAAGTTGCAAGAAAGACATTCGTCAAAACAAGAGCCTGATGTAGCGTACACTCTGCAATGCCAAAAATGTATTTTATATTTCAGAAATAGTTGGGACGAAGTATAAATTGTGAATAAAATCTAAATGCAATGACTTTCAGATCACATGCGCCAATATGTTACTTACAATAGAACATAGATAACATTTCAAATGTTGAAACTGAGACATTTAACATTTTTATCCACAAAATGAGCTTATTTCAAATTTTCTGGCTGCAACAGGTCTCAAAAAAGTTGGGACAGAGGCAATAAAGGGCTGAAAAAGCAATTAATATGTAAGAGAATCAGCTGAAAGAACATTTAGCAAGTAATTAAGTTGACTGGCATCAGGTGTGTAACACGATTGGTTATAAAAGGGACGTCTAAGAGAGGCTGAGCCTCTCAGAAGTAAAGATGGCCAGAGGCTTTCCAACCTGTGAAGGCTTGCGCAAAAAAATTTTGGAATACTTTAAAAACAATTCTACTCAGCGTAAAATTGCACAAGCTTTGAAGGTCTCATCATCGACAGTGCATAACATCATCAAAAGATTCAGAGAAACTGGAAAAGTCTCTGTGCGTAGGGGACAAGGCCGAAGACCTTTACTGGATGCCCGTGATCTTCGGGCCCTCAGACGCCACTGCATCACTCACTGGCATGATTCTGTCATTGACATTACTAAATGGGCCCAGGAATACTTCAAGAAACCACTGTCTGTAAACACAGTCCGCCGTGGCATCCACAGATGCCACCTAAAACTCTATCATGCAAAAAGGAAGCCATTGTTGAGCATGATCCAGAAGCGGCGCCATGTTCTGTGGGCCAAGGCTGATTTAAAATGGACTGTGGCAAAGTGGCAAAGTGTCCTGTGGTCAGACGAGTCCAAATTTGACATTCTTGTTAGAAATCATGGGCGTCGTGTCCTCCGGGCTAAAGAGGAGAAAAACCACCCCTCCTGTTATCAGCGTTCGTTTCAAAAGCCATCATCTCTGATGGTATGGGGATACATTAGTGCATATGGAGTGGGACACTTGCATGTTTTAAAAAGCACCATGAATGCTGAAAGGTATATAAAGGTTTTAGAGCAACATATGCTGCCCTCCAGATGACATCTATTCCAGGGAGGGCCTTGTGTATTTCAGCAGGACAATGCATAACCACATACTGCAGCTATTACAACAGCATGGCTTGGTAGTAGAAGAGTTCGTGCGCTGAACTGGCCTGACTGCAGTCCTGATATTTCACCGATTGAGAACATTTGGTGCATAATTAACCCTCTGTTAACCAAGTACCTTTCCAACTGTGTAAAAATCATTTCCCTAGGCAAATAGGTTGATTATGGGCCAATATTTGGAAAAATAGTTAAAAAAAAAAATTCGACCCTTTGGTCCACCTTTCCAAAATGTAGCAGATCTGCTACATTGGGTAATAATGCGAATGGAAAAATTAAAGTGACGGACCATTCAAGTTATTCTCAAATGTTTATTTGGCAATAAGAAACAAAACCAGCAGGGTGTCCAGGCTGTTAACCCTTTCACTTTATGTAGCAGATATGCTACGGTGGTTAATAGAGGGTTAAACGAAAAGTCCGTCAAAGGAGACCCAAAACTCCCCAGCAGCTGGAAGCCTGTATTAAACAAGAGTGGGATCAAATTCCAGTGGCTAAACTCAAGAAACTTGTCTCCTCAATGCCCAGACGCCTCCACTCTGTATTGAAAGAAGAAAAGATGCAACACCATGGTAAACAGGCTCCTGTCCAAACTTTTTTGAGACCTGTAGCAGCCATCAAATTTGAAATGAGCTCATTTTGTGGATAAAATTGTAAAATTTCTCAGTTTCAACAGTTGCTATGTTATCTCTGTTCTATTGTGAATAAAATTCTGGCTGGAGTGTTTTGAAAGTCGTTGCGTTTTGAGTTTATTCACAATTTACATTTTATCCCAACTATTTCGGAATTGGGGTTTTTATATATATATATATATATATATATATATATACTACCCCAATTCCAAAAAAGTAGGGATGCTGTGTAAATCGTAAATAAAAACAGAATGCAATGATTTGCAAATCTCTTAAACCCACATTTAATTCACAATAGAGCATAGACAACATATCAGATGGTGAAAGTGAGACATTATACCCTTTCATGAAACATATTAGCTCATTTTGAATTAAATGGCAGCAACGCATCTCAAAAAAGTTGGGAGAGGGGCAACAAAAGGCTGGAAAAGTAAGTGGTACTAATAAAAAACAGCTGGAGAAGCATTTTGCAACTAATTAGGTTAATTGGCAACAGGTCAGTAACATGACAGGGTATAAAAAGGTCATTTTAGAGAGGCAGAGTCTCTCAGAAATAAAGATGGGCCGAGATTAACTAATCTGCAAAAAACTGCGTCTAAAAATTGTGAAACAATTTCAGAAAAATATTCCTCAGTGTAAAATTGCAAAGACTTTGAATCTACAGTACAAATTATCATCAGAAAATTCAGAGAATCTGGAGAAATCTCTGTGCGCAAGGGACAAGTCTGAAGCTCAATATTGGATGCTCATCATATTTGGGCCCTCAGGCGGCACTGCATTAAAACCAGGCAGGATTCTGCACTGGAATACACTGCATGGGCTCCAGAACGCTCCCAGAAATCATTGTCTGTGAACACAGTTCGCTGTGCAATCTACAAATGCAAGCTAAAGCTATATTATGCAAAGAAGAGGCCATATGTGAACACAATCCAGAAACGCCGCTGTCTTCTCTGGGACAAAGTTAATTTAAAATGGACTGAGGCAGAATAGAAAACTGTTCTGTGGTTAGATGAATCAACATTCGACATTCTTTTTGTTTTTTTTTTGAAACCACGGATGCCGTGTCATGCGGTCTAAAGAGGAGAGGGACAATCCAGTTTGTTACGAGAGCGCAGTTCAAAAGCCTACATGGTGCGGTATCGGATTGCATTAGTGCCTATGGCGTGAGGAGTTCACACATCTGGAAGGGCATTATCAATGCTGAAAAGTATATAGAGGTTTTACAACATATGCTCCCATCCAGACAACATCTGTTGAAGGGAAGGCAGTGCATATTTCTACAAAACAATGCCAAAACATGCACTGCATCCATCACAACAGCATGATTTTGCAGTGGAAGAGTCTGAGTGCTTAACTGGCTTACCTGCAGTCCAGACCGTGCACTAAAAGAAAACATTTGGTGCATTATAAAACAAAAAATCCGGAAAAGAAAACCCAGGACTGTTGAACAGCTAGAATCCTACATCTGACAAGAGTGGGACACACTCCTCTCCCAAAACTTTAGCAATTGGTCTCCTCACTTCCCACACGTTTACAGACTGATGTTAAAAGAAGAGGGGATATTAAGCAATGGTAAATATGGCCCTATCCCAACTTTTTTGAGATGTGTTGCTTTTATCAAATTCAAACTGAGCTAATATTTTTCATGAAATGGTAAATTTCTCACTTTCAACATCTGATACGTTTTCTATGTTCTGTTGTGAATAAAATGCCACTTTATGAGATTTACGAATCATTGCACTCTGTGTTTATTTAGATTTTACACAGCATCCCAACTTTTTTGGAATTGGTTGTGTATTTATTATATAGATATATATATATATATATATATATATATATATATCAGTGGTGAACCGGCGATATGGGAGGCTCAAAACAATCCCTTAAAATTAATGATTGGTCACGACCTGTTTTCAATCATTCATTTAAATTACCATTACCGAAACTCTGATAACTCTTAACATTATCAGACGTGGCCAGTTTTCATTTATAAAATGGGTGCTTCCCATCCTTAAATGTGATTGGCTGAGCCGCGTTCCATGCCGGTATAAAGTCTCTGTAACCCACTGTATTCTGAGACAGACCGCAGCACAAAATATCCCTGCACGTCTGGCCTCGCAACCAATTACTCTGCGCTCGACTGACTTGTTAGGTTACGTTTGTTTCAAGACTTTTAGCTCGCTATTTCAGTGATAGCGAAGTTTAGCCTTTTAACCCGCTAACCAGTTGGCTATCTGCCAAGCTAGCTATAACATTATAGATTTCGATATCACTTTAGCTTGCTAGCGAAGTTGCTAACTAGCTCGCTATTTCAGTATTAGTGATAAATTGTTGATTTTTTTCCTTGTGTGTTTATTTTATGGGCTATGTGTAGGGTAAACACATCCACTATAGTGAACGCTAGCTAGTTGACAAGCTGGCTAGCAAACTAATGCACAATTCAACATTTTCCTGGACACCGGCAAGTGTGGAGGACAAAAGTCAATCTTGTTCCCTACTCTCGCTGCTGGTTGTAATGATATGGCCGATAGGCGCGAGTTGAGAACAAGGGAACTCGGAAACTGAAACCGAAACGAACGTAAAATTATTTAACGGGGCCTTCGGGAGACCGAAGGAGACATTCCAAATAGCCTGCTTTCATAGTATATCTACATTAACGAGCCCAAATAGCCTGATGTGACATGATAATGGCGCTAGATGAAAAAGCAATCTTAGCGTCTGTGTTGCTTGCCAACCATTCTGTCCACTCGATCTTGCTTGGTGGAAGAACGAATAGTTCTCAATTTTATTGTTGCATTATTACCAATAAATTGTTGTTTTTTTTTTTTCTTGTGTGTTTATTTAATGGGCTATATGTAGGGTAACCGTTTTATAAAAGCAATAAGCCCCTTGAAGCAGTGGGTTACAGTGAGGGGCGTTCTAAGGCACGACGCGCAGCGGAGTGCCTTAGTGCCCCTCCGCCGTTATAAAATCACTGTAACCCACTGCTTCTCGGGACTTATTCCTTTATTATAACGCATACCGATTACGACTTTGGACTTCTCACTCTTTTCTTTATTCAGGGATTGGAAGCAATGCATGTGTTCCATGATTGTTTGAATGAAATAAGATCATTTGAAATGTCTTTATGCAATTCCATTGCTTCCAACCCCTCCAGTGCACAAGGACTTCAATTCCGCACGAGAATCTCTAACATATGTGTTGATTGAATAATTGCTAACTACAGCAGAGGAATGTAAATATGCCACTTAAACTCACACCGAATGCGCGAGAGTTGACAGGTATGCGTTATAAATGAAAACTGGCCACACCTGATAATGTTGAGAGTTTTCGGAGATTCTGTAATGGTAATTTAAATGAATGATTGAAAACAGGTCGCTACCAATCATTAATTTTAAGGGATTGTTTTGAGCCTCCCCTATCGCCAGTTCACCAGCCGCCACTGATAAATACATATATATATATATATATATATATATATATATATATATATCAATACTGCATAACAAAAGTGTGACACAAACATGAAAATTTCAAACTCATTCAAGTAACAGAAAGCCAACATTTGATTCTTCACTGGTATAAGACTGGCATATAACAGCAAGAAGATAGTCCGTCCACAGCAAGTATGAGAAAATGGAATCAGAATACAGCATGTGCATCAAGTAACAGTCATGACCTTGGTGTCCACTTGAGCTAGGAAAATGCAGATTGAAGGATACTTTCCCCTCATAAGACAAAAAAAAAAAAATCAAAACCCAAAAGATGTGTTATTTCATCAGAACTTCACAAAATGGCCAATTTCACGACTTTTAGCTGACAGCTATGCTGGTTTTGATAAAGCACACTGGGTTACTGATCTAAATTTGTTTCCAATCTGGCATGTCACATGGTTCTCAGTAGGCCTATGTGGTGTCTGCTGGGTTTTTCGCCCACGGGGTTGCAAGCAGCACCGTCCCCGAGGAATAGCCAAGATTATCATTGTACTTGATAGTGTAATGGTCCATCATAATGGAGGGAATATGCAAACGAACAACTCGACTCATTGACACAAACAAATGCCACGCCATATTGAATCTTTATGTACCTATAGCTCATACATAGCGCTCAAAAGCGTTGGCATTACTGGTAATTCACAGGTACTTTGTTTCCCGAGCATGAACCAGACACTGATTGGCAAAAAATAGGCAGCAATAAAGTTTACATCAACAATCCGTCTAATACCAAAGAAGAACATTGCTCAAAGTTCTGTACTTCAAACACCAGAGAATAAAATCGCACAAAGTCGGCAATGCATGAATTACCATGTGACATCATCTTTTCAGCTGTTGAATTTGGTGTATATTTCCAGGAACACGTTTAATCAGCCCTGCTTTACAGAAGGAATATAGATCAGCATAACACACTGTCACCATACAGGGTACAGCATGCATCAAAGAGAATTCTACCATTCATTCCAGCGAATTCTGCATTTTGATTGGTTAACACCAGGTATCTATTCACCGGTAAACTACCTCCTACTGGGTCAAGAAAAACCTCATCATGATTACGCCGACAAAATAAGGCTACAGTTTGCGTACAGTCTTACTCGCTAGCGAGCTAGTTGGCTACCTAGCTAGCAATTCATACATGTCAGCTGACGTCATAGACGCACGTGACCGGTCTCAAACTCTAGGCGCCGCCATTTTGGGTACTGACTTACAACAGGCTGTCTATCTGCCGCCCCGTGGGCTGTGATAAGAAGTCTCACAAAAAGATTGGATTAACATTTTTTATGATACGGCTCTTTTGAATGCTGCATTTTGATTGATGAATTACACTCTGATTTTACATTTTACGGTCTTTTATTTATGTATAACAGACAGTTGCTAAGTGAAACAGGCCGTTGCTAGGGATGCTGCTCTGATCGGAGGAGACAGAGGAGAAGAACTATGCAGGATATTTACCTTATGTTTCATTTTTACCTTCATTAAACAGCTTCGGACTAATTGTGATGTTAGATAAATGACTTGTAACTTGTTACAGGGAGAGTGGAGGCTCCTTCCACGTTGTGGCTGGAAACCAAAACTTCGATCAGAGCTTCGGACCCGGTGTCACAGCTCTCGTCTACGAGGCATGCATGTCCGTGTTAATTCTTTACCTCAAAGTTTCAAACATGTTTACGTCAGTAGTGCAGCCAGAACTTAAAATTGCGTGGGCAATAAATATCTTTTTAAAACAATTAGTTCTGCCTCGATCGCAGTCATTTTTTTCTGATTAACTATGCCTTCAATACGATAACACTCCGCAATATCAGGTGTTGCTTGTTCACCTCGTTCAGGCAAAACGACCATCATTCATTTGGATGCACTATTTTGTGCATTTCAAATCTCTGTCTTTGGTTCAGTTTGAATAATTCAATCGATCATGAAGCACAGGTTAGATCGCCTGATGAGCCGAAAAGGTAGCGCGGAAGTTCCAGAACAGTTTACCTCTCGAAAAGTATTATTAAAACTAAGCACAACTTATGAGGAACTTATTTTGCTGAACTGAATTATTCCTATTGATTAGTCGCCCTTAGATCGCACCACGAAAGAAGCAGTGTCTTTTTTTTGCCAGTTGATTATTCATATAAATGGAAATTGCTTTAACAAAGGAAAATGGCTGAGAACAAGTTAGGTATAATAATTGTAATAAACCGATGTTGTGTGGCGCTCAATTTTTCAGGTGTGGCTACGCCACTGATATGAAAAGCACAAAATTGCGCATCCAAATGAATGATTGTCTTTTGCCTGAACGAGGTGAATAAGCAACACATGATAGTGCGGAGTGTTTTCGGATTGAATGTATTGTTAATTAGAAAAAAATGACTGCCATCGAGTCAGAACTGAATAAATGTTTTAAAGAGATGTTTAGTGCCCACCAAATTTTAAGTTCTGGCTACGCCACTGGTTTACATACACTAAAGAAAGAAAGACCGAGAAACAGAAAGATAACTTACAACAAAAAGCTTGTTCGAGGTGGTATTTCATTGTCAACTCACGAACGTTGGATGGACTGATCAGGTATTTTACAAATACAATATTTTACTTCCCAAATGTATTTTCCAAATTAACTTACTATATCAAAGTGTACAATGACCGACTGTCATTATTATCATTAATAGCAAGTATTTCATTATTCTATCATAACAATCCGATCGTCAAAACTCAAAATCATATCTGCACCCCTGAATTTCCCATTTCCTCATTATCATCATCATTTGATAATTATTCCATCAACTTCAATCGTTACCGAATACCGAATCGCCGTATTCATCATCACTATTACAAAAGTACTATCAACCGGGACTATCAATCACAACAATAAATATATCATATATTTTGTATCAATATCATCAAAATTCATCATCATAACTACTGAAAAGAAAAAGAAAAAAAAACCATGACACCGATGAGATTGAAAGGCAGCTAGCGAGCGCGAGCTGACTAAACCAAGGAGGTAGGGATTAATACATTCTTGATTAAAATCTCCAAATTGACACTGATTGATTCTCCATCTGTTTCCCATTCAAGTAAGTTGATAAGCTAATTGTTGGCGCACGACAGTCGTGAGCGACAGGAATAAATAATGCAGCCTACATAAGCGAATGTCCGGTGATGCCATTAATGATTACCCATCATTTTATCGTGTGCAAATCAATGTACTGATTTTTCGGAAAACGGGTACTCGATTTTTCTTCCCGACCCAAACCTTTCGGGCGGGACCGGGTACCTGGTTTTTAGTCACAGGCCAACACACAACCGAGGAGGGTGAGCAAAACAGCGGAGAAGTGACAGGACTTGCAGATTCGCGAAAATGATGCAATTTATAAATCGATAAAAGTCGTATTTTGATCAACATTACGTCTGAAATTAATAATTTCACTCATAAGCCGTGTAATCAGCGGGATAATGTAGAGTTAGTGTGTTGTTATGGAGAAATAAAGACTGAGACATCCTTCATTATAGCCCATACAGTCTATGGTCGGAGCTGCGCCTCGGTCCCTGGTTGGTACTCAAGATGGCGCTCACAACAAAAACGTCACGTGACTGAAATCCATGAATAGTATAGCTAGCGCGCCAATGTATTTAGCTACATAGCCAACTGGCTAGCGAGCTAAAAAGGCTGCAGTTCGCTTTCAATGCGTACACTGTCATACTCCTTAGCGAGCTAGTTGGCTTCCTAGCTAGCAAGCCAAAGTGATATCGAACTGTGTGTCATAGCTAGCACGCCAATATTTTTGTAGGGGTGTTGACAAGAGTCATGGTAGAATGGAGATAAACCTACAGTTTTTTTCGAGCACTCGGTATTTTATCGTAGGCTAGATACCTGGAAATTTACATGTGAAACCTTGCGCTTTCAAATGAAATTTCCAGGTGTCTATCCTACGATAAATACCTCGTGTTCGAAAAAAACTGTAGGTTTATCTCCTAATTCTACCATTCATTCCAGCGAATTCTGCATTTTGATTGGCTTACACCAGGTATCTATTCACCGGTAAACTACCTCGCACTGGGTCAAGAAAGACCTCGTCATGTTTACGCCAACAAAATAAGGCTACAGTTTGCGTAGTCTTATGCTGCATTCGGTAACGCATCCCATGAGCCGTGTTTTTCGAGACACGACTGGTGAATTCCGTTCTTTTGACCTCACGACCTCACTGTCCGAATGATCATTCCTCGTACCTTCGACTTAATTCACGACACGACTCGTGCTTACGAGTGTTACCGAATGCAGCATTACTCGCTAGCGAGCTAGTTGGCTACCTAGCTAGCAATAGTATAGCTAGCGCGCCAATGTATTTAGCTACATAGCCAACTGGCAAGCGAGCTAAAAAGGCTGCAGTTCGCTTTCAATGCGTACACTTTCATACTCGTTAGCGAGCTAGTTGGCTTCCTAGCGAGCAAGTCAAAGTGATAGCAAGCCAAAGTGATATCGAACAGTGAGTCATAGCTAGCATACCAGTATTTTCATAGGAGTGTTGACAAGAGTCATGGTAGAATGGAGATAAACCAACAGTTTTTTTCGAGCACTCGGTATTTATTGTGGGCTAGATACCTGGAAATTAACATTTGAAACCTCGCACAAGCGCTCGGTTTCAAATGAAATTTCCAGGTATCTATCCTACGATAAATACCGCGTTCGAAAAAAACTGTAGGTTTATCCCCTAATTGTTTCATCGTGATCATTGGGGGTGGTTATTTTTGAGACAATGGGTTAAGGAGTTTGGAGATTCATTCCACAAGGATATGCCATTAATACTTGGTAAATTACATTGAAATAGCCTTTGAAATAAACACCAAAATACAATATCATTTTGACTTTCAGTAATTGCCTTCTTATATCAAAACATCATGCTTTAAAACTGGTAGTTGAGCAAAAACAAAGAAAAATAAATGAGAGGTTTATCACAATTTTTTGCTATCTGGAAAGGCCACAGGATTAAGTCCACCTGAATCAGTGCTCATTGGTGCTCTGAGCTTTAGTAAACCATTCCTGTGAACCATTTAGCTGTCTGCATAGAAGGGCGTGTGGAGACTAATGAATGAAGTCAAAGCCATCTCCTTCACTAGGGACAAAGCATTGCAACACTCAGATTCAATATGTTCCTTTTTATCACAAGTCACGTAAAATTTTCACTTCTGTTTAAAAAGAAACAAAACATCTGTCTGTAGCTGTCCCTCTAAGGCAGATCAAACATTCTCACCTTCATATGAAAGACTGGTTTTTTTAAAACCTCAGGTTTTGGGGCAAACCCCACATTCCATTTCACCACTGGCCCCCAGAAGTCAAGGACCTGCGGGCATCTGCCGGTCACACTACAGAATTTCTGAAACATTGATAAGATCAGATCAAGGACAAAAACGAGTATTGTGCAATCAACAATGTTTCAAAAATTTGTTTTTTTTTAACTGAAGAATTGTACTGTGCTTTACAGAGCAGCATCCAGCCACAGTCAAGAGAAATGCTTGGATATAACTAATCGAGTGGAGCTGCACTTATCTTATCATCCCACAAAGCCATGGAAAATGTCAAGTTGCCACCGCTGATAAGATCGGAGAGAACATGGTGTCATAGCATGAGTGCTACATCTATTCACTGCAGAATATATTGGCGTCTGATTAAAAGGCTTCATTTATTAAATGGCTGCTTTGGTCGCCTCAGTTCAGAGAGCGGCTTGCTGGCATTGCTATGCGTAGATGCCAGATCTTGGCTGTACAGGGGTCCTGTAAACACATGCACACACACACATACGAACACACACAAACACACACACACACACACACACACACACAACACACACTAAACAGAACTTGAGAGGACTGATCATTTCTGCCTCAGGTTTGTTGGCATTGGTGGAGACTGCTGCACCCTTAATCACTCCTGAGTCAAACAGTTACCATTGCTCAAGAGGGATGCATCCAGGCACTGGATTCAATAGTTCCTCCAGCAAACCTCAACATTACTTTTCAAGACAGAATATCCAGAATGGATATGAGTGTCCGGGGTTACTAGCTTAGACCTGAAACTAAAGCATTCCTGGCAAATCTGGGGACTGTTCAAACTCTGTGCTGGAAAAGGGAGGTCTTACGACTCAATTAAGGAAAAAAAATTATAAACTGGATGAAAAATAACATGTCATTTAACCCATTGAAAGTTTTTTGTATTTATTTCAAAATTTTCCAGAGTCACTGAACTCTATTTTCAATTGACAGTAGCAATTCTTGCATCAGCATTAAGAGTGTGGTGGGTATGGCTCCGAGGATGAGGTTATGAGGGAAGGAAACAATTTATGTAATGTATGATAGGGGAGTAAAATTTTTGTGAATGGAAATTGTATAGCATAGCAAGCACTTCCCCAAAACATAAAGAAGTCAACTACTTTCCAAAACTGACATGAAGAAGAGGGGGTTAGTTGCATATAAAATTACGCACAACCTGCCCCGCCCACGCACGCAATCTTGAGTCATTCCTGAATGTCATTCCTGAAAGGCAGACCAAAGCACTGGTGATGAATGTGGGATTAGTCCTGTCATCATTCTCATATTCCGTAGCATCTTCCAGCTGGATACAGTTTACAGACAACCTTTCAGATCAAAAGCATCCGCTCCACTCTTGTTCCTGTTGACACCAGTGCCGACCAATCAGATGCAAGCTTCTCACTGCCTCTCCTAGTTGATCTCACTGTCGCTCCCAGAAGAGAGCTTGACTCTCTCATTTGTCTGCAATCCAGAATACTTGGTTATTGTTGTTGCATACACTCAAATGTTTTGCCTAATATTATTCATGGGTGTTTATTCCACTCCACCATTTTCTTCTATATTTCATCGTTTATTTTGAAAAGGCACAACCAACAGAGACCAATCAATTACATCATCAACTCCATTTTTCACTGGTTATAAGTAGATGGAGCTAAAATCTCCAGTGCCCTTTTTGTGCAAGGTTTTCCCCCTTTTGGAAAAATGGCATCAGAATCTTTGAGGTTTATCAAAAACAAGCTAGGTTATTGAGTGCAGTGTGTTAAGGTTTTCTAAAATCTTCTGAGGAAACACTGAGTTAGTTCCCCTTCTTTAGTCAACTGCTGAAGGAGAACCTACTGTATTTCCAAAGTTTTACCTGCCCTCAATGCCGAATATATTTCTTACTTGCTGAAATAGTCTAACTACACACATTTCACTTGACCTCAGGGAACCTGTTTCACTAGTCTATAGAGTTTAAGTAAGGTAAAACAACATTAGTCCATCAATCGACAAAACATTGAGTGCGTTGTTGAAAGGAATTTCCGTTCGATAAACTTTCATTGGTTTATTTACTTAAATTGTTCCAATAAAGGGAAATAACATCCTTTTACTGTTCTGGAAAGCTGATCGTGATCAACATAAAAAAAATAAAAAACAATAAGAAAGCACGGCCAAAACCATTTGGGAAAACATAAAATATATATACAAAAAACAGAGTAGTAGAGCAGCCTGCACTGATAGAGCTTACTATCTCACATATGGACAAATTTAAAAAATGCTGAAATAAATTAAACTGCAACAATAAAAAAGATGACACCATTTAAGGAAATACCAAAGGCAAAATCCCCCATCACTAGTTTTGGGTGTACTTTATAGCTTTTTGCTTCTTTGTTAACTGCAAAGTCTATGTTATTTATTTATTTTTTTTTGTGTGTGCAGTGCTAAGTTTTACATGTGCTGAGCTTGGTAAACAGATTTCATTGACCAAGAAAGGCCACAGAGTTTGCTGCTTTTAGTTCTTGCCTTAATATCGGCACTCAGTTCTGATATAAGAAATAAGGAAGATAAATAGGTTCACCAAGTCTCATAGTAAACTGTGCTTCTGGAATTAAACTAAAACATGGACTGAGGTGAACATTTTGTCACTTCCTCCCAGATTTGAAGATAATAATGGTCCCGAAGAGCAAAGTACTGTGGGTAACGTTCTTTAGTGTGCTGGTCCCATAGTGTAGTGGTTGTTCTTCCTGGTTTACATGCAGTAGGTTCTGGGTTTGAGCCCCTCTGGAATTATTCCCCTTTCTTTCAAGGCAGTCAGGGTCTTTGATTTAATTTCTCACGAATCGTGCCAAATTTAATTTTGTGTCCTCTGTTCCAAAAACTGCTTTCCAAGGCCCAGATTTTGCCTAATCCTTGCGTAAATCCTCTTTTGAAAACAGATTGTCCGTACATGACTCAATTTCGTCCACTACTGAACTTGATCTGTGCTTAAGGGACTAGCCAAATGCACGCTACAAGCAGTTCATGGACTCCCCCTTAGATGTCAAGTCTAACTCTTTTTTCTCACTGCATCAAGGCTCAGTGGCGCTTTCTTGAACCTAAAAAAGGATATGTATTTCAGAATACCCACTTCCAACAGAAACATAACTTTGTTTTGCAGTGCACTTTAATCAAAGGTTGCGGTTTTGTCAGTCCCACTGCGTTTTACTCGCAGAAGGTTCTGTGTTTAAACCTCAGTGGAATCACTTCTTAGTCTATTACAGCCTGTTTTTGAACATATTGGGCCTGCATTGCTCCCATTTCTGTGATTGAAAATGTTCAAAAACACTAGCAGACATTACGCTTTCTCCTCTCGAAGTTAGTCATGTGGCTTTTTATTGTAAAACCCATGAATTACACATGCTGTCTGGAGGAAAATGTCAAAGGCACAAAGCGCGCAATGGGAGCATTAGTTTCAATACCAGGCCTGTAGTAAATCTCAGGTCAGTGAGCTCAGGTAGTAAATTTCTGAGGTTTCTGGAACATGGTGTTTGATTGCGCGAGTGTGTGTTTGAGTAGGTGTATAGATTGACACTCCTCTCCCCTTGCTCACCCCGTTATCCCACACAAGGCGGCTGGCTCCCAGCCCAGCCTTATCTCTCTGAGTGCCCGCCCGCCCTACCCCCGAGGGACAGGATGGGGTTGGGGACTGGGTTCAGTGCTCCATACAGATGGAGCCCTAACTAGGTCAGGGACAAGAACATCCTTAAGCTGGGGGGGACCCCTTAACATGCACACTGAGGTGCATTAAATCATCTGCTTGCAATGCACCAGTCTAGCTGCTGAGTGTACACAAACATTTTAGGTATATGTCAAGCAAAGTCTATTTGTATTTTGATAGTAACGCAATTTCTTTCTGTTATAGCTTTGGCTTACTGAAGTGAAATGAATGAATGAACATGAGCTCAATACCTGAGCATTTGCACTGATGTGAAGGTATCTACATCCTTACTGGGTGATAAGGAAAGACAGGCACTTTATAGATAATAATTGTCCAAATATTGTATTGATTAACTGCAACCATAAATGACGCAAGGTTTTAATATGCAGCCATAAGAAATGAATGGGCCGCAGAAAATGCATTGAGTCATTAAGTAAGTGGATTGTGGGTCCAGTAAAAAACGATCCATACTGCACTTCAGTTCTACAGAACTGTACCTTACATGAAAACCAGTGGACGTCTCCAGTCATACCTGAGATGTGTCAGTGTATTTTAATTTTGCCAGTTTTCAATCCTGTAGTCTCACAGTGACCAGCAGGTAGGCTTCGCTCAGCTACAGGGGCCGCCGAATGAGTTGACGTAGGCAGTCTTTGGTTGGAAGGCCCCTATCAAGGTCTGCCCAACGTCTTGGCTCGCAACAAAAAAAAGAAAGATCCGATAAACGAGATGTTAAGAAAGCACACACGGGTCAACAATGTGGTCGTACTCTTTGGAATGGGGGTGAGATAAGAACCTAGGTTTCACGCCAACTGTGCTTAATACCCCTAATAAATGCCCCCAGGGACATGCTCCGTTAATGGGAGATCTGAGAGCTCAGCCAGGGCTGGCTTTTCAGGAATAATGCGCGCACAATCAAAAAATTTACTCGTGTCATTCTTCACATCAGCGTCTTTGCTTAAGTACAGGCACTTTTGGGTTCGAATAAAAAATATGTTCAAATACTGAGACGTGTGAAAGTGAGCTGTTCTTTGGCTGTGAATCTGATGAACCCCAATGCTAATACCACAGGGCTGCTTAGCTAAGCAGTGAAGTGTAAACAAACTGATAATCAGGCATCTGATAAGAGGAACTAATTCAGTGATTATACTCCAATGTTCTGATAAACCCTGCTCTGTTTTCTGTCTTTTTCTATTCAAAAATGGGAGATCATGAGCAAAGAAACACACAGACACAGACAAACATACACACACACATGCGCACGCGCGCGCGCACACACACACACACACACATACACACACATCGCAAGGGATACACAATATTCTGGGAAATGCACATGATTTACAAGAAATCTGTGATTACTTTGTTAGTGTAAGAATCTATATTCATTCCAAAGATTGTCCTCATCTGGACACACCAGTCCAGAAGCTCCCAAACAGAAAGATATGCTAAACGTTCAAATCCCCCTGAAGAACAGGAAAACAAACTTGCACACAAGGAAGTGATATACATCAATGAGCCAAAACAGTCAAACATGGTGTAAGTGTGTCGCCAAAAGAGCTCCATTAAAATTGACATTCAATAGCATTCCCAGAGCCAGGGTTTCCCAGCAAAGTATTCCACCCTTTTGTCCTTTCTCCACAGTACATTCTGGTGCCATCTCCTCCGCAGGAAAATGGTGCACATGTACTCAGCTGATGCCTGAAACAGAAAAAGGGACTCATCCGATCAGGCGGCGTTTTTCCATTACTGAAAGTTCTGGTTCGGACATTTTCGTGACCATTGAATGAGTTTTTCATAGGAGATAGGGGTGAGATTGGGCACTCTTGACAGGTCTGTGGCCACAAAGCCCTGTGGAGGCAATGCACTCTTTGTTGCAGCACCTTCCTCATGTGTCATTAAAATCGTTTGGGACTTGTGCCACGACAACCTTTTGTCAGTTTGGAAGATAGTCTTTGCTGTCCTCCCCTATCGATGAGCCTTAGGTGCCAAACACCCTGGCATGATTTTGTAGTTTGTTGCCCCTCGGAACACTGTCTATAGGTACTCACCATTGCTGACTGGGAGCACCTCATCAGCTTTGATTCTCCGACCCTGTGATCTGGCTGTAACAATTTGGCCCTTTCTACAGTCGCTTAGTTCCCATTTCTCACCCATTTATCATGTCCACTACAAGAACTGACAGTTTGCTTGCCGTGTAAGGTCTGTTTGCTGGGGTAATCAATGTTATTTGCCTCATAAGGTTTTGACTTATCAGCGTTCATTTAACATTTAATTTTATGTTTAGCACAGGCACATTTTTACATACAGTATAGCATGTACAATTATATTTACCCTTTAATTTTATATTTATGATTTATATTTGAAATAAAACTTTTATAATTTAAATGTATTTATGCATTTAAATTTAACAAGCTTAGCACTGATGTTTATATATCACATTTACATGGGCAATGAGCAGCATAATTTATTCAACCACGACACATTTATTTCTGTTCTGAACTCTAGCACTTAAAGTTTGAAAGTATAAAATGAGGTTGTCTGACCACACTATCTTTCATGATTATTAACAAGGAGACAGCATATCAGAACATGTTTGTGTTCATGTTCTGGTGAAACAGTGAACTATGGATTATGAGATTATGTGTGGAATTGGACGTTGTGTCGTCAAGTAATGAATGTGCACTTCAAAAAATAGAAGTGCATAAGCATTGAAATGGCTGTTTAATCACCCAGAATAAATTTTAGATGGAAGGTGACCTTCCACGATTACCAAACGTTTTGCCACATTAATAGTTATGAAGGTAGAAAATCAGTTTCTGGATGAAAACATTGAGTTCACACTGAACATTCCCATCAAGCTAAAGAAGAGATTTCATTTTCTTCTGAGGGCAACTTGCAAGAAAAAAATCTCAAGTCTTATGAAACGGAAAACTTTTTCATGAAAACTTTTTCAGTAAAACATAGTCAAAAAACGATGTCACTGTGAACGAGAAAATGAGTTCCAGTCGGATAGCATAATTTAATAAAGCTAAGCGTGACTCATACGAGGGTCGCCATGCCACAGGGTGTGACGATGATGATGTCAGACCTCAGTGAGCCAATGGATCAAGGATGACCTCACATACATCAAAGAGCGATTTAGGATCCTACAGCCCCCCCCGACCAAAGACGAGAGAAAAGACATCAAGCTTTTTCTGCTGGGCTTAGCGATGGTGACAAAACTGATAATTTTGACTCGGTTAATGATGCCATCACTCTTCCCACAGGGGGAAACGAGCCAAAAAGCTATTTGTGATTGGATTTCACACTTTCACAAGCTTGTCAGACAGTTAATTTGACACTCATCTCATTTCCAAACTCCGATTCCCTGTCTATGTTGTACACAGAGTTCAATGATCTCACTTCCTGTTTTACACTCATTAATTTGGCATGCACACTGAATCCCTGGCCCTCACAGATCGGCTGTTGGCAAAAGCTTGGTGTCCCGACTTCCTGTTTAACCCTTCCAAATTGGGTGCGAATAAGGTAAACTATTGTACACACATGTTGTCGGTTTGTTCTGGTCTTAACTGTCACCAAATCCCTCAGCAGGAAAACACTATTAAAACATTCGCCCCACTGTCTACAGCCTTGCTGTGATTCCAGAGAGCAGAGGCAAGACGGGCCACAATAGCTCTCGGGGTAGGAGAGTCTTTCGTTGGCTGGGCTCCTCTGGATTTGAATGAGAGGGACACACTGCTATAAATTGGTTCCTTTTTTGCCAATTATTTTAACTATAATTTTACAATAAATTTATAACCTAGTTCCATGTATGTTAACTGTAAACAACAGTTAAATGTACGCAGGACTCTACTTACAGTTAAAATAACAATGAAACAATGTGTTAATTTAACTGTTAAATTCAGTCAATTTATAACATTGCACGGAATGCATGATTGCAGGCTTTTACTAGCAGAAACTGTGCTGCTCAGCTGCTAGGCAGTACTATGAGAAATATGGGTTTTATGCATATGGGTCACAATATGCTAAACAGGGATTTTGTACAAGCACTGCTAGAATTGTGTTTATTCCATCATTTGTCAAGAAACTGCATATATTCTTTTGCATAAATGTTGGTTATTAAACAAAGAGACAGCATGGGCAGTGTCAGTTGGGTGACTTTTACTCTTTTTTTTTTTAATACCAACTTGAAGTTGAAAAAGTACCCCTCTTGAAAGCCTGATTTTGTAACATCTGAAATATGTCCATCTGGGACACCTAAATGCACCAAAAGAAACAGCTGGGAAAAGAAAAACAATGATGCAGTGCAAAGTACAGATGAGTAGGTATTAAACAGCTGGAAACAGTATTCAGAACAATGCCTGATTGCCAGAGAAACTGTTTTCAAATTACCCCTCGCATACGTTAGGACGTCTGTCAAACTCATGGTGCAAGATTGACAGTTGACTATCATGGCAAGATTTACAGCTCAGGAAGCATTGTAAGATTTATACTGAAGCAACAAACATTTATATTAAGATTTATGATTTTACACGGCAGGCATCAACACTGATTTCGAAAATTATCATTTTGAGAATACGTACCATTCTGTCTGTCAAACCTAACGTACGCATGGGGTGTGCAGCCTAAATATAAGGTGAAAATTTGTTAATTTCTCAACCATAGCTGCCTTTTGACGCAAATAGTATGAGAGACGAAGGCCTTATCTAACATTTATAGATGCTCAAATTTGTAAATGACTACTTTTATTTTTTGACCCCCTTGTTACAAAAAATCCCTGTTTAGCATATTGTGACTCATATACCTTGTGGTGGGTGGTGACCAAGCCGTGTAGCCTGCGTGTAGGGTTGCATGAGGGGAATGACAAGTGATGTGGGTGTTATATGCCATGTAACAGTAGCGTGTCCTGTCAAGAACATGATATGAGGTGCATGCCATGCGGTGTGTAGCATGTTCTGCGAAACGTGGCACATGGCATTTGGGGGGCATGCATTGCATAGGGTGTTCTGTGAGGAATGTGATATGCAGTATGTGCCAGGAGATGTGTGACACGCGAGCAACTGTATTAAATGGTATGCGGCACTTGCCGCTAACTTGTGGCACACGCCACTGTCCATGGGGCAGCTGCCTACCAACACAGTGTGGTTTCCTCTCTGAGCTGGATGGAGATTCAGAATAAAACAGAAAATATTACCCTTCAAAAACAAACAAAAAAATTAAGTTCCTGGAGTCTGAACATCAAACATAAGCACATTATCTCATGCACTCTTTTCATTAAATAATGTAACAAAATCCAAAATATAAATTTTGCTTGGATTAAACCATTCGTTCCTCCAGTTATGATGGCATTCATTCATTCCTGACTTCACGATCACAGAGCCAGTCTTTCTCATTAGAGAGGGAGAAGGCCTCAATCAGAAATATCTGTGGCAACCAGAGGTATCAAGCTGTGACATCCCCTTGCGCAGAATACATATCATGCCAATTTTTCCTGCTGTGCATGAGCCTATTTAGGCTTTACAACTCAGTATTTGTGTCACAGAGACTGTGAAAAATTATTCCAGCAAAGCAAGACATTTGGAAATTCAATTACAGAATTATTTAGGAATTAAATTTCGGAATTTACGGACGCCACTGTCTATATCTGCGCAAAGGGGATAATTGTTCTGCAGGAGCTCATGTCTGCCAAAGGGATGGCAGCTGAGGTGTATCAGTGCACCGGCCGTGAGAACGCGATATCGAGCCAGTGCTAATTATGCAACATAAGAAGCCTCCATTTCACTGACATGGCCCAGCTGTTGGCCACACCCAATATAACACATTCCCATTTTCAGTCAAAATGGCCTCCACTGTACTTTCTGTATGCTACACCCTAATTTTGTCCCATTAAGCTAATTCAGTCCAGCACTCACACTATTGGCTTCCCTGCCCAATCTGACTGGGGTGGACTTCTCAGTAATGCCTTTATCACCAAATGGAATGCAGATTTTGAAAACCTCTAGCACAGGTCTCAAAGGGCACTCATGGATGACTGAATTGCTGTGCCTCATGTGACATCATTTTCTCTCAAACGCCACTCATAAATCAGCAGTGTTTAGGATCCTGCTGGTTGCTTTGTCACTCAGTGTTACAGATTGCATCAAGTAATGTCTTTTAAAAAGTTTCTTATAGTGCACATCAGATTAAATTTGTATTTGTAAGTGTATGTGTGAGTGTAGGTATGCGTGCTTGTGTCAATATTTGCGCATCTGTGAGTGCTTGCCTGTGTGTGAAAGAACATTTCAGTGATATTTGTATATGTGTATGCATGCATATCTAAGTATGTATTTGTTTAGTGTGCCTGCACATGTGCTTATGCAAGTGTATCGACGTGTGTTTGCATGAGTGCATGTGTAAGTGTACGCAGGGTCAAATCATCGGAGACACTGCCGTAAATACCAGCCTTATTAAGCTACCGACATACTGCGTTTGGTGAGACTGGTCCTGATATAGACAGATTTAATCCTGACCTGATTTTTAATGCTTTACTTCTGAGGTTTTTAGTAACTACCCAACAGAAAGTCCATTCATCCCTGTTACTTCTTTGGTGTTCGGCACGTTCTTATAATTTCTGACACGGTCACTCTCGTCACCTTAAATGATCTTGCTGTTTTTACATCTGATGCTCCTGGCGTTTGGGCACAACTGTTTGGCCTCTTTTTTAGTATTCTTATAACAAAATACCGCTGGTTAGGTCTTGTTTTAAATGCAGACACATGCTGCTAATTGAAACTAGGCGTAATGACCAGTGTAGAAGCTTTCATAATTGTGGTTTAGAGACTTCAAAGTCAAAGCCATTTTTTCAGGGATGATTCAGATATTTCTTCCGCCTCCTGCAACGCATGTGTGAATATGAGTGAATGTGAGTGAATGTGATGTGGTGTGTGTCCGTGCGTGTGTGTGTGTGTGTTTGTGGAGACTGGCTAGATTCCAATTACTGCTCTGCAGTACCTCTTGCATTAGCCAGATGACTGTAGTATTACATGCGTTTGAAAAAATGTGCTGCATAAATCAATCTTCATGATGTACTGCCTTAAATATCTCAGACAGGCGCGTGCAAACTGTACAGATTGCCTCATATTCAGTTAACATATTACTTCTCCAAATCCAAAAGAAGTATGGGGAGAACGCAGACTCGGTAGTTTAAGAACATGTATTATTCTTTTGATATAGTGAGGTGGTTCTTCTCATACATGTATTCTGGGAACCCATGGTGTGTGGTGGTTTTGATAGAGCTGTTTATTTAGGTTTTATCTAGATGACCACATCATATTAACTTATCTTAAAAGGCAAAGAATTAAAGCCAATTTGCCATAATCATAATTATTTACAGTACTTAACCCAATCTGCTAATCACATTTAAAATGATGTCAGGCGCAGCGTGCCTCCGTATTGACTCTGAATGCAACCTGTGGGGGATCCTTCCTAAAATTGTTTGGACAAGAATGGATTTAAAACTAAGGAAAACCATTTTGAGGATCAATACTGGCTTAAAAATCCCGGCTGTGTCCAAATAAGACCCTTAACTCAGGTCCATATGATACGCACTGTCGTCTAAACTCAGTGTATACTTTAGTGAGTGATGGGCACTATGCAAAAAAATTTTCTGTTTTTCAATGGTATGATTTGACGGTCAAATTTTGGCCCTTGCCTGGACATGAACGCACACTGTTGCAGATGAAGGAAACCATCCATTAAGGAGTGGCTCATTTTTATACTGAAGCTGCAAATAACTTGCTTCCTGAAAAGCGTGTCCCAATTATGCTGAAAACAGAGAGAACAAAAAACAAAGCCCACAAGGAATCAATCTGATTTTAAGCGTACAAAAACTGAGAAGAAACTCTGTCCTTCCTTCTTATGCAGTGTTCTGTGCAGGCATGCACAAACACAATTCACAGATGCGAAAGCGGCAGAGAGAATTCATATGCAAACCCTGTAAATTACTAAACTTTGGTGGGGGGGGGGGCGCAGATGCAGATCCCACTAGTGTCCCCTTGGAATGTACCCAAGAGGAGGAATTCTCCCATGTAATTTGCCAGTGTTCCTCTGATTGCCAATTGAATGCTGGATAACGCACATTTTTAAATGTACTTCTGATTGGAATCTCTCAGGGGTGTCAAAGAGCAGGTCACAAATTCGGGGAAACTCCCTGACCTTCTGGGACAGTTGAGATGTCAGGGCATCCCTATCAGTGGGAAAGTGCACTGATCAGGAAGTGGCCATGCCCTCTGTGTATCGATGGTATCTTTAGTTTAACGGGCATAACTGTGCTTTCTCCCTTGAGCAGCAGGGGGCAGCAAAAGCATCATCCCAACTAGTGGTGTAGTGGTCCCTGGAGAAGCAGGTATAAACCGATCAGCCATAACATTATGATCACATACCTAATATGGAGTAGGTCCCCCTTTTGCAGCCAGAACAGCCTTGACCCATCAAGACATGGACTCCACTAGATCTCTGAGGGTGTGCTGTATTATCTGGCACCAAGACATTGGTAGCAGATCCTTTAAGTCCAGTCAGTCGCGAGGTGGGGCCATAAAGGATCGGACTTGTTTGTCTAGCACATCCCACGTACGCCCAATTGTATTTGAGATCGGGGGAATTTGAAGGCCAAGTCAATACCTTGAACTTGTTGCTGTGTTTCTCAAACCATTCCTGAACCATTTTTGCAGTGTGGCAGGGTGCACTATCCTGCTGAAAGAGGCCACTGCCATGAGGGAATACCGTTTCCTTGAAGGGGTGTTCTTGGCCTGCAACAACGTTTAGGTAGGTGGGACTTATCAAAGTAACATCAACTTGAATGGCAGAACCCAAGGAATCCAAATAGAATATTGCCCAAAGCATCACACTGTCTCAGCCGGCTTACCTTCTTCCCGTTGTGCATCCTGGTGCCATGTCTTCCCCAGGTAAGGGACGCACATGCACCCATCCACATGATGTAGAAGAAAATGTGATTCATCAGACCATCCCAACTTCTTTCACTATTCCATGGTCTAGTTCTGATGTTCACGTGCCCACTCTTGGCGCTTTTCAGCAGTGGACAGGAGTCAGCATGGGCACCCTTATCGGTCTGAAGCTACACAGCCCCATACGCAACAAACTGCAGTGCACTGTGCGTTCTGACACCTTTTTATCAGAACTTCATCAGCAATTTGAGCGACAGGAGCTCTTCTGTTGGATCGGACCACACAGGCCAGTCTTCACTCCCCACACGCATCAATGAGCCTTTGCTGCCCATGAACCTGTCACTGTTTCACCGGTTCGCCAGTTTTCCTTCTTTGGAGCGCTTTCGGTTGGTACTGATCACTGCAGAGCAGGAACACCTCACAAGAGCTGCAGCTTTGGAGGTGCTCTGACCCAGTCGTCCAGCCATTACAATTTGGCCCCTGTGAAACTCGCTTACATCCTTACGGTTGCCCATTTTTCCAGCTTTCAACACATCAATTTCAAGGATAATATATTCACTTGCCGCCTAATTTATCCCACCCACTGGCAGGGGCCAATGTAACAAAATAATCATTGTAATTCACTTCACATGTCAGTGGTCATAATGTTATGGCTGATCGGTAAACTTGGGTAGATGAGTAGAACACTCAGGATAAAATGGGTTTACTCTCCTATGTATTTCAACTTTTTGGCTTTTTGACTGATAGGTAAACTGCAAATTGATAGAAAAAGAGGTAGATATACTCTGTGTTCCTGTGTATGCCCTCTACCACGCCACTGATCGCAGCTGTTTGTACACCTCCCATCTTTGGGGGACAGAAAGGATAATTACGCACAAACTCGAGTGTACAGATTAGCTTGTCACAGTTCTGATTTGATATTAGAGCATGAAGAACATCCATTCGCAAGTACAGTGCCTTCATATTAGCACTATTACTTTCCCTCTAAAAACATTTTGCCTTGTTCCCTTTGTTTTTAAGTACCTGGGTCTCTCAGTCACACCTGAAGATCTTCCACAATTCTTGCTATTGCCAATATGCAAGAAATACCCAGATGTGGCTTTTACGCCAAAATTTCTTAGATTCCATCAAGCGCGTACCCGCAACGTAATGTGTGCAACACTATTTTGCTCCTTCCTCCACACGACTTCTTATCCAATCGAGAGCATAACATTAGCAAAGCGTCCAGCTGGCTGATACAATTGACCTTCCCAGATTTCGCATATTTTGTAATTTTTTCTGGATATTTGTGCTTCTACCATGTGTGAGTAGGCTACGAAATTAAATGCATCCTATTATTGTCTGTTTTGATTATATTTATTTCCGACTTTGTTGAGCTGTAGCATACAGTCCACCCATGAATGCCATGGATCAAACATTTGTGCCTGTGTTTTAGTTAAAAACAAAATCACAGACAAATAGTCGAAAATGAAGTTCTGAACAAATTTTGATCAAAGTTTAGTTAAAAGACTTGAAAGTTACTCCCCGCCCAGCATGATCTGGGGTGTGTTCTCCCATAAGCACAGATGTTAGAAGATGGAACCATTGATCATATATGGTAGAACTATGTAGGTTACTAATGTAGTTAGCAACTGTGCTCTTGGGAAATGTAATCCTGCTCTGTTCAGCTTGACGCGACTGTGGTCCGCCTTTATCAAAAATGGAATCACCACATATTCGGCGCAGAGCTGAATGGAGAGCCGCAGCTGAGATGCTGCCGAGACGTGCCATAGCGCAGCTGTTGGGATCACGAGCAGCTTTGATCAGCTCCGGCTGTGATCAGCTCCAGTAATTGTGTTGCGGGAGTAGCACTGCCATGATGCTCCCGGTGGAATCTAGGGGTTACACTTCTGGGACTGCCACACTTCCGGTGCGTAGCTTTGAGTGGCGGCGTGCTTTGTGCACTAGCGCTTAGGCCTACTGCATGAGCATAATAACATTGAACGATAGCGATCTTATCATCTACATCAGCGCTTCTCAAACCTCTCCTGAAATACCACTTGTTCTGCATACTGTAGATCTCTCCCTGCTCCAGCACAGGTGAGTCAAATGATCAGCTCGTTACAAACCCGTGAAGATGCTTGATGATGTGCGAATCATTTGAATCACTTGTGCAGAAGCAGGGAGAGATGTAAAACATGCGGGAAAGGTGGTTCTTCAGGAGAGGTTTGGGAAGCACTGATCTACATCATCTGTGAATGTTGATGACAACACCAAAAATTGAACTAGAAATTAAATCAATCACCTGAATATCGCCATGGAAGGCCCTTCCCGAAACTTCGAGAAAATGAGTATTCCCCGGCTGAAAGCTTTTTTTTTTTGATGGAGAGAGGGATTCCTCGCCAAGGAGCTGCACGAGACCTGAAGCGACTTAGCCTCCAAACTTTCCCATAATGCACCGGAAATGGGGCTTGATTGCAGCATCCGGGTTTTTTATTTCGTATTGGCGATAGCAAGAATTAGCTATTGAGAAAGAGTACACCCTCGTGCATGGGTTCCCCTCAAATGTATTGAGTCCGTGAACAAACAGCTTCCCTGAAATGCTCACAGCCAGCTGCTTTTGCAGACAATTTCCCAAAATTAAGCAGTTGGATTTATCAGCCCTGATCTCTCTGTATTAGTTCTACAGTAATTGGCATGCACAGTTTTTTTTTTTTTGCACTGCAGTCACATAACATCAGAGTCTAAAAACACTGCCAATGCTTGCAGCGCCCAATTGGAGAAATTTAACCGGCATGGAATATAGTCTGTTAATCAAAGGCGTTCAGCACTTGTTGAAAGCCACCCTACCAGCTGTGCTCTGACCTCGGTCAGGGGGAATTACGAGGCACTGATTTTACAAAATGTATTACAGTAGACGCAGAGATCCATCATTAGATACAGGCCAGAAATAATAACGCAAAATTCCAGACACGTGAGGTTGCCATAACTGCTCGTGTATTTATTTGGCGGTGAGGTTGCAGTAACTGCTTGCAAATTTATTTGGCAGTGTGGCTGTTAGCGGTCTGGTGGGTTCGCACAGGTCACCAGATGCGGTCACGCTCGGTGAAAACGGATTTATCTTCAACTCCGTCTGGCCGTGTTGCGTGTGCCGCTCCAGACTCGAGCGCAATCAAACGGCCAGAATACCTAATGTTTCACCTTCCATCCGCTACCCCTGCTCAAGTGAGAGAGACTGAGACAGAAAGGGAGAGATAAAATAAGGGACAGAGAAGCAGGAAGGTGTAGGAGAGAGATGGAGACAAAAGCAAGAGGGAGGATGGAGGGAGAGAAAGAGACGGGGAGGGATGAAACTAGAATTGGGGAGAGATAAAGGTCGGGGAGAGGTGCCGAGCAAGAGAGAATACGGCACAACTTAAGCCAAAGCGTGGATTGCGATACCTCTGTGTGCCATAATTTCCCACACCTAAAAGTTGAACTTCAATCCCCTAACAAACCTGACCTTATATGACCTGGACCTTTGAACTAATGACCTCTAAAATCTAATCAGTTCAGCTGGCCTCGGTGGGAAGTTACTATTTCGGTAAAAATCCCTCCAATTCTTCAGTAGATATCGTGCGGACAAGATATTTGTGCAGAAGGTGTAACGGACGTACGCACAGACAATCGAAACAGAGTACGCCTCCTGCTCCCTGTGTAAAGTGGATAAAGCAGGTGACTATCTTATTAGTATGGTGACCTTATGACATAAATAAGAAAGCACCAACCACATGAACCCAAGTTTTCAGTCTCTTACAAAGACCACAAACCATTTCAAGACTATGATTGTAAACATTTGATTAGAATGTTATTATAATGCTCTTAACAGGACATTCAAATGTTGATGTAACAGTCACCACTGGTAACTCAAAGTAAGGCTTATAATATTGACAGAACATTTCAAAAATACACAAAAATTGAGTTGTAAAATGGTGTAGTTTTTTGAGAAAAATAAAATATTCCAAATAAAAGACTGCACTCATCAAAGGGTTAGTTAACACATTTATTTGGTTGGCACCCTTTTAGAGGCAGCCGGCAGCCTAGCTTGTGGCTAGCAGAGCAGGTATGACTGGGTCTATTAGGGTAATCAAGCCCCAGCGTTGCCGCAGGGTTAATCAGAGCAGCAGGATGAGCAAGGCCTTCATCTTCACATTTTAGACCCAGGGGAATAAGCACCTGTTTAGTCAAATCAACTGTAAGTTGCTGTTGATAAAAGGGGTCAACTAAATAATCATAATGTTGTGTTTACAAGTTGCCATGGGTGTGAACTACCCCATCACAGCCGCAGGATCTCACCATTAGTGCAACACGGTTTTTATACACCATGTTAGCACAGTATAAGCATTATATCTCCTCCTCTTATTAAAGCGAAACCATATGACATTCTTACCTTAGGGAACATGATAACCATTGTAAGACATGTCTGTGTTTCACTGGAAATCTCTGTATCTGTGCACCTTGTGCTCCTATGCCTTTAATCATTATGAGAAAACGTGGGAGGAACATTCCTGGGCTTGGTTGTCATTACTGTGCACGCAGGAGGGATTGTGGATATACTCCCTCTGGGTGGGAAAAGGCTTGCGGGGAGCGTTGGTTGCTAACTTGCTAGCTAGCTCCAGCAATGGCTGGTGCAAAGAAACACACAATTGAAATGTAACCATAAGCTGACGGACCTCATTTACAAACAGGAGGATACACTGCAATTGTTTTCCCTGGCAAATAACAGATATAGATATCAAGAGAAAAACTGGACTGGAAATGGAAAAAAAATGGAGTTGAGCACAAAAGAGGTCACACCTGGTTGTAAAATCAGGGCCTTGGGAACAGCTAGAAAATTCTGCATCGCGGACCTTATGTCTCACAGTTTGCACCACTGAACGATCTCAAAGCATAACAGAAGGATAAAGTATCGAAACAAAATTACTTCAACATGTTATTTGCGTCTGCTCTTATGAATGGATTTCCGAGATGATGTCATCCTGTTTGTTGGAGATGCTGACTTCATTGTCAAATAATTGGGGCCTGTTTGCTCCCATGTTGAACAAAAATGGAAAATATAGTGAAAGGTCCTTCAAGCAAAATGAAGGAGGGAAGATGATGTTGTTGCCAACGGAGCCTGTTTTTAGCTCTGCATGTGTCACACTTACACAAACTCACACACTCCCACGCACAAACACACACACGCATGCCTACTAGCCCACACTCCCTCTCATGTACATAGACAAAGATATCCACAGGCACACACACAGACACGGACACACAAACACACACACTAGCACACACTCTCACTCACTCACTCACTCACTCATTCACATACACTGACAAAGACAACCACACACACACACACAAACACACACACACACACAAGCTCACACTCTCACTCACTCACTCACTCACTCACATACACTGGCAAAGACAACCACACACACACACACACACACACAAAGCCATTACATAAAGGCGCACAACTAGACAGAAATCTGAAAAAGGTGTCTTGTATTTAACTGGTAAAGCACTATGCCTCCTGAGGTCTGAATTCCAGGAATTTTAAACGCCTGCAGACCATGCAATACATCACTCTACAACCTCCTGCAATGGCAAATCAAGTTTTCCCTCAAACTACGATTGCAATCTGGCAGATCGACTTGAGTAATTTAAGTTTTTTTCAACCTGGAGGATGGAAGTTTTGGAGCACTCTTCGGGACGCACCCTAGCCCATTTATTTATATATGTAAGCTTCTATGTATTCCCAAACTCTCTGGGCCCAAGTGACGCTTAATCAGTAAATAATGTGTTTACTCAGACACACCCCGTAATTAAAGTTTAACATGCACTGAAACTTTTTCCTTGTTAAGACACAGATGCAGTCAATAAGTATTTGGACAAATACCTAATTTTGTTATATTTTGGCCCCGTATTCCAGCACGTTGAAATGAAACAACAAATGTGAGGTTGAAATGTCAAATGTCAGCTTTACCGTGAGGTTATTTATGTGGATGTTATTTGGCATTACGGCCATTTTACATACATAGTGACTGTCCAAATATTTATGGACTTGGCCATAGTCAAACAGCCATCATCAGTCCTCAGTAATCAGCTCCGTCTATGCGGCACTGGGATATTTGAAGAGCATCCCCATTCAATCTGAAAAAACCTTTGACATAGAATTGCAGTGGCCATTGACAGATGTTATCTAATGCATAGAACCTTGCCCATGAAAAGCCAATTAGGTCATGCATTATTTATGTTATGATAGTAATGCTTATAAACCAATAATAAACCTTTAATAGCTTGCATTTTAATGAGATCATTGACACCATTACGAAATAATTTCTGAGTCAATCCTTATAATTAGTACAAGTATTCTAAAATTATAAAATTACTACTAGCCATAAAATATAAGGTGTTTCTATTATTCATTTTAATCCATCCAGGCTCACAAATTATTTATTTACAAATTATGATTCATGTATATCAATAGGAACATTCAGTGATCATAGTTATTGACTTAATATAATATTGAATAGTTTAATAATGCAAATAGTATTTAATACTTGTTAATTCATGGTTTTTAAACAAGAATGAAGATAGAGTTTTCCAGAAATTCAGACAGATGTTCTGCTAATCTGCCCAGTCCAGCAAAGCAAACATGCAGGTTATACCAGCACAAGAGCAATGGTGATGTCATGAGAATCAATAGGATCTGTGCATATATCTGGGCCAAACGTCAGGCACAAGCCATTAGCCTCCATTGAATGGCTAGACATAAATACATTACGACAGTGGTACTTCAGTCATGCTCACCCATTAATGTATTTTTACAGCCATAACCCTCATACATCCTGTCTGGGCCTCACCCAGCTGGCTACTACTTCATCACTCATTCCTTAAAATGGAGGCTGCTTATCTACACAGTAAAAACATTATCTAATCAACTACTTTCGTCTTCTAATGAGTCCAAAATTAATCTTTCTTTAACTCCCAAGGAAGAGGTATTGACGTGTTTTAGGTTACTGCTTGTGAAGTGAAGTGAAATGCTTTCTCTTTAGACAACTTTTGAAATGTGTCAAACCGTCTCAGTTCATAAGCAATCTTTTGCATCTTATTTAGAAAGTGACCAATAGCAGTTTTTAAATCAAAGCTGAACGTATTTTTAAAGGTTTCACAATCCTTTTTTTTTTTGGGTTTGTTTTCACAAGGTATAATATAGACAGGTGGCCGAGTATTCTTCTACAGAGCCTTACCTCAGTGGAATATCCCTCAAAATTCTGTAAGGGAGTCAGATACTGCCAAGTCTAGTTTGAAATTGCACCTTGGAGATCAGGCTAATTTGTAATCACTTAATGTCTGGAGACAGGGCAGGCCTACCTCTGTAGCCTACATTTGTACGTCATGCACTGAAAACAAGCATTGCAAAGGGTCTTTTATTCTGGTGGCACACATGGATATTTCAGTTAAAATGTGGCTTAAGACAGTAAATACTTCAAACATGAAATGTGCCCAATTAGGACAAATTAGCAGCTTATTAACTACAATTGCAGTTATGGTTGGAACAAAAACTAGCATACACAGGGGTGCACCGAGTTTGAGAACCACTAATCTCGCAGATAACAAAAAAACTGCTGCGATTTAGGTCTCTGGTGCCAGAGAGTGCATTTCTTTATTGATCTCCATTCAAAACTATGACTTAACTCCAGCAAATATACAATATTGTCATACTTTAAAATTCTGACATTTCAACACACGGAATTATTTACTCTCTTAAAGAGACTAAAATATAATTAATTTTTTTTGCACCCAAGAAGTTGTGACATTTTTCCAACCCTGTTCATTCCTTCCAATTTGTGCATCCACAGTAAACAAGAGAGATTCACTGTCAAACACTACTGCCTTGATGTGCTGGCTTATTGCGCCAACTGAGCATCTCGAATAGGAATCCATTGACTTGGTAAGTGACGGCTGTCCTCAATTTCTGTTGTATCTCAGTGCTACCAAGAAATTGACCTTGTTGGTCATGAAAATCCAAACCCTGTGCCAAACAGATGAGGATGGGCTCCCCATTGAGTCTGGATCATCCCAACATTTCTGTCCCCACCCAGAGAGGTAATCTCGGCCACTGCTGCCCTCGGCTTGCTTTAGTGGGGGTTTGGGCCACAGTCCACTTCTAGGGCATATTGCGACAAATGTTAGAAAAATTCCAGCATACAAATAAATTTGATTTCATTTGATTTAATCTAGTAATCTCCACATAAACAAAAACAACAAAAACAATATGAGAAAAATGTTCTGTGAAATCGCAATGGAATTTTTCCTTCCCCCTGCAATGGTAAGACTCAATACTCTGGCTCTCCTGTCACAGAACATGCCTCAAAACATGCATGTAAGTCGATGTTATGCCAGTCCCATGTTACATATGGGATAGTGTAAATTTAATGTTATATCGCACATTACACGCTGAATACTACTGTAAATATCTGGGGTTTGTAAGCTTATTCAGAGAGGGCTGGTTTAGGTTCATGCTTCCATTTAAATTAATCCATTACACACCAGATTCTACATATCAACCTGATAGCAGTGGCAACCAACCCTGTTCCTGGAGATCCATCAGCCAGTGGGTTTTCACTCCAACCCCTACATTGCTCTCCTCAGTCCACAGCTACAGATCTTGCAGAGCTTTATAATGAATAGATCCAGGTGTGCTAAATTGCGTTTAAATTGAAAACCCACAGGAAGGTAGATCTCCAGGAAATGGGTTGGTTATCATGGCTCTGGAGTCTTTGCTAAAGACTCAAATTAGAAGAATCAAATGAGTTACTGCTCGGCTAGAGTCAAACTGTGCACCTTCTTCAGCCCTATATATTATAACGTATCCTCTACAAAATATAAATCATTGTATCTCACCTGTCCTTTTGGACAGAATGTGATAACACATGCAGGCAGTCAAACTCTGTTATGCTGCAGATATTTTCCAGAAATCTTTAAAGACAAAGCACAGCTCTATTATTGTAAGGGTCTGCTTCTCTGGCCTCTGAGAGCAAGAGGTTTGTGTGGTTTTTCTACTCTTAATCAAGTCGCTAATGCAACTGATTAAGAACCCACAGAGGCTGGTAACTTCATGGGGCAATACGCAACTGGCGAATATCTGACGCTGGGTATTAGGTAGTTCAGTCACATAAGGTTCCATGTTCACCTTAATCTGGTGACCTCTGCCAGTTGATCAGGTGCTCATTATTTCCATACTAATGAAGCATACTCAAAGGTCTTCCACTGACTACACTCTATGCAAGCTTTCCTGTAGTCTATGGTAGGCTGTGGATAGGCAACATGGATGTCTAACAGGAATGAATAGGCAGTTGTGTTCATATGTGTGTGAGGCTGTGGTGATTGTCCTCAAATTCATTTCAGATTGGAGAAGCTCTGCCACACAGCGGGGTCCAAATTCCAAAATATGAATATCCATTAAAACATTATCTGATTTGGGCGCCCTGGTGGCTCATCGGTCTAAGCGCGCGTACCATAAAGGCCTTGTCCTTCCTGCAGCGACCTGGGTTCGACTCTGGCTCAGGTCATTTGCTGCATGTCTGCCCCCATTCTTCTCCCCAACTTTCCTGTCTCTCTACACAGTACAACTGTCAAATAAAGGAAAAAATCTTTAAAAAAAAAAAAACATCATCCGATTACAGTTAACTCACCATTTGGCTCAATATCCTGAACTGTGGTTTTAGACCAAGTGTGTTTGATGCAAATCTGGCCGCTGACTTCAGCTTAAAAAGTCAAAACAAACTCTGCTCCAAAAACAGGTGCATCTTTAGACAGAGGGCAGTGAATCATGGGAAAAAGAACCTTCAGCAAGACTGCAAAGGATCAGATGAAAAATAACTTCCAGCCAGAATGCAATGAATCATGGGTAAAAGAACCATCAGCCAGAGTGTAAAGAATGTTGGGAAGAGGATCCTCTAACCAGAGAGCAATGAATCTATCCAGGGGGTGCAGGAGAGGGGTTCAGCAGTTTTGTACACCTCCTGTCTCCTTCTCCACGTCACCACCATCTTTACATCTCTGTAAACCCAACCATCCTGCCTCACAGCAAACTGCCCAAACCTACTGACTTAGGAGGGAAGTTATTTCCCATAAAAGGTCAAACGCTCTCCCTCGGTTGTGATAGGTAGGCACATGCGTGTCTGCGCACAATGCAAAAGAGTCAACGAATGGAGAGGGAGACAGAAAAAGTAAAAAAAAAGTGAAATTATGAGTGATTAAAGAAAGGAATGAATACCTAAAGAACACGAGGGTCTCCAGGAATGAGGTAGGCTTGGAGGATGGGTTTGGGGGGGTCCTACCCCACAGCCACACTCTAGGAATTCCCATACCTCATGTTGTAGGAAGGCGGACTGTCAAAGTTCAGGTCCCAGGGGAGCTCAGCCAGATGTTGGGAACGGCAACACAGATCACCTAACCTCAGACAACACCCCCCGCCAAAGAATTACTCAAGTGATTAATTAAACGGGTGGGGGGTGGGATCTTTGCGGCGTGGCCAGCTACAGTCCCGAAACTGTAGATGCTTACAGAAAGCCCGAGGCCAGACTAATGGCTTCTATTCTGCACCTTCACTCAGCCTGTAATCAACATTTAAACACATTCCAGTGGCCCTATCGCATCGCTCCTGTCCTTCACATTACACTCTGGGTCACCGCTAATCGTGCTTCGAAAACAAGGGCCTGTGAATCAGTTTTGATTCTGTGTTATGTTCAAAATTTTGACATTGTCGCCAAGAACTGACATAGTGATATCTTATTTTTTTCACTTATTCTGGCCCTGGTTGTCACTGGGGCTGTGATGGTTGAGTGGATAAGGTATTGAGTTACCAAGCAAATAAGGTTTCCCCTCTCAGTTCTGAACCATAAACGTTCCCCTAGGTTCTTGAGCCCTGAGCCTCTGGCTCAGAAAATGCTTGAAAATGACATGCCCAATATGAACTTCAGTATATCTCTGCAACAACTAGGTCTATTTGAATAATCTTGGTATCATAATAAAGGCAACACCATGTTTGTAGACATAAACATCAGTACATTTGTCACTGGGTTAGATTAAATAAAGATGGAAAACAGCCCAAACCCTCTATAAAACAATAGCACAACATCTGCAAATTACATCAGCAAAGACTGATGCTAATAAACTGAAGCAAACCAAAGTTGGAGAGGTTTTACTAGTGGCATGTACAGACATAGCCTCCAAATTTTCTATTTGGGCACACTGGTGGTACCATCTGTGCCATTGGAAATTTCCAGGAACCAAACTGTAAATCTCATTTAATTTCACTTATGTCATTATCAATACTCATCCATCTATATACAACTGTTTGCGCTTTGTTTTTTAAAAACCAACCAGACATCTATATAGCTTCTGATTCAAATAAAACCACATAAGTGAAAGGAATTTTTACTCCAACTGGAGCAGATTTATTCACTAGGTCACATGCAATAGAATTAAATGGTTGAAACATAATTAAAAGCACAGGCAGAAACAACAATCACTTTGCAGTCATACAACATGCTGGCAAGAACTTGGAACATCAAATACTATAAAGGTTTATTTTCCTGTCTGCCATTCCATGCAGCAGTGAAATAGTTAATATTAATACCCGAACTGAAAGAAATTGACAGAAACAGAACTCTGTGCAAAAGTGTGCCAGTGCGTATTCGGCATTCAGCATTAGTCAGACACTTTACCATACACAGCACAATATTTCCGGAGTTAGTGAATTCTGATGACTGACATCTCTGTCAAACAGTCAGAGACTAAAGAATGGAGGATACGTCCAGAAATCCATGGCAACAACACCATGCACCGACAGCAAGGAAGAGAATATATGGTGTGCGTAGCAGACTCGCTTTCCTACCCTTCATTAGAAAGCCCCTCCTGTTCTTGAAAATAGCTGGGGACTGTCCGCAATTGTTTTAAAAGCGATAAGGAGACTTTGGAGTAAATATTAGCAGCTTTGTTATACCCTCAAACTCAACTTTGATCGCAAGACAGTTGAGGTACGACATAATTTATGGTTACGTGCAGTTTGTTTTTGCTCTTTGTCGGCTGTTAATTCAGTGAATTTGGTCATGGAACAAAAAGCCTTACATGGTTAGAATCTGTAGAGTCTGTGCTTTTATGCGATACATTGCTTGGACAGTAGAATGAAGTTGCGGATTTGCTAGTACCACATACGTGACACATACACCGTTTACGCATCTTTGCTACAAGCTCATTTAGTAGCTTGGTGGTGGTATTGTGTTTTGGTAAAAATGGTTATTTTGAGCTTTTAGCCGAGTTTCTTCCCATTAAGTGGGCGTAGACTTAACATGACTATGTTGCTTCATGCTTACAGTGCCCTTGTATGGTGTTTGGTTGTGAGCTGCGCCAATGCCCCCAGCACCGGGCGCATTCAAGTTCAAGAGGCAAGCTGATCCCTTTACGATTTCCGGAAATTAACTCCAAATAAGTCTCAAAGAGGCTAAGATTTGACCTTGTTTTGACTGAAGGCATGACTACACTATCATGTTTTCATTTTAAAACACATAACTTAAGCTATGTATTCTCCCAGTGTCCACACTACTCTGGAAATTTCGAAACCCTTTGATGGCGATTTTTGAAAATTCTGCTGACCTCATTTTAGCTTCAAAACTATAGAATTACATTTCAATGTGAACAAAGATTGTTTTCGTTTAAAACTGCTGCTTTAAAAGTGTTAGTGTTGATGTAGCCGTGATTGGTTGCATTAGAGTGCTTGGTATACAACATTGCAATCCACCTTAGTGACCTCATGCCTTAAAAGATTATCTTAACAATGACTGTACTGAAAACAGTGATGGCATACAACATCAATTAAAAATGACCCATTTCAGGAACAATCAAAGCTGGATTTAAAACACAAAGGTGATGTTTTGAATCAAAATAAGAAATTATTCCTGCCTACAGTCAAGAATGATACATACAGCTATCAAGCAGTCCAGGGTAGAAGCAAGACAGGGTTAAATCTCTCTCCTGCCCCAATAAATGTTGGTCCTCGTTTGTTCACTTCGGAGCATAAATCAAATTGGAAAAGCTCTAGATTACATCGAGAGCTCAACTTAATCCTGTACATAGAACCCTCCACAGATTCAAATGAATTTGTCACAGAAACTGAGATTTCTATTTCTGGATGAAATTACAATTCAAAAAAAGAAAAAAAAACATGAATAGTTTGTGTGCTCTTTTGGCAGAACAACAAAAAAGAATTAATTAACCACCGAAATGTTACAGTTTTGGGGATTAAAGATCAGGCTTTGCTGGATTTCATGGAACTTAAGCCACCAATTTCACTGCTCAACTACAATTGAAAAAATGTAAACATCTGTTTGAAGAAACATCCATGCATTTTAGAGCATGAAAATAAGTTGGGTCTGTGCAGTTACAAAAAGCCTTTCAGCACTGGAGCACCAGGCAATGATAAAACAGATAAACTGCAGCGCAAACAGACTTGGGACTGTCGATTTAAATGTCCAAATGTATAACACATTGAGTCTGAGCTGTATGAGCATGCACAGGGAGGCCGTATTGGGATAAAAGTCAAACACCTGAACCATTTAGCTGCAACTGAGCCACATTTACAACCTCATCCTTAAAACAAAACATTTGAATAAAATAAAATAAATGCATGTGACCATAAGTGAGGGTTGCAATGTAGAATGACCACTAAATCGAGAGCTTCGCTTTTATGCTCAACTCCCTGTTCACCAAAACGAACCGGTACAATGCCCACTTCTCTGTAGACAATGCAGCAATCTGTCAGTCGCGCTTCATACTACCCTCACTTATGAACAAGACCCCATGATACTTGAACTACTTCACTTGGAGTAGCAACTCACCCCCGCTTGACGGGGACAATCCACCTTCTTCCAGGAGAGAACCAAAGCCTCAGATTTGGAGGTTCCGATCCTCATTCTGACCGCTTCGCACTCAGCTGCAAACTGCTCCAGTATGCATTGGAGATCACAGCGTGATGAAGCCAGCGGGACAAACTCATCTGCAAACAGCAGAGATGCAATCCTGGGGCTACTAAACTGGACACCCTCCAAACCTCGGCCGCGCCTTAATATCGTATCAATGTAAATCATGAACAAATTAGGTGGCACACCCTTGGTGGAGTCCAACACCAACTGGAAACAAGTCTGACTCAATGCCGAGAATGGGGACACAACTCTGGCTTTGGTTGTGCAGGGATCGAATGGCTCGACTTAAAGGCTCTGGAGCCCCATACTCCCATAGCAACCCCCACAGGACTGGCATTAACAACCTTCAAGCCACAGGTCACTGCAGCCGCTTCCACGATGGAAAATTTGAACAGGGTCCCCTTGGACTCCATGTCCCCAGCCTCTCCTGGGATATGGGAAAAGCTCTTCCTGAGCTGTGAGTTGAAAATAATCCAGAAAGAGTCCTCTACCAAACTTTCCCAGTCAACCCTAACTTCACGTTTAGGCTTCTCAGGTCTGTCCGGCAAGTCTTTGCCGCCATCTGATCCAACTCAACACCAGGTGGTGATCACTTGTCAGCTCTGCCTCCTCTTCACCCAAGTGTCCAACACATACAGCCGCAGATCTGATGAAACAATGACAAAATCAATCATGAACCTTAGGCTGAGGGTGTTCTGGTATTAAGTACACTTATGAACACCCTTATGTTCAAACATGGTGTTTGGTATGGATAATTCATGACTAGCACAGAAACCCAATAAACAAAACTCCACTTGGGATCAGATTAGGGAGGCCGTTCCTCCCAATCACTCCCCTCCAAGTGTCTCCATTGTTGCCCACGTAAGCTTTGAAGTCTCCCAGCAGAACAATGGAATTCCCAGTAGAAGCTTTTTCCAGGAACCCAACCAGGGACTCCAAGAAGTCTGCATACTCCAAACTGCTGTTTGGTGCGTAAGCACAAACAACAGTCAGAGCATTCCCTGCCGCAATCTGCAAGCAAATTTCAGAGACCATCTCGTTCACGGGGATGAACTCCAACATGATGGCACTCAGCCAAGGGGACACAAGTATCCCTACGCCTACTCGCCGCCTCTCACCTTGGACAACTCCAGGAAAGGAGAGAGTCCAACCCCTATCAAGGAGCTTGGTTCCGGAGCCAGAGATGTGCGTAGAGGTGAGTCTGACTATAACTAGCCAGTACCGCTCAATCTTCTGCACAATCTCCAGCTCCTTCCCTGCCAGTGTGGTGACGTTCCATGTCCCAAGAGCCCGATTCCATGACCATGGCTAGAACGCAAGGGCCTCCGCCCCTGTCTGCCACCCAGTCTACAAAGCAGCCAACTCCTATGCCTCTCCTCGTGGGTGGTGAGCCCACGTGGAGGCAGCTCCCCTTAGCCTCTTCGGGCTGAGCCCAGCCACATCCTGGGAAAAACCCGGCCACCGGGCGCTTGCTTTTGAACTCCCCTCCTAGGCCTGGCCCCAGGAGGGGGCTTCCGAGTCCCTAATCCGGGCTAACACCACCTCGAGTGGAGTCAGTTGAGGTGGTTCGGGCATCTTGCCCGGATGCCTCCTGGAGACCTCCCTTTAGAGGTTTTCCAGGCATGTCTAACTGAGAGGAGGCCCTGAGGCAAGCCCAGGACATGCTGGAGAGACTATATCTCTCAGCTGGCCTGGGAACGGCTTGGGGTTCCCCAGGTAGAGTTGGAAGAAATGGCTGGGGAGGGGGGGCACCTGGACCTCTCTCCTTAGTCTATTACCCCCACGACCCGGCCCTGGATAAGCGGTGGAAAGTGGATGGATGGATGGATGGATGAAATAAATGTCTTTCATACACATACAGTGAGCACCATAATAACTAGAGCAGTGAAACATTTTTTGCTATTTTAGTCCTGTTGGCCAAGTCAGCCACCATATCTGAGTCCATTTGAGCAAACACTTTTTCTCCTGAAGAGATGATTGAGGGCAAAAAGTCCCCGAAATAAGCAGAAAATGAAGATGTCTGCAGTACAGGCCTGGTGAAGCATCACCAGGTGAGGTATCTAGGGTCTGGTGATGTCTATGTGCTACAGGCTTAAAGCAGTGATTACATGCTAAGTATATGCGACAAGATGTCAAAAATGCTCACTTCACTCTATATTTCCATATGGTTTATCTGATATGGGTAAAAACACCCTCAAATTAAAGCAGACTGACTGCACGTCATCTCACTGTGTTCTTTCATACTCAAAATGCTGGCATGCAGACGCAAAATTAATAATATATGTCACTGTCCAATGAATTATAATAATGTGCTCACTATAGGTATTAAACTGCAACTATCTGAGCCCTAAGAGGTTGGAGAGGAGTTTACACATGATCAAACCTTCAGATTCTGTTGCTCTACAAGACCAGGGCTGAAGATAACTGCACCAGGATATGCTCCAGCTCCTACCACTGACACCATGCCGCAAACCATTTAAGCCTGAAATTCTCATATAATTAGCCTTAATTAGTCCTTAAAAATTCACAAATCTCAACAGTGGTCTGTAATGGCCAAGTGGTTCAGCCATTGAACTTGAAATCCAATGGGGTCCCCCCATGCAGGTTTGGACCCTGATAACTGAGTTTATTGATTAGTGACTGAGGAATTTAAAGGCCCCTGAGAATTTACAAATCACTTAGCAACCTCCTGGTCTTTAACCCAAAGAAGGGAATGATTGTACACGAGATTGAAGACCCTTGGGTTACAAAGCACTTGTAGTAAGTGGAACAAAACTGGACCTTCATGCTTCACTCTCCTAAAAACCAAAATGCAGTTTGTTGTTCAATTACCTTCAAGGCAAGGCAACATGTTTGTTGACAGTGGGACCGTTATTATCCCAGATATGCTTCTGCTTTTCAAATCCGGTTTCCCAGAGTTGGTTCCAACTTTTCTCACAGTGCAGGCGCTTAAGGGTGATCCTTTTGGAAATGTTTGAGAGGTGAAACTGTGCTGCATACATGGGGTCTCCCCCATGCTATGACCATGGATGTAAATGTGACGGCCTGGGGGAGGGGGGGGCTCTTTCCCGCCGGAGGGGTGCAGAATGCAGATGACGACTGTGCAGAGCCCCAGACTGAGGCCTCCAGGGGCAGAGGTGCACCGTTTGCCAACTACTACAACCGGCCAAATGCCTGGGACTCCAACAGCCCTGGATTTTATTATTATCGCAACTAGGCTTTAATTCCTCACTTTAGTGCCCATAAAAGGTTAGGGCATTCTATGGAAAAAAAAAAAGATGAAGAAAATCCAGAAAATTTTATGGTAACCGCCTTCCAACCATCCCTCCTCTTCTGTAAAGTTAAAGTAAAATATGATATGAAGATATATCATTTGGCAATCCAATGCTCAAGGTTTAGGCCATATAACTGCCTCTTGTGATTTTCTAAAGAGGAATTAGCTTAACCAACTGTTATTGTGCAAATAAGCAGCCTGCATTCATTCCATATTCTATGAACTCAGAGTCGTTGTAAGATGATTGTAAGGAAACCAAGGAACCAGCGCAAAGACACCCGGCAAAAGACGCCACAACAGAAGCAATATGATATACAGCATATCTGACCGAACTAAATCTTTTGATGAAATTTTAGAAGGGAGGCGAGTCGATTTGACTGACTTTAAAGGTGAATGTTAACACATCCGAATCTGCAATGAACACAGCTGGCATTCCTGCTATTGGTGGCCAACAGAACATCAAACATAGTCTTTTGAACTGAGAGTCTGTTGTCCTAGAGAATGCTGAGATATTATTCACTTATGTGGTTATTTTCCGTTGTTACGATGGTGCTGCACTTCCGTTACAAATGGCCCACACATTGGACAATATTTTCATTTTTGTTAAAATGACACACAAACCCACTTCACTTATAACGCACAAATGGATGCTTTTCGTTGAAAATTTGTCAGCATTTAATCTCATTACCCTTGCGTAATTCCAAAAGAAGTGAAAAACGTTTGCAATTGAGCCAGTTCGTCCCTATTCAGCGGAGTTCCAAATTCCATGTGACGGTATGACACTGTAACACAACATGGAGATAAGGAATGAAAAACTATTTTTCCCCCATACTGGTAACAAGCCATATTAAGCACTATCCCTCTTTCTTATCCATTTAGATGGCAAATTCATCATCTGTTGCCGGTCTCCAGTCTCTAATTTTATTCTCTCAGTGAAGGGGCTTTCACATATGCTGTACGATGGGTATACAACAGGTCTATAACAAAATGTGAGATAATTCATGAGACACTTGAGAGTACGTCCTACGAAATTAGTGTATTCTACAATGAAAAAAGCTCTCATAGACCCCCGTCGTAGAATTTTCAATATGTTCAAAACATTTTCGGCATAGTACACCGTTATAAACTGACTGAATTTAACAGTTAATTTAACACATTGTTTCTGGGTTATTTTAACTGTAAGTACGTGCATTTAACTGTGGTTTACACTTAACATACACGGAACTCTGTTTCAAACTTATTGTTAAATTACAGTTATAATAACTGGCAAAAAAGGTGCCAGTTAAATTAAGCGGCCTTCCCAGGTACAAAATGAATTTTTTCAATTTCTCTCTTTTTTCTCTTTAAAGTTCACTAAGATGTGTACTTTTAGAAAATCAAAACATATTTTCATTAATTTCATCAATTTTGTTAAAAAATGACTTTTTTAAGCTTTCCCACTTCAAATAATTTTATGTCAGCTAAAGTCTGGCGACTTTCAACACTTGTGGCGCTGATAATTTATTTTTTTCTCAACTAAATTGCCTCAAATTTTGACCGTAGACTTGTTGGTCATTTCTGCATGCAATCACATTGGCTCTTCTGATAGGGGCAAAGGTATCAATTTCATGGGAGTGTATGTGTCATCCAACTGACCCATTTTAGGAATTTTTTTAGAAAAACCACTAGGAAAAAAAAAACCCAATATATCAAAAAATCCTCAGGTGATTGCATAGATATGACATACATCTAACAGAGAAAAAAAGAATTAAGTGATTTGGTCGGGTGGTTAGGGAGTAAGGCTTGCCACAATGCGGGCCTTGATTTTGCTTATTAACACCAGTTCTGTGGTAACAATGTAAATAAAAACCAATGTAATGGTACATTTTTTTGATGAACTAATAAATTGTAATGTTATTATACCCATATTTGTGCTAGAACAAGGTAAATCAAATGAACCTGGGAAGACCCCTGAACTGGCAAAACAGGTGCAAGTTTAAAACAGTGTAGGTGATTCTCTGTCAGGCCTATTTCACAAGTTTGTCATGCGGTGCCCTACAAAGTTGTTCGATTGTTAGGTTAAACCTACAAATTTTGTTTGATTTTTGGGGTCATCTGAGGTCCTTATTATCTTTGGAATTTCCTATGATACACCTACAGTCATCCTACATTAAACCCACGACAGTCCTACGAACGTTCCCCCATTGTACGTCCTCTCTGCGACTGTCATGAGTTGATCAAACGATTACAATTTTATCCCATGTTAGTGGCACGGCTGTCTTGAAAATTTTTATGACATAGTTTCCGACAGCAGTAGTAGGACACATATTGTTATGTGACCTCTACCACACAACCTTCAAAACCTCTCCCAAATATACCTCAGTCCCTTCTGTCATGGACCCGCTAAAATCGCACTACATAAAAAATCATGCAACGTATGTGAAAGTCCCTTAACTGTGCTGTTTCAAGTACGTGGCGAGGTAGTGAAAATACGCAGTGCAAAATGAATGATGGTTGCCGAAACTTGAACTTGTCTATACTGGACTGAACTATGTAAATGATGCCCCTTGTGATGTCGAAAAGGATAAAAAATCACGACAGGTTTTTTAAGAACATGATTTCTTTGGAAACCAAAACACCAGCAACAACCCTAATTTCACATTTTTTCAGATGATGGGCAGAGGGCAGAACAACTTTTATGCCTAAGTGCAAGGAAGAATTATGATTTACATCCAACGTAATAGGGGACCTTTAAGTTGTTGCACCTTCATAAAGGTCGCATGGAGTAGAATGAAAAACTGAGGGATGAGAGGGCAAGGTGAAGGAAGAGGGATAATAAAGGAGATTGATATGTGAATATGTGAGTTTTGAGTTGTTGTGCTAGTGTTTTGGTGTAACAGGAAAAAAACACACAGTGAATTATTAAAAATAAACTTTTTTCACTTTAAGGGAATTTTCTTTGCCACGCGATGGTTGAGAGTCAGTTTTTTTTTTTGTATTCTGAGAGCATAGCCAATCTTTTGCCAGGCCTGCATTTATCCATTCATTATCTGTATTTCTGATCAGGGTAGCAGGAGGGCTGGGGCCTTTCCCAGCATCCAATGAGCAAGGGGCAGGAATTCACGCTGGACTCTATACATGTCTACTGCAGGGTTTAGCACGCACATCCTTGTACTTAAATCTTTGTGAGGACATTACATTGACTACCATTCATTCTTTCTATGTCCTTATAGCTTTTCCCTAGTCTTAACAATAAGCAACACATGCCTAACCCAAACCCTTACCCTAACCTTAACCTCTCCCTAATTCTAACCTTAACTCATAAGTCAGAATTTACCTTTGTAGTTGTGAGGACATTTGAAAATGTCCTCATTTGCCAATAATGTCCCCACTCTGCAGGAAAGGAAAAGCAGTTTTTGGTTCTCACTTTGTAGCATGTACAAGAACACACACTCCTCTCTATGGGCAATTCAGAGTTTCCCAGGTAACCTGACGTGCATGTCATTTGACTGTAAAGACAAACATAATATTCCGAAAGAAGCCCATATGAACGCAATCTGCCCCAAACTGGCCCAGGCTAAATTTGAAATCATGACTGTCTTGCTTTAAGGTGAATGTGCTGCACAAAAATAAAAGAATATGGCAACATTACATCATAGAAACCTTAATACTATTAAGGTATGCAATACAACATATTTCAACATGAAGTCAAATTTTGCATGCAAAATCATAATTCATAAATGCAAGTAAGATGCTCATGCAGCAGTTGTCATGTTCTTGGTACGCGCAGGACATTGTTGGGAGCAGTGGTCTCACTAGAAAGCCTTTGTGGGTCATGAACTCTGCTCACAAAGCAATAAATAAATGAATTAAAAAAAAGTAAACTTGGCTTTTGCAGCCATTGCATTCCTTACCTCTTAAGAATTTATTATGGCCATTTTTTTTGTAGACGGATGAGAAGTTTCCATTTACAGCTGCAGTGCACCCTCTTGTGACCAGAAAAAGACACTCTCCCTTCAGTTAAAAAATTGTGAATTTGGTGCAAACAACACTGAAATGAATAGCTTCAAAATACGCAGGATGCACTGTTTTCATTTTCTTGATTTTTTTTTTGTTTCCTACCTCATATATTTCAAAATATTGGAATGGATATTGATGGAAATAATCAAAAAAAAAAAAAAAAAAAAAAGACAGCCCACTCCTAAAATACATACATTAAAGGTAATTTATACAAGATTCAGAGAAATTCGGAAAGTTTTACCCCATCTACTGTGTTGGGCGAATTGCAGGCGAGAACTACCTAAAGCACACAGTCCCTCAATGGGTTGCCATCACCAAGGAATATTGCTTCATTATTGCCAATGGACTTCATATTGTTAGCCTCCTAGCATAATTGCCTATCTAATTTAAGTTTTTAATTTAAAAAATAATTTATTATTTAAGAAAATGGACTTTATTCATGTTTTAAGGATTTGAGAAACGAGGAAAAAACACTTTTTGCCTTCAAACCCAGCTAATAAACCAAAGTCTAAACCCTATGTAGCAAATCTTCGCATATATAAAGGCTGGCATGGCTAGCGGGAAAACCTTAAATTAAAGTGAAAGAGAACTTTTGCACAAAACCAATGTCAAATAAAAGAGTGATCCATATGCAGTCCAGAGTTTATGACTAGGTTTTTTTTTTTTTATTTTTCTATAAAGTTGTTCAATGGTTCAAATAACAAAAATGCAACAAAACAATAAAAAAAAAAAATGGAGGACAGCATATTTCCATCCCTTCAAAAGGTTTAGCCAATGAGAGGCGGAGGAATGCTTTGGCAGTCACATGACAGTGACATTGACTCACCATAACTTAACCAAAGTTTCTAAAGGCTCAACTCATTTTGTACTACATTCCCACATGTTTTAGGCTGTTTGCCAACATAAATTGGTTAACGTGCTAGTGCACCCCCCGCCCCCAGTTTCTGTGTTGGTTGTCTTGCAAAAGGAGATTAATTTATGATCTTTTTTCTCTCATTGGTAGTTTTTTCTCTACAAAGTATGCCTGAGTGAAACCTTGAGGGTTACAGGACTTTTCGTCCCTGGACTCTTCGTTCCCAAGAACTTATCGTCTCCAGATTTGTCGTCCCTTAATGATAGCAAAACATGCCACCATTGTTGACAGACAGATGGATGGACAGACGAGGGACGGATCGCCATGAAGTGAGAACTGCCCTGGTGTCTGACTGACGAAAATATGAAATTATTTGGGGAAATTACGGATGCCGCATCCACCAAGCTAAAGAGGAGAAGGACCGTCCAGCTTTTTATCAGTGCTCAGATCAAGAGCCAGCATCCATTGTAGTGTGGGGGTGCATTCTTGCACATGGCATGGGAAACTTGCACATCTGTGAAGACACTATTAATGCCAAACAATATATGCAGGCTTTGGAGTTTCATATGCATGTACTGCCATCCAGACATCTTTCATGGGGAAGGCCTTGCTTATTTCAGCAAAATATTTGCCAAACACAACATTTTGCGTGTATTACGACAACATGGGCTCTAATTTCTTGGCGCAGCGCAGGGTGGCGCAGCCCGCGCAGTGGTAATTTCGTCCGGCGCAGCTCGCACAGGGGTAATTTCGTCCCGTGTGCAGCCACTTTGGCAATTTGGTGGACAGACGTGCGCCGAGATAGGTGTTGCGGTGCAGTAGGGGGAGGTGTCACATATTCATCATGACGCAGTGACAATTTTGTGGCAAAAGGCTCCACTGAAAGTGCGCAGAGAGCTCGCCAGCTCCAACCTGGTTTACTTTCTGTGCAGTGGTAATTTGGCTGACTGGCGCACGGTGCGCACACGTCACCGAAACCTCACAGGCAGGTTTCCAGAATGTCAGGCACATTTCAATGCAATTAATAATTACAGCAACCACTATTTAATGTAACTATCTGAATCAGGACATAAATTATAGTATCTATATTGATTGTCCTGATATCAGATCAAAGGCGGTTGGCACGCATAATGGAAACTCGACCTGGCTTAATCAACGCAGCTGAATCTGTAATGCAAATGAATGACTTCACATCTTTCTCAGCCAACCACAGACTGCCTCGGCATCAGGTAGTGCGTATATATCCGGCTTCTCTCATCTCAAAAAATGCAAAAGAAAAGAGAAAAAGAGAGACGCTTGGCAATGCGTCCTTTACACACTGGTGCTTCTGATTTCATCCGCGTCACGCATGGTATCGGTTTATGTTTTGATCTGTGCACACTACTTATCTTTATTACACGGGGTTTAAATATAGGTTACTAAATATGAGTGTATTTATTAGTGGGAAAATATGTTTGCCTTACCCGTAATGCCAACCTCAATCCCTCCAAAGCCCTCGACACTGACGGCTGAGAGGGTGGAGGACGCAATGTCCTCCGCCGAGCTCATGGCCACGCTGGTGGAGGGGCCGCCACCGGAGGCCATTTACCCCTTTTCCACCAAAAAGAACCTGGTGCTAGTGCCGTGCTGGTGCTAGTGCCAGTGCTTAGTTGGTTCAACCCACGAACCTCCTAAGAACCTGTTTGCATTTCCATCGCCGAGGAGCCAAATCAGAGCCACGCGATCACGTCATTGTAATTTAAGACCAACAGATCAGGAGAAAATAAACTTCGTTCGAGACCTGCATTTCTCTCAGCAGTGCTCACGTAACAGCTGGCAATACAGAAATAGAGTATGTGCTGTGGGAAACCACAAATAAAAATTTATAACAAAAATAATGATTGCGTTCTATGCTCAGTAAAGCCGCTTGCACACTGGACGCGAAACAAATTTTTCGCACGACTGATTACATTCAAAGTCAATGCAGAGATGCGAATACACACGTGACTTTGAATGTAATCTGTCGTGCGAAAAATTCGTTTCGCATCCAGTGTGCAAGCGGCTTAATACTATTATTGTCACTTACAGTAGGTTTTATCATTTTTAGTGGGGGAAAGGAATACGGCCTGATTCCTATGATCTCGTACTGAGTTAAGATCACATATTGAAAATAAATGTGTAACGTATCTTGCATTGTTGTCCATGCATGTTAATCCCAAAATTTTAAGCAGCAACGGGGTGTAATAATAGGAACACGCTAGCCATCGTTTCTCTTCCCAATGATGCTGGCAGAAGAAATAAATGAGCAACCATTGTATTTCATTCCAACTTCATAAGTTTGAATGATCTGATGTAGTTTCATTTTGAAATTCCATTCAAGTTCGCTATGGTAATAATTCGCGAATGCCCTAGCTAGCCAGCTAACTCATATTCGTAATGCTTAATATAGACGTAAGCGGTGCAGAAAACATGCCTGAAGCAGCAAAGTAAAATGCAACATTAACGCATCATGCAGATATAGGACAGAGGCTTCTTTATTCCAACATTTTAAAGGTGAGGAGAGGAGCTCATTTGATTGGTGAAGATTTGACTCGGCTGTGTTAAACCCACTCACGCCTTCTCTCCTCCCTCTTTGCCACTTGCGCTGGCAGGAGGGACTGAGGCGGGACAGAGGACTACTTGCGCCGGGCACGAAATTGCAAAATACACCTGGATACACCCCGTTGGCGCGGCGCTCCCCCCATTCACCGCGCCTGCGCCTGGTCAACGAATTTAGAGCCCCATGGCTCTATAGTAAAAGAGGCTGTCACCCACTGAAAATATTTAGCGCATTATGAAATTTATTATGAAAAAAACATGACAAAGGAGTCTGCAAGGTGTTGATTAGGTGAAGGCCCATATCAAGCAAGAAAGGAAAACATGGTGCTTCCAAAACAATAGCAGTTGGTCACCTCAGTTCCCAAATGCTTTCAGAGTATTGTGAAAAGAAAAGGTAATGCAGTGCACTGGTAAACATTGCCCCTATCCCAACTTTCTTGAAACATGTTGCTGTCATAAAATTCAAAGTGAGCAAGCATTTTTCAAAAAACAATAAAATTTTTTAGTTTCAACATCTGATGTGTTGTCTGTGTACCATTTTCAATTAAATATAGGGTTTACATGGTTTGCAAATCATTGCATTCTGTTTTTATATACATTTTTCACAGCGTCCAAACATTTCTGGAAATGAGGTTGTATTTATGCCTGGATAGGAGAGGGGGACAAGAAGCATGGGCGAATGAGAGAGGGAGAGATGTGAGACGCGTTGGTGGCTGGATTCAAACCTACTTAGGCGTGTCTTATAACAAGCATGAGGCGAGTGCTGTTATTGATGAAGAGGTATGTTTACTGGTGTTCTGCACAAGTGTCTGTTGAAAATCTGAAATTTCCAAACAGTAGTGTTCTCCAAAATTAAACATTACAGGGAAATATTTGTATTCCATTTAATTTATGAATTATATGGCTTACATAGAGGCCTGCTCTTAGCATCAGCGAGGATTACCAAGAGAAACCGCAGCAGGAGAGACCACCAGCCCACAGTGCAGCCATGGCACATTCCCTAATTTGCTTTGAGCACCTGACCAGCCCATTTTTTATAAAACTACATGACATCATACCTTACAAAATTGATGAATGGTATATTGATTTCATTGTGATTTCAGCTGTCTACTGGACATAACAGTCATTTTTATATTCTAAAACTTTTCATTTCACTATTTTTGAATGTGGCTTTGCTTTGCATACTCATTTTTGCATGTGTCTGATATCTCTGCACACAGCTGTATTTTCACTGTTCTTCATTTTGACCCAAAAAGACCAAACTGATTTCTGTCCGCTTATACATCTCTACTTCCAATCTGGAACACACACACACACACACACACAAGCAAACCGTGACAAAATTAAAAATCAATGGTATTAGCCTGAGGCACTGAAAAAACACTTACCCCCCCCCCCCCCACACACAGACACACACAGACACACACACCACACACGAGTGATTGTCCTCAAAAAACCACATGCATTCCGGACACGAAGGAGCGGAAGTCCCTTCAAACCAAGCCAGATTCAATTTTGCTGCATTATTCAAAGCTTTAGCAATCAATTGCATGAACCCAGAACTCTGGAACTTGAAACCAAGCGCATTCAAAACTTGCTTCTTGCTGTTAAAGCCAGCACAGCGCTTGGTTAATTTATTACAGTAATTATGAGCTATTATGAGCAGTGAAAAAAAAACTGTTTTGTTTGCATGTAGGGAATAATCTTACGACTTGGAGTCGAGGCACGTCATGCTGATATTCCTTTCTGCAAAGTATATTTTCTACTCTGAGCTTCAGTCAGAGCGATCAAACCATGTGTGAGTCACACTGAGTTTCATAGATTTTAGGCTTGCACGTTAAAATTAGAATTATTTCTGATTGTCCATATTTTCGCTGCCAACATTTCTTCTCAGTTCATGCTTGTCGATGTAAAAAAAAAAAAAACTTCTGTAAATACAGCCTTTTGAAGTGCACATTTTGGGAATGTTTCTTTTTCTAAACTAAGTTTTTTTAAAAAGTTTCAGAGTTAAACGCCATAACCTGCGCCTCCAGAAGTCTCCCTGTCCCTATATCAGAAAGCTGACGGTAAAATGATTATACTCAGATGCTATTAGTACAGTCACTTCTTTAGTTTTATGAGTGGTTTTTCTTAATGCTTCATTTTTTTTTTAAAAATCTCAGCGAATTATCTAGAACTCCTAAGATTTCAATGAATAGAAGTTACAATTGTATAAGCATCAGAATATTTAGCGAAGAACCATGGAATCTTTTTTTTATGTTAAGCTTAACCCTTTTACCGGTTGATTTTCTTCCAGCCATACAGAACCACTTGGTGATTTTCTATTTTTTATTTTTTTTTTTTTACAAATAAACTAACAAATTAAAATAATGTAACAACAATTTCTCTCAACATCAAACCACACATTTTTTGTTTTGTATTTTTTTTAATCATATCTGTGCCTTTTTGTATTGACTGCTTTTTAACCATTTCTGTGCTTACAATGAAGACTACAGCAAGTGTATGAATGATGTTGCTCACCTGGTAACAACTGGTGACAGAAATGTTTTTTTGACCTGTAGAAGGGTTAAAGTGGTCAAAAGGGAAAGGTAGATCCACCACTAATGTTTTCTGATGAAGGTAAATTCTCAGCATGGCCCTCTGTCCTCAAACCAGCTTATTAATTGAGAACCACACAATATACTTGGACTTAACTATGGTATGTTTACAACTATCTATCTAAATATTAATTGTATTGAGATACAATTAAACAAGCAATCCTGTCTTCAGGAAGGTAAATAAAGGTTTATCATCCATCCTATCACGGACAGCTGTGTCTGTCGCGGCTCTCAAACAGGTGCCAGCAATTTGTGCTCAATTAACATGCCGGTTTGCTCCATAAAGCAATGGATAAATGGACCAAGATGAAATATGGCCTCAATTTTCTAATAAACCATTGCGAAGAAGAACATGAAAACAATAATTACAGAGACAAAGAACAAAAGAGATTTACAAATTCCCTTAAATGCTTTCTGTAGATTATTTGACTGGGGAATGGTAGGCTATGTTGTGGATACGGTACAGTGTCTGTAGTTGACTAAACATTTACAGAGTACACAGGTCCTCTTTAGTCCATAAATACTCTGCAAGCATTGATTTAACAGTGCAATTTACTGCAAAACAATTCTAAAACTGTATGCACTCACTACTCAAAATTGTGTTTGTACAGGATGATGCTGCTATTACATGTTCTGTGTGTAGAGGCTTCATGGTTTCTGCTGATCTGGGTTCCATGTGACCTGGTTCCTCATCATCCGAGCTGCACAGCATCTGTGCTGGGGACTTCATATATGGTACAGTCCCTAAATATTTGGACAGTGACACAAATGTAAAGGACTTTACTTGTTTTATGCAGCACTTAGTTAAAGTACAGATTGTCTGCTGTAAAGGGGAGATATTATGAAAAACTCTCTTTTTCAGTGCTTGTGCACATACATTTTGGTGACAGGAGTGCCTACCAACCCACAAATTGTGAAATATAACAACCCAGGCATATTTTTGTGGGCTGCCTTTTTCATGAAACGTGGCATTTGGCATGGCATTCAGGCTCCCCTACCTACATCACATGCAGGCTCGGGAAAATTGTTCTGCCCCTCATCTGAATACCACCACCCACGGCTTATTTTTGTATGGCAATATCCCAGGCAATAACCTGTGGGTGTGTGGCATCCACTTTTTGTCTGACTTCTATAGCTGGCTACTAACCTGGGTCAGTACAATGCAGGACTAAAAAAAATAATAATAATAATTAATTAATTAAATATTGCATTAAAGGGGACCTATTAGACTTTTCAGAGGATATAAAGCATTGGTGGCCTGGATTTATTCTCAAGGAGAATCTGTAGCTAGCTAGCTAGGTCAGTGTTTCCAATTTTTTTTAATATTGAAACTGAATTTCAAGTGCTACTAGTAAGCTACCAATTGGCTATGAATTTAGAAACTGTTGCTAGTTTATGCTGGGTTTACACATAATGACGACAAGTCACGAATGCCACGAATCTAAATTTGTGACCGAGGATCACGAATTTGAATTGAATTTGATGATTCGGGGCAGAGGCGTCATGCGTCATTCAGTTCAGTTCTTGACAGCTTTCGTGTCGATTCGTAACGACGCCTGACAGTATGGGCTCAAGAATGGCAAGAATACACTACGAATGATGTCACGCTCTATTACGAATCACCGCTAATCACCACAAATCGACACGCTCAGTTGCGAACTCCACGAATCGAGGGTGATTCGTGACATTCGTGGAAGATTTTTTGACAGCCAAAAACATGCTCCACAGATATCACGAATGTCACGAACCGACACGCGCTGTTAAGAACCCTATTCAGATGCGTTAAGTCACGTTACAAATGTCACGAATGTGCCACGAATGACGGGAAAATGATATTCGTAACGCATCGTGCCTATGTGTAAACGCTGCTTTAGTCAGAGGCAATTTAAGAGAGACGCCGATAGGAGCAGATAGAATGGAAAGCTGTTTTAAATGGAATTTCGGCCCATTTACGATGGAGTAATGCTTCTATTCAAAATGAATGGAATTTTAGCTAACGGTTGCTGCTATACAGATGCTAACCGTGGATTAATCTTTATGGACTAAATTCCAAGAGTAGTTAAACTTTTATGTTGACTGCATGTTGCATTTCTTATTGAATGTAATGAACGTCCTTGCCCAGCCTGCAGATGTTCCTTTCCTTTCTCATTGTGTAGCTAGTGTAATAGCTAGCAAGGTAGCTTGCTGGCTGCTTGCTTGGTCATCTGTGAATAAAGACTAGTCAGTAGCTGGGGGGATATTGATATTGTCGCTATCCAATGACATGCTGCTCTGGTTGCTGGCCAATCAGAAGACAGCTTATTTAATAGAGGGGATGCCTACTCAGAATAGCCTGTTTTTCAGAGGGTTAGGAATGGCAGGAATAATATAGCCAAGAAATTACAAAATTTTATGGGTTTTTTTAGTTTTTTTTTTTTTGCTAAAAAGTTTATAAATCTTCCTTTTGGACAATCAAGTATCTTATAGCTAGGAAAAAACCGGCATAATAGGTCTCCTTTAAAATTCTGACTGAATTCTTATACTTCTGGTTTGAACCTGCTGATTAGAAGCGGCAAAGATAAGAGCTTCTTTCCGTGGTGAAAAATATCCATGGATTTTGTACATTTGGCCCTATTTTTGTCCAGAGGTAATGCAAATGCAAGAGAGAGGCTTCCACACCGCATTTAGACTTTATTTTAGGGACATGGGGGCGCTTATACACCTCAGCATGTGGTGTTTCATGATAAGCTATAAAGAAAATCTCTTATGGACTGTGTCCTATATTTATAGTGGCAAAATGGTGTGGAATATGTTCTCACTGAAAATTTCTGTTTGCACCCAGAAACATAGCGTGTTTAGAAAGGGTTGGAAGCAAAACTGCAATATTTGCCTCTGAGGTGACTTTTTTAAACTGTTGCCAGTACCTGCATAAAAATTTTGTATTTAAAATTGTGGCCTTGGGAAGTATTTTTGTGTCTGTTTCTCTGTCAAACCACTCATGACACTTAGGACCTTACGAGATAAGCATTTCATTAATATTCTGCACTGCATACGTGGATATAATGTTTAAGTGTACACAAATAAATTACCTAATTCTATCTCCTTTCTATGCCTTTAAATAAAGGAACACACAAACAGATGCAGAGGTACACATACACAAGCACACACGCACGCATGTGCAAAGACTCTTACACACACACACACACACACACACACACACACAGCTTATGTTTAATTGATATAATGAATTCATCATTAGTTTTACTTCTCTGAAGACAGTCTCTCATTATTTTTCACACAGAAAATGCTGTATTGGTCAGTGTTCTGATAAGAGATAAGCAGAGGTCAGAATGATTCAAACTTTTTTTTGTCCACACTGCAAGCTGTGTGATGGAACATAGTCAGATTGGCACCCCTATTATGTACTAATTTGTAAATACTTTCCCTTATTAGTTCTGGCCACTAGAGGATGGTAGAGATCCTCTGCCTGCCATGGATATTATAAATTCACTGCATGTATTTGCTCACAAAATTTTCGCTAAGTGTGTGGCAGTTTATTTTACATTTAATTTATTTTATATTTCATTCCCTCTCTCCTTCTCTCTTTATTTCACACAGAGAAGTGCTTCTGGCTTGCCAATGCACATCATGAGCCATGGTTAAGTGTGTGCAGACAGAAATGTGGAAGACCAAGATTTCAAATCCCCTTCTGTACATTTTGACTATTTCATATGATCCTGAGAAAGAATTTGGTGAGGCTACTTGACCGCTGTAGCACTACGTTTGCCTCCATAATGATTCCCAGTCTCTAACAGCCAAAATGCCTCTTTGCCCAAATCTTGTGGTTGTGAGGTATAATTGTTCTCTTCTGGGTTAAAAGTTGTCTTTAGGCATTAATGGACAAAAGGATGCTGAACACCTGAAATTGTCTTCAATGCCTATGTGTGAGTAAGACATTTTATCTTAGAAAGTGTTTGGATATGCTAATGGTGACTTTCAGGTCAGGCTTTACAATAGCATATGTTTACATTCATGAGTGGAGGTGGTCGCAGACAGAATCTCCAGTTATCGCAGCGACACCCACATCACCAGGCCAGAGTTAACTATCTGATTTTTGTCTGGAGCATCTATGGCCATGCTGACTTCGATTGCGAAGGTTGGACGCAGACGACTCTCAGGTTTTCAGGAGACTGTAGATGTGCGGAGCATCACGGAATGGCTATATTTCTCTGTTATGTTTCTGTCCTCGCGGCTTGTTGCAGGATTCACTCAGCATATTCCAGCTGAGTTCAGCGAAGCAAACACCTGAGAGCGGTGATATTTCCCACAATTTTTCAGCTTTCGACATTCATGTTCCTTTCCTCATTTGCATGCTAAAGTTCAGCCCCAAAGTAAAGTATTTTACGCACATGCCAGTCCCAATTAAGCAAAAAAAAAATTTAAGAGGAAATCTCCCCTTTCTTGCCAAACAAGGGCATTTTCTCACAAATTCTAAAATGTGTTTCAAAATGGCGGCAACAGGGAAAAAAGGAGAAGACTGTCTGCCAGACCACAAAATACAAAGAATGCGAGTTCATTTCTGCGAGCAGTGCTCTTTCCAACCTTTTCTGGGCAACAGAAAGGGGCAGATAGGGGTATTTAAGGGCATTTAGGGTTAGTTGTCTGCCATGCATCAGGAATTGTGTCCATTAGAAAGTTAGTGGTGTACAGCAATTTTAATGCGCCATATAGTCCTTTAATGATGAATTTGAGAGGAGTAATGATCAAGTAAATTATCCACTGGGTCCCTGATTTTTCTTAGTCCCAACCATGCTCAGTGTCTTAATGATGAGTAAGAATAATTTAATGACAAAATGCAAGAACTGACATTAGGGAGGTGAATGTGCTCTTGGACAAATGGCCTTTGTTTTAAGTTCGGACTGATTTTAGTTTTGATGTATCATATGGAAAATTGCTTTGCCACATAGCAGGCAGATGTGATACAGCAGGACTTGACCTTGCTGGTTATGCAGTGCTGTCGGGTCTGGTACAGCCTGCAGTTGATGCTTTCACACTTGTAGAGACAAACTCATGGCTCAATTTTGAGCTGTAAACTGGCTGCTCAGAATGTATGGTTCTTCACATGGAGTTGCTGTGTTTTTCTGTTGTTAGGTTTTTCCTAGGGTCATGCTGCATTTTCCATATAACCAACACAATGACTCACACACAGAAGTACTGTCACATGCGCGCACACACACACACACACACACACACACACACACACACAGACCTGAGCTTATGCCCCAACAAGCATATGCTCACGTATGCTCGCTCTAACTCATCCTCTCACCCTCTGATCCATACTCTCTCTCTCTCTCTCTCTCTCACACACACACACACAAACACACACACGCACTGAGTGCAGTTTACACAGCAACAAACTCACATCCTCCTCTGCACTGTTTTGGAACTCTCAAATCCAGAGAGGCTATTCTTCGACTACAGGAGATCATTTTATCCTCGTTTGGGAGCCAACTACACATCTGGATAAAATACGAGACAGGGCATCAGCATGTGCCAGCTCCTTGCCATGTCCCCATCATTGGTGAAATGAGGGGTGGGGGTGGAGGGGCTGGACGTGTGCCAGGGTCACTGATTGACAGGGACCAGCAGGGAGAGAGAGAGAGAGAGAGGGGGAGACCACTAAGAAAACAATTCTGGAGCAAGAAGCCGTTGGCATAGCAACAATGCTCTAATGGAGTGCATGAAGAAGGATAGCACAGTTATTTGAGTTATTTGGTGCGTGTTTGTTGGGGGGGGCAGTTGTGTGCAGGCGTAGGGGTATGGAGGGCAGGGTAATTTTGAATTTATTCCCTCCCATCTCAGGACATGGTGGCGTGGGCTGTCAACAATCTATCCATTACTAGGACAATATTTGCAATAAATTATGTATGGTCATGACATTGTCATATTAGCCTAAAATGGTCGGAGTATCCTCTTGTAATGCTCCAACGATTTTACTGGACACAATGTATTGTTCTGCATTTTCTCTCAAATTATTCATTTTTTTGATTTTGTATTTTGATTTGTTGCCTTTGTTTGGTCCATTTAATAGCACTGCATTAAATACTTTGATAATACACATTCATGGCCAAATTTTCTGTGCAGAACACGTCTCATTTCTCAACAGTTCATCTGATATGGGAGAAAACCCTCAAATGAAAACTGACAGTCTGCACTTCAACTTTATTGCTATTGTATCGTAACAACCTCAAAGTGCTAGAGTACAGAATGAAGATACAAAAGATCTCACTGTCCAATGAATTATGGTGCTAAGTGTATATATTTGGTTTTCTCTTCTGTCTCTTCGTGTGAAGTTTATTTATTACAGTTACTGACTATGGTTTATAAATACACATCCACTCAAGTTAAATGCCATCTTCCAAGAGAGGTGTGAACAAATTGCATCCGACAGAGTAATACTATACTTGTTCCTGAACAAATTGTTCAAACTTTACGCTCGCAGTCCTGGTAAGCGGCAAGTGCCTGTGGTGGAGTTGGGTTGACTGAAAAACAGCAGTTACTTAATGTATCTGGGAATAATTTGATCATGTTACACCTTCCTGTTCTTTTGAACAGTTTACATTTTGTATATTAAGCATGCAATGTACTCGTGGGTTGATGAACGGTACCTTTTGGGTGAGGGGATACATTTCAATGCACATTTCTGCTCAGTTTCGAACCTGGGACTGTTCTGGAGTTAAGGTGAACGAGATAACTGCAACAGTAGCCTAATGAAATTGGACTGGCATAGGGGCACTGGATAGCAGCCGTTGCAAATAAATGAAGATGATTATGCTGGTAAAAAATAGGTTTTCCAAAAAAAGGTCAAGACTTAGTCTATTAGTGTTTTCCACATTTTTTTCATGTGGCTATTTGGTGCAAATCAATAATAACTTATAATAACTTTTCCAGCTTTACACCTCATTGCTGTGAATTGAGCTGTATGCAATGAAACAAGTATCACTGAACTGCAAAAACCCATTTCCACTGGGCTGTCTGAACATGATTTATTTCTCGGTTCTGAAATTGGGAAAATAATAGCAATTTCATAATTCAGCCTTTCTCCTGCCTTCTTTTATGTCAGCTAAGGACCTGGAGTGATAGCTTGCCCCACCGTGATGTTACACTGGGCCAGTGTCAGACTGCACTGGTCAGGTGTCAGTTGTAAAGTTGGGACTCCTTGGTGGCTGGAGAAAATTGGCCTGAGGGTTGAGCATGATTTAAATCTGTCAGTGATCTTTATATCTTACTGTGCACTTTCGTGAGGTGTGGTGGCATACAGTCGCCTGTGTTTGAATGAGAAACGATATCATTCTGTGATGTGATTAGGCCTAATTAAAAAAAAAAAAATTGTTTCTGGTAACATGCTCTTAAAAATTTGGGTCAGAAGGAAGGGAAAAAATTTTATTTTATGACTTTTTTTTCACATCCTGAAATTCAATCTAATTTCTCGTATTTAACAAGTATAAAGCATTTAGCAACCTTTGTCATTCATTGTCCTTGTCTTTATTAAAACAAGCTTTCTTTTCTTTTTGTGTATTAACCATTTTCCTCTCATTTGTGTATTATTTCAGCTCCAACCTGACATTCCAGTAGTAGTGTAAATGCCTGCATGGTACCCAGCAGCTTCAAGGCTCATCTAAGTAGAAATAGATTACCCGCAATACCTGCATTGTTTTCCTGATTTGTTTAACCACACCATGCACAATATTACTAATATTGCACTCATTCTATCACTTTGCATGTTGCTTAATGGCATGGGACTTCAAACTATGTAAAATATAAATTTAGTGCACATTATAAGACAATCCTTTGTACATTGTAGTGCAAAATCTGTGCAGACAAGACCTGTTTTGGAGTCTGTAATTTACATGGTTGAGTCACATTAATATGACCACCAGAATAACTGCCGTTTGCAGTAGGGACAGCAGCGAGACAGAATGGGAGTGTCTCAGTAAGGTACTGGAAGGTTGTCACAGGTATCTGGAGCCATGCTGACTGCAATGCATCCAACAGCTGCCAGAGGGTGCGTGGTGGAGGACCCAGAGAGTGAACATAATGATCGAGGTGGTCCCACAGATGCTTGATTGGGTTTAAGTCTGCGGAATTGGGGGGCCAGAGAAGTACTTGGAAATCTTGGTGGTGCTCTTCCAACCACTGTCGGACATTTCTAGCCTTGTGACACGTGGCATAGTCGTGCTGGAAGAGCCCATCCACCCCAGGGAAGACAATTAGCATGAATGGGTGTACATGGTACATGACAGCAATGAGTGATATGTTTGCAGAAAACCTACAGCACATCTTATATACCCGCTAAGCCAGCTCATGACACGTGTCTTATTTTCATTGGCTATGCTCTGCTGCCCTCAAAAGTAGTAGGTGGTCATAATAATGTGACTCAACCTTGTACTTATCCCTGATGAAAATTTCAGAGATTCTGAAATATTTTGCGTGATAGTCTTTAGTCTGTTCGAGTGGGAGAGGGCCAATCAGTTGACTAATATACAATTATTGACTTCAGTTAAGATGAATCCAATGATTTATCCACCTTGGACAAGTGACCGATGGAGCTCGCCTCGACCAGTCAGGAGAAAGCGAATCCTTTATGTCATATAATAAATGATATTCACTGTCCCGTGTAGGGAGTCATTGTGTGGATACATAAAGCTCCTCAATTGGACGAAGCGACACAAAATACGGACTCTGTCAGCAGCTCCTGCGAGGAAGCCAAATCTATTTTTAGCTCCAGGTCGTCGGACTGTTATATTCATCTCTCGCACACTTTCCCACGATGAATAAATCATTGGATTCACCTCAACTAAAGTCAATAATTGTATAATATTATGCAAAAATACACCGCATCGCACAGTCTCGAACAATCCAGTAGGACTACACGTTGCTTCAATCAGCTAACTTCCTAACCAAGCTATCTAGCACATTAAAATTCTATCTTACAAAGGCTCCATTTCAACAATAGTTATGTTAAAGATGTTTTTTTTGTGTTTCTGGCTAAGTACTGCATGGATGTTACTTGCGCATACCTTTATATCACAACTCCATAAGCCAGCTAGCTAGCTATGGAGCTACATGAAAACCGTGGCATCTTAAGGTTTTGACTGAATCGCTTATAATTTAATGCACTAGCTAGCTAGGTTAGCAAGGAATCTGATACAAGCAACGTGCAGTCCCACTAGATTGCTCAGGACCGTGCGATGCAGTGCATTATCGCATATTAATATAGCATGTTGCGACTTCACAGATTCAACCAAATCTTAATCAGTTCATCTGCTACACTATATATGGTACTGTGCAAAGTGAGACAGCGAGATCCCACTTCAATCCCCTAATGCCCAGGACGAACGGTATCATGCAATGGGCTGATTTACAGTACTTCCTAATACGAGAAAGTTGGGGGAAAAATAAAATCAATGTGGTTTCCTGCAGCTAGATGTCAGAATTTCGACAAAAACTACTCTTAAAAAATTTGTGTGTGCGCATGCGCAGTTGGTTCGTCTCTGGGTTTGATACAGGCCATGCGATTTATACGAGTTTGGTTCTCGTGAAAATGTATGGCCTTTAAAGTATTGTGGTGCGAAGTTTTGCGGGAATGTGGCATGTTTTCTATTTCGTGTTGCTGATTATTTGAAAAAGATAGCCATCGGACAAACTTTTGTTACAGCTTGACTGTTCTCTTTGGTAGGCCTGATGATGTAAAAGAAAATGGGACTCACTGGAATCAACTGCTCCAAGGCCCAGTTCTGAGGCTCAGGTGCCTATTTGGGGCACTTTTGGAGGAGGACTGGTGTTAGAGTGGACAGATTGACTGGTCTGTAAGCTAAAAGATGCAGTACACGGCAGGGTATAATGCACTGTGTTGTGAAACATTCCCAATGCAAATATTGTAGAAATTTGCAGTGGGCTACAGTCACCCTTCTATCAGTTTGAACCAGACAGGATAGCCTTCATAGTCCTTGTGCATCAATGAACATTGGGCGCCCAAAACCCTGTCGCCAATTCATGGTAAATCCCACCTTGGACCACTGTCAGTAGGTACACACATCTGCTGTCAGAAAGCACCCAAGTAGCCTTGCCACTTCAGAGATGCTCTAACCTACTTGTCTGGCCATAACAATTTGGCCCTTGTCAAAGTCATTCAGTTACCCTTACTCCCTCATCCAACAGGGTGAGTATAAGAACCGGCTATTCCCTTATAGGTCAAACATCTGTCAGCAGAGCTGGATTTGTTCCGGTGTTATGAGATAATCAACATTATTCGCTGCATCCATGAGTGGTTTTAATGTTTTGGCTTATCAGTATAAATATGTAATCTATTCCTTTCAAAAGGTGACCAAGGGATAGCTGAATGGACAACCCACCCCCTGCTCCCATTCTCTCACTCTAAGGTATTCTTACTTTTCTGCCATGTGAAAGTCATCATGAATCAAAATTTAAACTTAGAATTACAAAAAAATTTAACCATCCATCTTCACAGTGAACACATTCCTTTAAGGACATAATCCTTATTATCACAAAGCACTCACAGGGCTTAAATCTTCATACCAATAATAAGAAAATGAAATTCTGATTGCAACAAAAAACGTCTTTTTTAATTTGCAAAAGTACTAGATAAAAATTGGGAAATCTTAAGTTTTTGACTTGTTTAGACTTCTCCTGTGTATCTTATACTCTCTCTCTCCCTCCTGCTCATTCTGTTCTTGTCTTCCATGGGGCACCTGGTGATTTCAGCAGGTGTGTTCGTTCCTTGCATTGTGAGGTGTTATATCAGCTTCCCTGAGAGCGAGTGGGGGCGGCTTATGTAAGCGAATTACAGCTCCGCCGAGATGCTCCTCATTCGCTGACAAAACGAGTTCGCCCGTCGAAAAAGGCTCAGGCCTAACGCTCCGCGCTCTTTCCATCACTCTCCCTCATCTCCCTCCTTCCTCTCCTTCCCTGTCGCCTGAATCCCCGCTGCTCTCTTATTCTCTCCATTACTCCCCCATCCCTTGTTCCCTTACTTTCTTTCTCTCTCTGCCTCTCTTTATCGCCAAAGTGATTTCGGAGTGTGCGGAAGGAAAACTTATTTCGAGACAACGGCTGCTGCAAAATTAATGATCTTCAGACAGCTGAATTTCAAATTATCCCTAATGCTGCTGATGGCATTTGCTATGCAGAATTTCCATCAGTTCATGGTTTTATTTGCAGCCACTAAATACTTTTAAATGGCATTCTTGCAGTTGTCCTGTACTCCATTAACTTAACACCCCCACTGGACTTGGTGATGTAAAAATTGATGACAAAATACTTGATCTTTTTCTTTTTTTCAGCAGAAATCTCTCTACAGTGAGAAAAAAAAAAATAGGAGTTGAGCCAATTTTATTAACTGTGTGATTGAATTTGCGCAAATAGGTATGGCAGCTTTTATTAGAAATAACACAATGATTGTGCTGCAGGGAATAGTCTTTCACATGACAGTACATTATATCAAGCAGTAATATATTACATTATATTATAGGAGATGCACTTATCCTGTTACTTACAGTGGCAGAGCTTCAGTGCTCCAGTCAGTTTTGAGACCAGTGGTGCGACATCTAGCTAATGACACTCAGGGGAGACAGATACACTGAGCTTGTCGAACAGAGAGGTCTGGCTGCAATTGAAACTCATAAATATAGACTGAATGTATGGGGGAGCTTTTGTGCGCATTGTCCCTGTGCCTTGGACCAAGGTATCAGAACTTGATAAGCGCCATGACAGGCAGGTGAAATGAGGACGGATATGGTGTAAATTGCAGGTTTGCACAGTAAAATCCTTCCGAAAATTATGCTCCAACCACCATCCCTCCATTATCTAACTCAAGAAATCCTGGAAATCAGGGTCACCTATCCCAGCATCAAATGCGCAAGAGACAGGAAAACTCCCGGCACAGTTGGACAGTTCATCACAGGGCACATAGGCCTTTCACTCACATACCCATACCTACGGAGGTCTCTACCTCATGTGTGCCTTTGGGCTGTGGAAGGAAACCAGAATGGCCAGACAAACAGAAACACAGGGAGAACATTTTAACACCATGGAGAAAAGCCCAAAACCTTCTTGCTGTGACTCTGCAGTGCTACCCACGGCACCAATGTGCCACCCTTCCAACCTCCAAGATTTGCTTATTAGCTGAGTTCCACAGGGAGGAGGCAGTAGAGCACACAAATCAGCTGGCAAACTATGTGGACAAACAAACACATGGCAGGGCTTTTACACTCTGATCAACAACTGATGGAGGCCAGGGTAAAGACTTCTTTTTAAAAATCTTGACTTCAAAACTCTGGGTGAGAGCTTACTCAGCAAGGCTGAAGACATTTCTAGCGCTGAAGCGGCATTCTGAATTAGCCGAAGCGCTTGTCAGTTCAAGTGGGGGGAGTAGCCATGAGAGCATTGTAATAGGACAAACATGACAGAACACGAGCCAGTACTAGCTGTTGTGGGAGGTCAGTGGTGAAGAAGGAGCTGATTCTACAGATGTAGACTCCGCACCTCTAAATGGAAGGGAAAAGGGCAGTTTGATGACCTTACATGACCCCTAGGCCTTTGCAGTATAAGGACTTTGAATGAATACCTGTTGTAGCGCTCAGACTGAACTTGAGATTTCCTTATATCACGATCACAGAATTGCTGGATCATGCCATTAAGCCTAATTAAAAAATGTCTGCAGATCAAAATGCCATAGGATTCAAAAGTGCGCGGACAGTGACAGTTTCTTTCAGGCTCTCCATTCCGGCTAAATGGATTTCAAATTTACGACTATGAGTTTAAAGGATAGATATAGTCAGCTTTAATTTACAAATATATACATCCATGTGATAATGTAACGTGATGCTTCTAAGAACTGCAGCCCTTAAATGTGCATTGCTTTCCACAACATAAGCGTCTGATCGTATAGATTCAACAAGCGCGGTCTTAAAGAAATCAGTCAAGAGCATTTAACGCAGCATATGTGGTAGTCCTCTATTCAACTCACTTACTTTGACTAGACCCCTTTTTCCCCCAAATACGATTCACATTAAACAAACAAAATGCTAGAACTTTGACTTAGTCGACTGCCTTCTAAAAGTTGAACTATTTATTCTGAAACGTAGAACATATTCTCTTTCCTGGAAAGGCAATGTAGAGCTGAAATGTGGAAAATATTGGTGCAATATGAAGGTATAAAGATGATGTTGCACATGCCACTGCTCTTGTGGGGCTTTACCATATAAATACAAATAATACTATATTTAACATTCAGATGCTGGCACCAAATGTAAAATTGAGCAATGTTTCACCATGAACAATGCAACTATTCACACTTCAGCTATTTATTTTCACACTTTTAGCCAGTTTTAACCATAACTTTCATGGGCAGTTTTTGAGTTTGTTCAGTGTCTTCTCAGCTCTCCCTTTAGAAAGAAAAACACACCTGAGTCATCCTCTTCAAAATTTTTATTAGATTTCTGAACACACAGTGGGCTCTTTGACCAATGCTCTGTGCAGAATCTTTCTGTTCTTGTGGAGTACCCTCTTCAATCTAATCCGCACATTTTCCATCAGGTAAAGTCTAGAGACTGTGATGGCCTTTGCACAAAGTTATTTTGTTTTCAGTGAACTATTACACGTTTGATTTTGAGGTATGTTTGGGACCATGGTTGTCTTGTTGTCTTGGGCAGAAATTTTTTGCCACTTCGTAATTTCTCTCATCCAGGCCAGTAGATGAAAAGTGGCAAATAAAATATATTTTTTCTAGTGCAGAATCCGCCACTGGTGTGTCTCAGCAAGTCAGGGTTCAATTTTGGTTTCATCTCCGATAAAAAAACAGTCTTCCATCGAAGTGGCAAGACTGAATTACATGTTCAGCTAAATCTTTTTCCTTGAAAAAAAAAAAATAATAATAATTTGGGTGAAAGTAAATAAACTTCCCTCAGAAAGGTGCAGGCAGTTCAGTAAATTTTTTTTTTTTTCTCCACAAGGTGAACCACGGAGGGCTACACACAGCAATATAGTCATGGATCGGATCACAGTATAGAGTATAACATAATGGGAAATTGAACCTCTGAGTTCACAGGGGAACCATATACGTACCACATGGTCATCACCTCTGCCACCCTTGAACATAAAATATAGCTCATTACTCATATGGTTTACTGTATGCAACCTTTTTTGCTTTTAGCTGTAATAAGGCTCCACATTACAGGATCTTAATTACTGTATTTCCTGAGTAAATGCCACCCACTTAAATTTGGTTACAGTTTTAATTGCAGAGGTACATGCAGGTGTTGAATTATCAGCCTTCATGGTAAAATTCAAAAACTATGACTGCATGTAATGATAAACATTGTTAGTAATCCAAAATCTGACTTCAAACATATACGAAAACTTTCCCCTATTAGTTTGATAATGTGATAAGAAGCAGAATATAAGTAGTAGTGATACAGTAAAACAAAGTGAGTCATCCATTTTTTTTTTCCAGTCCTGCGTGGCATTAGATTCCTGTGTCTCAGTGTGATGTGTTGCTGACTCATATTCTCAGATAAACTGCTTACCTGCCATGGGGGAGGCGAGGGTGACAAGACAAGCCATCTCTCCGCTTCACGCGTTCCCCCTGCTCCTGTCATGCGAGGATGGATGAGCCGCAGAGCTCTCCCCTGCCTCGTGGTTGCCAGGTGACAGAGTGTCACCTGTCAGCATGCATGGCAAAAGACTGCACGCCTCTTGGTGACTCCCGCCGGAGTGATCATATTGTCGCTCGCTCATTCGTAGCGTGATTGTGAAGCCTTTACACATTAAACTGCTAAATCTGAATATGGTTAGTATGCACGAACTAAGCCAGCTGCTGGTGTAGACAGGCCAGGCGGCCATTCGGGCCCACATAATTTATCTTTTTTTTTCTTTATCATTTTTTGAAGGACATTTTAGTTGTACAGGACTTAGCAGGTGCAATTAGCTTGTTCCAGAGCTAATGTTCTTGTGCCCATTTACTAGTCCATGATAAATTTGATAAATTACTCCACATCTCCCAGGTATGTTTTTGGCCCTGGTGACTGCGTATAAGGAGCCAAAAAGTCCTACAGCTGGCTCCTTGCTCTTGAATGAGCACTGTTGAAGGTCCCATCTTTTGGATGCAACATATACTCATACGGACTCTCCAGGGCTGTTAAATATCTGACAGCTTCTCAGCATTCAATGAAATTAGCAGTGAATGCAGCTGTCAGTTTCAGGCTAATCAGATTGTGTAATCCTTTTCTTCTGAATAAATAAATGCAATAATTAAACCCATCACATAAGAACAGTATTTTACGATGGTAAAACACTTTTTTTATTTGTCCATATTTTGTATTTGGTGGGAACATGGCCCTATGGGCACAGGGAGGTCATTGAATGTACAGCGAAAAAAAAGCCCAAGCCTGAATTACGACACAGGATCTTCTTGTTGGCAGGTGACAGTGCTGGCCACTGCACATTAGAGATAAAGTATTGTCTAGGGCCCTGTTCCCCCAATCCAAGAGCTCAAGGGCCAAGAATGGTTAGTTTTCCACCCTTCTTATACCGAAAGTCAGGTGTGAGACCAGTCAGATAAGAAATAATATTAGAGATGGGTTTGATTCGCTACCTGGATTTGATGATCCCTGGTCTGGGGTGTTGTCACACTTGCCATGTACTGTTCAACATTCTTCTGCTTGGGAATAGCTGAACTCAATCACTAATTATCAAATGTCAGGTATATAAATGCACTCATCCAATCTTCAGAATGATTTGAAATTGAATGTGAATCGGGGGAGTGGATTTACCCATCAATCACAGCTGGAACACTCAGAGGTAACATTAAAAATCTCAAACCAACGCCATAGAACCTCTGAAGAATCATTTGAAAAGATAGCGAACATTTTGTCAGCTTCCTATAATTTCCCATTCCGTCCTCAACCACAAAGCTGCTGTCTTCTGTTGCAAGACTTGATGGGAACTGTTTTTTTTTGAGGAAAAGCGTTTGATCAGTGGGCATAGGCGCGGGAAGATATTTTCGGCGGGGGGGGGGTCCACAGTCCACGTTGAGTTTATAGAATTCTAAAGATACTGTGTTACACAGGCTCTGTATTCTGCAGACCACTCTACCTCTGTCTCCTTTTAAAAACTCACCCGCCCCTCCCCTGCATGAGGTACAGCTGAGCTGATGGTGCGCACAAACTATATCGCAACATACTGCACAGCGAACTCCAAAAATCAGCGATGAAAAAAGTAGGCCTATCTAAATATCTGTGTAAATGCGTGCATACAAACTAGAATGTTATTTATAAAGTGCAACCAATGTAAATTATATGCTATTAGCAATACATGCATAATCAAAATGTCTGTTAAAACATGGAGCTCGACAAACCAGGATCGGTTTTCTAGATGACAATGTTTATTTTAAAACAACCACAAGTAGCCTAGTGCTATCTGTCTAACAATGCATCGGCAAAATCAGGTTAAATCACAGAATGACCTGAATGCAACATAAACCAGCGTGTAGGCCTAACAGACAACAGCAATAAGTGCGTTATAAAACCATGAAAATGCAACGTAATATATAACTTTGGATATAGCCTATTAAAGTCACTGACTATATTTAATAGGCTACCTGCAAGGCGGCAGGGGTAACATAAACCATCATGTAGGCTTAACATAGGCTTGAGCAATTAGTGCGTAAAACAAAGATACAAAAATGCAATGCAACAGCCTAATTACTTTCAACATATTAAAAAAAAATCACAAACACGTTAAATAAAACGAGCTATAGAAAAACTTATTGCAATCATACTTTTGATAAATAAAATCACACTCTGATTAAGTGTTCATAAACCGCATAACAACCCGGTCAAAAGGCTACAAAGTAGACTAGCCTACTATGCAGATTTATGTATACCTATTATAAAAAAACGAATAGTCTGTAACTACTGGCGGAAAAGAACGATTTTGCCAAAATCTTCTTTTCCGACTGTAGTTACAGAATATTTGTTTCTTTATAATAGGCATACATAAATCACTATCACACTAGGCTAAACATAGGCTACCATCTGGGCCTGCACAGCGGCAGGAAAAAGATGCAGAGATGTAAGACACCGTGTCTACCTTACAATGATTTCGGTACACCAAACGTAGATTTGCGCTCTGGAGTCTGGCTGATAAACTCTGCCATGAGACCCTGAATATCCAGATCATCCGAAATGTCTTTGTGGACGTGAAGCACTGCCATGTGTGAAAGTCTACTCTGACTGATAGTGCTTGTGCGGCGGTGAGTGTGCACATGCATGCTATGCTGAATCGCAATCGCGCCAACTTAGACAAATCTGATTGGCCAATACACACTGAAGATAAATTAAATAATTTTAAAATTACTAAAATTATCCGTCTCTTCATCCCACACCCCAAACATGACATACAAATTGTCATGTAACAGAAACAACAACCAGAGATATTTTTAAGCTATCGTCATTATTTTATCATTGCAGTTTTAGAGCTTCACCACCAGGGGGTGCTGCAGCACCTGCAGCACCCCCACTTCCGGTGCCTATGTCAGTGGGTTGAGTTTTGTTGTGAAAGTAATTCTAAAGGTGTAAAATCCACACAATGCCAAAGGCATAAAATCCAGATTCAGAGAGTGAAATTCCACCCCATATTTTCCCCATCATTAGAATTAGCACAATTCCTCAGCCTAAAGGTACAACTTATAACAGACAACAACCCTAGTCCTGGAGATCCCCAGTTTCTGCTGGTTTTTGGTGTTACTCGGAACGTGATTGATTGATTTAAGTGATTACTATCGCAGTTAAATCAGCATATCTGGATTCGTGGGTCTAAAGTGGGTTGTGAGTATAAAAACCAGCACATCCAGTGGCTGTCCAGGACCAAGTCCGGGCAAAAATTAAAAATTAAAAGTAAAATTTGCCAGCTTAGTCTATGGATGGAAGAAAGACAAGGCAGAGTTTTTTGTCTCTGAATCTTCACACTTTTGCATATTGCACTTCTGGGTGTGTATTTAAATTTTCCTGCTGTGCTCTCTGCTGTTATTCCTGACTATCCATTCTGAACGGGCTAGACAAACTTGTGTTCTCCTCAAAAGAGTGTGCTGTTGCTTTTTTCTGCATTGTGTTGCGGAACCGAATGATGAAGCTAAATAGTCTTTTATCCAAGTTATTTTAGTTTTCATATTGTGAGGAAAGAATTGAGTAACAGTTACAATTAAAAAGACTGCTAATGTCTGTGGGCCCCCTGGTATCAGAAAAAGAGCCCCCAAAATGGGTACTTGCAAATTTATACCATAATAAAGTGGGTTTTTCTTTACAGTGCAGATTCTTAGTCATTGGACACAGAGCGTTAATGGAGGGGAAACCAAAGAATGACCAACAGGGGGTTTTGGAGGGAAATTCAAATGACAACAGTGGAAGTGGGTAGTGGGGAAAGACAGGCACAGATACAGAAGCAGTGAGAGGGGGGTGTGAAGAATTCTCTCTTTCTCCACAAATGCTGACGAGTGGATATAAGGCTGAAAAAGGTTTTGATGGACAGTTTTACAGACACTGACTGACAAAGCCAAATTAACTCATGAACATTTGTCATGTAAAGAACAAAACAGGAAGTTTTGCAAATTTTTTTCATTTAGAAAGCCTTTGCATGCTAGTCGACAACATAAGGGAATCATTGCCAAAATGTAACAGAGGGTAATACATTGGCCTTATTTAATTGAACTACAAAATATAAAAAATACAGGTGATGCATGTGTGTTATATTAACATAATATATAAGAATTGAAAATGATATCCAAAGGTAATACTCCGGTTTCAGGTTGCGCTGGTCAAAAATTTCTAGAGAAGACCTTGATTTCACCTTGTTTGAAGTCATTAGTTAATGTTACTACAAGCTGTGGCTTCTGCTGTTGATCAAATCACCACTGCGTTGATTCGGGATTTCTTTGCTATTTTCAGTGTTAAATTACTAATTTACTAATACATTGACTTATGGTGCTGAATAGACTAGAAACATTTAAGATTCTGCAGTGCAGTTAAAACTACTGGAAATGTCATAAATATTCCCATTACCAATCATTGTAATTCAGTGGTTAAATGTGGCAAAAAAATTACAGGTATTTCCATCAGGCAGACATGGTTTAGAAAACTAAATGAATTCTACTAAAAACGATACATTCAAATTTTTGCTTTGTTTCTTAATTCTTACTTTACTCTCAATTGTTTACCTTGCATTTCTTTCCACAGTTTTCAGATGTGTACACCAGAATGTGCCTGACCTTTACAGTAAATGTTTGTTCAAGCAGACTTTTCTTTCTGAGAAGCTTAACCCCTTTGCGCAGAAGCCAAACATGACTATTTATACATTACCCTATTTAAAGCTTTATAATTCAAGATTTGAGCTTCACAGAGAGGTGGAATGGCTAAACGGAGACAAGACACTTGTAGCATTTAGAAAGCCATCATATTTCAGTTTATTTTCATGATTTTGGTTGTGAAAAAGGGCTGCAAACATTCAAAATCCTCATAAAAATTCAGCATTAAAATTGTGAAAAAAAAAAAAAAAAAAATACCGAGAATTGAAAAATGGCTTGGAGTTAAAACTACATTTTTTCTGGGATCATAAACTTAACCACAAGTTTACTTTATCTGAGTATGAAATTCAAAATTATCTACTCTTTATGACCCAAATTAGACAGCTGTCTAAATGACCCCACAAACTCTTAGAGTCCTCAAAATGGTGCACTGTGAAATCATAAAATAATCATATTTATAACACAAATCAACTTTTAACGCATGAAATTCAATATGAATTAATGATTTTCTGGTGAAATATAGCATGAGTTTATCAATATAGGCGCGGTTGGACATCAATAGTCACCAGTAACCTCTCCAAACCCAAAACATGCCTTTTCTCCATAATAAAGTATAGAATTTTGTCCATTTTTTCTTCAGCGTCCCAAAAGCCAGCACACATACTCATTAAAGGAACTGCCCATTTAACGGTCAGAACATTCACCTTGCAATGAAAAGCTAGCAGTTCCCACATCCGAGCTTGCAAGCTTGTAAAGACCCTTTCCACACCTGATAAAGAACAAGTATAAATCACTAACACAATAATATCTGATATATACCTTATTATAACAAAACAGACTTTCCACTATCAGAAAAAAAGCAGTCAACATGCTACCCTAGACTGAGCAGAATCGATGCAACAAATGTAGCGGGGGGTCTACCGAAGTGCTTGAGCTGTTTGCATTTTAAACAAGCCAAAACCTTGGCATTCGATTTTGTTGAATACGGTATAAATTATAAAACAAAAAGCCACATTGAGCAAAATGCCACCACATGCAGTATTATTAGCAAAGACTAACGGTTACTCTTACTAAGCAATGTAGCAAACAAGCTCTGTGATCATCATGGCCATGGTAAACTGACAGTAAAAAGACAACTGGCCAGCTAATCATATGTAAAAAAAAATACAAAATTGTACTCACACTTAAAATGATGAAAAACTTTTCTTCATTGAATTCCTCTTCCATAGACACAGATCTATCTGGTAGAAGGAGCCCTGTTTCATTCGGAGTAATTCCCACTGATCATGTTTGTATCACATTTCAATTTTGTAAATGTAACCTGAGCACTTCAGGCCGGTTTTGAAAGTCTTCTTTCCTATGCAATCGCATTGTTTTCAGCTGCGCAAACTTGAGAGAATATGACCTGCCTTGCTGTTATGTAAAGGTTTAAATACTTTTCTGATGGTCAAATCAATTTCTTTCAATTACTTCGGAAAGCCCATACTCTCTGGAATTGGATAAGAAACACGTCAATCAATAGATAATTACCGGGAAAGTTTCACAGGGGCGTGAACTATAACTGTGCTTTATGCAAATGAGTCTGAGGCAAGCATTAGAGTGACTGGCTAACCATATGAGTTCTTATGAGGATATAAGTGAGAGCTGAATTCTTCGATGGAGGAATCCACATGTGAATCCCATCGCAAGAAATCACTTGTTTAATGCCCATAATTGCCCATAATTGAAAGTTAAATGACATAGTACAACCCTAATTACGAAATAGTTGGGACAAAGTGTAAATTGTGAATAAAATCTAAACGCAATGACTTTCAAATCACACCAGCCAGTATTTTATTCGCAATAGAATAGATATAACATAGCAAATGTTGAAACTGGGAAATTTTACAATTTCATTCACAAAATGAGCTCCTTTCAAATTTGATGGCTACTACAGGTCTCAAAAAGGTTGTGACAGGGGCCTGTTTACCATGGTGTTAAATCCCCTCTTCTTTTTAACACAGAGTGGAAGCATCTGGGAATTGACAAGACAAGTTTCTTGAGTTTAGCCATTGGAATTTGATCCCACTCTTGTTTAATTCAGGCTTCCAGCTGCTGGAGAGTTTTGGGTCTCCTTTGACGGACTTTTCATTTAATTATGCGCCAAATGTTCTCAATCGGTGAAAGATCAGGACTGCAGGCAGGCCAGTTCAGCACATGGACTCTTCTACTACGAAGCCATGCTGCTGTAATAGCTGCAGTATGTGGTTTTGCATTGTCCTGCTGAAATAGACAAGGGCTTCCCTGGAATAGATGTCGTCTGGAGGGGAGCATATGTTGCTCTAAAACCTTTATATACCTTTCAGCATTCATGGTGCTTTTTAAAACATGCAAGTGTCCCACATCATATGTGCTAATGCATCCCCATACCATCAGAGATGCTGGCTTTTGAACTGAACACTGATAACAGGAGGGGTGGTCTTTCTCCTCTTTAGCCCGGAGGACAGGATGCCCATGATTTCCAACAAGAATGTCAAATTTGGACTCGTCTGACCACAGGACACTTTGCCACTTTCCTACAGTCCATTTTAAATGAGCCTTGGCCCACAGGACATGGCGGCACTTCTGGATCATGCTCAGCAATGGCTTCCTTTTTGCATGATAGAGTTTTAGGTGGCATCAGTGGATAGCAAGGCGGACTGTGTTGACAGACAGTGGTTTCTTGAAGTATTCCTGGGCCCATTTAGTAATGTCAATGACAGAATCATGCCAGTGAGTGATGCAGTGGCGTCTGAGGGCCCGAAGATCACGGGCATTCAGTAAAGGTCTTCGGCCTTGTCCCTTACGCACAGAGATTTTTCCAGTTTCTCTGAATCTTTCGATGATGTTATGCAATGTCCATGATGAGACCTTCAAAGCCTTTGCAATTTGACATTGAGGAACATTGTTTTTAAAATATTCCACAATTTTTTTTCAATAAGCCTTCACAGGTTGGAGAGCCTCTGGCCATCTTTACTTCTGAGAGACTCAGCCTCTCTAAGACGTCCCTTTTATAGCCAATCATGTTACACACCTGATGCCAGTTAACTTAATTACTTGCTGATTCTCTTATATATTAATTGCTTTTCAGGCCTTTTTTGCCTGTCTGCCAACTTTTTTGAGACCTATTGCAGCCAGAAAATTTGAAATAAGCTCATTTTGTGGATAAAAATGTTAAATGTCTCAGTTTCAACATTTGAAATGTTATCTATGTTCTATTGTAAATAACACATTGGCTCGTGTGATCTGAAAGTCACTGCATTTTGATTTTATTCACAATTTATACTTCGTCCAAACTATTTTGGAATTGGGGTTTTATCAATTCCATGTTGAATTTTTACTTCAGAGAACTGTTTTTTTTTTTAACTACTTAATGGTGATACCGTTGGCTCATTATAGCTGAAGCGGTTGCTACAATGGACGAGGATTTTTTTTTTCATCGCAAAAGATCATTTTTTATACTGCTGGATAGATACTATGGGTAAGTATATTGAGCATTTTGCACATCAGGCTTAGCTGAGGAGTTTAAGTCATGCATTTCCTGGGAAACAGGGATCGTCCATATCCTAAATCGTGTTCCAGCTTGGCTTCCTCGTGAATATTCAATAACTGTTTCAGGTGTACCACCAATTGATAGAATAGTGTAACTGCGTACATAAATAGAGAAGCTCCATGTCCACAGGCGTATACATCTGTGCAGAGGGGTAAAGGGCATCCATTGCCTTGGTAGCCTCCATGTCTGTCAAAACTCGTGCAGGGAAGCTGCAGACATTGTATTTACTGGGGTTGCCATTACAGATTAATTAAACTCCCTTCCCAGATTTCACTCACTGCAGTAGTACACCTCACCTAACCATGCTACCAAGGTAATGATCAGATCCTGCATCACAGTGTTGGCCATAATCTTTTACCATAGACTATTCACCACTCACTGGGATTTTGCTTGGAAATTCCACCAGTGGTGTCCCCAGCATGCACTGTTGAGTTGGAAGAAAAGTAACATGGTGGCAGTGGATGCAATGGCAGTGCGTAGTTGCATCTAGGGTGCAGTGCTGATCGGTACTCGTAGTTTTAATTGGTAAGCCTAGAAAATATTATTGCTGGGTTTCCCCAGGTACATGCTCTGAAAGTTGCTCCCTATTTCCTTCCCCATAGATTCCCACCCCCTACAGGTCACACAGTTTCCCCTGCTGATTGTAGGTGGATTGTCTATTGTAACTGCCCTGCCTGGTACTTATACTTTTCAAAACTTTCATGCAGTCCATGAGAAGTATTGCTGAAATGGCACATCTGTTTGGGCTTTGAGACAATGTTTCACCAGAACGAGCACTGATTTTTTTTTTTTTTTTTTTTTTTTTAATGCACTGACAAATTAGCACACAGACAAAGACTGATGGCTGTGTGGATCTTAGAACTGGAGCTGGCAGTCAGTCAGAGGCATGAGGCTGTTTACTTTATCCAATAAAGATTCAGAGACACTATTTTCACCCACTGATAATTTACAAAATTTATCCAACTACAGTTCTATACAAACAGGATTGAATCCTTAGACCACAGAGACATAATTACGCATTTTCTGCTCTCGGCTCTCCATGCTGGGTTGGCCTCTTAATCAATATAGATGCTATTTTATTTCAGTTTATTTGTATCGGCCAATACTTCAAGTGTCAGCATATTGGGTACTGACAGCAGAGGCAGGAAACTGTATCTTCTACCGAGAGGCAATACACAAGTAATAGCAAGAGAATATGTGTGTTTGAGGGAGAGGGAAATAGAGAGGGGTGAAAAATGTGTGTGTTTTAGGGAAAGAAAGAACTTGGTAGAGAATCAGTGAGCGAGCTGAAGGGAGAGAGGGCATGAGATGAAAAGATATTGTGAGCTTGAGGGAGAAATGGAAAGATGGAGACAGAGTGAGAAAGCAGAAGGGGGAGTGTGCGTGTGTCTGTGCGTGTGTGTTTGTGTGTGTGTTGTAGTGTGTGTGTGTGTGTGTGTGTGTGTGTGCGTGCGCGCGCACGTAAATGTGTGTGTGCAAGTGCGTGTTTGTGTGTGTGTGTGTGTGTTTGTGTATGCGTGCATGTCCATGTTCGTGTGTGTGTGTGCGCGCGCGTGTGCGTGTATGTGTGTGTGTGTAAGCCAGAGTGCGTGAGAGAGAGAAATGTAATGGTTGAGGAAATTTATATGGAGCTGATGCATAAAGCAGCTGCCTGGGCAGCAGATTGGTCTCAGAGGGGCATCCTTTTCTGAAATGGATTATGTGTTTGCCTGGGTTGTGCATTTTTAGTCTCAAAGGGGCAACCTTTTCTGAAATGGATTATGTTTGCCTGGACTGTGCAGGTTTCCCTGGTTAAGCCTGTTATAAGTGCCTGTCCACAGGTCGGCACAGATAAGCCACCAGCTTAGCAAATGCTCCCGGCATCTGCTAACCTGTGCCAAGGAGTTATGGCTAGCCTCACCTTTGGACAAAATACAGACAGCATTAACAGTAATGTTGCAACAGGGGCGGTTAAATGGCTGTAGGATGCTGCAATTTTAAGCATCATTATCATTACCATCATCATCATCATTATCATCTTTGTTATCATGAAAATATTAACCTCTGACAGATCCTCAGGTTGAACATGGTGCTGTTGTTTTTTTTTTTTTTTTAAATTTGGCATCTCCAATCCCTCCCGAATCTGGAATGTCCAAGTGGGGAACTATGTACAAGGCTTTTTTGCATATGCGGCCCCCTATTGCCAACTCAGGAGACTGAGACAGCTCACGGCTCTCCTCCGAAGCATGCGCCCGTCGCCACCGCTTCTTATACACTCATTGGTCGAAACCTCGCAAGCCCAGAACGAGGGCGGAGGATACCCCAACATGAACGAGCTTAGAATCTTCCTAATGAGCACCCGTCTGGCCAACAGCAGGCGCCTGAGAACTTTTTGTTATTTACAATACCCTATCCCAGCAGACCCTTCCCAATTTGCATCCCTGTTGCGCATTGGCCAATTGTGCGCTACTCTGAAAAGAGCTGCCGACCACTGCTGGTTGGTACGAGGCGGGGATTGAGCCCGCGCCGTGATGGTCACTTCTGCTTCACAATGCAATGCTTTACCGAGTGAGCCATCCGGCAGCGGTGCTGTTGTTTTGTACTTTTATTTTACTGAAGACAAAATTCCTGTGACACGTAAAATTAGCGCTGTCACATATTATGTGGTGTAAAATAAGAGATGGTTTGGTGTGACAGAGGCTTTTTCAATTATTTCAATAGGCTTTTTAATTATTTTAGTATTTATGTAGTATTGAGAATTAGTTTGTAAAGTTCAAGGTTTCATACATTGATTCGTACAATAGCTCTTCAAGAGATAATATGCTATGAGTGCCAAATTAACACATCAGGTGCAAATATGATAAAGAGGACAATGTGTAGCAGCACTGAGCCAGAATTGTGACCAATGCGTAGACACAGCACAGTGGGAATGTCATTCTAATGAATAAAAGGCACTTAAGCTAATTACCAATATTAGAATGGTGTGACTGAGAGGGGACTCAAAAAAAGTGCTCCAAATGATTTGTGAATGCTGTCTCAAAACAGCTACCAAAGACCTTGTCTGCAGTAGAGTCAATACTGCTCTTGGTGCGCTGTAAGATCAAAACAAGGTTTGCGGAAATGCCTACATATTCTCCAGGCACAAGTTTTCAAGGATAAAATTTAATATATTTTAAACAATACAGTGCTGCTTCCGAAGTTGAAAACCAGAATACAACAAATTTATTTCAAAGTTCAGGACTAAAGCCACTCACTCACTCGCTCAAAAAAAAAAAATCTTAATGCATTTCCCCTCTGTATATAAAAAAATTAGCCTTGAGGAGATAGAAGGAAGACGTGCAGGTGCACCTGGAAAGGGCAGATTAGGAACAGACGGCAGAATCCCAGTGACTGCCTTGCCGTGCACTTACCAGGTCCTACGGCTTATTGAGCCCAATTACGGGAGCAAACCGTGCCTGACAGAGATTTTATATATTAGAATGAGAACTGGAAGTCCTTCTTTATTATTTATTTATTTATTTTGAGAAACTGTCCAATTTTGGTTGAAACGACGCATCACACCCTGAGCCGAGAGAGATGCAAAAGAAAAAATAAATTGTCAATCTATTCCCATATTGCCGCCAATGTTTGAGGATGATTTGACCGAAGTGCAGTTCATATGCAGTTAGGCAGATGCGATCTTCCCTATGTTTCTGAAAGCAGTTTATGCAAACATCTGTCCTCAGGCACAGATGCTCAACCCCAGCTGAGTCATTTCTCATGCCCGACAGCCGTGGCCAAAGTCAATGCCTGCTGCAGAAACTCGCAGATGGGCTTTGATACGGGAAACCGTCCATACAGTTTGGTGTACATACATCTGAGGTGAAGTTACACACTTGCAACATTTTGCCTTTCTTTTTCTCCAGAAAGACAGATGAAAAAATTGTCAGAGCCGCACCCTCAAATGCAGCTGAGCCTTTTCCCCCCATTTTAAAATCCTCCCCATCCATTTGTTGCATTCAGAAATGACAAAATGGATTTTGTTCCTTTTTCAGTGATTGCCCTCAATGATGGCTTCGAGGCATTTTAAAAGCAGCAGTCATCTTTTATATTTTCTTAAAGACACCCAGAGAATTCAGTTGTGATAACAGCGTCATAATCTCTCCTTTCTTCCCCGTCTGACTCCTCTCTGTCACTTTGTGATTACATCCAATTGTCTCGCTCCTTTTATTTCCCCTGGGTCCAGAAACATACCAAAGAACATCAAGCAGATCTTGATGTCACTTGCTCTGCTTCTGAAATCGCCATTACCTGCTCCAAGAAAAAGAAAAAAGTGCAGCAATGATTGTGCGGTGCTTTGCAATGTTCACAGGCTGAAAAAGATTGGAGTATCACAGAGAAGTAATATATCCCTTCTCAAGGTTATTAAAAGGTGATGGACCAGTACTTACTGTAATTAAAATTACCATGTTTGAGCATAAAATCCTTTATCAGAGATTGGAGATGAATTTTTATGTGAAAGCAAAGTCAATCTTCAGGTTAAATTAATGTATATTTTTAACTGTGTTCTGCTGAACATGTTTGTGTGGACGGCAAGAGGTCAATTTTTGTAATATAGGACAGAAGGAGGTCCTCTCAGAAACCAAAATGTTGCTCATGTTTTTGAACCATTTTTCTTTCACACAAAAAACAACCAACAAGCACTGCTGAGCACTACAGAAGATGCTTGGATTTCTTTAGTTTGACATCTCTCTGACCTCTCTATGTGAGTGTTAGACCCTCCCTGGGTGCTCAACAATTCAACAATGGTGAAAAAGATCTCTCTTACTTTATCTTACAGGTCAAGTTTAAAATCACATGACACAGGTTTGGGTATACCAGCAGTTGGCATGGAGGAGAAAGTTAAACTGAATAAAGGCTTTTTTCATTTTCACCCAGAATCCAATTCATGCACTTTTGGTCCCAAGAAACATTCCTGCTGAGATTCCCCCACATTTGGAAAAAAAATTAAACAGAAAAAAAGATGACAAAACACTCCTGCTTCAGTGATAATGAGGGGGGAAAAATCAGTGCTAATGGAAAAAAGTAAGAGACTTTGCACTAAACAATATAAGATGCGCCCACAACAGCAGTTGCCAGCACGTAATGTTTTCATGTCGCCCAGGCGAATTTCAAAAGATGAACACAAACATTATTAACATCAACAAAGGAGGGAGCTGTGAATTGGAAAATCTGAATAGGAGCAAAAGAAAAAAGCCAAAAATCTCAGAGTGCATGTCTAATTTACAGAAATGAAAGCAGTCAACCCAAGGCAGCACTATCCAACAGTAGAGCAATAACAATAATGAAATGGAAGATTTTTAGAACAAGAGGATAGGCATTTTATCAAAAATGTGTTGATAATGGCTGATTATTTGTTGCAAAAAAACATAAATGATAATAACAAAGGAAAGTTTGAAAGCGTGCAGAAAAAATGGAAAAGCCTTTGTCTCAGTTTTCTTTTGCTGCAGTGTGGCTTAGAATCCAACATGGCTGCTACTCTGGAGAGAGATTTCAGAGGGTGACTTATTGCTGTCACTTTTGCCCATGACAACCCATGCAGACCTTAGCCACAAGGTCCTTTGTTATCAGCGTTTGTCGAGAGTGAAAATGTTGACCTCTTCGCCTCTGGAGAGCTCTTCGATATGGCCGCAAGGCACTGGTGCAGGTTCAACAGAAGGTGATTACTCCAGTGACTGACAAAGATCAGAGTACCTGGCAGTCGACAGATAGCTCATGTTCAAAGAAGTAAGTAACTTTATATTTTGCTGATGTGAAACTGCTGTAGATGGATTAAAAAAAAAAATTCCGTAAGATATCCCCAAAAAGGCTTGGAGGCTATGGAGGTTTGTGTGGCATATTCATGCAAAGAATCTCTGTTATAAAAATAGTTTGATAGTCTCTTGATTTTACCATATTGGGGTTATATAGTGTAGCACTTCACATCCAAACCTAGCTTGAAGCAAGGACGGTACTTCTGCTGAAACCTGGAAAAATATTACATACCTTTTCTTCATTCACTCCATACATCTTGCAGTTAATTGAACAGTAATTTAAATCTTAATTTCATACCAACAATATCTTCGCAAAGGCAAATGTCAGCGTTTACACCACCTCACATGAGCCTTGTAATCATGCATTGAAATTTCAATGTCATGCCTGGTATGAGAGCCTATTTGTCTTTTGTAATGGTACAGAGTATAAAGCGTGCACCCTGTTCAGAAATGGATAACTCTAGTAAATGGGACCTTCATGCCCTTCTCCAATTTTCCAGTCAGACTGCAATTGCAGCATGTGGTCTCCAATCCAGTGGGCCATTTTAATTCTGATGATAGTCAGATTTACAGCTTTTCAACCTAAAACAGATGGACCGTTCTCTATCAACACCACTTCAACACGGCTGCTCGTGCTGCCCTGATGTCACCTCATAACATTATTCCTGGAGCTGGGCTACCCAGCCCGTCATATGGCAGCTCAGTCATTACAAGTTATTTAACCCCCTAAACTGTAACTTTTCAATTTAGTTTTCCCTTCAGTAGGTTCAAAGTCAGGAAAAGCTTTTTTTTTTTCATATTTATTAATGATGGACGATGTCACATACATATTCCGTATTTGCTAGTTGCAGCACCTCACTAAAGCTAAATCACAGTTATATTGACAGAAATATTTAAACCCAGGACGCCATGTTGTTTATGGCCACATCATCACATGAAACGGAAATTATCTAGATCTTGTATATCATTTTATCCACACTTTCCTATAATGCAGCAGGACATATTTGGATCTTTGGAAACCTTGGGATCTCCACTGAAGTTTACAACCCCAATTCCGAAATAGTTGGGACGAAGTGTAAATTGTGAATAAAATCAAAATGCAATGACTTTCAGATCACACGAGCCAATATATTATTTACAATAGAACATAGATTACATTTCAAATGTTGAAACTGAGACATTTTACATTTGTATCCACAAAATGAGCTTATTTCAAATTTTCTGGCTGCAATAGGTCTCAAAAAAGTTGGGACACAGGCAAAAAAGGGTTGAAAAAGCAATAAATATATAAGAAAATCATCTGAAAGAACATTTAACAAGTAATTAAGTTAACTGGCATCAGTTGTCTAACATATTTGGCTATAAAAGGGATGTCATAGGGAGGCTGAGTCTCCCAGAAGTAAAGATGGCCTGAGGCTCTCCAACCTGTGAAGGCTTGCGTAAAAAATTGTGGAATACTTTAAAAACAATGTTCCTCAACGTCAAATTGCAAAGGCTTTGAAGGTCTCATCATCGACAGTGCATAACATCATCAAAAGATTCAAAGAAACTGGAAAAATCTCTGTGCGTACGGGACAAGGCCGAAGACCTTTACTGGATGCCCTTGATCTTCGGGCCCTCAGACGCCACTGCATCACTCACCGGCATGATTCTGTCATTGACATTACTAAATGGGCCCAGGAATACTTCAAGAAACCACTGTCTGTCAACACAGTCTGCCGTGCCATCCACAGATGCCACCTAAAACTCTATCATGCAAAAGGAGGCCATTGTTGAGCATGGTCCAGAAGCGCCGCCGTGTTCTGTGGGCCAAGGCTCATTTAAAATGGACTCAAGCAAAGTGGCAAAGTGTCTTGTGGTCAGACGAGTCCAAATTTGACATTCTTGTTGGAAATCATGGGTGTTGTTTCCTCTGAGCTAAAGAGGAGAAAGACCACCCCTCCTGTTATCAGTGTTCAGTTCAAAAGCCAGCATCTCTGATGGTATGGGGATGCATTAGTGCATATGATGTGGGACACTTGCATTTTAAAAAGCACCATGAATGCTGAAAGGTATATAAAGGTTTTAGAGCAACATATGCTCCCCTCCAGACGACATCTATTCCAGGGAAGGCCTTTGTGTATTTCAGCAGGACAATGCAAAATCACATGCTGCAGCTATTACAACAGCATGGCTTCGAAGTAGAAGAGTCCGTGTGCTGGACTAGCCTTCCTGCAGTCCTGATCTTCACCGATTGAGAACATTTGGTGCATAATTAAACAAAAAGTTTGTCAAAGGAGACCTAAAACTCTCCAGCAGCTGGAAGCCTGTATTAAACAAGAGTAGGATCAAATTCCAATGGCTAAACTCAAGAAACTTGTCTCCTCAATGCCCAGACGCCTCCACTCTGTGTTAAAAAGAAGAGGGGATGCTACACCATGGTAAACCGGCCCCTGTCCCAACTTTTATGAGACCTGTAGCAGCCATCAAATTTGAAATGAGCTCATTTTGTGGATAAAATTGTAAAATTTCTCAGTTTCAACATTTGCTATGTTATCTCTGTTCTACTGTGAATAAAATACTGGCTGGTGTGATTTGAAAGTCATTGCGTTTTGATTTTATTCACAATTTACACTTTGTCCCAACTATTTCGGAATTTGGGTTGTAAAATAGGCCTGAATTTCCACAGGTTTGAATACAGCAGCTGCATTTGATGGACCGACATATGGGTCTGTACGTTTTATGGGGTTAATTTGGTAAAACCGTTTCTTTCATAGTTCAGCCAGGGAGTATCCCTGCATGCCTCTCTTGCCCATGACACTAACCACAAGCAGGCAGGTTTGATAATAGACAGGAGAGGTGAGTAACAGCCCCTTGCTGAGTTCATAATTAACATTCCCTCAATTGCTGAAGCAATGCCAACCTTACCCAGGTACAGTCATGGTGACCGTTTTGCATTTTCGTTGTCCCAAGGCAATTAACTATCTAATAATTCAATGTGAGTTAGAATTTACCCGTGTCTTCTGGCAAAGCGTGGGCACCATACTCATCTTGATCTGAACATTACTGAAAAAAAGTGAGTTCCTGTGACTTACAATTAAAGAATGGATGTCAGAATGTACTGTTTGACCTATGCAGAACTATTTTTATTTTGTGGAGACGGTGAAAACAATTCCCAAAAACATAATGGAATAAGTAAGAGATAATCAACTGGTAGGTGTACATTACATGGTTTTAAGGCATGACGCGGAGGTGAATAACCACCCGACGCGAAGCGGAGGGTGGTTGCTTCTGCGAAGTGCCTTAAAACCGTGTAATGCACACCTACCAGTTGATTATCCCGCTTATACCATGGTCATTTGCCGGCAAAATCAAATCAAAGCATTCAGAATTTTTTGTTGAAAGTTTTGCACTTAAAAAACAAGCTAATAATCATTAAATATGTGCCGCACCTTCTCATAGCCAATGCTATAGGCCAAGCTAAACTGAACCAGCTAACTTAGTTCAGCTTGCCTTCATGGAGAAATAGTTTTTTGCCCACGCTAACAACCTTTTACCAGCTAATGATTAGGTGACGGATTCCAGCTGAAACAGAGATTTATGCATAACACAACATTATGCGCGATTATGCAGACTGTAGCAAACTTGCTACCTGCAATTACAATGAACTTATGACGGTTTCCGTAGAGCCAGCGAGATGAAATCAGTCTGTTGTCATAGCACATAGCTAGAGAACTGTCAGCAGTTGCTGATACATGAAGTGGACACGTTAGCTTCCTTTGTAACCGTACACAATTTCTATCGTTTAATGAATAAAGCGTGATTTCTTCGCTGCTTTAATATTTACAGTCATTATTTGCTGGAGCACCTATAGTTAACTGCCCCGCAGGACGTAACTTATCTGACGCCACTAAATTTACTGGAGATAAATGAGTAGCTAGGTTTCTCTTATACCCAGCCAAATGCCAGCGCTCTAACGTTGCTATGGTTAGAGGTTAGCTAGTGGATGAATTTCGAACGGTGAAACTACCGTAGCCGAACTACCTGTGCGTTTCTACGGTTTTAATCAATACCTGCCAGCCAATCAGAAAAGAGTATTCACCCAGACCATGGTATAAAATGTAAATAACTCCCACACATGCATGGTAACTTCCTCCAAATTTTTTAAAATTGAAAATGTTTGATATAGAGACCTGATTGAGTCCAATTTTGTGAATTAAAGCATCTGGAACAAGTTGACATGTCAGTGTGGGAGGCAATTACATTTTATCAGATGAAGCAGTGGCAAAGAAGTTTACAACCCCTGTAAAGACTGCCAAACGTCATCTTGATCGTCCTTTGATTCCTCTTTCACTGCAAGGCTGAGAATGGATTATAAACAAGGCACACAGTGCCGTTAAATTCCTCAGATGAAAGAGAGAAAAAAAATTCTGAGAAATCCACTTAGCTGCAAGGTAAACTTGTCCATTACCCCACATGAAAATCTCTCTGACACACAGAGTTAACTTTTTTCTTTACCAAAGACAGTGTATTCTAAGCCTAGTTCAAGGTTTATTTATTTATTTAATTTCCCAGTCAGTCATTTTTTAAGCTGTCCTGCAAGCCTTTTATTTCTAAGTGTCTGTTTGCATTTTGACCCTGGGGATGTTTTTAAGGAATATGAGCTCTGATTCAATCATTGCTGAAGGCTAAAACTGATTCACTTCGCTGGCTGGCAGCTCAATCTTTCACCCCTACCACTTCTCTTCCTCAAAGAGCCTTGGGGGTGCACCTTGTTTGGGAGTGTGCACGCACGCCTATTAGACCCTCTGTTTGTGCCAATGAGAAAACTTCCCAGAGGGCACTGCTTCTCTCTTGCTGGGATCTGGAAACGACACAGCAGAGTGTATTGAAAATTCCTGAATGTGGCTTTCATTTCTTCCATTATGAAGATTCCTATAGATTCTGAGTTTGGGACAGTTTTTGTGTTGTGGGAATGAAAGTTGGCTTCTCGCCTTAAGGTTTGATTATCAAGTAGAGATGTTAGGACTTGCACTCGGACAAATAGCCTCTAGAGCTGAAATTCTATTACTTTGCTTTGCTTTGTGTATAAAATTTGTTGGCTGGAGGGTTTGTGGTTTCATGTGGGTAAGAGTGTTTGGTAAGAACCAAGAATTGTTTATGTAACTGTTGTTATGTAATTGGCTTACTGAACCAGGGTTTGTGGTGTTTTGATAATAGTTGTGATTCAGCTGTGACAGCTGTGAGGTGTATTCAAACTGACATTGAATTCATTTGCAGTGGATCAAAATGCACGCAAGCTTTCCTTATATTATTAGGTGCCCAGTAAATACCGAGTGTAATCTCAGTAATCCGATTTACAAGCATTATTTATGGGATCTGCTACCTTTTGTAATTTCTTGAGAAAACAAAACTAAACATGGTTTACAATTGTATCCTGGGTCCGACGCATCTCTCTAAATTTATATTCGAATGAAGCATATTTTTCTTCTACCCCTCACATGATTAAATTGAGTCATTAATAGTGCTTTTTCCAAAAGGCAGATAAATGGAAAGCAATTCTTCCAATTTATGCGTTTTCATTTGTGTGAGATGACAGCTTTGGACCGTCAGTGTAAGGTGGTGAGGTACTGTTATATTTTTTAGGCTATAGGTAAAGGCATTGCCATGCATCATGGCCATCAGTTTATTCAGTTATTTGTTTTAAGTTACAAAATCAATTTCCCAAATTGATTCTGGTAACCTTTTATTATATAGCTTTGATAAAATGCAAACAACCGGTGGATCTCGCAGCGGCCAGAGAATAATACATTGGATTGAGGTGAGAAACTGCATAAAAACAAGAAGACATTCTTATATACATCCCCTGCAACCATGAAATCATGTTTTCAAACCTAGTTTAGGTCTTGACTAATACCATACGCACACAAAATTTAATTCATCGAGGTAAAGAAGTTTCTGAGAAAATCTGCTCACTTACATGGATGGAAGGGCATATGGATGGATGGACGGACAGACGGATGAATGATGTCCATTGCGATATCCCTGCTAGACTTCATGTCATGGCGGGGGATGATACAGACCTCCCCAAGTTCAGAATAGCAGAGGTTGATCAAGTTTATAATATCTGACAGATCTTCTACTCATAAAAAAAGGAAGAAAAAAAAACTCTGGGAGCATCTGCAAAGTCTGAAAATAGAAATACAGCACGTGCAGTTATAGGCTCCAGCTCCCCCCGTGACCCTAGTGAGGAATAAGCGGGTATAGAGAATGGATGGATGGATGGATGAAGTACGTGTAGTTCTTTTTTTGCCAACGATAAGACGTGACACCATTTTTCACTGCAAAGTTCCAGCATCTAAAGTGATCAGAAGCACAAGTCTCTTACCGTGATATGGCTCATGTAATGCATTTCCATAACAGAACAAATGATGAAAAAGTACTGTAAGCAGCTAAGGTCTCTGGAGTTTTTTGTGTTAATTGCAAAGCTGAAGCAGATGGGGACAGACGTTTTTGTATCGCTGTTGCCTGCAGATGTGTCATTTGCTCAGAGGTACAAAAATTTTCCCTCGCACAAGCTATTCCATGAAAGGTAATCAATCATTTGACATTAAGATCACAAGACAGCTCTACCCTCCTCAGGCTATTCCAAGTAAAGCAATGACATTCTTGATTGGGGCCAGGACATCATATGAAGTAGTAGGCTAGCTGAGTTGAACATTTAAGGCCATAAAATTTCAAGCACATAAAATTTTGTTGGCATGTAGGGAAGACTACAAACGTGATATTTGCGTGATCTTAAATAGAAATGAGGCAAAGGAAAATAGTTTAAAAGTTTCTTCAATGACCTCAGTGTATTTGTACAGATACAGTATTCTATGTATAATTTACACTTCCAAAAATGGCAGCAGGATCTTAGTTTAAACATAATTTGACTCTGATGCAGACATCTGCGACCGATCTTATGTAAACAAGATCACTGTAGGTGCATGCTTTCATCATTGTTCTTCTCCACTCTTGGTTCATCAAAGTAACTAATACTGGAGCCTGTTCCACAAAGCAATATTGAGTTAGCAGAATAGCTGCACTGAGTAAAACATAGAGCCCTCCCAAATCTGTAACAGGGACTGAGGTCAAGAGTTTTTCCCGGGGTTTACTCTGTGTATTATCCATCTAAGTTATTCTGCCTCTGGGAACAGGACAAGAGCAAAACCATCTACCAGATCAGACTGGACACCGCTGGTATTGACTCACCTCTGTGGCGAACAGGATTTGTGGAAGACAAATGGGATGGAGGGGGGTGATTGCAGGAGTGAGTGTAATGAATTCAACACTAGATAAGGCAAAGTGATGGGGACAATGAGCTGAACAAGAGGAGATAAGAGCATCATCTCAACACTTCTTAGGGTTCTGTCCAATAATCGTTAGATCAGGCATCAGCTGTTCTTCTGCTTGCCAGTCCTGGGATATTGGGTAGGGAGATAGGGATAATTTTAGAGACCGAGTACAGTGGTTTTCAACATGTCCTTGCAGTGAACACGTCAACGTAACAAATACTGATGACTGCCCTGAGATAGAAAACATAACCAAATTGGAATAAAAGTGGAATGTACCTTTCCCAAAGCCCTCACATCTTTCAAAGCAGATGAAAGTTTTTGTTTTCGCTTTTTGACAAGATTTCATGTATTTTTTCCCCAATCCACTGGAAGCATGACATTTTAGTGTCACAAAAAATAATTATGTTCCTGAACTTACAAAAGAAGGAGCTCCATGTCATTTGTGTCATTTTTATCAGTAGAAGCTACCAGTTTCATCTGAGAACAAATACGATGGGGGAAATTTTGGAATTTGTCCGATGTATAATCCCCTTTAATTACATTTTTATCCGCTTACTGTTTTTTTTTTAAATTTCTGGAGAACTATGGCTGGTGAGAAAGGCATGCTACAAATATGCATTGCTCCCCCACAACACCCCAGACTGTAGCTACTAACCCTCACAACAATTCAAACAAGAAAAGGCATTGCTTAAAGTCTCTCAAGCTAGACTATCCCGTCCACAATCTTCGAATGCCATATTGAAAATGCTACCTGTTACGCAGAAGCCCATGGGAAATTGCGTAAACCAACACGTCTGACTCGAGAGACTATACTGTGGTATATTTCAAGTTTGTTAAACTTAGAAACGAAAGTTACCCAGTTGCCTTAAAAATGTGATTTAGCTAAACTACACGTGAGTAAACTTAACTTCAACTTAAGTTTTGTTTCAACTCACCATTAGTTGAGACCAGTGGTTCTCAAACTCGGTCGTAGGGACGCACTGTGTATGCCGATTTTCATTCTAAACATACTTACAATCCCAGGGTTAACAAGCTGGTTTTCTTTTTTTTTTTTTTTTACTAAATTGCTTTCAGGCAAGAGAGACATCTCACCCTCTTAAACCGCATTGACAAAAATGGCTATGCATTTCATGATGATTAAAAGCCCGATGTTTATATTGGCTTATTTTGTGACATTCCTTGTAAGCAAGCCAAGGCAAGGTGGCATTACAAAATTAAGACTGTGGTGAATCAATAAGGCTGTAATTAGGCTTCTGAACACACATATTGAAGTTCTTTCCACATGGTTTTCCCAAAACCAATCACAAACATAAAACAACAGGTTTGACTCATCATAATTTGCTTTGTCTTTGAAATCCCAATTACCTAATAAATAATTAGGGCCAGTGACCGCATGTCCATAGTTCAACAATTAAAAGTCAATTGATTCTACGGTTACAAGGGTCACAATTTCCCTCTTTTTTATGCAAGAGAGTAATTTGTATAACAGTACAATTGTAATGTGCAACTCCTCAGCAATAGCCCAAATAGCTATTTCTGACATAATGTGACTTAAAGGTGTAAATAATTAATGTGAGTATGGGTTGCACCGTCAAGAAAAATGAGCAAATCATTGAAATTCTGGGATTGCAATTATGCCTGGAACAAAAACCAGAGGACACAGTTTAGGAACCCCTGGTCCAGACAATGCATGACCCTAACTTTTGAAAACGTATGAACTTGAGTTCACTATCTAAAACTTGTCATAACAAGTGGACTTAAAGAGTAAAAATAAGCTCTCATCACTCAATGGGGTTATCATTTTTCACTGTGTACTTGCAAGCAGGGTTAAAATAATGCTAATGCTTGGAAAAGCCTCAGATACTTAGTTTTCCCTGAGGCATATCCAGATGATCTATAAAAATACAAAGATGGCATATAAAAATGGCTGCAGTTCCAGCATAGTTCATACAAACGACTGATGAGTGAATTTGATCGTTATGATGTGTTATCTTGGATTAAACGATCACTGGCAGGGATGCTTGTACTCTGCGGAAGTGACTTTGATATTCGCCGAGAGACGTAAACAAAGGGCCTGAACAAGGTCTGTCGCTAGCAAAAGCGTAAAATGGTACTATTTTATCCTTTTACTGCTGATCGCAGGCGATGTTGAAATCCATTCAGGTCCCGTACAGACTGTCGACCCCTTGGTAGCTGTGATAAAAATGTTCAGGTCAATCGAGCCGCTATATGCTGTGATAACTGTGACGTTTGGTTCCACAGAAAGTGCATTAATACGCCTCTGTCTGTGTACCGTGTACTGGCTAGATGTGAGGAGGACTGGTTTTGTGATAGGTGTACCCTTCTCCCTTTGTCAAGCTCCTGTTTTGTTGACGAGGGCATTAATTTATTTACGAAACAGAGGAATGACCCTTCCTCTGAACTACATTTGGTTTCTGCTGTAGGCTTAAATTTCTCTTTATATGATGTTCAAGAAACCTATGACCATCTTAAATCCAAGGGTTTGCACTTCGTGCACATCAACACGCGGAGTTTACTCCCAAAGCCCGAAGAAATACGCGCTCTCGCATCCAACTCCAAGACCGCTGTGATCGGAATCACGGAAACGTGGCTGGAGGAATCGGTTTCTGACGCAGAGGTCGCAATACCAGGTTACCTCATCGTTCAACGGGACAGAAATCGAGAAGGAGGTGGTGTATGTGGTTATATCCGCAGTGACATTGCCTTCAATCCGAAGTATGATATTACTGGTATTACTGATGGTCTAGAGACTGTATGGGTTGAATTGTGTATGCCTAAGTCCAAACCCATTATGGTAGGGGTGTGCTATCGCCCTCCGAGCCAATTTGATTTTTACGCGTTACTTGAACGACAGTGTCAAGAATGTTCTAGCTTTTGCGAGTTGGAATGTATTATACTGGATGATTTTAACACTGACTATTGCACTGCTAATTATACTCAATTATATGAATCCTTGAATCATTTCTTATCCTTGTTTGATCTGACTCAGTTGATCAGAGATCCAGCAAGAATTACTAAGAATACATCTACTGTTTTGGATCTCATTATTGCATCCGATCCTTCCAAGATCTGTAAGCATGGAGTCCTAGATCTTAGTATTAGTGATCACCAACCAGTGTTTTGCACTTGTAAAAAGGTGCCCTTATATCAACATCTCGGTGTCAAACTCCTGTAGAACCCTCGCAGCTCGACCAACAACGGAGGAGCCAGGGCGAAGGCTTATGCGTGGTGATTCCAGCTGTTATGAGGCAATGGAACACGTCAGTTAAATCTTTCATGTATACGTCCCGCCTTGGACCTGGTCTGAGACTTACCTGAAGGATTCTCAGTAATTCTCCATTCAAAAACAAGGCTATGCTGAAATCACAGAACCATCTAACCTAATGCCTCGCTGCGAATTATCCAAGGTGCACGTTGGAACACTTGCAGAAGCTGAACAAAACATCAGACATATCAGTGATTAGGGCAAACTAAGCATAACGATTGCAAGTGTTAAGAGTTACTGATACCACGCAAGTTTAAAGGAATAACAATAGTTTATTCACCAGGCAGACAAGAGCTTAAATCAAACAAATCAAAGTTAGATCAATCACAAGTTACAAACGATTTAGAAAATGAAAGTGAAGTCATACTTGATGAAAAGACTACACATAAAGCAAGCATGCGGGAAGTTCGGATTACGAAACTTCACTAAGCTAGAAATAACGCACGGCCAACGTGTGGGAAGTCGTTTACGGTCTTCCCTGACTAGGTCGTCTCTCTCAGATTTAAGGCAAGTGGCGTCTTTGATCAGAGCGGCTCAGCCCACACAGATGGTCCAAATTGGAATTTAGACTTCCCCCTCAGAGGAAATAAGAAAACAATTATTATTCAAAGGATATAATAAAAGTTCTTAGATAAGTGAGAGGACCTTGGAGACAGACCTCGGGGGGGTCGCAAAGCACTTCCCGCAAAGGGGGAGAGATGATTCTAAATACACCTCAAGAGATAACTTTGGTTCAGGACAAATTATTGCTGGGGAACAGAAACTATGTTTTCTTGAAATACAGCAGATATGAAATGCATCTCATTCAACTCCTTGAATTTAGCTGAAAAGATACATATCAAACATGATTACATAGAGAATTATGATGATGTAACTGTCATGAAATTTCATCCCAACTGTACCATTCCCCATGAAATTCACATCACTATTACTCCAGATATAATACAGTAATTCAGTGATGACATGCGAACAGTTAGAACGGTGAAATAGTGGGTTTTGTTTAAATTGAAATTCTCGACTCAGAACAGTTACAGTGATGAAATGAAAGGGTGCGGTGGCAGTGTGTCCAGAAGAGGGCAGAGAGCACAGGTCACACCCCGCTGTGAGAGAAATTCCTTGCAGCAACCAAGACAGGTCACGTTTCCTTCCCCACCTTTGATGTGCTCAAGACACACACACACACACACACCCATGCTGAAGTGTCCAGTATCAGGCCCCCTTATCTCTGTGGTGGAATTGGGGAGGCAGCTGCAGAAGACGTCTGAACCCTGATGACTTTATTACCCCACTGTTCCCAGCCATGCTGGCTGGAGACGATGCCAGCTGTGGAGGAAGTATAGGTTCTTATGCCTTTATTACCCCACTATGTTCAGAACAGAGGGCAACATGCACTCCTGGTCGCATGTCCATGTTATCTCCTGGCTTCCTCCTTACACTCCGTTCGTTGAAAAGCTGTATAAAAGAAGCTTTTGTCAGTGCCCTCCATTAGGTCAACTGGAATGATGTATTATCGTCCAATTGTGTACACCAAGCTTGGCTGATAGATTTATGTCTGTTGTGGATTGTATTGCACCAGTGAAGTTTATGCGAGTCAAATGCTGAAATGAGCCTTGGATGACAGGAGAAGTTTTACACTTAATTCATGAAAGAGACACTGCCTTCAAAAAGTTTAAGAAAACTAAAATAAATGAGTGGTATGACAAGTTTATTTATTTGTGCAACCAGGTCCAGTACAAAAAGAAAAAAGCCAAATCTGAGTATATTGCCAATAAGGTTACAGATTTTAAAGATCAGCCAAAGAAGCTCTGGCTATTGTTAAAAGGCTTAGGTGCATCATCTAAATGTAATATGAGCTCTGATAACATTGGTTTGATCATCGAAGATGATGAAAGTGCGTGTTTTGACAAAGTAAAAGTTGCTGAACACTTTAATAAATTCTTTACTACTGTTGCTGCTAAATTGGTAGACAAATTACCACCTTGTACTGGTAAATATGACAAACAACATGTACACAGTTACTATAGATCTCCTGGTGCTAGGGTAAATGGTTTTTCACTCCAGTGCGTCACTGAAGATATGGTTTTCAAGTTACTGTCTAAATTAAATGTCAGTAAAGCTACTGGTCTTGACCGGATGTCACCTAGGTTTGTAAAGGATGGTACTATGGTCATTGTTACCCCCCTCACTCATATTGTAAATTTATTTTTGCAGTCAGGAGAAATATCGGCAGACCTCAAATCTGCAAGAGTTACTCCTCTTCACAAAAAAGGTAGCAAGCTCGATGTGGGTAACTACAGGCCTGTTTCTATTCTCGGCACAATATCAAAATTGTTTGAGAGGATCATCTATGATCAGCTGGATGCTTACCTCCGAGCCCAAAAGCTCTTTTATGAATATCAATCAGGCTTCAGATCAGCGTACTCTACTGATACTTGTCTTGTTCATCTCACTGACTATATAAAGCAGGAACAAGACAAAGGCCAAAATGTAGGCATGGTTCTTCTTGATTTGCAGAAGGCCTTTGATACAGTAGACCATAGGATCTTGATAGATAAACTTGAAGCCATTGGATTACAACAGTCAGCCTTAAACTGGTTTCAGTCATACCTTCTTAATCGAAAACAGGTGGTGGAAGTTGGTGGCACAGCATCTGCTTTTGCTGATATTACCTGTGGTATGCCTCAAAAGTCTATCTTAGGCCCACTTCTGTTTTTTATAATATGTCAATGATATTCCATCATCAGTCACCTGCAAATTGCATCTGTACAGAGATGACTCGGCCCTTATTGTACCGGGCAAATCACCAGTTGAAATTGAACAAAAGTTGCCTGCTGAGCTGGAATCAGTTAAAAAAATGGCTAACAGAAAATAGGTTGTCCCTACATTTGGGGAAAACGGAGTCTATTTTGTTTGGCTCCAAAAGGGAATTACACGAGTGCAATTCTATAGCGGTGCAATGTGCTGGCCAAGTTCTGACATGTTCCTCTCATGTCAATTACCTAGGAGTTGATCTAGACCAATCACTATCTGGAGATGGAACAGTTTCAAAAATTATTGGCCGGTCAAATGCTAAACTCAAGTTTCTGTATAGGCAAACGAAAAATACAGACCTTGAAACTAAAGTGAGTGTCTAAAAAGTCTGCACTCATACAATGCCATTTTGATTATGCCAGCACATCGTGGTACTCTGGACTCACACAGAAGCATAAAAAACGACTCCAGTGTACCCAAAACAAAGTTATTTGGTACCTTTTAAATGCACCAGCCAGAACACATATTGGCGCTAATGAATTTGAACTGGTCAGGTAGCTCCCTGTCGAGCTTCAAGTCCATCGATTGAAGCTAAATATGGTACATGGCATCATCCACAATCATTCACCCAATTATCTAGCCAGTTCTTTCATCCAGCAGTTTTATATATTACTAATTTTCCAACTATTTCTTGTCTAGTCTTAATGTCTGGACTTTTGTGATTTATGTCTGTAATTTTTGTTCTTATACTTTACAAGTGTTTGTTGTTTTTTTTTTTTTTTTTTTTTCTTGTTGGTCACTTTTTTTGTTTTTGTTATCCTGTAAATGTTTTGTAATTCTAGTTCTGTTTTCTATGTTTGTCAAGTCATAAATGGGACCACAATGGAAATAAGTGCTTGCACTTTTTTTGTGCTATCCTGATTTTAAATGTATATTGTACTTGTCTGTACTTTTACATTTTTTATCAAATAAATCAAATCAAATCAAAATTTACAAAACCCCTAAATTAAAGTTGAAAGTCTTTAGAGCAAGCACAGCTTGTCTGCTGTTATACAGAGCCAAAATTATGAAAATATTTTCACTTTGCAAATATGTATGTACCTGACGGTACATCTTCTTCCTTCCGAAACAGCCTTTCAGGGACTTTTAGCCATAATTAGTCCATATTAATACACAAGCACATGTGTAGTTTTCAGTGCTACCAGCATAGAAAGAGAAAATGCAAAAATAAGTTCATCCGGAAGGCAGATACTGGCAGATCACCCGAATGTCACACAGAGAACCAGTATTTTAAAACTACTCGTATGTATATCGCGGTACTGTCTGCCACTTGCTTTGTCACAAGACCGTAAACATGCTGAATTCGCTTAATGGTGTCTGACTGAATCTATGGCTCTTCAACCTTGCCCCATTTTATTTTGTCTTTTCATGGCTTCATTTAATTACAATCTCCAACCTCGTCATTTACCAGCTGCTTTTGGCCTCAGCAGTTAACAACAATGCATTTTGCATGGTAATGTGATGCTTTAAATGTGTCAGTGTCAGTTTATTTTAATTCATTCATGTAGATAAGTGGGTATTTCATCAGTACAGCTGTTGCTCTAATTAAACTGTAGGAGCTTTGTTTGGTTGGTGCAAGTTACTCTGAACAGGGGCACATACTGTACCACAGAAATTAAATGATGCATAAAATGCAACCTGCATCAGTCAGTGTAGTTTTTCTCCTAGAGGCTATAACCAACCTCTGCCTCTATATTCTTTTTCTTTCACTGACAGATGCCCAAATGTCCCACAGAGCTCCTTACCACTGGCAGCTGGTGAGCTTAAAACAGAGGTGGCAAAAACATCCCTTTCAACAAGCGACCTGCTTTCATTCATTTATTTAAATTAAACAATACACAAACTCTGAAAACTCAACACAATCAGGTGTCACCAGTTCTCATCATTAAGGGATGACGAGAAATCAAACGGGTCATTTTGGTGCAATATTGCTTTTCAATCAATGTTATTTGATTGTGGATACTTGTTGCTGACCTGTGTTTTCTTTGTTGAAAGTTAAACAATCATGAAGCACAGGTTAGATAGCGTGGATTGCAGGATGTCCTGAAAGCAAATGCTGAAAACAATGGAGTGGTTTTTTCTTTTGGTAAACTGAATAAAACATTTTTCTGAAATGAATTTACTATTTGATCACTGCATGTAGAAGAAACCTCTGTGTTTGATGCTGAAGGATTTTTCCGATTAGAAGAAAACTTGTTAATCAAGGAAAATGATTCAAAAAAGATCATGACAATTTATTTGTTAAAAGGGATTTTTTTGTTTGCCTGCTCTAATATCAGCCGACCAGCCATTGCTGTTGAATACTATGAATCATTGGCATGATGATGGGTGGCTTTTTGAGCTCTATCAGTAAAGAAACATACTCTCCTCTCTCTCACCCGGCAGTTTGAAATTCCTTGATATAGCACTTTTTTGTAGCCTGAGTGATTTCCTGATGTTTTTTCCACTCAATCCAGCTGTCTGTGTCAGTTTTGGGCATTGTTCCTTGTTATTCAGGCCTAATTATCATTGCGTTTGACTCCCCTCCCTCCGTCTTTCATTCTCACCTGTTCTCCCTAATTGTTGATTGTTGTCTAGTGTATTGAGGTTCCTTGTCTCAGTCCTCCCTTTGCTGGATTGTTATTTCGTTCTCAACGTTCATTGTCATCGAAAATCCTCAACTAATAACTAAGAATCTATTCATTAGGTATATCTTACCTGCCTCTTTGGTTATGGCGGTTGCCTCTTTTTATCCTCCCCCAGTCCTGTGCCAAGGTGTGCATTATACCTTAGTGCCCTGATTCATTCAGCCTGCGATCTCGGTCACTGATCCTAGACCAGTCCCTTCAACAATGCCTTGTCTACCCTTACAGTTCCTGGCTGCTTCCGGACCAGTCTTCTGAATTCGCACTCCTGCTTTATGTGTTCTCATATACTTCAGTTTTGATATTAAAGGTAATTTACAGCATAAATCTGATCTTGCATTTGGCTCTGTTCTGCAATGCATAACAGTGCTGAATCTGGCATTCTGCCATGGTGCAAGATAAAACTTTTTCTGCCTTTTCTCCGCCCTTTCTTTGGTGGCACAATTTAGTACAATTTAGCACTGTATTGATTTGGTGATTAAGGGAACAAATGAAATTGTGTGGTAAGTTTTTCTGGACACAGGTACGAGCAAAGAGCCAGTGATTGAGTTCACACTGATGACACCTCTGTAGGAAATGAGAATGAGGATCATCATCACACTTTCATGCAAAAGGAACAAAAGAAACAACAAAAGTGAGAAATCAACCTTTTGAAACTGAGCCATTAAGTTTCTATTAAAAAAAAAAAACCGCGATGATTGTTGTGGCATCTGATGACCTGGCCTAATTTAATGTGTTCAAATGTGTTCCAGTCTTTCATGATTGGCAAAATTGTCTGAATGCACTCAGTGATCAAAAACTGAGTGAAAAATCTGTTAAAGAAACGACTAATCCTAACTTTTGATGACACTTGGGTGTAGATTTCAAGATTTTAAAAAAATATTCCTTTTTTCCCCCGGCATTTTGATCAGCTGTTTATTTTACCAAGTCGATATGCTATAGGCAGCCAGTTTTCTTTCAGTTTTTCTTTTCTTTTTGCTGACAGTTAGGTTATTGGACAATGCGATCTATTCCCTCGAAAAACTGGAATCTGGGAACTGCACTTGTTTTTATGCTAGCTACAACTTCAGCTAAAGTCAAAAGTCTTAAACACGTTGATCATATTTCAAGCAACACTAAATGCAACAAGGAGAAGTATTTAGAAATCTATAGTTCCTAACCTGGCTGCTTTACTGTATTATTTGGTAATAATAATAGGTGTAGTTATCAGGGCAAAAGAATGCCAATTATGGTGATCAATATTAGTGAGAATATAACTTAAGCTTCACTTGCTGCTTGATCTTTGCTTTAGCTGCAAGGAATATAAAATGCTAAGTTTATTGCCTGTGATCTGTGTGCTATGAACAGCTTCTTGGAAGTAATATTTGACGATTATTTATTGTATAAACAAACAAAATTCGTTAAAGCAAGTGATTTGGCATTTTCAAAGCCATTCTATTAAGATGGGACTGATTCTTTTGGCCTGTATTCTGTTTGCGTTTAGAGGCTGCTGATGCGAGTCTTCTACAGTGGCCAAGTGCTAGACGTAGTAGGCTAATAAAATCTATGAACTCTCAAAATTAACAGAACGACTTATTGATAAGATGACTCGGAAATATATTTTTAGTTAGCATAACTGCATTCATGAAATGCCCGTGCAGCAAAGATTGTGTTTGCAAGGCCGACCATTCAAAAAGCAGTAGCCCATATAGCGTATATTGTGTTTATTACTTAATTATGCGCATAACTGCCCTCCATAAAATCACACATTTTAGTTTTGTTACCTCTTTGACATTATTGTGTCTTGATCATTCTTGGAAATGTATTGGTTTTTCAGTAAATTAATTCTGCAATTATTACTCAGAAACAGGTCAAAAGTAATCCTGTATTAAAGTTGCGGTCGCTCCATAGCTGCAAGGCACACCTCTGTTTAAAAATATACTCCAATTCTAAGTGTTTTTAATGCTGTATCCCATTTTCCCATTTTACTATTTCTCTGTGAGTGGTTTGGATGGGTATTTTTTGGAATTCCATTTTCCGGGTTAAATCCATGTGCAGGGAAGTGCTAATAGACTTTATTTAAGGGTTGTTGTAAGGATTTATTTCAGCCATTGGGGGGGGGGCATGCTTTGGCTCCCCTGCAAACTCTGTCTATGATAAATTTCATTTCATACTAATCATCATTCTGATCCAGTCAGTCATGATCATTTTAATCAGCCATCACAATATCATCAATATTTTAGCACTTATTCATGGTAAATACCAAAATCTATTGCCATATAAGGCTCTGATATTGTCATTACTGTATCTACAATGTTGTAATAACATCTATGCCGATGTGAATTTCAGCATAACCTGAAAATGCGATTTGGTTTTCACATTAGAATTAGTGATTTTGAAAATACCTCATTAAATCTAGTTGTTGACCATCTGAGCTCACATCTCCTAAATACGTATACCATAATACATTTCAATTTAATTTATTTTAAAATCCAATCTCACAAGAGCACGGCACATTAATGGGGTTTCTACGAATGTCCAAGAGTGATTCGGGGAGACTGATTGTCATTTATAGATATCTGAGGGCATGATTTTGCCTGAGGGTGGAAACTGAATAACCCAGAGGAAACCCACACACAGTATACGTACTCAGAAAGAGCATTTAGGAAATAATAATAAATAATAAATAAGTGAGAGGTTCCACACAAATTCAAATCATTTAGCAATTTAGCACAAAAAAAGCAATGAATTTAATGATCAATCAACCTCTTTTCTCCTTTCTTTTCAATAATCATTTGCGACATGCATGCAAAATTTAAATAATTACAATCCAAGGAAAGGGAGTTGTTCCTCTCAAACTCCTTTATTTATCCTCGTGTAAACCCTAGACACTCTCTGAGGGAGAACATGCCAGCATGTACCACGGGCACTGTCGATGCTCACATAACCGACACACTCCTCAAAGCATTTCCTCATCAAGCTTGAAAAAAGGCAATCACCTCGCGAAGGCAAGTGCAGAACAGAAGTGCGGATGGCGTAATTGCCGTCATTCGAGGATGAAAAACACTCGCAGCCGAACATGAATAATAATGGAAAGCACTCCCTGTGCTTCGCTGCATGCACTCACTTACCCCGTCATAATTAATAACCGTCTGAAAAGACCTGAAAAAATGGGCCCGTTATTTCAGAAATTATGTATGAAAACACATTGTAGTGTTCAGAGTGGCTTCGGATACATGCAATATACACAGATTTCATTCTGTAGCAATGCGACAAACTTTCCATCTTTAACAAAAATAGGTTTTACAATGAAAAGCTGCGTATTTTCTTTATGTTGTTACATGGGGTGTAAGGTAAAGAGAACGCAGACATTAAATAATTATGCAAATGAGCTGAAAGAATTCATTAGGATAGCAATTGTGCTCTGTCGGGGTAAGCATTAGACAACAACCATGACCCATAAATGCATTGACAGCATTTCAAAACTAGAAAGAAAAAAAAAAAATATATATATAAATATATATATATGGGTCTGTCCAAGCAAAAACGGAAGTGTGACACTGCCAGTATTATTTTCAAATTATAGTTTGTAAGAACTGAACACACATAATGGAAGCTTAGTTTGTGTACTTTCATGACAAAATCATGAGAAGATAACTGCATTTACAGCAAAAGGGGAATTCCAATGAAAATTTGAAAATATCCTTATGGTCCCGTATGTGATGTGGACAATAAGAGAAGCCAAATTTTTTCATCAAAAAGCATTTAGCTTGAGATTTGAATCTTCACCATAGAAAACAACCATCCCAACAGACATTTTGCACAAAACCTGCTGGGCAAGACTTGAAGTGCAAAGATTCCAATCGATTTTAAGGACTTCAAAATGTCCATGCTGGAGGGCAGAACAAGATATATTTTTCTATTCAAAAAGGGGTAAGCAGCATTCAAAAGAGCTTCATATCTTATTAACACTGCCAAGTTATGAGGTAATGAAAGGCAAACCATTTCATTTAAACTAGGCATAGTGTCCACAGTGGTCAACAGGTCACCTATGTGATGCATGTCAAGATGGGTGGTTCTGTATGTGATGCTTGACAAAAAATTTAATTGCTCCAACTTTTTTTTACCTTTTTTGGGATGTTAGTGGTGCACTGTGAAAATATATGAAGAGCAATAGCATTGAGCACAAACTACACTTCTACTGAACCTCACAAACAGTATTTATTTTATTAAAAATACATCATTGACGCCAACATGACGCTGGACGCTGCACAAGTCAAGCATCATGCACGTAACCTCCATACAAAAAGATCGTTTGAGATGAAATTGTGAAAAAACTACCACCAAAAACAGTCGTACTGGCGATCAAAAAAAGACAAAATACTGAGATTGGTTTCCTATCACAGAGTACAAGACACTTATTACCAGTTTTCCATGATATATTTTGCGTGACGTGACGATTGACCAGTTTCTCGATGTCCAAATCACATAATGGCATCGAATTGGCACACTGTCAAAACAACTTTTGAATCTCGTGCGAAGAATCAGCATGCATTCCAACGCCCGCCACGCTAAAAAGTTGGGTCGGAAATGGAAGATATATAATCCAGAAAACTCCTTGAATATTCCACAAAATAACTGAGTAGCAAAGCCGAACTTTAATTGTACGTGACGATGGTCATGTAGGTGATTTTGTTGACGGAAAACCTACCTCCGTGTATGACAGCGGGAAGACGCCATTGATGTAAACAACAAAATTGGTGACGTCATCATTTCAGGGGGTATCATCCAATGCTAATGAATTTGTTCTATTTCTGGCGGGCGTTTGGAATAGAGGAGCATCCAAAAATGCCGGTCACGTAATGTGATGATTGACGGAATTCCGGGCGGCTGAAATAAGACGTGTTTTTCTTTGTAACTACACAAGAAACAAACCATCACACCACTTATGTTGCGAGGAGATGAATAGTTTTGAAGCTCAAAACAGAAAAATTACTTTCAAGGTGTTTATTTCATGATATTTGTTAAGTATGTTCATGGGGTAGCTGATGGACGGAACAGCATCACATACGGAACCCCCAAAAAAAACAACATAAATTTTTTTCTGCTTACACCTAAATTTGAATCTTTGTATGGAATAAAATCTTCAAACACTTATTTTCAAGTAGAAAATAAAGTTAATATGAAAGGAATGCCCTTAAGGTGTTAATAAGGCTTCTCTTTTGACATACTCAAGAATGTCACAAAAATAAACTGAAAAATTGCCCCTAAATAGACATATTAAATGAGATAACTTTTCAGTGGTTTATGTGAAGGGGCATAAAGTTATCTCTATTATCTTTCTGGGATGTGTACTAAATACCTATCAGCTTAAATTATGCATCTGACCCACCCATTCAGAAAAAAAGAGGGTGTAAGTTGGGGGATGCATACCTACCCTTTTGCTTGGACAGACCCATATATATATATATATACACAACCCCAATTCAGAAATAATTGGGACAAAGTGTAAATTGTGAATAAAATCAAAAAGCAATGACTTTCAGATCACATGAGCCGATATGTTGTTTACAATAGATCATAGATAACATTTCAAATGTTGAAACTGAGACATTTTACATTTTTATCCACAAAATGAGCTTATTTCAAATTTTCTGGTTGCAACAGATCTCAAAAAAGTTGGAACACAGGCAAGAAAGGGCTGAAAAAGCAATTAATATATAAGAGAATCAGCTGGAAGAACATTTAGCAAGTAATTAAGTTAACTGGCATCAGGTATGTAACATGATTGGCGATAAAAGGGATGTCTTAGAGAGGCTGAGTCTCTCAGAAGTAAAGATGGCCAGAAGCTCTCCAACCTGTGAAAGCTTGCGTAAAAAAATAGTGGAATACTTTAAAAACAATGTTCCTCAACGTCAAATTGCAAAGGTTTTGAAGGTCTCATCAACGACAGTGCATAACATCATCAAAAGATTCAGAGAAACTGGAAAAATCTCTGTGCATAAGGGACAAGGCCGAAGACCTTTATTGGATGCCTGTGATCTTCGGGCCCTCAGACGCCACTGCATCACTCACCAGAATGATTCTGTCATTGACATTACTAAATGGGCCCAGGAATACTTCAAGAAACCACTGTATGTAAACACAGTCCGCCGTGCCATCCACAGATATCACCTAAAACTCTATCATGCAAAAAGGAAGCCATTGTTGAGCATGATCCAGAAGCGCCGCCGTGTTCTATGGACCAAGGCTCATTTAAAATGGACTGTAGCAAAGTTGCGAAGTGTCCTGTGGTCAGACAAGTCCAAATTGGACATTCTTGTTGGAAATCATGGGCGTTGTGTCCCCCGAGCTAAAGAGGGGAAAGACCACCCCTCCTGTTATCATCGTTCAGTTCAAAAGCCAGCATCTCTGATGGTATGGGGATGCATTAGTGCATATGGTATGGGACACTTGCATGTTTTAAAAAGCACCATCAATGCTGAAAGGTATATAAAGGTTTCGGAGCAACATATGCTCCCCTCCAGACAACATCTATTCCAGGGAAGGCCTTGTGTATTTCAGCAGGACAATGCAAAACCACATACTGCAGCTATTACAACAGCATGGCTTCGTAGTAGAAGAGTCCGTGTGCTGAACTGGCCTGCCTGCAGTCCTGATCTTTCACTGATTGAGAACATTTGGTGTATAATTAAATGAAAAGTCCGTCAAAGGGGACCCAAAACTCTCCAGCAGCTGGAAGCCTGTATTAAACAAGAGTGGGATCAAATTCTAATGGCTAAACTCAAGAAACTTGTCTCCTCAATGCCCAGACGCCTCCATTCAGTGTTAAAAAGAAGAGGGGATGCTACACCATGGTAAACAGGCCCCTGTCCCAACTTTTTTGAGACCTGTAGCAGCCATCAAATTTGAAATGAGCTCATTTTGTGGATAAAATTGTAATTGTAAAATTTCTCAGTGTCAACACTTGCTGTGTTATCTCTGTTCTATTATGAATAAAATACTGGCTGGTGTGATTTGAAAGTCATTGCGTGTTGATTTTATTCACAATTTACACTTTGTCCCAACTATTTTTTGTCCCAATATATATATATATATATATATGTATATATATATATATATATGCATGCCTGGTGCAGACTTTCACCTTTAATTCTGGGGTATTTACTACAAATCTTGTGAGCAGTACAGCAATTACTAGTTTTTTAAGTGTGGTGCCCCTTTAAAAAAAAAAAAAAACTGAAGTACTCAGTTAGTTTCTCAACTGTTCCATGGCTGAATGTGTGCTATTCTTTTATTATTTCATTGTTATTATTCATTATTATTTATTGTCATGGCTGTGAAGCAAGTTGCAGCGAAGGCCTGGATGACCGTCACCACAAAAGAAAACCAGCGTCTGGTGATCAGGGATTAAAAACAAATCGATTCTCTTTTTGGTTTGTTCTGAGCAGAAACTTTTTTTAACGTTCAGGTTCCAATATTCCTAAGCCTCTTCTCTCTGTAGTAACCGGCAAAAGCATTATCAAAGAACGGATAATGTTCTTTTTGAAATTACATAATCCTTACAAAATGATTGATGTATCAATAGGATAAAATAAACAAGCATCAGAAAGACCGAAACAATGAATATTTGCAGCTTTGTAGAGGGATAAATGCGTACTATACTAGATTGAACTCCAGCATGCAGCCTGAGATCCCCTCCCCTGGAAGCCAACCATATCCACATTGGAAACAAGAGGTGGGGAAATAAATCTAAAATAGGCATTTATGCAAAAAAAAAAAAAATAATGTGTGTGTGCACGCGCGTATGCGCACGCAAGCATACAGTAGTGTGCAGTGATAACATACCACCACTTTTGTCTGAAAGGGGTCCTAAAATATTACTTCTATTTTTTTTGGTGGAAATGTATTGAAAAATACTATTGTGGGCAAAGAGAACAAAAATAATCATTCCCACAATTATATTGAGGTGAAAATATGGGTAATAAACAAAAACAATGAGAACATCAATTTTTTATAACAATTGAAAGGTGTCACAGATTTTATTTTTTTGACTTTTGCATAGCTTGAATGCATTTTTGAAGGCTCATTCCATGATTATTGATGCTTAAAACCTTTTTTAAACTGGTTTGAGGCAACATTATGCTGCAGAATTACCTCCAATGGTCAGTTGTTCCAGTATAAAGGTGACATGAACTTAGAGCAGTGTCACCATGTTAAACACAATGGCACATTAATTGCTGCCATTGCACTGTAAGAAACACCATCAAGTGTTTCAAAGAGACCAGTTTGCTGCAAAACTCATAGCAATAGAGGTTCAAAATGGAGGTTAAGTGCCTCTGATGTTCGTTATCGGTGTATGGCAAGTAAAAAAAAAAAAAAAAAAAAATTGGCGGTTGATGGCACAACAACTCCAAGATGATATTAATAGCTTCAGAAGTGAAGGAGGGTCATTTCGTGTCAACTCAGCCACCCATTACATGACACCTCTCAGATTTGCTCAAACTTTGTTCAAAAATACTTTATGGCATAGGTTGGTAACAGCTGGCCCATGGGCCAATTTTGGCCCGCGAACGATTTTCATTGGCCCGCCAGATGATTCCAATCACAGTTTTTTTTTTTCTCTCCGAGCGTTTTTTTTTCAAACGCAGGCTATTCCTGCCCATAGCCTACCAGGCACCTGATGTTAAGCAGAAACGAGAGAATACCAGAGCCAGGATTTGCATTCTTAATCTTAGTTGTCCTTATTTCACTTTCTTCGACTAAAAAGGAAAAGTTGCGTTTTTGACATAATGTGGCGGCCTATGAAAAGATGCGCTGTCTTTAACTGAACTTCAGGCCGACAGTCATGCTGCAACAAAATATTTGCGTCAGAGCAACACAGGAAACTAACTTTATATTTTATTTAACAAGACAGTAACTGTGGCATAATCCAGAAGGCTTTTACGCAAAGTAAGATAAAATAAAACGATGATCAGGCAGTCGCGCAATGGCAGAGATGGTAGGCACGGATGCTCCTGAAACGAAACGCACGAGAAAAAAAAAAGCAACCGAGACGCTTTTAAGGACGCATTTGTGGCTTTTTCATGGGATGTTAGACTTCGCACTAGGATGCTGCTGCTCTTTGCATAACCATCTGTCAGCGCTTCAATTTTGTGTTTTCGTGCCGCAGACCGGAGCGGATAAGCAACGGTGAAGGAGCCATGCTTCGTTTCGTGATGCCGCTTGACATTATACATTATACTCTTTGCAAACCACGATAACTTCCTTGCATATGAGGCACATGGGCTTTCCATTACCACAACTGGGTAAATTGAACGCAAATTTGACTCTCCATTCCTCTTTATAGGCTTTGTTTTCACTGTCAACTTTCCTCTTTAGACCTTTTGACAGAGGCATATTTTTAATTCCGCTTACTCCTCTCTGCACGCCATTTCCACCAAAACAGCAAACATTGTATTATGGCCGATGTTATTCGCACTTATTTAAGTGCGTCGAAGCACAAAAATTGATTGAAATTCGCGTTAGACGCACTTATAAGTGTGGCCAAGATGCACATTGCTCCACACTTATTTTAAGTGTGTCCAAAGCAAAATTTTTTTTCTTAGCCAAACTTATTTTAAGCTGTGGCCAAGAAAAAAAATTCAGCATAGGCCACACGTATAAGCGCGTGAAGTGAGGCCAAGAAAAAAATTAAGCATTGGCCACACGTATAAGTGCGAATAGTCAGTTCGTTGTATTATTATAAGGAGGCGGTCAACCAAGTATTTCAAAACAAACGTAGCCCAAGATAGACTAATATTACTAGTAGCCTAATAGACCTAACCTGGGCCTATCATTGCCATCATTCCCTTTTTCACAATTTCAGATGACTCAATATTGAAAGAGATACTAAGTCCATTAAGATTATTAAATTATCAAAAGAGACTTCCGATGGGCTTGTGCACAGTCCACATAGTTTATTTATTGTCATTAGTTATTTTTATTAGACTCACCATTCTCCGTATAGGCCTGGTTTTTGCGAGTGGACCTTAGGGCACCTATCGCAGCGTCTAAATAGGCCGTGGCCCGGCCTCTGGCCCGCCACCTAGTGGCGAGGAAAAATCTTGGCCCGCAGCCCAAGTTACTTGCCGTCCCCTGCTTTATGGTCCTAAACAAAAGAATCCCAAGTTTCGTGTCAATATCTCTGACAGTTTTGTGGTGCCCTCTTGAAATCTGGGTGCCACGCCCCTTTTTGACTCATGTAAATTGGTCATTTCTGTTATGTCTGGTGAGTGGATCGAACTGAAAGTAGTCAAAAGTACAAAAATAATGGTCTTTATTCAGTCCGAGTCTAAATCCAGGTAAACACAGTGACGGTACAGAAGGGCAATCCAAAAAACCAGAGTCCAAAGACAGACAGGGGTTTAAAACCAAAAAGCACAGGTAACAGTACCAGATTCTTGGGCAGGAGGAGAGTAGAGTGTCCAAAATCGGAATTCAGAAACCAGGGCAGCAAAACACAGAAATCGTGGTCGAACAGAAAATGGGTCGTAATCAGAGAGCAAACAATTCCAGGCAGGCACACACAGAAATCGGAATCGGGCAAAAGGATGTCACAGAATCACAAACAGATCACTAGCGTACACAGGGCTCAGCGCAGAGAAAGGTTGATCAACAGTCTGACAAGAGCTAAGCAGAAGTGAGGGACTATATATACACAAGAGAGGTAACAAGCTAGGCAGGGCAACAGGTGTGAGGAATAATCTAAACATTAACTGAGAGGGGAAAACACAAGAGGTAATTAAACAATACAAAATGAGAAACAATGACAAAGACTAGTTTTCCCATGACATCTTTAAACAACAACAGCTCCATTCAAGGAGTGCCTAAGTGGGGAAAGGCGGAAGAGACAGATTAGTAGAAGAGATAGTTGCAAGGTTTCTACAGAAACTCAGGCAAGGACCAGGATATCAAAGAGATGGCGGAGTTACAGATTGGTGTGGAAGGCAAGAGAATCAATTAGTAATGTTAGTTGTTAGTGCAGGAATAGTTTTACCCAAATAGTGCAAGTCAGTATGTTAGTTATTTACAGGCTTAGTATATAAGTAAGGGTTAGTAGATAAACTAGACAAAACATAAAGTGTTGGTGTGATTAGTCCTTAGTTAGTAATCAGTGTTGAAGGAAGTAAACGAGGCATTAAGGAACTTGTGAAACACCGGAAACTTCCGAAATCACCCGAAATGTGACAGCTCGCAGACAGGGGCGTGCACTGGAAAGAACATAGACACGCAAGACATCACGGGGATAAACCAAGTGGAAATAAACTAAAACCAGAACAGGCAAAATTACAGATCATGACATTACCTCCCCCCAAGACATGCCTCTCAGCGCTTCAACCATAGGTACAGGATGAGTCTTATTAGAGTCAGTAATCAGTCTTATCCACGATGAAGCTGGCAGGAATCCAGGACTGTTCGCCAGGGCCATAGCCCTCCCAGTCGTTATTGAGTTATTGCAGACCTCTCCCACGGCGGTGACAGTCCAGGATGCACCGAACTGTAAACGTTTCACCTCCGTCGATGACTCGGGGGAAGGTGGGGGATCAGGAGCAGGACAAAGGTGGTGGGTAATAACAGGTTTGAGATGGGAAACATGAAAGGTAAGCAGGACAACTGTGGTCTAGCTCAGTTCTGCAACAAGCTTTCGAAGCGGTACATGCTTACTTTGCCAGGTTTTGGGGCCGTCACTATGTTAAGGAGAAAGGACACAAACTCTTTGGTCAACGACTAAGACAAACTGTAAAGGGGTACAATGCCTCGCATTTGTGAATGTTTCATTGAACGCCATAAGTGAATAACACATTTTAGAAATCCGCTGGTTATTGGACAAGAATCCGGTGTCACTTTTAGTTCATGGCAATCTTAAGAGTGAAAAGATTTTGCCTCCTTAAATTTACAACTGGATTAATTTTAGTTTGTTTTCATCGCGAAAAGCTCATATTTACATAAATTTGAAAAAAGGTAATTCATTTCCATGGCAACCATTACGTTGGCAATACTCTGGCAAATAAGATACAAATTTCTTTTTATCAGCACGAAAGAGCAGAGTGGTGCCAAAGACGAATCTTCCGGTAAATTTTTTGACCATCAGTTACCTCGCAATAAGTCAAAATGACAAATTTTTAAAAATTCCAATTTTCTCAAAAAATTCCCAACAGATTTTTTTTTGTTTTTTCACCATGTTAATCAGCTAAGCAAAGGCTACACATTTTCACTGAAAAATCCCCAGTAGAATTTTTTTTAACCTAAAAAGTGTTAAAGCTATGTGCGTGTTTTGAGAGACTGGAGGGTTTTCTAACCGGTAGCTCTCTGCATTGTTGGCTGTATTGTTTCATTCTGTTGGCGAGTCGTGTTTCACGTGGCTTATGCTGAGGGATTTATTGGGGCTTATGATTAAATCCACCGAGGAATTTGTTGGAGTTGGCTGTTTTCTCTGTGGTACATTGACTTTTTTTACGTCAGCAATTTCCATAACTTTTTGTTTATCTATAGCTTATAAAATTATTCTCATTTTGAGGAGATATTGGCCATAAGAAAATTATCGAATTCGTAAATAATATTAGATAATGTTACCATGGTCGTTTGATGGCAAGGCAAAATCCATCTAGCCAGCTAAAGAACTAACACTATAATGACAATTGACAATAGCTGGCTATTTTTATTTTGAATGGTCAATTACATAATAATGTTGGTTACCTGACCCAACAAAATTATTAAGTGATTTTTTTTTTTTTGCAGTGAAAAATAAACATTTTTGGAAGTATATTCCAAACGTATTTGTCGGTTGGCACTTGTTATGGCTACTGGGACAGCCCAGGAGGCTGGTGACGGCTGCAGCCAGGATTGTGGTGTTAGGAAGAGGTCAGGGGGACACCAGATGCAGGATCCAAAGTGTTTATTAGAACACCAAACACCAGAGAAAATGGGCACACAGGCCAGAAACAAAACACCGTGCACATGCACTGAACAAATGGGAGAAACTAAGGTACACTGCCCAAGGCAGGGGGAAACAGAAACACACACTCCAAGAGTGGATAAACTAGAAAAACAAAAACTGGACCTAACTAGACTGACAGACACACTGGGAGACTTAGATAAGGGGCAGACAAGACGTGGGCGCAGCAAAATACAAGACTCAGGAATCCTACAAAGGAAATACTCGGAAGGCACAAGGAGCTGAGATTTCACCATGCAGAGCAGAGTCTAACAAAGTTCCGTCTGACGGTCTCTTCTCTCTCCCACTGAAATAGCCACGAGAGGAGGCGGGGACTGGGAATGCAATCTCGAATGGAACAGAAACACATGGGATTAATAAACAAATTAACAAGGACCGGGTTAACAATAATGACTCGAGACAAGACGCTGAGACAATCAATCAAACTAGACAGTTTAGATTAAGGTAATTTAAACGTAACGAGTAAAACACACCACGAGAGAAGCAAAGGAAAGCATAGCTTTAAACGTAGTTAATCAGGGAAAGCTTAGGAAGGATTTACAAGAGCTAGAAACACTCGCACTCGCTAATGAATTAATTAGGTTAATACAACGTGATGAAATATATACAATCACCCTCAAATAAGCGCTGGTTAGTACGGGTTAGTAATGATCCTATCAGAGAACGCATTCACTCAGAGTTTCGCCAGACCCAGAATTAAGCACAGGTGGAAGCAATGAATGAAATACCACAGCCGAAACCGAAAGAGGAAACGTGATTGGACAACGAGACGCAGGCATGCTGAAGGCTGTCACAGACATCACAGGAGTGTGGGCAAGAGAGAATCAATCATCAGACGGCTGGAATGAAAGCTGAAAAATAAAGCGAGAGTAAGGCACGGGAGAAAAAGCACAAGCACAATGACAAAACAGCACACATGAGGCAGAACCATAACATGTGGTGGATATGGAGTGTAAACTACAGTACAGTCAGTGGTGTATAAAGTACCAGAAAATTATACTGAAGTAAAAGTACAGATACCTTACTGAGAAAGTTACTCCATTACAAGTATCAAGTCACCCATTAGAAAAGCACTCGAGTAACAGTCTTAAAGTATCTGATTTGAACACTACTTAAGTATCAATAGTATTCACCCTTGAAAATTGGCCTGCCTTAAACAATAGCTTACTAAGTAAAACTTTTGTCTTTATATTTTACTGGAACAATCAAAACTGCATATTTTTGCACAAGTGATTCACCTTTTGTCAACTCTTGTGGCTTTTTAAATAAATTGGCTGGAATCAAACTAATGCGGGTTTTGTGTGCATCCAATCTCATTTTCAAGCAACATATTCAATGAAAACAGCACTATGGAGCATATAAACCTTTAAAACACCATCAACACACACTGATAAATACAATAACACTACTATATTGATTAAATATATAACCAATAATATAATAAAACAATTGAACAACCTTTTTAATGTATATTTGGAAAGAATTCCGTGTTCAACCTCTACCAATATCGAATGAAAACAGTGCTATTTCGGCTTAACTTGACCTTTGGGTACCCAGAGGAACATTCAGGTGTGTAGACACGTCAAGCGTACATCCAGTCAAGAAAATTTAGAGTTTAATTTCTAGAGCTGCTATAAGTGGTAACAGCATATAACAGCGGCAGCCATGTTTCTGATGACACCTACTGGCACTTTCTCTACTGGCACCGCTTTTAAAATTGTTCTGGCAAATAAAAAGCTGAAAAAACTGGAGGCTGGATACATAATTCTTTCCCAATATTTAACTAAACACTCTGACTAGTTTTTAAGACAAGTTTACTATGTCCGCTGTAATTTTAACTAGTATGCGGGCTAGTGGACTTCCGCAAATTTTGAACCCTGCTTATTGAATAGATCACATCGAAATTCAACGAAAATATCATCCCCTCATATCGTCAGCACAATTAATGACATTTGTGCCAAATGTGGCCGTTTAAAAGAAAAAAAGATAACATTTTAAAAATGTAAAAATAGTGGGTACTAGTGAAGTGTTACACTTTGACACTATAAATCTTGTATATATCTTGTAAGCCTTGGCATTCACATATTTAGCTAACCTAAGCAACTGCTGCCACAAATTCAACCATGTTAAATCAACTTCAGCTATTTAGCTAACAGAGCTCCCCTGACCTGCATTTAGCCAAGGTCCGAATGTTGCTAGGATTTGCAGGAAGGTTCAAAGCAAGGAATGAACAGGGATGATGAGCACAACATTTATGAGTTATAAATTACAGAAAACTAAGTAGGCAATGTTGCATTTCCTCTCTGCCACTGTACATAGCAACTCATAGTGGACCATCAACGTTCAAAAATGTTCTAGAAATGGTTTAATTAGGCAGTAAACTAATGGAGACCCACAGTTTGTCCCAAATTTCTATTTAGGTTACAGAAAACTTTGGGTCAACTAGCTTACATTGCTAAAAGGTATAACGTTAACTGCATGATAAACAACTGACCTCTACGTGCTTAATCAAGTTTGATGGAGAGTTTTTATATGACAAAACTTCCGAATACTTGGGCGCACAGCGCAGGCACTGCATCCTGAACGATGTGCGATTCTGACCCAGACACTGAAACACTCCCTGCAAATAGGGCCACGGGTGTTCAACGTCTGGTGGTGGTGTGTCCGTAGATATGATCCGAGGAACATCTGTACTGTAACCTTCACCGTTCGCCATCTTGATAAGACTGATTGTGTAGAATAGAAACTGTGAAGTTGTTCACATTTGCTACTACACCTCATCCAATGAAAAGATTTAATTTGCATGCAGAACGATTTGATTCGCTAGCTGTCTTTGAAATTATTTTGAATGGGCTCAAAGAGGCAAATGTAAACATAATTATTGGGCCATTAATAAAAAATAGGAAAATCAGGTACCGTGGAGAATTTAACATGGTCAAATCAAAATGTAATGGAGTAAAAAGTATAACATTTCTGTATAAATATAATTAAGTAGAAAGTAAAAGTTTGTAATATTTTTAGTACTTATTGAAAGTACAAAATAGCCAAATAGATACTTAAGTGCAGTTATGAAGTACAATTAGTCAGGTACTATACACCACTGAGTACAGTCTGAGCATGACAGCACTCCTGGCAGTTTTAGAGGCGGATAATACCAAATGGCTGGGATCGGCGACTGGTGGATTGTCCAGCCACGGAAAGCTAGCCTTCCGAGTGGCTGATAAGATCTTATAGTGAGAGATAAGTTTTTTCTTAAGATTTTTTTTTTGGGATTTTCCCTTTATTAGATAGTATTTGGCGGAGAGAGACAGGAAAGGTGGGATAAGAGTAGGGATGACATGCAGTAAATGGCCCGAGCCGGCATCGAACCCAGGCCGTCGCAGGAAGGACTCAGCCTTATGTGGTGTGCGCACTTAAGCCGATGTGCCACTGGAGCGCCCTGACAGATGACAGTTTTGAGACTAAAAGAGGCTTCTAACAGGGGCCTCTCGCTTTGTTGTCTGCATTGTGTCATTCTGTTGACGCGTCATTTTCAAAGACTGTATAAAACAAGGTCAGACAGCACTTCACCTGTAATTAATTACGAAGGGAGTTTTATTGGAGTTGATAGCTTTCACTGTGGTTTATTGACTTAGAAAACTTTTGAGAATTCTCACAATAAACTATTTATATATGGCTTAAAAAATAATTCCCAGTTTGGCAGAAATAATGGCAATAGGGAAATTGGCAATTAGCCTATGCAATTAGTATTAGATAGTGTTCTCGTACCCCTTCGATGGTAACACAAAATGCATTTAATGAATGAACTACCATTGACAGCTGACAATCATTGACTATTTTTTTTTAAGGCAGTGGCTATTTTTACGATGAGGTGTAAGAATAATTCTGGGGCTATTTTTATGACAAGGATTTGTGGATGCGCACAGTGCCATTTTTCAAACTTGCAATAAATTTGGTGTGTGGATAGAGGTTGATGAGCAATGCCCTAAGCTATGATAGTGTCCAGCCCAAGGTACTTTTTGAATTTCAAGTTTTCACATGTTGTTCGTTAGAAGTTGACCGTCAGTACTGCACAGGGCAAATTTTGATAATTTGCCTACCATTCTTCAATGCCCTGATTGTGAATACAGATAGGATCCTCGCTGCCTGGCAGATAAAAGCACTACTATAAATCCCATATTGTGGATAAGGATCTTATTTGGGTGATCTGTCTGGTCTTTAAAAATTAATATCTTTGTAACAGATGGTCATATTTGATTCATTAAAAGGCACATCTTACTCCAAACAGAAGTAGTTCAAGTATTTTGTTTCTGAAAGTTCAAAAGTATTTAATATTTAATGTTATATTCCGAATTTGAAATTTTTGTTGATATACCTACCTGAAGGTAAAAACACAAAAACCAAAACTTGAAGAATTACCGCTCGTCGTAAAAATAGCTCCAGAATTATTCTTACGCCTCGTCATAAAAATAGCCACTGCCTTTTTTTAAACGGCCAATAAGTTATGTTGGTTATCTTCTAGTGATTTTATTATGGTAGTAATGAATCACTATGGAGCGTATATCTAAAACTATTGTTGATTGGTGCTTGTGACAGCCTGAGCAAGAGGCAAGTGATGGCTTGTGATGGAATTTGCCTAATGTTTTAATTTCTTAACTATATCACATATTAGTATTAAGAGTTTTACAGAAAATAAAGAAGTGTTGTTTTGTTCTACATGGTAGACAAGGAATGAGGAACTGTTTAACTGCAGAAAGTCCCAAGCAATAAATAAAAGTGCAACTGGTTCACGAGACGTGCGAGCAACGCTTAAGCAAGACAAGCTAGACCACAGGCATCCTGTTGAGCATAGTGTTGAAGAAGTGAGAAAGCTGTCTTTTTTCTGACCTGAAGTCATAAGATGTTGTCTCATCAGAAATAGGTATCTGGGGGAAAAAAGTCACCCAGTTATGTTTAGCATAGCATCTAAGCTGCTTGGCTGCTTGCCATAGAATATTCTAGAAGTCTCCACCTAAAATATATAAATGTGCTGTGATGATGATTCCTCTTTGGAGAACTCTTCCTGCATTACTGGGAGCCATACCCTGTGTTGCTGGTTGTATTTGTTTTCCCTTCTTGCAAGAATAAAGGACCAATGCATTTACAATTTGGAGAAACACCTTGTTTTCATTCCTCACCGTGTATGCCACAAATTTGAATTTCCACGATATGGCTGACACCAGCCTTGTGGCCGATGTGGAGCGGCAGCTCCCTGGAAAATTACCCAGGCTCCTAATACCCCTTTTCCACCAAGGCGGTTCCCGTGCAGGTTTGAGGCCAGTGCCTAATTTGGAACCAGTTTTTCCTGTTTCCACAGTCAAAAAACCAGTTCCTGGCACACAGTGGTTCCAGAGCAGCACCACAACCTTGCTGGGCCAGGAGGCTGGGGATGGGGTTAACAATGCCAACAACCAATTTTCATTGCAAGAGCGAAAAGGAAAAAAGATTAGAAAATGGTTGCAAAGAAAAAAAAGTGGTCCGTGCTAAGCGGTTTGTTGTTACATTTGGACATATTAGCACTGTGAGTATGAGTTGTGCTCTGGGAGCTAGCTAGCACACAAAAAGGCTAACATTAACATCTTAAAATCTGTGTAAATAAGAATCAAACATGCTAGTTTCTTACCAGTCTTCTCAAACATAGTTTGCATCCATTTAAACCACATATAGCTGCCAAGTGGTGTTGAATCATTTGTATTTGGATGTCAAGGATGCCTTGCAAAGCCACAAGCAAAAGATACATGTAGTCCACCATTGATGTTGTGACAAAGTTAGCACTAGTTTTTCTGAGAAAGCAGAGCTGTATACCGACTTATACAGCAACGGCTTAGGTTTGTGTATGGACGGTAGGGGTATATCCCTACCAATATTTTGGGAGGCCAGATTGTCCCCACCAATATTTCAGCGAACTCGTTTTTATCATCTTTCCAGATCAGCCACATTAGACCCAGTTGTGGAGGCTACGTTTCCAAGACAACCTATTTACACATTTTAGCATTTGATTGGTTGAAAGAGAGGGGCTACCTGAAGGCTAAAAGTCAAGTGTAAATTGACCACTTTATTCAGGTCATGACTATTCATTTTTATCAAAGCAGAGCTTGAGACGTGCAACTGGATCCCCGGCTTTGATTAAATGGTGTTTGCAATGGCTTGCTCATTGAAGAGAACCGTATTTTGGCATTTGTTCCAGATTTTTATTCATCACGCAACTATAGCACTTTTCCCACGGCCCAACTCATGACATATACACTACAAGTCAAAAGTTTTAGGACACCCCAATTTTTCCAGTTTTTTATTGAAAATTATGCAGTTTAATGTCTCATTGTACTCTGGAAAAAAAGCATAGACATGACAGAACAAATAAACAATTGAATTTAAAAAAGAAATCATGGAATCATTTATAAATCAAAATGTATTCTAAGCTTGTGACTCAAAGTAGTCACCTTTGGCAGATATAACAGCTGAACACACTCGCGGCATTCTTTCTACAATGGAAATCAAATATTCTTCAGAAAGCTCTTCCCAACTCTGTTGCAGAAGTTCCCATAAATGTGTGGCACTTGTAGGTTGCTTTGCTTTCACTCCTCTGTCCAGTTCATCCCAAACCGTCTCAATGAGGTTTAAGTCTGGAGACTGTGCTGACCACTCCATGTTTTCAAGCTTACCATCTTGTTCTTTTTTCCTAAGGTAGTTCTGGCAGAGCTTGGACTTATGTTTTGGGTCATTATCTTGCTGTAGGAAGAACCTCTGACCAACTAGGCGCATACCAGAGGGTACTGCATGGCACTGTAGAATGCTGTGGTAGCCGTTTTGGCTCAGGGTGCCTTTCACTCTATAAGTCACTGACCCTGGATCCAGCAAAACAGTTGATGTCCCTGAGAACCATCCTTCCAAACAGTTGAAAAACCGTCAACCTTACTTTTTTTGTTTAAAACTTCTGACAGTTCATCCTTCCTTTGTGCCATTTCAAGCTATTCATTGGACTGGAAGTGCATAATTTTCAAAAAAAACCGAAAAATTGGGGTGTCCTAAAACTGTTTTGTATTTGATATTAAAACTTCTACAGAAATTTCAGTTCATTCCATTTAATGCTATTAATATTCAGCCAAACTTGTGCCAAATGTAATGTTATTCATTGGACTGGTAGCAGCCATAATTTTCAATTACCAAACTGGCAAACCTTTCCATAGCTATCCATTACATAGCATCAGTTTGTTAGCTAGTGAGCTAATGGCAGCTAACCACTTTGTTGACAGAGACCGAGGCCTCCAAAAAAGAAAGCGACATAATGTTTTTTTTCTTTTTTTTAATCCAGGGCGTTCCAGACTTACAAAAACCCAAAACCAGTGAAGTTGTACGTGAAAATCGTAGATAAAAAAACAGAATCCATTTTGCAAATCCTTTTAATATTTCAATTGAATACACTGAAAAGACAAATGTTTAATGTTCAAACTGAGAAACTTTATTTTTTTTTTTGCAAATAATCATTAACTTAGTTTAAAGGCAGCAACACATTGCAAAAAGTTGAGGGCCTTTTTACCACTGTGTTACATCACCTTTCCTTTAACGACACTCAGTAAACGTTTGGGAACTGAGGAGACCAATTTTTGAAGCTTTTCAGGTAACTCTCCCATTCTTGCTTGATGTACAGCTTAAGTTGTTCAACAGTCCGGGGTTTTGTCGTATTTTACGCTTCATAATCGCCACATATTTTCAATGGGAGACAAGTCTGGACTACAGGCAGGCCAGTCTAGTACCCGCACTCTTTTACTACGGAGCCATGCTGTTGTAACATTGCAGAATGTGGCTTCATTGTCTTGCTGAAATAAGTGGGCGTCCATGAAAAATTGCTCCAAAACCTGTATGTACCTTTCAGCATTAATGGTGCCTTCACATATGTGAAGTTGCCCATGCCTTGGGCACTAATACAATACCATCACAGATGCTGGCTTTTGAACTTTGCGCCTATAACAGTCCGGATGGTTCTTTTTTTTGGTCCGGAGGACACCGTCCACATTTCCAAAACAATTTGAAATGTGGACCAGACCCTAACACTTTTTCCACTTTGCATCAGTCCATCTTAGATGAGCTTAGGCCCAAAGTGAAAACTTCTGGGTGCTGTTGAAAATGGCTTTCGCTTTGCATTGTTTTTAACTTGAAAATGTATGACAACTGTAGTTACTGACAGTGGTTTTCTGAAGTGTTCCTGAGCCCATGTGGTGATGTCCTTTACACACTGATGTCGGTTTTTGATGCAACCCTGGGGATCGAAGGTCACGGGCATTCAATGTTGGTTTCTTGTAGTGCAGTGATTTCTCCAGATTCTCTGAAGCTTTTGACGATATTACGGACCGTGGATATATCCTAAATTTCTGCAATAGCTCGTTGAAATTTGTTTTTTAAACTGTTCGAAATCAGCTCACGATTTGTTCACTAAGTGGTGACCCTTATCCTTGTTTGTGAATGACTTTGCATTTCAGGCTGCTTTTAACCCAATCATGGCACCCACCTGTTCCCAATTAGCCCGTTCACCTGTGGGATGTTCCAAATAAGTGTTTGATGAGCATTCCTCAACTCTCTCAGTCTTTTTTTTAGGTGTGCCAGCTTTTTTTGAAATGTTGCGGCATCAAATTCCAAATGAGCTAATATTTGCAAAAATTAAAAGTTTACCTGTTGAACATTGATAACTTGTCTTTGCAGTGTATTCAATTGAATATAGGTTGAAAAGGATTTGCAAATCATTGTATTCTGTTTCTATTTACGATTTACACAACGTGCCAACTTCACTGGTTTTGGGTTTTGTAGTCAGAAAAAGCAACAACAGTGAAAAAAACAAAAGTTACTTTTTATTGGAAAATAATGTCAACCAATTTCTTAATCATGATCCTAGTTTCTTCTATAAAAAACCTGGTTTCTCTCAGTTTGTAGTCAGGTTGCTAGCTGTAGTAGACATTACATGGGTGGATATATCAAATTATGTGGTTTTATTTAAATGGTGCTGTTTTATGTATTATTTTGCATGCAGGAACCACGTCACCGAGCCGTTGAGGATACAGGTGTATCAGAGCTTCAGTTGAGGTCCTAATTATGAATTATAGCATGGAATTATAGGGAAAGCATTAAAGTTAGTCTCATGATGTACAGCAAATATAACCTTTGAAAATCAAAATGTCCCGACCAACTTTGCCTCAGTGGGAAAAATGAAAGAAACAAGTTCTCGTAAATCTAACATGATCCAATCCGATAAAATGCTTGGTTTGCGGCTTGTCCAATTCACAGATAGTCAGTGGTCCATTTAGAAGTGTTTATCTCGGCTGCAGTCGCGTAACTGCACAGAGAGATGCTTAATAGACATAAATTGCCTATAATGATCTTAACATTCTCAAATAAAAAAACATACCATTATGTAATTAAGACACTTATGAATTGGTAAGAGTATTTCAATTGTTTGATATTGCTAACTGTCATAATAAATGTTCATAACATTGTTAACAGTTGTATACTTGTATTCAAAAATCAAATCAAAAGTATTTGGATGGCAACAAAATAGAAACAGAAGTTTATGTATGTGGCATCTATCTATTAAGATTATGGTGGCAGTTTGCTTTGCATCATTAAAAAAAAAAAAAAAAAAAACACTCATTCGGATAATCTCCGTACACAGAAAAGGCAGTATCTACACTCAGATTTGCAAAAATTTTCCTGCTCACGCGCTATGCGCGCTTGCATATGTGTCCCTACCTATTGTCACATGAAACTATGCCCTTGATATATAGTGATGTAATGACTTGGCTCTCCAACCGGCTCTAGCGGTGGAAAAGCAGACCAGCTCTTCACTGGTTCGGACGTGGAACTGGAACCAGCACCGGCCCCGGAACCGTACGGGAACCGCTTTGGTGGAAAAGGGGTATAAGTTAATGCTTTGTCCATCACGACTTCCCATCATATGTAGTTTTACAGAATTAAATTTGTCTCTTACATGCACTGCAATTTAATTGCATGAGACCTGTATTTTTTGCAGATACAATCAAATAGCATTAGCCTGCTTTCACTCAAAAATGTTCAATGGTTTACTCTCCCTGGATCTTGGTTGCGTTATCTGCTTCCAGCCTGCTTGATACTTACTATTAGTTTATATCTTGAATGAAATGATCAACATGTACTGTATCTACGTCCACACGAGAACGCAAAAACAACTACAAATGCTCAAATCAAGTATTCCCGGCCAATAGTGGCAATAAATCAACACTGATATAGTCTAATACCAGAGAACATCACAACGCAACAGTGGACTTGCTCAAAAAGAGCTGTGACATCATCGTTTTCCACATCCTAGGTTTTACATGTCCACTAGCATACACAGAGACCGGCGTTTTAAAAAAATCTTCACTTTAGAAGGCGTTTTAAAAAATCTCTGTCTTTGTGACCTAAAATGCTGTTTGCATGTGGACAAGAGGCCAAAATAACTATGTACATATGGACAGGGCCCTAGATTTGCAACCAAGAACTAGAAATGACAGTGTTATAATTGATTATGCTGCACTTTGTCCGATTACTATTTGTCCTTCACAATTGGGGGGGTGCGGAAGGGGAATCTATGCCTAAAATGGTTGTAAAGCGTAAAGCAACCATACAACACTTTTTTTTAAATGGTAAATTCCTTAAAATGAAGAAAGGATATCTTGATTGATTCATTTCAAATCCATTGTAGTCGCGTACGGAGCCAAAAAGATGAAAAATGTTTGTTGCCTCTACCCCCACCCTGACCACCTCCCTATGTGGATTTTGTCGCTATATGTCATCTGATACTCTCCTTTGCTTTTCTATCACTTAAACATAAACACAGGTCATTTTTGGCACTTGCATTTATGACCTAAATATTATATATAATGGTGCCCCAAGGTAAAAACAAAAAAATGATGCTGCTGCCAACCCCACATCGCTCCAGGTACTTCATCTAATCAACCGATAGTCCTTTTGGATAAAAGCATCTGCTTCGTATCTTCATATATTCTTACATTTCTCAATTCAGGTACCATTCTTGTATTCAAAGAAGTTTTAGTTAAGTAAGTGCCCTTCTTGTTGCATTGCAAAGTTTTTGAATCAAGGCCAAACTCAGAGCCCACACTTATTCATAATCATCACTTCACAGGCATTTCACACAAAAGCTTTTCACGTAACACAGAGAGCACTCGCATTGAATGAAAATTATTGAATTAATGAGATTTTTCCCCCTCTCAAGTGTTTTAGAAATCAAAAAGACCAATAATTTGAGCAGAACTGGTACAGATAATTATAATGACTTTAAATTGCCTCCCTCAGGCAATAGAAGTGGACCTAATGACCTCAACTGTGACCATACATGCAGTATATTCAATAGCTTTTCACTTTGGCGGAACTGCACTAAACCATTCTGCTCATGAGAACAACTGTTTTGACCTCATTTCTGAAAAAAAGTTATATCTAGCTCTTCATACAAAAGTAGAATACTTCTTTATGTATAGAGGTAATCCAGCTCTCCTTCTGTAAAGATTGTTCCTGAGTTCGTTTGGAGACTGCAATGATCAGATTCTTTTTTTCCCTTTGTTGCCGGTAAGTGCCCTTTTTATTTACTTAAAGGTGCACTTTGCAAGTTTGTTTACTTTCTGCACGATTATATTTTTGTCTCAATTCGCTGACATCTCTCCATGATCCGCTAGCTGCCTGCCCCTAAATTCACTATTAAAAAAAACCCGGCTCTGGAGACCGCACAGGTGTCAGAAACTGCAAATAAACACAAGGGGCACACACAGGCTGTGCCCCATAACATAACAAACCGTCCCGGCCAATCACCGACAAGAGTTGACAGTTATGGAAGCATGGGAAGGAGGGAACTATGGGAGAGAGGGGTGGGCTACCTCTGTTTTGTTTGAGTTCGAATGTCAACAGAAGTGAAAGTAAACAAACTTGCATAGTGCACCTTTAATAAGTATGGCTTGGGAGAGGTACTTCCATGTTCACATGTCAGAATCGACCCATAACAAGTCCCCCCTACGAATACATCACAACCAGGGTGGTTAACTGAGAGGATTATGAGGTCAAACATACAGAGCCAGCTTTTGTAGAGACAATGAAATTTTTCAAAAAGGGTTGTGTATGCTGTAAAATGAATACAGTCAGCCAGCACCCTGGCTTGCAAGTCCAATTGATGGTGTACCTTTTTCTAAAGCCTCAGGTCCAACTCACCATACACAGTCGACCATCCAAATAATAACTGCAGGGAACTGTTCTCTCCAACTTCAGAACTTTTACCTCGAAAGACGTCAGAGTGGTATGGCTGCTGTCTCTGCTATATATTTTTCTACTCACTCTTACAACTCTTGCATGCTTACTTACTAATGTAAGGATTGTGCTCTGAGCACCGGTGATGTGCACAGAGGACAGGAAGGGTTGGACTGGACTCAGATGTGAAGATGGACTTACTTGTATTTATTATGCCTTCCGCACAGCAAGAAGGCGAGGCAGGATACAATACAAAAAAACAAGGCATCGAGGTTCCTGGATAATGCTATTTGTAATACAAACACTGGACTTTAGCTGCAGTACAATGTATTACAAAGAGAAAAGAACGAGGAATTGAGGTTCCTGTATAATAATAATAAAGTGCTGAAATGAACAACAAACAGCACTAAATTTAAGAGTATAATATAAACGTGCGAATGCAGGAGGAAGAAGTCTATAAAAGACTCAAGAGTTAACACAGGCTTGTTAGGCTTATGAGATTTCGCAATGACTAAGTGCGAAGCTCGGTCTTAAATAGCACAACACTACCACACAGTGGAAATGAACAACAAATGCATGCAATGATTACGGAGCTGAAGAATGCAGTCCGGGTCTTAATAGACTGGTGAGTTGGAAGCCTGGAGGCATGGCCTTACAACTAACCAACATAAGCCAGCAAAATCCATTGTGATCTTGGAGGCCCAGCACACTAGCATGCATAAACCAGTACATCTGAAAAACTATAAATTAATGTGGCATTATGCATCCAGTATAAAGCACTAACTCAGTTATCAGAGAATGAAAATACTATGCACTGACAGGATTACTGTTCTGTCATTACTTGAAAACAGTTCTGACATTATAAGTATGTAATTATTTTTGTTATGTAATTACAATGGGCCCCGTCTATTTGGAACAGCTGTGGTTTCACAAGCACAAGAGCATACTGAATAATTGCCATGGCTTCTTCTTAAATTTTGCGTGCAGGCCCAGTTTCTTCTTTGAGTCTAGGTATTATGCATTATTGCAACAAGGCGATATCAATCCAGTTGACTTCACTGTTGATGTGTTGAATTGTCTGTCATCAGCTCAAGATACCACAGTGAAATTGAATCTGTGCGCAGCTGAATACATCTGATGTTGCAATGCTTTCTATCTGCATTCCTTCTTGAATTGCTACATGTTCCTTTGAAGATACATTTTTTTTTTTCGGTACTGAAATGACAGCATTACCGAACTGAAATGTCTTCACTTATGAGCAGAAATTGTTACTTCTACATCAGGATCTCAAAACATTCTGAGCACATTTGTGCTCTTAAACTGTGCTCTTTGATTTTGAAGAACAAGAAAGCAAATGTTCTGCATTTTAACTTGTGTTGAAGAAAAGGCTGTCTGACATTTCCTTCAGTGGAGTCTGTGGGCTAGAGGGGGGTGTATTGTTTGCATCTTCAAATGTGAGACAAGAAAGCTGCCACAAAAAGAAGCAGCATTTTTTATTTCCCCGTTTCAATAGCATGGATAAGGAGCTGAACTCAAGCCGTCTTCCTTGTATGAAAGGGTCATACATGTGACTTTAAAGGTGTTGTTTGGGAGTGGAGGTGGCTAATGGATGGTGAGGGGATGGCTCGATTCAAAAAGGAACAGATGGAGGAGAGAGAGAGGATCCTTCACACTCAGCAAAAAAAAAAGAAAGAATACCCTCCAATATTCCCTCTTCTCACTCCTACGCCTGTCACATAACACTCCACGAGTGGCAGACATTGACTATTTTTATGTATTAATCTCTCTTTGGTGACTGAGCTGGTAAAATGGCATCAAATTTTCAAAGTAGGGGGAAAGGGAAAGGCATGATTAATTATTGGAGGAGAAGAAAACAAAATTGAACACAAACTGACTTTATGTTGAAACCTGGCCAGGCAAACTGTGATAGCTTTTATAGCCAACAGTAAAATCATTACCCAAATTTCACTGATTTACCCAGCTTTTTTTGGGCATTGAACTACTTGGCTAAGAAAAAAAAAAAACCCTGATGGACAAAAAGGCAAGACCAGAGTTAAGAATGGCGAATTATGCAAATTTTACTGTTCTTCACCTTCAGAATCTTTCATCAGACGACCCTGTAACACCAGCAGAACAAGTGGAAAATATGGGAAAATTTAAAAAATCCATATAGCCATTATAAAACCTCTTAATTCCTGGCCAAGGTCATATGCCTATTCCAGCATCCAGTGTGAAAGAGGCAGGGATCGCCCTGGGGTATCTTTCCTAAAAGCTCAGTTGATAACGATGTCAGAGACTTACATAGTTTTCACCAGAACCATGAAGAAAGACGAAGCTTTTGGGAATTGTACCCCTGAGCAGTTTGCCAATCCACCGCAGAACAGACAAATTCACTCCCGCCGATGGGTCCTTCAAATTGTCCTGCCATGTCCTCTGACTCTGGGAGGAATCTGGAATTCCTGAAGGAAAGCTAAATGAAGACAGGGAGAATGTTAAAATTTCACATTCAGTTCATATTCGAACCCATGCTCTTCTTACTTTGGACGATGCCTCACTGCAGATGAACAACACACAGAATGTTTCTCTGTTGGTCTAAAATGGTGTATTTAAGTGAATCCCAAACAGAGTCCTGAGGGACCGCAGCATATTAATTATCCTCTTAAGCAATATTATGTCATGAAATAGCTGAGCATTCCAGGAAGAAAAAAATTCCCTTTTTCACATTTTTCTAAAACAATGACGAGAAAAAGGCAAATATTATTTAGCCGATTAAATTAATAGCCCATGATGAATCTATAGGCATTTGTTTGCAGTATATCTCAATGAGCACAAGGTAAATGCAAAACTCATTACTTCATTCCTCCTGTGGCTTAAATAAATTAAAAATCTATTGATGAAAAAAATTTAATAAAGACAGAGCTGGCAAAAATTCTGCGGTTGGAACAAAAACCAGCATACACTGTGGCTGCCTCGAACCAATTCTGGGAACCACTGGTCGATTTCCACAGTATAAGAATGAATATTAATCTAATCTATGCACCAGCCTTTGTAATTAAACATATTAATCATGAGCATTCATTAAAACACTTTCTTACTGAGTTCTTTCTACGGGAGAAAGCCATTGATACTCCATAGACAATGTTCACTTTAGGTACAGTGAGGCTAACTGAACAAAGAAAAGCTCTCTGTCATGCACTAGCAACATATTTTACTTTCCAAACAATCAAACTAACCACAAAGGATGAGGAAAGTGGTGAGATTCTTATGTTGTTCTACCATTGTCGTGCTATCATAAATTTGGCCATTGATGTCAGCCATTCTGTTAGGCGCAGCGATGGGAAACACCAGACGCGAGATGTAAATCCAAAATAAAGGGGTTTTATTAAATAACATACAAATTAAACCCAGCATGAGAGCCAACAAAAAGCTTCACTCAAGGAGCTGAAAATTTGAACAGAAATCACTAAATCAGGGAACGAAAAGGGGCACAAAGGCCAACAAAAAACTACACTCAAAGAGCTGATAAAAATGGAGGGAATAACAAAGCTAATAATAAAAATGATGAGGACTAGACACAGGAAAAAAGACCGAGAACTTGATAAGCACTGAACAAAACATGGGCGAAACAAGAATCTGTCTGTAAAGGGTGGTGATAGGATGCCAGGTGCCGTGACCAGTGAGAGAGAGAACTGAGAGCAGCCCAGATAAGAGACAAACACAAAAGAGGTACACACCTCCGGTAAAAGCTTGCGCTTCCGAGGACAAATAAAAGTCCGCCACACGGAAGCAGTGCGAGAGAGAATAAACGACAAGAGAGAAGAGAGAAAATTTCTAAAAGAAGCAATTGCTAACAATAAATGGAATATCACAAATCACTAGGAAATCTGACTAGAGATTTTCTCCGGCCAAAGTGCTAGAAACAAACAGACACTCTAGCAATAGGCATGGCGAACCCCCGGCCATATATATAGAGTCCGGAAAACTCCACCCCAGCTCAATCAGCCAGCTGGGCCAGGAATTCGATGGAAAAGAAATCCGATATCGTCCCGGACGATAGAACAAAGAAAGGTCCAACAAACAAACGCACGCCTAAACCATGACAGGACCCCCCCCTAAGGGACGGCACCAGAAGTTCCTCGAGAACCCAGTGCACGGAACTCAGAGATGAGGCTGGGATCGACGATATCCCGAGAAGGGACCCAGCACCACTCCTTAGGCCCATATCCCTCCCAGTCCACCAAAAATTGGGCTCCGCGACCCACACGCCTCTCGGCCAAAATGCGACGCACAGTATAAACCAGGCCACCCTCAATTATCCGTGGCGGCGGAAAAGGCTTGTCAACCGGATCCAGGACGCTAACCGGTTTTAGCCTTGAGACATGAAACGAGGGGTAGATACGCAAGGACTTAGGGAGTTTTAACCTGACAGTAACTGGGTTGATCCTCTGCACTATTTTAAAAGGGCCAATGAAGCGAGGAGCCAACTTTCATGACTCTACCTTTAAGGGAAGGTCCCGAGTAGAAAGCCAAACTCTTTGGCCAACCCGATAAGATGGGGCCAACCAGCGCCTTCTATTGGCAGCGGTCTTCTGTCTCTGCCTAGATCGCAACAAAGAGGACCAGACCCTGGCCCAGACAGAGCGACAGCGTCGAATAAAATAACTGACAGAGGGGACTTCAGAATCCTTTTCAGTCTCAGGAAAAAGGGGGGGTTGATAGCCCAACTGAGCCTGAAATGGTGAGAGGCCTGTGGAGGAGTTGTCCAGAGAATTATGGGAATATTCAGCCCAAGCTAAAAAATGACTCCATGACAATGGATTATCAGCCGCCAAACATCGAAGGGTATTCTTCAGAGACTGGTTGGTCCGCTCTGTCTGACCATTAGTCTCTGGATGAAAGCCAGAAGAAAGGCTCACAGTGGCCCCCAACAGACTGCAAAAGGCCCGCCAGAACTTAGCCGTGAATTGAAGGCCCCTGTCCGAAACCACATCTTGCGGGAGACCAGGCAGGTGGAAAACATGGTCCACAACAAGAATGGCGGTCTCCTGCGCCGAAGGCAAATGCGGCAGGGCGATAAAATGGGCGGCCTTAGAGAAACGGTCAACCACAACCAAAACGACAGTGCTGCCCTCAGAATTAGGCAAACCCGTAATAAAATCAAGAGCGATATGGCTCCACGGGCGTTTAGGGATGGGTAACGGCCGCAACAAACTGGAGGGAGGTGGGAAGTCTTATTTCTAGCGCAGACGCCGCACGCTGCTACAAACTCCCGGATATCTTCCATCATGCTGGGCCACCAAAAACGTCGGGCCAAGAACTGTTTGGTCCGATGAAACCCCGGGTGACCCGCCAGACGGGAAGAGTGCGCCCAGTGGAGAATTTGGGCGCGTACCAAAGGCGGAACAAACAAACAACCAGGTGGTTCCCCACCAGGACCGGGATCGGACCTTAAGGCCCCCCACACATCAGACTCAACGTCCCACTGAACGGGAGCCACAATCTGATCAGTCGGGATAACCGGCATGGGGTCGTGACCAGAGTGGTCATAAATCCGTGACAAGGCGTCAGAGGCATCTACTTCCACAACGAACGGGAGGGAGGGATCGGGCAAAACAAGAATGGGCTCTGAGCTAAAACGTTTCTTTGACTCCTGAAAAGCAGCCTCAGCTGCTGGGGACCAATCAAACGGCGAGGAGGAATTCTTCTTGGTAAGCGCAATAATGGGGGCAGCTACTGCGCTAAAATTACGGATGAACCTCCTATAAAAATTGGCTAACCCCAAAAACCGTTGCACCTCCTTAACGCTTTGAGGGGCAGGCCAATTCCTGACCGCTGCCACTTTAACAGGGTCCATATGGACCGACCCCTCCGACACAATGAAACCAAGAAACGAGACAGTCTTGGCGTGAAAAACACATTTCTCAGCCTTGACAAAAAGCTTGGCATTAAGGAGGGCCTCAAGAACACGTCTGACGTGTTGTTTATGCTCTGAGAGAGTTGAAGAAAAAATCAGAATGTCGTCAAGATAAACAAAGACAAATTTCTCCAACATCTCTCGGAGGGCGTCATTAACGAGTGCTTGAAACACCGAGGGGGCGTTTACCAATCTGAACGGCATGACCAAATATTCCCAGTGCCCGTCATGCGTATTAAATGCCGTTTTCCATTCATCCGCCTCCCGAATGCGAACTAAGTTATAAGCATTTCAGAGATCTAGCTTGGTAAAAAATGACGTCTCCTGCAGACATTCAAACGCGGAATTCATCAACGGAAGGGGGTTTCGGTTTTTAATGGTGATCTTATTCAAACCCTTATAATCAATACAGAGTCTCAGACCACTGTCTTTTTTTTCCCACAAAAAAAAACCCCGCTCCGGCAGGAGACGTGGATGGCCGAATAAAATCATTAGCAAGAGCCTCCTGAATATATTCTCGCATGGCCTTACCCTCAGACCCTGACAGCGAGTATAGCGAACCCCTAGGAGGAGTAGTACCATGGTGGAGATTGATCTCGCAATCGTACGGGCGATGAGGTAAAGTCGAGGCTCGTTGTTTGCTAAAAACCTCGGCGAGATCAGCATAATCACTAGGAACGTTAGGAGGCAGATCAAAATTCAAAGTGGCACCCAAACTCTCTACTTGTTCGGGACCTGCCATATCCATGACCGAATCACAGTCAGAGAGATCCTCCAAATCACAAACATCCTCTGGCTGCTGCCAGTCAAATTGAGGATCCCACTCCAACCCCTCCTCCGCCTCCTCTTCCTGACTAGGAGGGCTGTATGAGACAAACTCAGCAGAATCACTCATGCATCCGCCTCCCCCTAGGTTGATGCCCGAACTACACGTCAAACTCTCCCTACAGTGGGATCTACAATTAGCGCCCCACTGGACAATAGGGCTAGTCTGACTACCCCAATGGATGTGAGGCTTATGTTTCCGTAGCCACGAGTGCCCTAACACAACAGGAAAAACAGGGGAACAAATAATAAAAAATCGGACCTCCTCAGAATGGCAACCGAAGGGAATGAACATGGTTAGTGCTTCAGAGACCTCAGTTATAATTCCAGAACCTAGCGGGCGACCGTCCAAAGATTTAACAGTGCGTGAGGGTAGCAGAGGGCGTCTAGGAATAGAATACCTCTCAGCCCACTCCGCATCCATAAAACAATCCACAGCCCCCGAGTCCAAAAAAAACCTCCACAGGAATTATCTGTCTACCCACAGTTAATTCTACAGGAATCAAGGTTCGGAAGGGAGTTTGGGTCTGTCCCTCTAGCGCCCCCCATACAGCTAGAGGGACCTCCCGTCCCCTAAGTTCAGGGCAGTGTGGGCAAATATGTCCCGGTTTGTAGTAGTTAATAATTGGTAATTGGTTTACGAACGGGCTTACGAGCCCGGCTCACATATGAGCCATCGACCTGCAGAGGTTCCCCAGGAGTGGAACTTTCAGCGGGTGGAATAGGAGCTATAAGCATACTACGAGGAAGATTAGCCCCGTTGTCAGCGAGAGCTAAAGCAGTACGTGTTATGATTCTGTTGTTGCCTGACCATGTTTTTGTAATGACCCTGATTCCAAGCCATGTTTTCTGAATTAGTCCATGCCATGTTTTGTATTTTGCCTCTTTTTCTTTGTTATGTCCTTTGCCTGCCATTTTCCCATCTTCACAGTTTAGATTATCATTCTGGTATATATTTTCTCCATGCCATGCATTGCACTTTGTCTCCCCAGTCTTGTCTTGTGTTCTGAGACAGTTTTATTCCCCAGTCTTGTGTGCCACGCTTTCAGGTGATTTCATGGTTTCTGGGTTTCCAAACATTCCTTCCAGTCTCGTTTGCTTCCTTCGCCTTTCTGTTCTATCTTTACTAACATTACTAACGGTTTATTATTTTAGATAAATTACTAACACTAACTAACATTGTTTATAGTACTAACTTACTAACGATCACTAGGGATTGTATAGCTGCACATTACTAATTGACTAACAAGCTCTAAGCACTCGCTCTGCTCTAGTCTCCGCCCCTTGCCTTCACTCAATTTACTTTGCTGTGCTTCAGCGGATTCTCCGCACCTAGTTAATCACTGTTCTGCCTCTCACTCTGTGCACTTTAGAACTCCCTAACCGGAGTCGTCTGTTTGTCATAGGTTGTCTGTGTTATCCATGTCCGCGTTTTGGCTTTCGCTAATTTCATGTGGTTAGGCACTTCCTCTTGTTCACTCCCTTGTTAATTAGTCTGATCCAGCTCACCTGTTCCCTATTATAGCATGTGACTTCCCGTATGTGTATGTAAGCAGTCATTTCACAACCAGCTCTTGTCAGAACGTTTTCCCTGGTTTGCTTGTACTGTGATCGTTTATGCCTTGTACTCTTAGTGTTATACTTCTGACTGGAACGTCCCGGATTTTGATTTTGGCTTTACCTTTGATAGTCCTGTGCCCGTGTACCAAACCTGCTTTGCCTGACCCTGAGTTTTGTGTTTGCTGCCCTGTGTACAAATTGGATTATGACAACTGGATTCTGATTTTGGATTGTGGACTCTGTACTGTCGTTTACTGCCCTGCAGGGGTTTCCACCCCAGATCCAATAAAGATCAAGTTTACTGGATATTTTTGGTCTCGCTTCTGGTTCCTGAACGCAACCTCACAGTACGTTCTGACCAGCATGGAACCAGCGAGTGTCCAACCTCTGCAGTCTGCTGTGAAGCAACAGGGCGAACAATTGGAGTCTCAGCAACAACAGCTGCGGGCCATGATGCAACGCATGCAAACCATGTTCCACCAGATGGCAGACCTAACCCGTTCCATACAAGGGGTCCAATCCTTCTACGCTTCCCAGCAGCCTGCAGCCCCCATACCTGCTCCTGTGCCGGTGCCTGCTCCACCCTCTCCTGCCCCAGTCCATGAACCATGCCTGCCACCTCCAGAGAAGTATGACGGTGAGCCTGGATCCTGCCGAGCCTTTCTAACCCAGTGCAAGCTGATCTCCAGCCTTCAACCGGCCACCTTCCCCTCTGAACAGTCCCGTGTGGCATACATCATCACGCAGCTAACCGGGAGAGCCAAGCAGTGGGCCACCTCAGCTTGGGAAGCTGGGCTTCCCTGTGTCCAGACATCTGCCCTTTTGGAAGAGGAGATGAAGCGTGTGTTCGATCGCTCCAGACACGGGCATGAGGCTGGAAGGGAGATTCTCCGCATCCGCCAGGGCAGCCGCTCAGTCTCCGACAACGCCATTGACTTCCAGACCCTCGCTAACAACAGCAAATGGCAGGAGAAAGCACTCTATGACGCCTTTCTCAATGGGCTCTCTGAGCGGGTTAAGGATGAGCTCCTTCCGCGTGACCTACCTGAAAGCCTGGACCGGATCATTGAATTAGCTATCCGGATCGATTCACGTTTGGAGGAGCGAAGACGGGCCTCACACTCTCCCAGATTTTCCAGCTTGCCTGTGAGAACTCACTGTCCGTCTCGTCCAGGCATCAGTTGTAAACCCCCCTCTGAGTCTGAGCCCATGAAGGTGGACCGGACCAAGCTGACGAGCGAGGAGAGGGAACGCAGGCAGAGAGAGTGGGTCTGTTTGTACCGTGGTAAGGCTGGTCACTTCATCTCACGGTGTCCCTATAAAAGACCACGCCCACTAATGAGGAGAGGTGCATTAGTGGGCGCTATTCCTGTTGATCACTCCTCAAAGAACCACACGTTTTTCTGTATCTCTCGAGTGGAGAGGAGGAGGGAGGAAGACTACGGCCCTGATGGATTCTGGCGCAGAGGAGAACTTCATCGACGCGGAGGCTGCTCGGAGATGGGGTATTCCCGTCGAGAAGATCTTCCCCACTCGTGTAGCCAACTCCCTTAATGGCCAGAAGATTGGGCTAATAACCCATACCACCGGTCCAGTCAAGCTGCGGATCTCGGGCAACCACCAAAAGATCATGAAGCTGTTCCTCATTCCCTCTCCAGATTCCCCTGTCATCCTGGGCCATCCCTGGATGGCCAGACACAATCCAGACGTTGATTGGGGGAAACATGAAATCAAGGGCTAGAGTCCCAGTTGTGCACAGTCTTGCCTTAGTGATGCTCTTGATCACGTTCCTGTTCCCCCTACGGAAGAAATACCTAACCTGGATAAGGTTCCCCCGGAATTCCATGATCTGAAGGAGGTTTTCTCCAAGTCACGGGCCACCTGCTTGCCACCGCATCGACCCTATGACTGTGTCATTGACCTGAAGCCCGGAACCATGCCCCCCAGAGGTCGACTGTTCTCCCTGTCTCACCCTGAGACCCAGGCTATGGAAAAATATCTAAGTGAGTCCCTCGCAGCTGGCATCATCCGACCCTCCTCATCCCCTGCTGGGGCCGGCTTCTTCTTCGTGGGCAAGAAGGACGGTTCCTTGAGGCCTTATATTGACTATAGAGGGCTCAATGACATCACCGTCAAGAACAGGTACCCCCTGCCTCTCATTAACACCGCATTCAACCTCCAGGGGGCGAAGATCTTTACTAAACTCGATCTGCGCAATGCCTACCACCTTGTGCGCATCCGGGAGGGCGACGAATGGAAGACAGCGTTTAATACCCCCACCGGGTACTGGGAGTACTTGGTTCTTCCCTTCGGGCTTACCAACGCTCCGGCGGTCTTCCAGAGGCTTGTCAATGATGTACTGCGTGATATGATTAACAAGTTTGTGTTTGTGTATTTGGATGATATTCTCATCTTTTCCAAGTCCCAGGAGGAACACGCCAGCCACGTCTGCCAAGTCCTGAAGCGCCTTCTAGAGAATCGTCTCTTTGTGACAGCGGAAAAATGTGAGTTCCCAGTCCAGACCACCACTTTCCTGGGGTACATTATCTCACCCGGCGCCATTCGCATGGACCGTGCCAAAGCGGAGGCTGTCACTGACTGGCCCAGACCTACTGATCGTAAGTCACTCCAACGCTTTCTGGGGTTTTCCAACTTTGACAGACGTTTCATCCGCAACTATAGTTCAGTCGCTGCTCCCCTTACTGCCCTTACGTCCAGTAAGTTAAAGGTCCAGTGGTCTGAGAGTGCAGAGAACGCATTTAGGGATCTTAAGGCCCGGTTTACATCTGCCCCCATCCTCACCATCCCTGACCCTAAGATCCAGTTTATTGTGGAGGTTAATGCCTCCAATGTTGGTGCCGGGGCCGTTCTCTCTCAAAGATCAACCAAAGATGGCAAAATTCACCCATGTGCTTTTTTTTCTCATCGCCTAAGTTCCGCAGAACGCAACTATGACATCGGCAACCGGGAACTCCTGGCGGTCAAGCTGGCGTTGGAGGAGTGGAGGCAGTGGCTGGAGGGTGCCGAACTTCCGTTCCTCGTATGGACAGATCACAAGAACCTGGAGTACCTCCGAACTGCCAAGAGACTCAACCCTCGCCAAGCCAGGTGGGCGCTATTTTTCTCACGTTTCAATTTCCACCTTGCTTACCGCCCCGGCAGTAAGAATGTCAAGCCGGACGCCCTATCCTGCTGCTTTGAGGCGACCAACGAAGAGCCCTGCTCAGACACCATACCTCCTAAGGAGACGTTCATCAATCCTGTTAATATGGACATTGAGACTGAGGTGAGAGATGCCCAAGGCGATACTGCTGCGCCCAGTGCCTGTCCTGACCATTGCCTGTTTGTCCATGTCAATCTGTGCCCCCGAGTCCTGGACTGGGGACACGCCTCTAACCAGTCTTGCCATCCAGGAGTTCGTCGCACCTTGGACTTCATCTCACGCCGCTTCTGGTGGCCGGAATAAGACAGGACACCCACGCATCAACCACCTTTGTTTTCTTGCCAGGAGGAGGAGGTGGCTGTTCCTTCTGCCCGCGAGTTCGTCCGCCGCTGCAGGCGGACATGGAAAAGTACCCAGGAGGCGCTGCTCAGGTCGGTAGCTCGCATGAAAGCTCTGGCTGACAAAAGATGCACTGCCGCCCCTGTCTACCGGCCTGGGCAGTGCGTTTGGCTGTCTTCTAGAGACATTCCCCTGAGGGGGAGTGGGGGGAAACTGTTCCCCAAATTCCTAGGCCCTTTACCATTGAAAAAGTGCTCAGCCCCACAGCCGTTTCGCCTCCGTCTACCCCTGTCTATGCAACGTATTCACCCCACTTTTCATGTATGTCAGATTAAGCCTGCTGTTACCCACCCCCTGTCTTCTGGTCCTGATCCCCCACCACCCACCCGCATCATCGACGGAGGCGAGGCCTACACTGTGCGGGCCCTACTGGACTGTCAACGCAGAGGTCGGGGTGTCCAGTACCTCGTCGACTGGGAAGGCTACGGTCCGGAGCACCGTAGCTGGATTCCGGCACGGTTTATATTAGACAAATCTCTGATCACAGACTTTCATGCTTCGCACCCGTTACCTGCCAGGTGAAACGCCAAGAGGTGTTTCGCGGGGGGGGGGTTACTGTTATGATTCTGCTGTTGCATGACCATGTTTTTGTAATGACCCTGATTCCAAGCCATGTTTTCTGAATTAGTCCATGCCATGTTTTGTATTTTGCCTGTCTTTCTTTGTTATGTCCTTTGCCTGCCATTTCCCATATTCACAGTTTAGATTATCATTCTGGTTTATATTTTTCTCCATGCCATGGATTGCACTTGTCTCCCCAGTCTTGTCTTGTGTTCTGAGACAGTTTTATTCCCCAGTCTTGTGTGCCACACTTTCAGGTGATTTCATGGTTTCTGGGTTTCCAAACATTCCTTCCAGTCTCGTTTGCTTCCTTCGCCTTTCTGTTCTATCTTTACTAACATTACTAACAGTTTATTATTTTAGATAAATTACTAACACTAACTAACATTGTTTATAGTACTAACTTACTAACAAGCACTAGGGATTGTATAGCTGCACATTACTAATTGACTAACAAGCTCTAAGCACTCGCTCTGCTCTAGTCTCCGCCCCTTGCCTTCACTCAATTTACTTTGCTGTGCTTCAGCGGATTCTCCGCACCTAGTTAATCACTGTTCTGCCTCTCACTCTGTGCACTTTAGAACTCCCTAACCGGAGTCGTCTGTTTGTCATAGGTTGTCTGTGTTATCCATGTCCGCGTTTTGGCTTTCGCCAATTTCATGTGGTTAGGCACTTCCTCTTGTTCACTCCCTTGTTAATTAGTCTGATCCAGCTCACCTGTTCCCTATTATAGCATGTGACTTCCCGTATGTGTATTTAAGCAGTCATTTCGCAACCAGCTCTTGTCAGAAAGTTTTCCCTGTGTTGTGATCGTTTATGCCTTGTACTCTTAGTGTTATACTTCTGACTAGAACGTCCCAGATCTTGATTTTGGCTTTACCTTTGATATTCCTGTGCCCATGTACCATACCTTCTTTGCCCGACCCTGAGTTTTGTCTTTGCTGCCCTGTTTACGAACTGGAGTACGTCTACTGGATTTTGGCTTTGGCTTCATCTCTGATATTCCTGTGCCCGTGTACCGAACCTGCTTTCCCCGACCCTGAGTTTTGTGTTTGCTGCCCTGTGTACAAATTGGATTATGACTACTGGATTCTGATTTTGGATTGTGGACTCTGTACCGTCGTTTACTGCCCTGCAGGGGTTTCCACCCCAGATCCAATAAAGATCAAGTTTAATGGATATTTTTGGTCTCGCTTCTGGTTCCTGAACGCTACCTCACAGTACGTTTTTCTCTGTTGCATTCACAAATTCCATTATCAATTCCCACAGCAGTGCGAACCAACAAATCCAGAGAAGTACAGGGTTCTAATGTAGCCAGAGCATCCTTCACCTCCTCCGCCAAGGCATGAACAAGAACAGTCATTAGAGGCGCCTTTGGCCAGCCCGTCACTGTAGCTAGAGAGCAAAAGGCTATAGAAAACTCAGCAACGCTCTTAGAACCCTGCCTAAGATGCATTAGACGTGTAACCGCGTCTTGCCCACACACATCTTGATCAAACACCGACTCCATCTCCCTAACGAGAGTCTCCACTGAACTCATGACCGGTGAATTAGATCGAATAAGTGGCCCGACCCAAGTAAGGGCTGTGTCAGTCAACAGAGATAAAATAAATGAAACCCGAGACTCTTCATTTACAAAACGTGAAGGCTGAGCTTTGAAAAATATTTCACACTGGGCGATGAAGTCTTTACATTTCCCTGCCTCGCCTCCATATCGTGGAGGTAGCTGGAGCTTAGGCTCACGGGAGGAGTGTAGTGTTTGTGAAACATTCTGTGTAATTTGAGTGGATAAGGCTCGAATACTCTCAGTGAGACTTAACAGGATGCTCTCCTGTTTTTGTAAAGCCTTGTCCTGATGGCAGACTCGCTGCCAACTCAGCCTGTCAACTGTTCAGGGTAGACAAGCCCTTGCCATAGCCCGAGAGTGTGGCCTGCTGACCTGCCAAAACCTTCTCTAACGTAGCTGCGGCTGATGACTCCATGTTCGGCTAGAGTGTACTGTAATGGGTGGTGATAGGATGTCAGGTGCCGCGACCAGTGAGCGAGAGAACTGAGAGCAGCCCAGATAAGAGACAAACACAAAAGAGGTACACACCTCTGGTAAAAGCTTGCACTTCCAAGGACGAATAAAAGTCTGCCACATGGAAGCAGTGCGAGAGAGAATAAATAACAAGAGAGAAGAGAGAAAATTTCTAAAAGAAGCAATTCCTAACAATAAATGGAATATCACAAATCACTAGGAAATCTGACGAGAGATTTTCTCCGGCCAAAGTGCTAGAAACAAACAGACACTCTAGCGATAGGCGTGGCGAACCCCCGGCCATATATATAGTGTCCGGAAAACTCCGCCCCAGCTCAATCAGCCAGCTGGGCCAGGAATTCGATGGAAAAGAAATCCGATATCGTCCTGGACGATAGAACAAAGAAAGGTCCAACAAACAAACGCACGCCTAAACCATGACACTGTCTGCCAGATTGGAGCTCCACCTCAGAATATAAGGGCTCGGGGGCGGGATCAGGGAAACAAGGAACACCTGGGCAAAGCAAGAGGGGCAAGGGACAAAAGCATGAAACATGGAAAAAGCAGTAAGACTTAACGAGCCCATTAAGAGAATGGGCATGTTCAGCTTAAGTACCAATGTAAGATGCAGCAGAGAAGGAAGGGTGAGATTGTTAACAGAAAAGCAAACGAGATCTAGAAAATAGCAAATGTGAGAAATCATGCCAATCGATACCCTATCTAAATTAGCAAGGATTAGTGTGTGCCTGTCTAAAGAAACACCTCCCGTGTGAGTTAGTAAACGTTAGTAATGAGTAAAAACGATCAAGAGGCAATCAAGCTTCGAACAGCTGTGAAGGAAGTGGAAACACCACCAGCCAAACCAAAGCAATGAAAGGTGCAGGCACGCAGGAACAAAACATGGCATGGAACGCGGACTGGAGAGTTGGATCCCAAATGGCAGACTGGACTGGAGCTAGAAAATAGAAAGACACATGAATAAACAAGGACACATGGAAGAACTATGGGCATGGCAATGGCAGGAACATGGCAGGAACTAAAAATGCACTAAACAGGCAGACAAACAGAGCAAAAACATGACATATTCAACCCCCCCTTTTCTGAAATGAATCCAGCCCTGCTTTCATCAGGAGTGTCTTGTCTAAGAGTTGATAACTTATCGCAGGATATTGCATAAATTGCACGTTGAGATGTTTTTAACGACTAAATGAACTCGAGAAGATCAGATTTATACGCTGTGTGTGGTGCATCATGTTTGTTGGAGTCGAGGTAGCTTGCTGCGTCACCTGAACACCTGAAGTCTTGAGCATGCGGAGGTCATAAATTAAATAAAACCAGGGGCGTAGTGAGAATTGAAAATTTGGTGGGGCACAGGACACCCCTTTAAAATAGTTATAGTCCTGATTTCTTCTCAATCATTTTCATAATTTTCAATATTTTCACACCGAGAACACTCCACACTTTCAGGTGTTGTTAATTCTCCCGTTGACTACAATCATTCAAGTGGACGTAATTTGGTGCATTTGAATCAGTGTCATTCAAAATTGCATACCTGTCAACTCTCATGCATGTGGCTTGAGTCTCTCGCTTTTAAGTGACGTATCACGTTCTCATGCAGTAGTTAGTAATCTGCACTTTATCATTTTATTTTGGAAAACAAAATTATATTTAATTGCTGAGACACACTTTTTCATCAACCCACGCTGTGCCCAGAGTGAAAGGCGATATTTCATGGGAATCAGTCGCAAATCAGTCATTATTCAATCAACACGTATTCAAGAATTTATCATTCGGAATTGAAGTCCTTGTGCATGGAAATTTTTCAGTTTCATGTACGAATGGTAGATTTCTCCTCTTGTAACATGGACTCTGGAATTCTCACACTTCTCTTTTCTCAGGGGTCCGAAGCTATGAAATTGCACAAAGACATTTCAAATGGTTTTTATTTCATTTAAACAATTTAAATGATCATGAAGCACAAGTTAAATCACCTGATGTGCGGAAATGATAGCGCAAACGTTTCAGAGCAGTTTGTCATTCACAAAGCATGGGCCTATTTTTGAGTAAATTATTTTCCTGTATTGATTAAGACCATTATTTTGTCGCTGTTAGATCGCATTGGGGAGCGAAGCCATGTCCTCAATTGCCAGTGGATTATTACTATAATTGGAGAACATGTCAATAAAGGAAGTTGATTGTGAACTGGTCAGGGCTAGTTGTTTTAAAGGGTAATTCTGTGGGCAGCACTATCTTACCAAGTCAGGCTTCACTAAGGGAAATCAGTGCAAGCTTATGTCCATGGGTAGGTTCGAGTTTTTCGTTTTGTTGGAGCAACCAACAGTCGCACGCAAAAGCATTGTGACTGATTCTGTCACTCAGGTTCTAATAATGATTGGTAATATCGAGCCTTGGTCATTCGGCATAAAATTAAGCTGCAGCGAGAGTGATAATCAAGACTAATGTGCGTACACTTAATACTGACCAGCTGATTTAGTTGTGTCCGAGCGTGTCATACTATCCGGGACATTGCCACACAAAGTATATTTTAACTGGCTAATCCATACGGAATGGCAACATTCATGAACTTTTGCAAATTAGTTGTATTTTAGAGGTTTTAAGTTTGATTACTCAGTACATAAAAATTGCAAAAATTCACAAAAAATATTTATGGAACAACAAGAAAATAAAATAAAAAATTTTGGGAGAGCTGAAAAAAGGGTTTTCTCTCCTTTAAATGGTTAAATCATCAAATATCAATCCAAATTTCACTAACACTATTCATACTCAGTGACAGCCACCACCCAAGCAAAACAAACAAACAAACGAATGAACAAAACCCGAAGGCTTAAGTGTATCCCATATCAACTACAACCCCAATTCCAAAACAGTTGGGACAAAGTGTAAATTGTGAATAAAATCAAAAGGCAATGACTTTCAAATCACACCAGCCAGTATTTTATTCACAATAGAACAGAGATAACATAGGAAATGTTGAAACTGAGAAATTTTACAATTTTATTCACAAAATGAGCTCATTTCAAATTTGATGGCTGCTACAGGTCAAAAAAGTTGGGACAGGGGCCTGTTTACCATGGTGTCGCGTCCCCTCTTCTTTTTAACACAGAGTGGAGGCGTCTGGGCATTGAGGAGACAAGTTTCTTGAGTTTAGCCATTGGAATTTGATCCCACTCTTGTTTAATACAGGCTTCCAGCTGCTGGAGAGTTTTGGGTCTCCTTTGACGGACTTTTCATTTAATTATGCGCCAAATGTTCTCAATCGGTGAAAGATCAGGACTGCAGGCAGGCTAGTTCAGCACACGGACTCTTCTACTACGAAGCCATGCTGTTGTAATAGCTGCAGTATGTGGTTTTCCATTGTCCTGCTGAAATACACAAGGCCTTCCCTGGAATAGATGTCGTCTGGAGGGGAGCATATGTTGCTCTAAAACGTTAATAGACCTTTCAGCATTGATGGTGCTTTTTAAAACATGCAAGTGTCCCACACCATATGCACTAATATATCCCCATACCATCAGAGATGCTGGCTTTTGAACTGAACGCTGATAACAGGAGGGGTGGTCTTTCTCCTCTTTAGCCCGGAGGACACAACGCCCATGATTTCCAACAAGAATGTCAAATTTGGACTTGTCTGACCACAGGACACTTTGCCACTTTGCTAGAGTCCATTTTAAATGAGCCTTGGCCCACAGAGCACGGCAGCGCTTCTGGATCATGCTCAACAATGGCTTCCTTCTTGCATGATAGAGTTTTAGGTGGCATCTGTGGATGGCACGGTGGACATTGTTTACAGACAGTGGTTTCTTGAAGTATTCCTGGGCCCATTTAGTAATGTCAATGACAGAATCATGCCGGTGAGTGATGCAGTGGCGTCTGAGGGCCCAAAGATCAAGGGCATCCAGTAAAGGTCTTCGGCCTTGTCCCTTCCGCACAGAGATTTTTCCAGTTACTCTGAACCTTTTGATGATGTTATGCACTGTCGATGATGAGACCTTCAAAGCCTTTGCAATTTGACGTTGAGGAACATTGTTTTTAAAGTATTTCACAATTTTTTTACGCAAGCCTTCACAGGTTGGAGAGCCTCTGGCCATCTTTACTTCTGAGAGACTCAGCCTCTCTAAGACATCCCTTTTATAACCAATCATGTTACACACTTGATGCCAGTTAATTACTTGCTAAATGTTCTTTCAGCCGATTCTCTTATATATTAATTGCTTTTTCAGCCTTTTTTTGCTTGTGTCCCAACTTTTTTGAGACCTGTTGCAGCCAAAAAATTTGAAATAAGCTAATTTTGTGTATAAAAATGTAAAATGTCTAGATTTCAACATTTGAAATGTTCTCTATGTTCTATTGTAAATAACATATTGGCTTATGTGATCTGAAAGTCATTGCATTTTGATTTTATTCACAATTTACACTTCATCCCAACTATTTCGGAATTAGGGTTGTACATCTAAAGGAAGCAAGGTTCTCCTTTACCCCAATACAGTTCATCATGTTAGCACCTACAGAACTGTTTCTTCACATGTTCATAGTCCATATACATGTGCTGTAGCAGACATTTTAAAACATTACAACCAAATAGATTGAGAAAGCGAGCACTCTATAAAAAAGTAACAATGTCTCTTACCGGATGCACTGTCAGGGCAGACGTATAGCAGAAAAATAATCCAGCACTCACGGATAAAAGTAAAGAATTTTTATTACGGCATGGGCAACAATATACAAACGTTTCAGCCTACTGGCTTTCTTCAGCGTGTTACACAGCAAGGCAGGAGGCGTTCTTTTGTAAACTTGTGTACAGAGCATGACTCTTGAACCACCCACTTATGTCATTCACAATTAGAGTCTATTGGGCTATTGGGCATAATAAGGAGCAAATACCAATTCAGAGACCAAAAAACCATATATAACAAAAAACAAATAAATCAATAATGAAAAATAATCATCAATAATAAATAAATAAATATATATTACATATATATATATATATATTTACACACACATACACATATATATATATATATATATATATATATATATATATACATATACATATACACACATACCAGGGGCGTTACCAAGGGGGGGCAGGGGGTGGGCAGTGCCCACCCTGAGAAAAGCTCTGCCCACCCAATGAAAACTCAAGATGAAAAACTGATTTACTACTATTTGACAGCAAACACGCAATATCCCGCGTGATTCACAGCCGGAGGTAGACAGCCATTAATAGAGAGCTTTACGTACGCTTCATCTATCTAATCACTATGTGTGATTGGTGGATTCCTTTGCCAGTCTATTCTGATGTGAAACTAACCAATGGGCACTCTGGAATTACTAGGGACCCTCCCATTCTCTTAGATTGCCGTATTCACTCAGTCTGAGGTCACGTCTAGGCTGCTCATATCCACCTTAATCTCTGAACGTTCTATCTCCCATGATTCATAGTGGTTCAACAGACTCGCCGGTCTCCTCCTTCTTGTCGAACTGTTGCTTACATCCGTTTTCATCGAACCAGGTAGTAGCTTGCAGCTAGCATCTGTGGTACAGCGGGATGTGTACATACACATACATGCAGTGTATATTCAAATATAGAGGCTAGCTAACCTATTTTTTATTTGGCCAAAACATTCTATAGCTTGACGAAGATGTGATATTTATTTAGGTGGCTACACACGTTCCTACAGCCAAAGTACAAAAAAAAAAAAAAAGCATGACAAGACGGCGAGTTGCAATTCATATGCAGGAACTGATTAGCTAGCAAACTGCGTATCAAAATGCTTTTGATTCAGTAAATAGTCTGGCGAGCAGTTTCTTTGTTTTGCACAAGGGTAAAAACCCAGCCGTCACCCGCTCCACTACTGAATGATATCACATTAGCCGTGGGCAACAATCATTATTCAGAGCACGGAAGTACAGTCCCCAAGCTTAACTTTGCATGCTGGAAATCACCAATGCACAGAACGAAATAAAGATCTCAGTCCAATCCTTCACAACTGCTGTAGCTGACAAGCCAAATATTTGCCTCAAGAATATATATTCGACTAAAGCTGCGGTTTTTACAAAAGCCAGGATTACGATTATACACCTTTCAATATTCACTAACGCTACTGGTAAGCCCCTCCACTGCTCAATGTCAACTTGTTCAAAAGTGCTAACGTTAGCCTGTATAACTGCTAAATGTGTGGGTTTCACTATGCATCCCGCATGTGACCGTAGATGGCCACTAATTACATGGCACACGCTGGTTACTTCACCGGAAAACTAAACTGACCACTGGCTGACAATACTGCTTTTTGTTTGAAAAAAAGGATACTTGTTGGACAGATCTTTGAATTGACATATCAGGGGACTGTATAATGTATAATACAGTGGGATCGGGATGATCATCCCGTTCATCCGTCAGGCGCTTTTTTACGAAATGGTGTGAGCATATATCCTCTTGGGTGGATAATTCAGTCTTCGCGCGGCTAGCCACTCCAAGCGCCTACTCGCTGGCATCGAGTGTAGACTGTAAGGTGCTGGGCAAGGGCAATCTTTCCTAATCACCTTGTAAATAAGGCACTCTGTTTCCATACAAACGTTTTGTGTTTTTTGAGTTATTGGTACAACCAACAATGGAGCAAGTAGTGGAGCCTGAACGCATTCAGCCTGCCGATCTCTCTTCAGTACAGCGAGCAATGACCGGAAGTAGGAGACCGTCAGGGTTCTCATAGCGGCGCGCATCTTTAGAACAGGAAATAGGTGGTTCAAATGAAATAAGATCATTTGAAACGTCTTAATGCAATTTCATTGCTTCCAATGATCTTATTTCATTTAAAAAGTTTAAACGATCATGAAACACATGCATTGCTTCCAACCCCTGAGTAAAGAAAAGCGTGAGAAGTCCGGAGTCATAACGCAGGTGAAACTGATAAACCTCCATGCACAAGGACTTAAATTCCGTGCGAGAATCTCTTACACATGCGTTGATTGAATAATTGCTGACTACAGCAGAGGATCGTAAATATACCACTAAAACTCACGCGGAATGCACGAGAGTTGACAGGTGTGCGTTATTAATGAAAACTGACCACACCTGTTAATGTTGAGAGTTTTCTGAGCTTTTGTAATGGTAATTTAAATGAATGATTGAAAACAGGTCATGGCCAATCATTATTTTCAAGGGATGGGTTTGAGCCTCCCCTTTCACCAGTTCACCAGCCGCCACTGATATATATATATATATATATATATATATGTGTGTGTGTGTGTGTGTGTGTGTGTGTGTTTCAAGATGTTGTGCATGTTGTATTTTATGCTGATTTAGAGGTTCTTTCCCCCCCAAAAGAGGACAAATGCCCACCCAAGCTTGGCATCCTGGCAACGCCTCTGACACATACATACATATTATCACAAAAAGCACCCCAACAGTAATTCTTCATTAAGGCCTTTAGGCCATTCAGTTTGCAGTGTGTTTATCCAGTAGGCTTCCCTTTGAAGAAGGGTTCTATCCAGGTCCCCCCCTCTCTTTAAAGGCTGTACAGTTTCTATCCCCTGAAACCTCAGGGAACACACATCGTGACCTGCCTGGTTAAAATGACGTGCTACTGGGGACCTTTCCTCTTTATTTCTAATATTACTTTTATGTTCAGAAATCCTGATTTTCAGTTCTCTTTTTGTTTTTCCCACATAGCAGAGACCACAAGGACATTTCAAAAGGTACACTACATGTGTTGTTCTGCAGGAAATTCTGCTCTGAATGTAATATTTTCTACCCGTGTGGGTATGGATAAACTCGTTTTCATGAATCATTGCATTGCAATGTACACAATTACAATAAGGAAAATTGCCTGTCGGTAGGTCTGTTCAAAAATGTTTGGGTGGCACATAGCTATCAGCACGCATCAAAGAATCCCTCAGATTTCTGGGCCGTTTCTGTTCGAATATGGGCGGGTGTTTGAAGGCGCGTCCCACGCTGGGATCGCTTGATAAAATATACCAGTGCTTTAGGACCGATTCTTTTATACCCTTAAAAATAGGGGAAAATGTGGTCGCCAACATTAATGTGGAACCTCTTGCTTCCGGAGGACTGGGGACCAACAAGTTTGGTTGATCAACATCCCCTACTCTTTGTAGGCAATTCTGTAATGTTGTTTCGTCATATCCTTTGCTCTGAAAACGGTTTAATAATTCATAAGCTTGTTCTTCAAAAGCCTCGTTTGTGTTGCAAATGCACTTTACGCGTAACAATTGGCTATAGGGGAGCCCCCTCTTCAAGCCAGGTGGATGATAGCTTGAAAACTCTAGATAATTATTACGATCTGTTTTTTTCCTAAACACTTTGGTGTATACCTGGTCAGATTTATGCACCCACACATCAAGAAATGACACAGAGTCCCTACTTGATTCTAAAGAAAATTTTAGGGAGGGCATTCTTGAGTTTATAAAAATACTGAACCCTTCTAACTCTTCACTTGTCCCGGTGAAAATGAAAAATATGTCGTTGATAAAATGAAACCAGCATCTCAACAGATGCGAAAATAGATTATTTTGATACACGTTCTTCTTCAAATCTACCCATAAAAAGGTCTGCATTACTAAGTGAACAAGGGCTACCCATGCTTACGCCTTGACACTGCAAATAAAAAGAATTCTCAAATTTGAAATAATTTTTCTGTGGAGTAATACCCATTAATTCTACAAGAAACTCAGAAGGGGGCATTAGATCCTCCCTCTTGTTTAAATAATATGTCAGCGCATCAAGGCCCTCTCTGTGCAGCACATTCGTATATAGGCTATTGACATCCATAGTACAAAAAATGTCGGTATCCCGAATATTCTCAACAGACTTTACCTTGTTTAAAAAATCAGAAGTGTCCTTCAAGTACGAAGGCAAAGATGTTACCAAGGGTTTTATATGCACATCTAAGAATTGAGAAATAGGCTCAGCAAGAGATCCAGTGCCCGCGACAATGGGACGCCCAGGAACAGGTTCAACACAGCACTTATGTATTCTGATAAGTGTATAAAATACAGGGCGTATAGGGTGTTCTTGAACCCTAAAATCATATTCCTTCTTAGATATCAACTGCTCCTCCACAGACTTATTCAAAAATGACTTGATCTCAAGAGCAAACTTTAAGGTCGGATCACAACTCAAAGGTGTATAAAATAAGTCATTGCTTAACTGTCTTAATATTTCATTTTTGTATGCTTCTTTATTTTGTAGGACCACAGCCCCTCCCTTGTCCGCATTTTTAATAAGTATAGAATCATCTTTTGACAGAGGCACAAGAGCATTTTTTTTTGTTATTTATTATTTATTATTATTTTTCATTATTTATTTATTTGTTTGTTTGTTATATATTTGCTCCTTATTATGAGTTAACAGCCCAATAGACTCTAATTGTGAATGAACTAAGTGGGTGGTTCAAGGGTCATGCTCTGTACCCGTTTACAAAAGAACGCCTCCTGCCTTGCTGTGTAACACGCTGAAGAAAACCAGTGGGCTGAAACTGTTCGTGCATTGTTGCCCATGCCGTAATAAAAATTCTTTACTTTTATCCGTGAGTGCTGGATTATTTTTCTGCTAAAACATAACAGCCACCCAATAAAGAAATATACAACACATAGAAATAATGCAGTATCTGTCTACTACGCTTATATTTCACTTCCCCTGCATAGCACGGGCTATAGTCCTCATACATGCGCTCTAGCAGTGTAAAGCCATGCCTCCAGCCTTCAAACTCACCAGTCTATTAAGACCTGGACCACATTCCTCAGCTTGGCAATCATTGCATGCATCTGTTCATTTCCACTGTGTGGTAGTGTTGTGCTATTTAAGACCGAGCTTCGCACCTTGTCTTTGCGAAGTCTCGTAATCCACAAGCCTGTATTGAATCTCTAGTCTTATATAGACTTATGTCCAGTTAATCACGTGTGTAATATATAACTTTTGAACTAAGTGCTGTTTATTGTTTGTTTCCGCACTTTTTTTTATAATTATAAAGGAATCTTGTTTCCTTTTTCTTTTCTATTTGTAATACATTGTTACTGTTGCTATAGTCCAGTGTCTGTATTACTTATTGTGTCATTCAGGAACCTCGATTCCTTATTAGTTTTGTATTGCTTCGTGTGTGCCTTCTTGCTGTGCCAAATACATATGAAATACAACCAAGTCCATCCTTCCACCTCAGTCCAGTTGTCAACTTCCTGTCCTCCGTGCACATCACCAGTGTGCAAAGCACAAAGCTTACAAGCAGACAACATTCTGAAACATAATCAACCACCCACTAAGGAAATACACAACATATAGTTACAACGCCGTATCTGTCTACTAAGCTTATATTTCACTTCCCGTGTTTAGCATGGGCTAATTTAATTTAAATGTAAGGCACTTTATATAACTCAATTAATATTATCAGAGTTGATAAAAGCATGGCAAATTGATCAAATTAATGTGTGATTTACTCATGCTTGTTATTTATTTGAACAAAGGTGAAGAGCATATTTGATTTTGGTACCAGCTATTTAGTTTGTGAATCGAGGGTCAAAGGATGCAGAGAAATGGCAACTCAATTTTGTCATAAAACAAGGTTAATTCTATATACATGTGTGACCGGGTCATGTTTTGACTGCTTAAACTGGATGTGTGCATTTATTTGCAGTCTAATAGGCACTGCCCCTTTCAGTATTCACTCAGCGCTATAGTGACGTTTCTTGGTCAACCATTTTGTTGGTGCACTTTGGCTATGTGAATTTTAGAATGGAGCGGTCATGGACGCGATGAAGCCGATGTCTGGCGAAATCAGTATCATCCTCGAGTATATGCTTTCCTTGGATGCTATGCCTGATCTGAAGACACGTGCCAGAGTATTAACGCTTGAAACGGATATAAGTTGATTTTATTTTAATGAAATGTAATTCGGAGTTTGAGAAGACCGATATATGTAATGAGAGAACATGAATGTGGTGTATTAACTGTGTGTGTACTTCTGTTTCACCAGTATCACCACTACCATTTTGTTTTTAATTGTTTTTTCTTTTAATCCTAAAGTATCGGTTTGCTTTTGCCAAAGCCTGTTTCGTTCAAAGTTAGGACTGTTACCCATTATTGCCAAGCGCATTTGTAAGCCAAAACGATTAAATAGGTTGTTTTGTGAAAACACTGTACATAGATTTGGGCAAGTTTTAATATATTTTATTTTTCTTTTGTAAAACGATTGGGAATATGGCCGAGCGCCCTCTACTGTGCCTTTTTTGTATTATTATCAAAATCCTTTTGGATCTATCAGATAAACCCATTTAACGCATTTGTTGGTTTTGTGTGTTAATTATCCCCGCCAACACATGTAAGAGTGTAATGTTTTTCCTCTTCGATGAGTCAACCAGCTCACATCTAAATATTTAATTGTTGCATTCTCAATTTGGCCAATGATAATTTTGCATCCAGGCTGTTTCCCCTGACACACCCTGAGTGTCAGGATTTGTCCAACCGCCCCTCCCTCCACCATAGAAATATTCATAGCCCACAGGTGGATCCGGGGTGGAAGTGGGATATTAACCAGCAGCAGGCAAAAAGTGATGCTGCAGGAGGCAATGCAGTTTGTAGCGGAGATGGAGTTCTCTGCTTTATTACAGAGGGGTAGATATGCATTAACATGGAGAGTGCCATGAGAATGAGGGCATCTCAAGTTGTCTGCTGGAAATATTCTCCTGAGCAGAAGTTAACCACCACCAAAGTCATAAATGGTAATTTTCTGGAAACCGTAAAGTCCTGAACTCATATTTGGATGAAAGTGTCAGCATGCATTCCACGTGTATTTCACATTCAAAAGGCTTTGCCATGAACCATGGTTAACTGTACATGCTGAATGTTAGCAGTGTTATGGTTCTGTGTTTTGATGCCATGCTCATGTGTTCATTGCCATGTCTTTTCTTTATTCTTTTTGTTTATTATACATCCCAGTTTTCTGTTCATGCCATTTCAGTATTCATTGCACTTGTCACCCCTGTCTTGTGATCAGTTTGGTTCAGTCCGTTCTCCCAGTCTGTGTGCTTACATGCTTCGGGTGATTTCAATGGTTTCTGGTGTTTCATATTATTACTTCAATTCTCGTATACTTCCTTCGCCTTGCTTTCCTTGATTACTAATAATACTAACATTTATATTTTGTATCATAGTTTACTAACCTAACTAATCCATGTATATATTACTAACTACTAATGAACACTTGGGTTAATTTGTAAAGCTGCACCGCTACTAATTACCACTAATTCAATCTCAGCTATCGCCCTGTTCTAGTCTCCGCCTCTTGCTTTACTTTCTCTGCATCTTTCTGCGTTTCCACGAAATCTCTCGCACGCGCTTAATTGCTATCCTGCACTTTTTTTCTGTGCACTTAGAACTCCTTGACTGGAGCTGTTTATCTGTCATAGGTTGTCTGTGTGGATCCTGTCCATGTCTTGGCTTTTGCCAATTGTTGTGGTTAGGACCTCCCCATGTGTGCTTCCCTTTGTAATTAGTTCTTATCCAATTCACCTGCTCCTGTACAGCATGACTTCCCTCTTGCCTATTTAAAGTCTTCACTGCAGTTTGTTCCCCGTCAGAACGTTGATCAATACTCATTTGTGCAGAGCTCCTCGTATGCCTTTTGTTTATTGCTTCTTCACAACTGTTTTGTCGGACCTTGATATTGCCTTGCCCTTGCCATTTTTGTTTTGCCTATTTGGATTTTGACCTATTTTTGTATGACCACGATTTCTGTTTTTGATGCCCTGTGTATGACCTACCCTCCTGGACTCTGACTATGATTTTTGGCTTACTGTTTATGTACCGTTGCACATCTGCCTTACTGGTTCTGACCCCTGCCTTTTATTTCGAGTTCGCTTTTTGGATACTGTTTTTGGCTTTGCCATTCCTGTGTCTTCTGGTCCCGACCCATTTTGTAATAAAGGCTTACGATTTTTGGAATTCCTGTTCTCGCGAGTGGTTCCTGAACGCACCGTCACAAGCAGTTGGGTGGAATTTCTGAAAACTTAGGTTTCATCAAGTAATATATTGATTTTGTTCTTTCCAATTAAAGTTCAGACTTCAGGGGAACATTTTTGGTGAATACAGGGCTCCTTGCAATCTTTAAAGGTCAGTAGGCCCATTCTTTTAACAGCATTAAATGTGTTAAAAACATACCCTTTCTTTAAAAGCTAATAAAATGTGGAGGAAAGATCAAATTCTTTTCAAAATGATTTTGTATGCCAAGAAAGATATGTCCAGACCATATTTCCAGGAATTGGGAGATGTTTCTTGATATTATTTATTTTTTTCCTTTGGTGAATTGGAACGTGTTTTAAGAATTGGGTGGAGCTTAACTTTTTCCCAGGTGTATAGCTGTCCAAGCTATGCATTTTTATGACCAATATTGATACTCTATCACTGTCAAAATTATCATGATCACCATGGAACCCAAGGTCATTGTGGGTTCAAGACTAACTTGGAAAAATACACTAAAAAGCAACCTATTTATTATTCTTGTTTGAAAGTTTAAAGGATTTCAAAATGTTCTTTTCCACCAGCATGTAGTGTCGAGAAATGCTAATTAAGTCAGTGATGGACAGTTACATAGACTGATTATGGCCCTGATGTAGGTCATGAACCCTAATTCTCTCATCAAGAGTTAAGAGCATTTACCTCAAGCGGCTAACCTATCCCATCTTGCCTTGCATATTAAAACAATCTGCTGCCACTCACTTCCATATCTCTGGAATTCTATTTTAACAGCACACCTCTGGGAGGTAAAATTTGTCTCTTTATATAAGTGAGTCAAATGGGGATATTCAGATCTTGTAGGGTTTATAAAATACTCCATTCAATCTTTAACCCTCTGCCTATTTTAATCAAAATGTACTTTTCTACTAGTGTGTAATGCCAAAAATACTCAATGAGTCAATAACGGGCAGTCACATATTTCAGTTATGGCCTCGATGCAGATAATAAACCATAATTTATCATTAAGAGCCCTTAAAAATGAAAGGGCCAAATGAACCAAATGGCCTTGTGTATTAAAACAATCTGCAGGCATTCATTTTCATGCCTCTGGGAAGAGATTTTAAAAACAGTGGTTTGGGAGGTAAAATCAGTCTCTTCATGTAAGTGATTCAAACAGAGATGGTCAGAAACTTGTGGGTTTAATTAAATACTCATTCTAATCCCCAGCCTAGTTTAATCAGTTGTGCTTTAAGACCATGTTTGTTCTGAAAGAGTTGATTTGGCAGTGCATATTTTTGGTCCAACATCTGTCCAAATTTCAAATGTGTATAACAAGGACTATTACTCTTTAAGAGTTGATTTGACGAATAATTTAAATTAAATTTCACACATAATTTTGCATTGATCCATTTGCAGCCTTGTTCTTCTGAGACCCCCTACAACTGATTGAGCATTAGTCCAACAGGGACCATATGTACTCAGTAAAAATGGATTTATCACCAAATATTTTACTATGTATCTTCTGCCTTTTCCAGTGTAGCATACACAGTTATTAAACAGCCAGCTCATAACTTGAATGTCCCTCAAGAGGCAAATTGCCTGCCTGTCATGGAGCATCTGCCTGGTCTTTTAGCAGCCAAATAATTCTAATTGCTTTTGAGTTGGCAGAGTTGAAAGCATCAGCTGAACCAGCGCTAATACTTCTGGGAAACATTTTCACAAACGGAAAATACAATTGAACTGAAGTGACTCAACAGATAAAATACAAAATGGCAGCCTTTTGATTTGGCATATCTACAAAATCAAGGTGTTATTATCGGTTTGACAGAAAATGTGTTTGTGCCTATGCATAAATCTTTGCCACATATACATTGCATAACCAATCACTGTGAAACTTTTTTTGTTGGGTGATGCAGGATAGTGATGTGCTGAGTATGTTTGAGCTTGAGGTAGGAGCTTGAGGTTTAGACCAAAATCTCACAAAAGTGCTGACAAAAAATGGCAGAGATTACCATAGCTGAGTCTGGAGAACACGCAACACAGCATTTGTACAAGAAGCTATAAGTTGTGTCTGGACCAGCATACCCCACCCAGTTTTTGGTGACTTTGACCTTGACCCAGTGAGGTACAATATTTAATCAGGTGAACCTAGGGCCATTGCACACCTTTCCTGAAAATTTTATGAAATTTGATCAAACCGTTTTTGCCCAATGCTGCTGAAAGCAATACGTATCCCTCCCCCTTCAGAAGCGGTAATTACAGCCTCCAATATCATCAAAACTGGCTTTTGTTCTCAAAATGACAAGCCCTTTGGATGCTTTGACTGACGATAAATTTTACTAAAGCTCCAAGCACGAATGCATTTATGTGGTCAATACGAATATACAAAAATAAAGAACCACTCGCTTCAGATGCTTATATGCGCTGCTATGCAATGTTTAAAATAAAATTCAATTCATACTCTCCAAGTGTGTTATGCCACTGGATATTATATTTTGCTGCAACTCACTTTATACTCTTAAGCAGCACAATGCAACCTACATTTCAATCCAGTTATGTGAAGTGATCTTCCGTAGTGTAGAGTGATGATTATACACTTAAAAATTTAAACCAGAAACCAAGTACTATTCAAGTATTTATTTCATGTAACACTGAATCATATAGATTAAAATAAGTAAACAAATAATAATATGTAGTTAAAAACAAATGTAATAATGTCTTTTTGAGAAAAAAGTCAATATCTAGTGCTTTGATTACAGTATTTCATCTTTGAGCATAGTTTTCTCATTTCTTTATTTCCTCACTTGCTAAACCATTCCATATGGTTTGAAGTTCATTCCGAAGAATTCTTTTGGTGTTAAAACTGATTTGCGCAGTTGGATTAAGGTCTGGACTTTGAGCAGGCCAAGTCATATTTTTTTTTGTCGCCAGACGTTTCTTTCTGACTGAGATAATTCTTGCACAGCCTGGAATTGTGTTTAGGGTCATTATCTTGTTGAAAATAAAATCCCAGACCAATCAGTCTCTCTCCAGATGGCTATATGTGCCTCACAAGGATGCTGTGGTACTTCTTTTCATCCATGATTCCGTCGATTTTTATGAGATCATTGGCTCCTTTCCAGCAGACTGAACCCCAAATCAAAATATTACCACCCTCATGCTTTTCTGAAGGGGTTAAACTGTCATTTTTGAAACATTCCCCAAATCTACAGCGCAGATAAGTTCTTTGTTTGGGTGAGAAAATTCCGCATTTTGATTCATCAGTCCAAAGGACGCGTTCCCAGTCCATTGGTATCCAATCCTTGAATTTCTTGGCAAACTCAACTCTTTTTTTGATGTTGCCAGCTCTTGGCAGCAACACGACCAATCAGACCATTTTTATGCAGGCGTCTGGAAACAGTAGAGCTTGATACTTTCATTGGTTTTCTTCTGGTGTTATTATCATCACGGGTCGTGTTGTCAACCACCGACTTTAATTTTTACTTGTCATACACAGATAACGAACATTAGAAGCACTTCATTTCCGTTTTGCACCTCTTTTGCCACTAGATTTCAGCAAGCCGGTCTTTTTGAAAAGCTTGATGGTTTCTTACAGTGCCATATCAGCATTTAATGTCTTCAGCATCATGTAAAACTACAATGCGGCTGCCAATAATCTCAGAGAGCTTTTTCAGTTGTGCCATTGTGTTTAACTCTGCAACACTGCTCAAAATTCATGTCACTTTATATACTGGAACAACTGACCATCAGAGGTAATTTTGCAGAATAATGTTGCCTCAAACCAGTTTGAACAATTTTTTTATCATCAATAATCATGGAATGAACCTTCAAACATGCATTCAGGCCACGCAAGTGTGAAAAAAATAAAATTTGCGACACCTTGCAATTGTTATAAAAAATTGATGTTTTCAGTGTTTTTTTTTATTACCCATATTTCTACCTCAATGCGCTTATGGGAATGATTTTTTTTTTTTTTTTTTCAATATTTTTCACTACATTTTCACCAAAAATGTATAGAGAAGTAATATATTAGGACCCTTTTTAAACAAGAGTGGTGGTGTATAATCATCGCTGCACACTACTGTTCATTTTTACATTTATGAATTAAATGGCAGAGATTTTCTGCACACTTTTCACTGGGGATCAGGAGATATCTTTCCATTTGCAGATTATTTGATGAACCACCTTAATGCCATTCACACCATAGAAAATGAGTAGCAGGCCCAGAAAATGTTCATGAATAAAAAGGATTCTGACAGTGCCATGTGTCACCAAGGGGGAATTTAGCAATTCATTTTACTATTTTATCTTCTATCCATATTCATTTAATACAAATGAATTTAAATTTCATTTTTTAATTTCAATTTCAGCCCTATATTTCAGTTGAATTCATGTTTTCTGTCCTTGGGTTGATTTACAATTCACTACTTGTGGCCACAATCTTGCTAGATTCCTTACTGCTGATTCAGGAAAGTGAAGCCATCTCCTCCTAAGTCAAGTGCACATCCTGACATCTTTTGTCAGTCAACTAATATACTGTGGCCAATATCAAAGATGCTTTGAAACCTGGAATGAGAGCTTGGCATGCAGTCCACAGGCAACCAATGGACCATCAAGGGTCAACAGAGAGAAGAAACCCAGCTCCATACCCTGGCTGATATAGTTAAGTTTGATAAACAATGTAGATTTTATAACCACCCAAAAAATTAACTGCCATTGCCCATAATAATAATAATATAATAATTATAACACCACCCTGCATTTTGAAACTTTTTCTCTGCTGATTTGATAAACTATGTTGATTTTATATAATTGGAAGGCACTGATTTCAAATTTGCCCTAAAAATGTGTGTATCACGTCAGGTTTTTTGACAAATCGCAAATTCTTTTCTTCATATTGATATATCTAAGAATACACAATGATAAATGAAAGCAGAATGGCACAGTTAGATTTTAGGCATTCTGCAAGATGTAATAAAACAAAATGCAGCTTACCTAAGGATTAAATTTTCTTTTCTTTGATTTACGGGAATAATTTCGTTCGGGGCAGTCACTCTGTAGGCACCAACAGTAATCAGCCATCACACAACAGGCAAAAGGCAAAAAGGGGATTGGTATAGGCTACTTGGGGTGTGGTTATTTTCCATGATGATGCAATACTTTGTGGTGGTCATTTGGAGTGTTTAATTCATGAGAAACAGCAGGGACTTGAACCGGATGCTTGAACCGGATTCTCACTATAGCAAGGGCAGTGATTTGTGACAAAACCTGACGTGATAGCCAAAAACTCATGATATTTGGATTCAAGCGTCCCAAAATTACTTAAAATCAGGTATCAGGTCTTACTCAGCAAATTTCATGCAGGGCGGTGTAATTAGGCCCGAGCCTGGCCGAAGCCGGCGAGGGACTATTAAAACTGCACGGTTCCGTTTATTATTATTATTATTATTATTATTATTATTATTAGGCCCGAGCCTGGCCAAAGCCAGCGAGGGACTATTAAAACCGCATGGTTCCGTTATTACTATGATTATTATTATTATTATTATTATCCTTTCCCAGCTTTGAATGCAAATTTGACCCCTTGAACATTAACGAAAAGTCAATTTCATTCGACCGAAAATTTTTTTATTTGAAGTCCCCAAGAAAAAATATTGAAAAATGACTTGGCTACGTCCTGTCAAAAATCAAAATACATTACGCTAATGGGAGCCCACCCCAAACTTTTTTCCACGTAGAAAAATGAAACTTGGTAGAGACATAGCCCATGTTGAAACAAGTTAAAAATTACATCATTGCCCGCCCTAAACCCAACAGGAAGTCAGCCATATTGGGTGGAAGCGTGGAAATATAAAATCACACTCCTCATACTTTCAACATCTTCTCCTAGGGTTTTCATCCAAACTTGGTGAAAATCACCTTCACACATTTGTGGTCAAAATTTACGAATTACATTTTTGATAAAATGTTGGGCGTGGCTGTAATTAGCTTACAACTAAGCAGCCATTTTCAGAAGTATAAAAGTGTGTCTATCTCACACATAGAGTGTTAGATTGAGTTGGACCCATGTAACATTTGTGCGGAATGACAACCTGAACACAAAGATATGTAACTCATATAGCTGTATGGTAAAATGGCTCTTTGACGCCTCCTACATTTTTTGAATTGGAGAAAAAAAATATTTTGACATAGTTAAAAGAAATTTGGTACACACATCTCTCATGCCAAACTGAACCAAAAAGCAAATGAGGACACACCCCTATTTTTAATCATGTTCCCATGGCAACAACAAAAACGCGCAATTGAAATGAATGGGGTTTTGGCTTTTACCCCTTGAACATTAACGAATAGTCAATTTTATTCATCCGAAAATTCAAGCCCGGGAAAAAAATTTTTTATTTCAAGTCCCCAAGAAAAAATATTGAAAAATTACTTGGCCCCGCCCCGTCAGAAATCAAAATACATTACACAGATGGGAGCCCACCCCAAACTTTTTTCCACGTAGAAAAAAGAAACTTGGTAGAGATATAGCCCATGTTGGGACGAGTAAAAAATTACATTATGACCCCACCCTTAACCCAACAGGAAGTCGGCCATATTGGGCAGAAGTGTGGACTTATAATATCACACCCCTCATACTTTCAAGATCTCCTCCTAGGATTTTCATCCAATTTGCACCAAACTCAGTGAAAATCACCCACACACATTTATGGTCAACAGGTACCAATAAAATTTTTGATACAATGTAGGGCTTGGCTGTGACGAGGTCACATTGAAGTGGCCATTGTCAGAAGTATAAAAGTGTGTCTATCTCACACATAGAGTGTTGGATTGAGTGGGACCCAATGTACCATCTGTGCGGAATTACAACCTGAACACAATGATTTGTAACTGGTATAGCTGTATGGTAAAATGGCTCTTTGACGCCCCCTACATTTTTTGAATGGGAGGAAAAAAAAAATTTTGACAGTTGATAGAAATTTGGTACACACATCTCTCAAGTCAAACTGAACCAAAAAGCAAATGAGGTCGCAAGGGAGGTGATTGGATGGGAGGGCGAGGGCCATAACACCTGCTTGTGGTTTTAATTATTATTATTATTATTATTATTATTATTATAAGTTTCATGTCATTGTAAAAACCCTGGATGGTAGTCAATAGCTTGTGTCCAATGTCTGCACCACTGTCAAGCACCACTTTGCCAAAGGCCAAGAGCCATTACCAGGCAGAGGATGTGCAGCCGTATAGACAATGTCAGTCATTAAATTGTTCAAGAAGGCTAAACACTATCATTCGCACTCCCCGGTTCTCTCTGTGTGCCTGGTGCTCAGAGCCTAAGGCTGCTATTTCACTGTATTTAGCATCATGCCCTCCTGGATAAACCCACCTGGCTCAGATAATCCTCATTTATGTCAATGAGTTTGAGATGAGAACCAAACCATGCATAGGATGTTAATCCCTCCTGGACCTCCTGTTTTGTTTTGAGCTCTCCCTTCAAAAGATCATAGACAAAACCGGTGGGAAAAACTGTTCACCTCAGTCCTTTAAATACAGAGAGATTTACGCTTAAGACCTCATATTTATTTCCTTATTTAATGCGGTTGCTGAAATAGGGCAAGGTGATTACAAGGTGGGATTTGTGAAAATGCCAAATGCCGCCCAAACACACTGCACCTAATGGTCAGGAAGTTTCTACTATCGAAAAGCAGGGATCACCCGCGATTAACCTGCAGTATGTACTCAGCGCGATTTGTTCTAAAACCCCTTCACTGTGCAGCAGAGGGGTGTTTGCTCGCAGAAAATGTGTCAAATTAGGCAGATTCCCTGTGGTGTCGCTGCTTTGGTAGTTAACACAGCCATCTGTTCCATTCTTCCTGTGACCTAATGACAAACACGTCATAAAAACATTGTAAAGTGCATGCACTAACACATCATTTACAGGGTAATTCACACAGTTTAGAAGTTTTTTGTTCACACTCATGGTTTTCTTAGATGTGCTTGGCCTAATCTTCACTCTAGTGGCATGAAACTTCTAGGCATGAAATCTCATAAAAAGTATGCATTATTGCATTTTGAATATATGAGTACTGCACAGTGAAATGTTAAGAGTTAATTCCATTCAATAGAGTTCATTTCAGAGTGAAATTAACTTTTATGGAGTTTTATTTGAGTCCACTCTTTCCAGAGTGGAACCAAATAGACTCTTTAGGAGTTGATTTTACTCTAAACATTTTGTTGTGTGCTACCATTCATAAATCACTGCATTCTTTCACGAGTCAGTTGCAAAGACAGTATGACATTAATGAAAAGGCTACACACTACATACTAGGACAATACAAGTCATGTAAAGAGCTGCATTGAAAGGAACTCAGTTCTCACTAGTTTTCTTACTGGTTTTCTGGCCTCTCATAATTTGGTATATTCTCCCACGGAGAGCAATTTAAATGCTGACACTCAACGAACTGTCCGTAAAACATATTATTCATATCAATATTGTGGGTCAGCTGCATGTGTGATGAATCAGTGGTTTTGTGTATTGAATGTGCACTGCAACAGAAGGAAATTCTGAATGAAAGACATTCTTTTACACTCGTGTCTTGGCGCATGGCAGTGTCAGATGGTAGCAGAAGTGACAGTTTTCCTTTAATCTTTATTGACCTGTCCCACAGTTTCCATAGGTGAGGATAAACCAGTTAAATGGACAGTCTAATCTCTCTCTAATGTGCTCTCTCTCTCTCCATCCCTCTGTGGGCTTAATCGATGAGGTTGGGGAATCATTTCCTTTGCTCTCTTCCACAGAGTTAAAAGCAGATTTCTGTCTAAAGGGTAAAATAATGCAAGGGGGTTTGAGGGAGATAAATACATTTACAATTACAACCCCATTTCCAGAAAATTTGGGACAAGTTGTAAAATGTAAAAAAAAACAATGCAATGATTTGCAAATAATTTAAACCCAATATTATATTGAAAATAATGCTAAAACAACATATTAAATGTTGAAATTGAGAAATTTTATTATTTTTTTGAGAAATATTTGCTGATTTTACATTTAATGACAGCAACATGTTTCAAGAAAGTTGGGACAGGGGCAATGTTTACCTCTGTGTTGCATCACCTTTTCTTTTTTACAATACTCTGAAAGTGTTTGGGAACTGAGGTGACCAACTGCTATAGTTTTAGAAGCAAAATCTTTTCCTATTCTTGCTTGATATAGGCTTTCAGCTGATCAACACTTCGTGGGCTCCTTTGTCATATTTTCTCAGAATGCGCCAAATATTGTCAGTGGGAGACAGGTCTGGCCTGCCGGCAGGCCAGTTTGGTACCCAGCCTCTTTTACTACAGACCCGTGTTGCTGTAATACGTGCAGAATGTTGTGATTGGCATTGTTTTGCTGAAATAAGCAAGGCCTTCCCTGTCGGAGGTGTCTGGATGGCAGTATATGAAACTCCCAAACCCGTATTTATTGTTTAGCATTAATGGTGTCTTCACAGATGTGCAACTGACCCATGCCGTGTGCAATAATGCACCCATATGCTGTTATGGATGCTGGCTTTTGAACTGTGCGCTGATAAAAAGCTGGAAGGTCCCTCTTCTCTTTAGCCCAGAGGACTCAGCATCTATAGTTTCCCAAAATAATTATTATTAATAATAATTTCACATTTTTGATCGGTCAAACCATGGGACAGTTTCTCACTTCGCCTCAGTCCATCTTAAATGAGCTGCAGCCCAGTGAAGGCCATAGCATTTCTGGATCTTGGTCTAATTTTTGCATTGCATTGTTTTAACTTGCATTCGTGGATACAGTGACAAATGGTGTTCAATGGTTTACAGAAAGCCAATGCAGGAACTTCCACTTCAGAATCCCATCAGTTTTTAAGGCAGTTCTGCCTGAGGTAATGGAAGCCCATAGGGGACAATATTAAAATGAAAATGTATTTCCACCATTGCATCATAATTTTCCACTTATGAATAAGTTATTTGTGACAAAATTAAATTGAAAATGCTTTAATCCAATTTTCACATACTCATACGGGAAATCTATGACCATATTCAAATGATAATGAAAAAGCTGTTTGTCCATTGCATTTACATATACATGTCACCATGCTCTTTTTGGGACACAATGAAAATTAAATTGCAATCTGTCAAGCGTCCCATCAAGGTGAGTCTTCAGCTAGGATGTCACTCATTCCCATTATCAGTAAGCCTCCCTAGTGCATACATGCGCTACCCAGAAGCTGATTGGTTGGTATGCAAATGAGGAACATCATTTTTCAGCCAAAGTTGTCAAAGTTGCCAAAACAAATATATATATATATATATATATATATATATATATATATATTTGCCCCCTTCCTGATTTCTTTTTTTTTTTTGCATATTTATCACACTTAAATGTATCAGATCATCAAACAATTTTAATAGTAGACAAAGATAACCCCATTAAATATAAAATGCAGTTTTGAAATGATGATTTCATTTATTAAGGGAGAAAAAAGCTATGCAAACCTACCTGGCCCTATGTGAAAAAGTAATTGCCCCCCTTGTTAAATGATGAAATGACTGTGATTAACCAGATTTTTTGAGTTCAGTTTCACTAGCCACACCCAGGCCTGATTACTGCCAGACCTGTTGAATCAAGAAATCATTTAAATATAACATGTCTGACAAAGTGAAGTAGGCTAAAAGATCTCTAAAAGCAACAATCATGCCGAGATCTGAAGAAATTCAAGAACAGATGAGAAACAAAGTCATTGACATCTATCAGTCTGGAAAAGGTCACAAAGCCATTTCTAAGGCTTTGGGACTCCAGCGAACCACAGTGAGAGTCATTATCCACAAACAGGGGCGCCCCTTGGAATTTGGGTCCTATTACTGGTATCAATATATATTTATTAATTGGTTATGTATGTTATTGCCCGCATACAGTAAAAACGGTCTGCCAATATATCGTGTTTTGGTCTACCTGTATTGGCTGAGTTCAGCACGTGCACAAGTAACCATTGGCAACTGTGGCATTCGCTCTCTTCAGAGAAGCAGACGACAGTCGCGGACCTAGCATTTAGCTCTTTAATGAGTCTTGAAGTCGCGTACTTCAGCAGTCAATGTCATAATATTTTCATGATAGCACAACATACTTAACCAATTAATAAAAATATCATAAATTGCATATTTTTGCATTGCCTTGGTATTGGCCTTTTGGTCGCGGTAACTGTGGCATTCTCTCTTTTCAAACAAGCAGACGACAGTCGCGGACCTAGCATTTAGCTCTTTAATGAGTCTTGAAGTCGCGTACTTCAGAAGTCATAGTCATAATATTGTCATGATAGCACAACATACGTAACCAATTAATAAAAATATTATAAATTGCTTATTTTCGCATTGCCTTGGTATTGGCCTTTGGGTCACGGTAACTGTGGCATTCTCTCTTTTCAAAGAAGCAGACGACAGTCATGGACCTAGCAATACGGCGACCCTCAGGCCAATACCAAGGCAATATGGAAATAAGCAATTAATAACACATATATACAGTGCCCTCCATAATTATTGGCACCCCTGGTTAAGATGTGTTAAAAGCCTTAAAATAAATTCAATTTTTATTGCAGAAGCATACTCTCACACTGAAAATTGTAGAAAAATGTAACCTTCAACTCAAGTGAATTTTAAGGGAAAAAAAAAAAAATCCTGACTAAGAAATAATTATTTTTCATAAAATCACCTGTTCCACAATTATTGGCACCCCTAACAATTCCTAGGAAATAAATGTAATTGAAGTATTTCTGTCATTTCTACAGTAGTTTACAAAGTTGATCAGAGTATCTAGGAACATTTAATTAGTAATTCATCACTTCCTGTTTCCTGGGGTATAAATATGACGTGACACAGAGGCCATTTCTCTTATCCACTCTTCAACATGGGAAAGACAAAGGAACACACCATTCAAGTAAGGCAGATGTGTGTCAACCTTCACAAGTCAGGCAATGGCTACAAGAAAATAGCCACTCGCCTGCACCTGCCCATATCTACTGTCAGAGGAATCATTAAGAAGTTTAAAACTACTGGAACAGTGGTAAACAAGCCTGGACGAGGACGCAAGGTTATTTTGCCACCACGCACAGTGAGGAGGATGGTAAGAGAAATAAAAAGTTCTCCAAAGCTCACTGTTAAAGAATTGCAACAAATGGTAGCATCTTGGGGTCACAAAGTCTCCAAAACAACCATCAGGCACTATCTACATGCCAACAAGCTGTTTGGGGAGGCATGCACGGAAAAAACCTTTTTCTCACTCACAATCATAAACGCAAACGCCTGGAGTTCGCTAAGCGGTACTGGGACTTCAACTGGGACCGTGTGCTTTGGTCAGATGAGACCAAGATAGAGCTTTTGGCAAAAAACACTCTAAGTGGGTCTGGCAGAACACAAAAGATGAGTATGCAGAAAAGCACCTCATGCTCACTGTGAAGTATGGGGGAGGATCGGTGATGCTGTGGGCCTGTTTCTCTTCCAGAAGCCCTGGGAACCTTGTTAGGGTGCATGGCATCATGAACGCTTTGAAATACCAGGACATTTTAAATCAAAATCTGGTCGCCTCTGCCTGAAAGCTGAAGATGGGTCATCACTGGGTCTTTTAGCAAGATAATGACCCTAAACATGTGGCCAAATCTACACAGAAATCGTTCACCAGACACAGAATCAAGCTTCTCCCATGGCCATCTCAGTCCCCAGACCTCAACCCCATTGAAAACCTGTGGAGTGAGCTGATGAGGAGAGTGCAGAGGAGAGGACCCAGGTCGCTGGATGATTTAGAGGGATTGTGCAAAGAGGAATGGTCGAAGATCCCTCTTTCTGTATTCTCCCATCTTGTGAAACATTATAGGAGAAGATTAGGTGCTGTTTTGTTGGCAAAAGGGGTTTGTACAAAGTATTAACATCAGGGGTGCTAATAATTGTGGCACACATGATTTGATGTAAAAGAATTATTTCTTAATGTGGCATTTTTTTCCCACTGAATAAATGCACTTGAATTAAAGGTTGGATTTTCCTCTTTTTTTCATTGTGGTCCTATATGACTTAGAAAAAAACTGAATTTATTAGAAGCTAAAGAACACATCTTAACCAGGGGTGCCAATAATTATGGAGGGCACTGTATATTTATTCACTGGTCTCCCTGTGGTTGCCTCATGGCTTGAAGATGGCCCTGACTCTAAAGCACCCATAAGAATTGTATATTTAAATTCTGTCATAGGCCTTAACAGTAGACTATAGGCTACATTGGCAACACATAGTTGTGATACAGGCTAACTATTTGATTGGAATGAGCTGGGCATCGATAACCTACAAGGAAACATCAACTTTGCATTTTACATAAAACTAACTTACAAACCTGTCTTAGTGTGCCAGTTTTTCAGTTCATTTCAATAATTGTATACTAAGGTAGCCTAGCAAGTTTGCAAAAATATTCAGTTTACAGAAATCTTACCCTCAAAGCCTTTTGTTCAGGGGCTATTGTAGGCTATGTATCATCTTGTAGCCTATAGCCCTCACCTTCCTCCCATTCGACTGTATCTTGTGTATGGGGGTTGAGGAAGATTTCCTGGGGCTGCTGCATCTGTGCATAATGGCATTTTGGGCCCTATCTTGCCAAACCCGTTATTTGAGGAATTACCATTGCGTAAGAGGCGTTCATGGTTTGGGCGTTACGCCAGTTAAACCAATCAGTGTGCCAGGTGCCATTGCCTTTAGGATTTTACCCAAATCCTCAAACCGAAACCCGTAATATGAGATCAAATCCAGACCGGGAGGATCTGTTTTTGTTAAGTTAATCATGAATTGTATTATTATTATTATTATTATTATTATTATTATTTGACATTGACATATTGTTTAATGTTTGGTATGTAATAAAAAAAAAAAAAACATCAAGCCTACCCCTTTTTGTGATGGAAACTTCAAAAAAAAGAAAAGAAAAAAATGCGTTTCACCATGATGGGGTCATGCCTCCAATTGAGCTGAGGAAAATGACCCACTAGCATAGAAAAAATAGTGCCACAGTAACCCTAACAGCAACGGGCATGATGGGGTCATGCCTCCATTACGGACAGCTGGCAACCCCTAACAGCAACGGGCAAGGCATTAAATCATCTGCAACCAGGTGACATTATTCCGTCACTGCCTGATGGGAGAGGCGCAGTTTTGTCACGCTGCTCGTTCTCTGTGGGAGACAATACTCAGGGCCGGGCGCTAGACCTGAAAATTTGGGAGAAAATATCCTTCCCTTTATTGACTACAATTAGTCCTGGCTAATTCTAGATGGTTTTCCCTGATTAACACGCTTTCCAATTCAAGAATAATCAGAAATTGAATTGATGTTGATAAGAGAAAATAATTTACTTATAAATAGGTAATTTTTTTCCAGCGAGGCAAATGAAGGTAATTTTGGCGACAAGTACGCACACCTGTTTTTGCATGTAAAAACAGAGAGCTGTCCGACTGGAAAATGTAAACGGATTAAACCAAGTACTTGTCACCAGAATTACCTTCATTCGCTGAAGAGTTCTGAAATGCCGGTCTCGCTTTTACGCTGAGTGCCAGTGCATTGACCTAATTATGATTAATTATTTTTCTGAACTGAATGTAGCCCATTTGTCGCTGTTAGATCTCATAGGGAGAGAAGCCGTGTCTTCAATTGCCAGACGGGTAGCGGTGGTTTGAGGACCCGCTATACGCTTTCCCTAACCTGTGTGGTCAAGATAGCAATTTTAGGAAAGCGCATAAACACGCCCCACGGGCACACCTCCAGTCGTAAATAAAGGATTCGCATAATGAATAGCGGGTAGTGTGGCCGCAAGATACCGTTTAGGGATAGTGGAAGCTGCTAAATGCGCAATTCACGGATAGCGGGTAGTGGCAACGGGTAGGGCAGTGTGAAAGATAGAGCCCTTTATATTAAAGGTGCATTTTGGAAAAATATGTTTTTTGTCGATTTCCGGTCTATTTTAAACGTGAACGTGTTCTAGGGATCAAAGTAAATAATCCTACCGAAGAGCGTTATTTATCAGGACAAAAAGTACGAGATTGATGTTGATAAGAGTTATGGATACATGTGTCCAGTGGCAAATGGTTTTATTTGGCTAGCTCGTTTCAACATCAATCACCCACCTTCTATCCTGATTGATTAGATTGGATGCGCTCTTCCACTCTGATCTGAAGTCCCGCATGTACATGATTATTCACGTAGCATGTATGAAATCGGTGACTGGTAGGTCCGAGTGCAAGATGATTTATTTTCACGAGAGTACAATAAAGATGAGAAAAGCCACGGTTTCTTATACAACCCCAATTCCGAAATAGTTGGGACGAAAGGATAAATTGTGAATAAAATCAAAATGCAATGACTTTCAAATCACATGAGCCAATATGTTATTTACAATAGAACATAGATAACATTTCAAATGTTGAAACTGAGACATTTTTCATTTTTATCTACAAAATGAGCTGATTTCAAATTTTCTGGCTGCAAAAGGTCTCAAAAAGGTTGGGACACAGGCAAAAAAGGGCTGAAAAAGCAATGAATATAAAAGAGAATCAGCTGAAAGAACATTTAGCAAGTAATTAAGTTAACTGGCATCAGGTGTGTAACATGATTGGCTATAAAAGGGATGTCTTCCCACACAGAAAGAACCTATATAAACATATAGGTTTTAATATAAGGCCAGATATAGGTTTCGCATATATGTGACATACATAAAATTGGCCGTTTTCATATATTTTATATGTCACATACATGCGAAACCTATATGTGGCCCTATATTAAAACAAAATTTTTTTTTTTCGTTTGGCATTTCCAATCACACTCAAAGCTGGGATACCCAATTAAGGAACTATGTACAAGTGGTTCAGCTTTTTCCAAGTTTTACGGTCCCCTGTTCACAATCCATGCAAATATTATTAGTTGGCGGTTCTTTTCCAAGACCTGCGCCTGTTCATAATTGTTCTTTAAGTACTTACTTTCGCAAGTTCGCAGACACAGAACGAGGGCGGAAGAATTTTCACCAAAACAGCTAAAATATAATTTATTAGCAGATGCGCCTAGGGGAACTCTAATCTACATAACCCTTCCCAGCAGGCCCTTCGCAATTTTCATCCCTGTAGCGCATTGGCCAATTGCGCGCTACTTCTGAAAAGAGCTGCCGACCACTGGGCGGGGATTAAAGCCTAGATGTTTATATAGGTTCTTTCCGTGTGGGAATTTAAGAATCCTTGTTATTTCATCCCTGTAGGAAAAAGTCTGGGACCTTTAGTTGCTACACAAGCATCTCAGATAAAAGACAAGTGTCTGTTCATTAAAACTGTGAACAGAAATGTAGACTTTGTCTTCAAATTCATTAACCACAGTGAAATGCTCAAATAGATGTAGGGATGAAAATGACTTTTGAAAGGCATGTTTACTTGAATGTATGTTCATCTGTGTACTATTATTTTGTTATTTTTGCTTTATTTTGCTTCATTTAGACTAAGGACCTCGGAGCCATAATCATCTAGAAACTGCATTACAGACAAGATAGAAAACATTGCATTTGGTGGATGTAACAGTGTAGTGTATAACCTTTCAGTGGATGTGTATGAGCTGTAATGATGTGAATCCAATTTTGTCTAATGTGGTGAATCTGGCAGTGACTTAAACTTGAAAAAATGCTTAATTGATGAAATTAACATAATCAAACCAATTTGTTTTTATACATTTCCTTCTCTTCCACAATACACAACTCAATCTTCATAGAATGGAAATAAGTATGGTCAAGAAAGAATTTATGACTGTGTTATTGTTTATGTTTCAGGAAAAAAATGTAACAAATAGTATTAGATATTTGTGTTGATATCAGAGCTTTTTGTCTCCTCTCACTTGCCATAGTTAATAATGACTGGTTTACACATAACATGCCGTTGTCACATGTCAACATGTATTTAGGATCAAATGTGATGCCATTTTCACATGTTCACATGCAATTAATAAGTTATTGCGTGAAATTCTTGTTATTTCTGTAAGGGACTTTGGACTAATATGCAGATATTACCTTTAGAATAAAAATATGAGCTAGGCATCATGTAAAACAGTTGCAAAAGTGAGATATGAGCTATACAATAGGTATGACAAACAGAACCTGCCACTGGGTATATGAGCTATATAGGAGACCTATATGCCCTCTATAAGCTCATATATGTACCTGAATTTGGCCTATATGCGGCATACATGCGCATGTAAGCTGCATATATGCGGCATATAGGTTGCATATATGCGCATATATGTTCATATAGATTCTTTCCATGTGGGTTAGAGAGGCTGAGTCTCTCAGAAATAAAGATGGCCAGAAGCTCTTCAACCTGTGAAGGCTTGCGTAAAAAAATTGTGGAACTCTTTAAAAACAATGTTCGTCAACGTCAAATTGCAAAGGCTTTGAAGGTCTCATCATTGACAGTGCATAAGATCATCAAAAGATTCAGAGAAACTGGAAAAATCTTTGTGTGTAAGGGACAAGGCCAAAGACCTTTACTGGACACCTGTGATCTTTGGGCCCTCAGACGCCACTGCATCACTCACCGGCATGATTCTGTCATTGACATTACTAAATGGGCCCAGGAATACTTCAAGAAACAAACACAGTCTGCCGTGCCATCCACAGATGCCACCTTAAACTCTATCATGCAAAAAGGAAGCCATTGTTGAGCATGATCCAGAAGCGCCGTCGTGTTCTGTGGGCCAAGGCTCATTTAAAATGGACTGTAGCAAAGTGGCAAAGTGTCCTGTGGTCAGACGAGTCCAAATTTGACATTCTTGTTGGAAATCCTGGGCATCGTGTCCTCCGGGCTAAAGAGGAGAAAGACCACCCCTCCTGTTATCAGCGTTCAGTTCAAAAGCCAGCATCTCTGATGGTATGGGGATGCATTAGTGCATATGGTGTAGGACACTTGCATATTTTAAAAAGCACCATGAATGCTGAAAGGTATATAAAGGTTTTAGAGCAAGATATGCTTCCCTCCAGACGACATCTATTCCAGGGAAGGCCTTGTGTATTTCAGCAGGACAATGCAAAACCACATACTGCAGTTATTACAACAGCATGGCTTCGCAGTAGAAGAGTCCGTGTGCTGAACTGCCCTTCCTGCAGTCCTGATCTTTCACCGATTGAGAACATTTGGCGCATAATTAAACGAAAAGTCCGTCAAAGGAGACCCAAAACTCTCCTGCAGCTGGAAGTCTGTATTAAACAAGAGTGGGATCAAATTCCAATGGCTAAACTCAAGAAACTTGTCTCCTCAATGGCCAGACGCCTCCACTCTGTGTTAAAAAGGAGAAGGGATGCTGCACCATGGTAAACAGGCCCCTGTCCCAACTTTTTTGAGACCTGTAGCAGCCATTGAATTTGAAATTAGCTCATTTTGCGGATAAAATTGTAAAATTTCTCAGTTTCAACATTTGCAATGTTATCTCTGTTCTATTGTGAATAAAATACTGGCTGGTGTGATTTGAAAGTCATTGGGCCCTATCTTACGCCAGAGTCCCTAAACCCGTTATTTGGGGATTTAGCATTGCTTTAAGAGGCGTTCCCCTGCAAAAGTTGCTATCTTGCACACCTGTCTATATCCCTAAAACACCTGCGCTACCCGTTATATTATGCATAGGCGTGGTTTGGGCGTTACACCAGTTAAACCAATCAGTGTGCCAGGTGCCATTGTCTTTAGGAGTAGGCTGCGCTATCCCAAATCCTCAAACCGAAACCCATGATGGAGAGAGGAAGGTCGCCACGTTTCTCCGAAGACGAAGTTAAATTGCTCGTGCATGAGGTCAAATCCAGACAGGGAGGATCTGTTTTTGTTAAGTTAATCATGAATTGTATAATTATTATTATTATTATTATTATTATTTGATTATTATTTGACATATATTGTTTAATGTTTGGTATGTAATTAAAAAACATCAAGCCTTCCCTTTTGTGATGGAAACTTAAAAAAGAAAAAAAAGAAAAAATGCGTTTCGCCATGCACTTCCAACTCCCTCCCGCCTGAAATGAAGCATAGAACAAAATCCCATTTTAGAAAAATAAAATTAGGTCTTTGCACTGGCACTCAGCGACGTAACTTTTTTCCAGCGAGAGGGGCATTTCAGAACTCTTCAGTGAATGAAGGTAATTCTGGTGACAAGTACGTGGTTTCGTCCGTTTACATTTTCCAATCGGACAGCTGTCTATTTTTTACAGCAAGTTGCGTGACCGTGCTGCAAAAACAGGTGTGTGTACTTGCTGCCGAAATTACCTTAATTCGCAAGAGAGTTCTGAAATGCTGCTCTCGCTGGAAAAAAAAAAAATTACCGTTGCTGAGTGCCAGTGCATAGACCTATTTATAATTAAATTCTTTTTCTGGACTGAATGTAGCCCATTATTTTGTCGCTGTTAGATCACATGGGGGAGAGAAGCCGTGTCTTCAATTGCCACTTGATTATTCTTGAATTGGAAAACGTGTTAATAAAGGAAAACCATCTAGAATTAGCCAGGACTAATTGTAGTCAATAAAGGGATGGATATTTTCCCCCAAATTTTCAGGTCTAGCGCCAGCCCTGATATTATACATAATATACATCATTAATATATATTATATATAATAATTATATACTATTATAAAAGTGGAAAAATGATTGATACAAAATACAAACAATATAGACTTACCTGAAAGGTAAGGGCTGGGGCGCGCTTCTTGTAAAAGCCCAAATGGGTAGCTGGTGGTTTGAAGACCCGCTATATGCTTTCCCTAACGTGTGTGGTCAAGATAGCAATTGTAGGGAAAGCGCATAAACACGCCCATGGGCACACCTCCAGGCGCAAATAAGGGAGTCGGCATAATGCATAGCGGGTAGTGTGGCCGCAAGATACCGTTTAGGGACAGTGGAAGCTGCTAAATGCGTAATTCACGGGTAGCGGGTCATGGCAACGGGTAGGGCAGTGTGAAAGATAGAGCCCATTGTGTTTTGATTTTATTCACAATTTACACTTTGTTCCAACTATTTCGGAAATGGGGTTGTAGATAGTCTGTCTTCTTTGGGGTCCTGATAATTGGCCAGCAGTCAGAAGAATTGATTTTTGTCGATTGCAGCAAATGTTCAAAATACTGATTCCGAAACTAACTGGTAACACATCCCCAATGTACTGACCATACATGGCCAGTGACGACCATATGCTTAGCAGCGCAATGCCCCAAATAGGAGTCTGTGTCACGAACAGTCTACGGTCATGAAGCAGACTATTTTTTTGGGGCTATTAACGTCGTACATCGTCCTCACTTTTAAGATGCGTTTCCATTTAATACCCTTAGAAATGCGCAAAATCTAAATAGCGAAATAAATGGTGAAGGAGAAACAGTCTGATTTCACAAAATTTGCTCTCCAATCTGCAGTATTAGTCACCGAAGCCAAGGGTAATAAATAGACTATTGGACATCTGCAGCCGACCAGCTAGTGTACTTGTAATTTCACGTATTGTGGAGCACTTGCATTGCTATTTTAAGACGCATTTACAAATTTGCCGCGTGCACAACTCAGCTGACAGAAACAAGATTGAATGCCTTGCCATTCTCGTCGATGCATGAGTACAGCCGAGCTGTGATTGGCTGATGGCACGAACTATGGTACCAGAGCCAATCTGTGATTGGCTGATGTGCGTAATGGTCCCAACTGACCAGCAAAAAATTTTTTTGCAGCCAGTTCAGGCACTCGCATAACTTGGGCCATACAAAATGATGAATAGTGAGGGGGGGGCATGTGCTGAGATTATTCTTAAAAAGTTGAAAATTGAGAAAAAAACAACAAATTAATTTTAAATCGATCAAGTTATTACAAAAATTAAAATATAAAATTAAAGTGTCCATATATTTTACTGACAAATGTTTATAATAATAATAACAGTATCCTTTGTGGGGCCCCTGTGAATGCTGGGCCCCTAGAATCATCCATGGTTACACCCCCCCCCCCCCTCCCTTAAGGTGCCCCTGTCCAAAATGGAGAAAACTTGGAACAGTGATGAACGTTCCCAGGAGTTGCCGGTCTTCCAACATTACTCCAAGAGTGCATCGACGACTCATTCATTCAAGAACCCAGAACAACATCTAAAGAACTGCAGGCCTCACTTCCAAGGCGAAAACGACTGCTGACCAAAAAGAACAAAAAGGCTTGTCTCACATTTGCCAAAAAACATCTTGATGATCCCCAAGACTTTTGGGAAAAGTATTTTGTGGACTGATGGGACATAAGTTGAGGTTTTTGGAAGGTGTGCGTCCCATTACATCTGGCGTAAAACTAACACAGCATTTCATAAAAAGAACATCATACCAACAGTCAAACATGGTGGTGGTAGTGTGATGGTCTGGGGTTGCTTTCCTGCTTCAGGACCTGGATGACTTGCCGTAATTAATGGAACCATGAATTCTGCTCTCCACCAGAGAATCCTGAAGGAGAATGTCCAACCATCAGTTCGTGACCTCAAGCTCAAGTGCACTTGGGTTATGCAGCAGGACAATGATCCGAAACACACCAGCAAGTTCACCTCTGAATGGCTGAAATTAAAACAAAATGAAGGTTTTGGAGTGGCCTAGATAAAGTGCGGGCTTAAATCCGATTGAGATGCTGTGGCATGACCTTAAACAGGCTGTTCATGCTCAAAAACTCTCCAATCTGGCTGAATTAAAACAATTCTGCAAAGAAGTGTTGGCCAAAATTCCTCAACAGCAATGTGAAAGACTCATTGCCAGTTATCACAAACGCTTGATTGCAGTTGTTGTCACCGAGGGTGATACAACCAGTTATTAGGTTTAGAGGGCAATTACTTTTTCACATAGAGCCAGGTAGGTTTGGATAGCTTTTTTCCCTCAATAAATGAAATCATCATTTTAAAACTGCATTTTGCATTTAATTGGGTTATCATCGTCTAATATTAAAATTTGTTTGATGATCTGAAACATTTAAGTGACAAATATGCAAAATAATAAGAAATCAGGAAGGGGGGAAATACTTTTTCACAGCACTGTATATATATATATATATATAATTTCCTTGTGATATGGGCAATTTGACTGTATCACATAGTGTGCAAGTACAAAATGAGAGTGCCATTTTGTACCATGGAGGCATGCCTGTGAAAGCTATAATTCGCTTGAGGCACCATTTGGTGATTTCGGAATGCTGTGGAAATAATTTGTATATTTGGCTCATTTTTAAATTTGCTTGTAAGTAGGCAACACAAGTTGGAAGTACTTATGCAAGGCCACTGTACATATTATTTTTCCTGTTATTAAAACTGTAGAAGGTGGAAGGCAGTGAAGTCTGCAGTGGAACAAAAAGTAAACACACACATTATCAGGAACAGATAAAAACTCCCCCAAGACGTAATCTGATGGCAACACATTTTTTATTCACGAGCGCAATTGGCATGTTCTGAAATGAGAACCAAATAATGCCTTGAAAACTAAAAGCAAACACCAGCAGATTTTATTTATGTCAAAGTTAAGTACCATGTTGATTGAATTCCCTCCTGGTCTGTGCTGGAACAGTAAACTGATAGATGTGAGTTTTTGTTGAACTTGATTTTTATATAGCTGCCAGAGTCACAAGAAAAGCACTACTTTTTAAAAAAATAAATTAGCTTGTTTGCAGTGATTCTGTGCAGATGTCCTCTCAAAGGCTTGAGAAGTAGTGAAATGAAATTAGCTCTATGCCAACAAGAACAGTGAAATGGATTAAAGAAAAATGCCTATTTGCCATAAGTTTAGTAAGAAGACAATGACACAAGACATTAATTAGGGAGTATACCCAAGAATTACTGATGCACGGTCTTCACAGAGGCCAGAGGTCTAAACTCATACAAAGAGTCCATGTTGTTTGTGCATTTTTCATTTTTATTTTATTCCTCTCTTTGAGGTGAAAAGCCACAGTCCATCAGTGAAGCTGCCACTCTTCTGAGGCATAGAGCCTTTTTTACTTGTACCACCCAGTAGTTTAATTGCTCCCTTTTTCCACAAGCTGTGCAATTTGGACCCCCACGCTCCACTGCAAACCTAAATGCTTGTAATTTTTTTCTGACCTCGGTGGCAGCAGTGCATGAGTCCTGATATTTATTCTTGTTATAAAATGGATTTCACATTTCTGATTCTCGCCTTCCCAGATAGGTTAGCAAGCCTTCCAGCCCTGCTTATTATTCACCGCATTCATGTCGGAATAATGCTATGCAAATTTGCATCAATGCAATTTACCATTCCTTAAATTAGCTCGCTTGCTCCTCTATCTGACCAGCTTTCAAACCTCAAAACATAGGCACCAGCCCACAGCTGCATCATTATTCATGATATCCGCCCACCTCTCGCGCCTGATTATTGTGTTACAGTGTCATAGCCAAATAGCTGAAAGCATAATTTCCAGCCAATGCTTTTGTCTGCATGTTACAGGCAGTTGGAGCTGTCAAACAGTCACATTTTCCAAGCGCAGAACCACACAGTGCAGATGGATAAATCAACCACCTCTGGGGGCCAGGCACTGCATGGGTGGAGGCTCTGCTACATAAATCATCTGCAAAGCCCGAAGGTCATTCTGTGAGACACAAGCCATTTGTGGAGTGTCACTACTTTGCATTGAGGTTTCCTCCAGGTGACTTGTTTTCTCTGTCACTTATTGCATTGAGAATGCACATACTGTGTCCTACCTGTATGCTGGTATACTGATAAGAAATAATTATTTTGCATTACAAAAACTTCCAAAGCTTATTTATAATGAAAATGGAAATGGCTGAACTTCGTGTCATTATTTGAAAAGATGGCATCAGTTCTAACTCTCAGCCATTTTTAAATTAGGCTACAAACTGGTTCATACCACTGACCAAAGAGTACTGTGGGCCCATACTGCAGCGACCTTGCACGCATATAATACACAAACTGTCAAATAGACAATTCCCCCATACATCGTATCATCACTTATACTGTAGGTCATCGAAATTGCAATTGATAAAGCCAGAAATATACCATGAAAAAAATGCAATAAAATATCTGATAACTTTGCAGGAGATAATATGGCTTCGTCCTGTCCATCCGACTTAGATGCATATGTAGTTTATCCCTGATAGTCAGTTTTGTATGCATAATACATCATCTGCTCAACAGCCCGCTCACACTGTCAGCATACTCGCATCACATACATTTTCTCCGCAGGCACTTTGCGTTTCATCTTTGATGTGTAAATGACTGCATTCATGCATAAATATGACTTTGAATTAAAAAAAAAAATGCGTAGAGGGTGTGATTATTTTTGTGACGCGTGTTCGGTTAATGGTTCCTCTTCAAGATCATTAAGCCTAAGTGATTCACCCACCAAGCACCTCCCGCACACAAACGCACACTCGGTCCCCTAACAGCATCAGGATTTACCGCACGTGAAAACCGCGAGGGGATAGCACGAGGTAATCCCCGTTCTCCGCTAATAAGTACGCCGCTTATGTTTTCTGCGGAAATGCATTAACCCCGTGGAAGGTCTTCATTCGCCCGCTTGTTGGAGGAGGGAAGGGACAGGTTGTCGCCGAGTGCTGGCACTGACGTCTTATCAGGGCCAGGCAGAGAGGAGGCAGAAGCGGCGATGCGCACCTTAAGCCGCCGCATGTGCGTGCGTGTTTTTTTTTTCATCGTAAAACCCAGATAAAACCGCGCTCGGTTTGGCGCCGTCAGCTGAACGCTTGAGATGGCACACAGCAAATGCACATTCAGACGAGCGAAATGCCAGAGGAAGAAGAAATAGAGATAAAAGAAAAAAAGCACGGCAAAATTCATACAATGTCAAATGAGCGATGCATGAAGAAATTATAAAATGTAAATGTCAGCAGGAGGATTAACCTGGTTTTCGCGGTGAGGCAGACTACTGTTATCGCGGCCCTCAAGACAGCCCTCCGGACAGAACCATGTGAATAGTGGTGCCGGCACTTTAAATGGGAACCGTAAAGTAGCAACAGGGTGAAGAGTGTGATGGTCAGAGACAATTTACATTTTTTCTTACAATTTTACAGGTGTTGCTGGGAGTCTGCAGAGGTGTTGACTGCTGAGCCTAATTATGAAACTAGCCTGACGCTGCAGCTTTAGCTCTCTCTCATACTCCCCTTCATCCCCCTCCTATCTGTCCCCATCCAGATCCAATCAGAGCTGTCTCTTCCTGCCCGGATTTCACCTGCTAATTGGATGAGCCCTGCTGGTAAAATGCGCTGTTGTTGGCTTTTCAGTTTGTATTAAATTAGACACTTTAATTTCACTACAGAGACAATTGGAGTCCACCTCCATGCAGAGAGCCAGAAAAAAATTCCTTTCTCATGGTTTTTTCTCCATGTTTATGGTAAAATGCATTCAATGTGAAATATTCACTAATTACTACCATTGGCCTAGACAAGGATATTGATGTTTCTGCCACTGCCCCCCAAAAAATAAGAAAAGAAAGTGGATGCAGTACCCCTTGATCTCTCCAGTGCACTATCCAGATAATTTGCACCCAGAAGATATTCCTGTAAAGTTGTTTATTTTAATTTTCTGTTCAATACACTCACACTTAAGGAAGAAGGTCTCATATTTGTGTGCCTAGCCATCTGCTATTGAGAAAAGCATAAGGAAAATTTTGAAGTTACAGTTTGGAGACTTGTGCTTAGACCAAATTAAAAATGAACTGCCTGTATTTAAAGATTTTTGTGAGCTCCCAAATTTGACAGCAAATAATGGCTGACCATTCTAAATCCTTCATCCTAATGGCTCGCTGAAATGCTGCTATAAACTGTTCGTGGACTTCTGATTCTGGTGACTACCTTCCATCTCTGCTTCTCCAGCTGATATTAATTGGGGAAAATATGTTAGGGAACTTGTAGCCATGCTGCAATTTTGTTTTCAAATATTGGAAAAATAATGTTCTGGAGTCCTGGTTCTCAAATCATGGTCCTCAAGGTCCAAAAACTGCTGGTTTTCCACCCTGGGAGTCTGGCCAATCGGGGCGCTAAATGTTCATTTACTTACATGGGATGAAAGAAAACCTGTACTGAATTTGGATTCAAGGTCCAGATTTGTGGATCCCTGTTCTACAGTATGGATGAAATGTCTAATACAAATTCAGGAAATGCTCCAAGCACACCAGGTTGTGTCAAGATTTTTGCTTACAAGGCCGCCTTGCATACTATACTGCAGACATTGTGACTATTAGGCATGATTGAAACACGTTGGAGAATATGTAGTAACTACAAAGGTGCATTTTATAGAGAAAATACGGGAATGATTGCTGCATATTCTTGCTTTGCAAATTTTTGAGTGACTTTTTGTCGCTTTTATTTAATAAAATTTATTTAATAAAATATCAAAGCTTCATGGTAAATGAAATGGTGGACGTAACTTTCTTGCATGAGGAACTTGTTGAACGGATTGTGATACCACAAGACTCAACATTTCACCAGTAATTCTCAATGGGAAAATGGATTGCTGCAGGCATAGAAATCACTCAAAAATGTTTGAAGGATAGTTTCAGTGGTCTCAATGTATCCACAGTAACCTCCAGAATCATTCGTGCATGAAATGAAAAGATATTTTGAAACAGACTTTTTTTTCATTGTCCATCATGACGGATCACACATGAGTGTATTACCTTGCTCTGCAATCCCTGTGAAATACGCAGCTATGGGCAGAAACGACACAGTTCCATAAGTTTGACTAGAAGGTAGCTTAATTCTATTTAATTAGCCTCAAATGTTCTGCTGAATAAATGTAGCTTAAGAACCATGAAAATAACCGTTAAATAATATGTATAAGCTGCAAGTAATAATAACAACATTCAAATTTCTTTATTGGAGATCAAATTGGTCAACTCTGAGTACATCGACTATAGAGAAAAAAGAACCTACTGTGATGGCTGGTGTTTCGAGACGCCAAATGCAGTGGCCGGAACGAAAGGAAGTACAGGAATGTTAGAGAAACAAACACAGACAAAATAGGAGAGAGAGACTCGAGCTTCCAAAGGACATAAATCTAGTCCGAGTGAAATAAGGAAGCAGCGCGAGCCAGACTGTACGAAACAAAGGAAAAATCTCGGAAACCGAGATAAAAAGACAAAGCACCATACGGTGCACAGAAAGAGGAAAAGGAAGAGAAAGATTCCCTTTACTACCTAACACTTTCCTTTTTTGCAACTAATTCCTCAACACTTCTCTAGCTAGAGATCTTGTGGGCTACAGCGCAATGGTAACACTGACACTCTAGCAAAGGCAACGAGGTGGAACTTGGGCTTAAATAGAGTCCGGGCGCCGCCCACAATTGATGCCAGCTGGCCAAAGAATCTGATTGTGGGCAAAACGATATCGTCCCGGACGAGAGTAACAAAGAAAGCTCGCCAGCCTCCAAAAACCATGACAGGACCTCCCCCTCTAAGGGACAGCTCCAGAAGTCCCGAGGGAACCCCGTGCGCGGAACTCAGAAATAAGTGTGGTATCCAGAATATCCCGAGAAGGGACCCAGCAGCACTCCTCAGGGCCATATCCCTCCCAGTCAAGAAGGAACTGGACCCCACGACCAACATGCCTCTCAGCAAGAATGCGGCGCACAGTGTAAACCGGCCTCGCCTCAACCATTTGCAATGGCAGCGGGGGTCTGTCGGCAGGTGCCAGGACGCTAGTGCTAACTGGCTTAATCCGAGAGACATGGAATGACGGATGGATGCGTAAAGATCTAGGAAGCTTTAACTGGACAGTGACCGGATTGATCTTCCGCACTATCTTGAACGGGCCAATATAGCGGGGCGCCAGTTTTCGGGATTCTACCTTCAAGGGGAGGTCCCGGGTAGACAGCCAAACTCTCTGACCGACCCGATAAGATGGGGCCAAACGACGCCTTCTATCAGCGGCGGATTTTTATTTGAGCCCCGAGTGCAACAGAGAAGAACGGACCCTGGTCCAAACCGACCGACAGCGACGAATGAAATGGTTGACCGAGGGAACCTTGGAATCATTCTCAGTCTCAGGAAACAGTGGGGGTTGGTAACCCACCTGAGCTTCAAACGGGGAAAGACCCGTGGAGGAATTACTCAGTGAGTGATGGGCATACTCGGCCCATGCTAAAAATCGACTCCATGAGGATGGATTATCCGCCGCTAAACAACGAAGAGTGTTTTCCAATGACTGATTAGTATGCTCAGTCTGCCCGTTGGTCTCAGGGTGGAACCCAGAGGACAGACTCACAGTGGCCCCCAACTGCCTACAAAACGCCCGCCAGAATCTGGCCATAAACTGAGGACCCCGGTCAGAGACGGAAGCCCATGCAGCCGGAACACATGGTTAACCACAAGAAGGGCCGTCTCCCGCGCTGAAGGCAGCTTGGGTACTGCGACGAAATGAGCGGCCTTAGAAAAACGGTCAACCACGACCAGGATGACCGTGTTGCCTTCAGACACAGGCAGCCCAGTAACAAAATCCAGCGCAATATGCGTCCAAGGGCGCCTGGGAACGGGCAATGGTCGCAGCAGACCAGAGGGAGGGAGGTGGGAAGTCTTGTTCCTGGAGCATATGCCACAGGCAGCAACAAATTCCCGAATGTCCCTCATCATATCAGGCCACCAAAAACGTTGGGCCAGGAACTGCTTAGTCTGATGGGCCCCCGGGTGCCCCGCCAAGCGGGAAGAGTGTCCCCACTGGAGGACCTGTGGCCTAACCCTAGGCGGGATAAACAAACAGCCAGGAGGCTCCCCCCCAGGACCGGGATCAGTCTTCAAAGCCTGCTGAACCACTGCCTCAATCTCCCATTGAATGGGTGCCACAATCTGAGCAGCCGGAATAACTGGCTCCGGGGTAGGATCGCGATCAGAGCGGTCGTAAATTCGCAACAAGGCATCAGGCTTAATGTTTTTAGAGCCAGGGCGGTAAGTTAGCGTGAAATTGAAGCGGTTAAAGAACAATGACCACCGCGCCTGCTGGGAATTACGTTGCTTGGTTTACTGAATATACTGGAGATTTTTATAGTCTGTCCACACCACAAAAGGGTGTTTAGCTCCCTCCAACCAGTGGCGCCACTCTTCAAGCGCCAACTTGACCGCCAATAATTCCCGGTCACCAATGCTGTAATTCCGTTCCGCGGCGGACAAAGACCGGGAGAAGTATGCGCATGGGTGTAGCTTATTATCCCAAAGGGGGCGCTGGGACAAAATAGCACCCACGCCAACCTCTGAAGCATCCACCTCCACCAGAAATGGGAGGGAGGGATCGGGCAAAACCAGAATGGGCTCTGAGCTAAAGCATTTCTTTAATTCCTGAAAGGCAGCATCAGCCGCTGGAGACCAAAAAAACGCTGAGGAGGTATTCTTCCTGGTGAGCGCAATAATGGGGGCAGCAACTGTGCTAAAATTACGGATAAACCTCCGATAAAAATTAGCAAAGCCCAAGAAGCGTTGGACCTCGTTAACACTTTGAGGGGCATGCCAATTCCTGACTGCAGCCTCCTTGTCTGGGTCCATGCAGACCGACCTCTTGGAAACAATAAAGCCAAGAAACAAGACAGTTTGGGCATGAAAGACACATTTCTCGGCCTTGACAAAAAGCTTAGCATTAAGGAGGGCCTCAAGCACACGTCTGACGTGCTGTGTATGCTCTGAGAGTGTTGAAGAAAAAATCAAAATGTCGTTAAGATAAACGAAGACAAATTTCTCCAACACCTCGGAGGACGTCATTAACGAGTGCCTGAAACAACGAGGGGGCGTTAACCAATCCGAACGGCAAGACCAAATATTCGTAGTACCCGTCGTGAGTGTTAAATGCCGTCTTCCATTCGTCCCCCTCCCGAATGCGAACTAAGTTATAAGCATTACGGAGATCTAGCTTGGAAAAAAATGGCGCCCCAGTGGACGATAGGATTATTCTGTTCCCCCCAAGTGATGCAAGGCGTATGTTCCCGTAGCTAAGAATGCCCTAAAACAATGGGAAAAGCAGGGGAACTGATAATAAAGAACCGAACCTCCTCCGAATAGCCAACAAAGGAAATGAACATATTTAGCGGTTCAGAAACCTCGGTTATAACTCCCGTTCCAAGCGGGCGACCGTCCAAAGTTCTCACAGAGCGTGGCCGTGAAAGAGGACAGGTGGGAACGGAGTGCCTCCTAGCCCATTCAACATCCATGAAGCAATTCACGGCGCCCGAATCCACGAACACTTCAATAATAACTCTCTTGCTCCCCACAGTCAGTTCAACAGGGATTAGTGTTCAGAAGGGAAATTGGGTCTGCCGCTCTAGCACCCCCCAAACCGCTAGAGGGATTTCCCGTTTCCCTGAAGCTTCGGGCAACGTAGACGGGTATGACCCGGTTTATTACAATTAAAGCAGATTATTCTTCTGCGAGCAGGTTTGTGAGTCCGACTCTCAAACAAGCTATCAACTTGCATGGCCTCAACCAGAGTGGAATTTTCAATGGGTGGAATAGGAACCGCACACTCGCCACTAACAGCCTTGGCCCCATTGTCAGCAAGCGGCAATCTGCTTAGTTTCTCCCTGTTACGTTCGCGGATGCAATTGTCAATTCGCAGTGTGAACCAAAGAATTGAAAGTCGAACAGGGCTCCAATGTAGCCAACGCGTCTTTTACCTCCTCAGAGAGAGCATGACTGAACACAGTCATCAGAAGAGCCTGCGGCCAGCCTGTCTCTGTCGCCAGGGAGCAAAATAAAATAGAAAACTCTGCGGTACTTTCTTTGCCCTGTTTCAGATGCATCAAACGCGTAGCCGCGTGCTGACCACAAACATCCTGATCAAAAACTGACACCGTCTCCCTAACAAGAGCCTCCACAGAATTTACGACTGGTGAATTAGAATTAGTGAATTAGAAGTGGGCCGACCCAAGTGAGTGCTGTGCCAGCCAACAGGGATAATATAAATGCCACCCGAGAATCCTCATTAACAAATCGTGACGGCTGAGCCTTAAAAAATATCTCACTTTGGGCGATGAAATCCTTACATTTTCCGGCCTCGCCGCTATATCTTTGGGGCAATTGTAATTTTGGTTCTCGAGGAAGGTGTGTGGGCGATGCTTGTGCAACATTTTGTGAAACTTGTGTAAACAGGGATCTGATACTCTCAGTCAAGCTGAACAGAACGCTCTCCTGCTTTTGCAACGAATTCTCCTGAAGGCGGAGTCTCTCAGCCAAACTAGCCTGCCGGTTGCCCAGGCTGGAGAGCCCCTTGCCGAGACCAGAAAGCATAGCTTGCTGGCTGTTGACAACCTTTTCAATCTCGGCCACAGCTGATGTCTCCATGTTGGCTAGAGTGTACTGTGATGGCTGGTGTTTCGAGACGCCAAATGCAGTGGCCAGAACGAAAGGAAGTACAGGAATGTAAGAGAGACAAACACAGACAAAATAGGAGAGAGAAACTCGCACTTCCAAAGGGCATAAATCTAGTCCGAGTGAAGTAAGGAAGCAGCGCGAGCCAGACTGTACAAAACAAAGGAAAAATCTCGGAAACCGAGATAAAAAGACAAAGCATCAGACGGTGCACTGAAAGAGGAAAGGGAAGAGAAAGATTCCCTTTACAACCTAACACTTTCCTTTTTTGCAACTAATTCCTCAACACTTCTCTAGCTCGAGATCTTGCGGGCTACAGTGCAATGGTAACACTGACACTCTAGCAAAGGCGGCGAGGCGGAACTTGGGCTTAAATAGAGTCGGGGTGCCGCCCACAATTGATGCCAGCTGGCCAAAGAATCCGATTGTGGGCAAAACGATATCGTCGCGGACGAGAGTAACAAAGAAAGCTCGCCAGCCTCCAAAAACCATGACACCTACACTTTTGTGTGCTATTATTTGAACTGATTTATTTGGTGGGTGCAGTAACTGTTGAGGATCATAATTCAGTATTACCAGAAGTCTATTACTCCTAGAGGTGAGCAAGGATTCAATGAGTGTCGTCGACGGCATTTGTCAGTTTATATCACATCAGGTGAGTTTGGGCGCCTCTAGCGGTGAATCCAGAAATTGTCAGGGGAGGCAATCATGTTTAAACCAAATCGCCACAGCTCTCCATGAATGCAGTGCAGGCTGTCCACAAACCAGTCTAGCTATAAGGCGCATGGAATCATGGGAGTTTTCCTAAAGTAAATAATTTCATCTAACAGATGACTTATCACACCTAATAAAGTATGTGGAATTTAAATAGATTCAAATATTGGGTAAATTACACAAAACAGGCCAGCATACTTATATAACCGAAGTCCATGTCTCTACACTAATCTGTTCCGAGTTTTTAAGCAAACCAGCATAAATTTATCTCCCAAATTTAAGCATGTTTTATGTTAATGAATCTGTCGGGAATTACCAACAATTAAGTAATTTCTCCGACGGTGGGCTTCTCTGCACAAAGTGACGGATTTTGTGAATTTACTGCTCAGATCATGTGATCGGACGTCACATCATGTGTCATAATTGGCTGCGGGTCGCCAATGCCGTTTACTCGATCTAAGTTACCGTTGTTCACTTCTAGGAGTAATAGACTTCTGGTATTACTCATCGTATTCATCAGTAAATTATTGTTGAGGATTATATTTCAGTATCACTCATCATATTCATCAGTAAATCAATAAACATAATCAGTAATCATATTATGTAAGCAGCAGTCTCACACACACACGCGCACACACACACACAGATATGCATAAGCCAGTGACGTGCCGTTGGAGGTCAGTTAGGGTAGGCAGAATCCTCACCGTTAAACAAATGATAAGTCTATTACTTTGCTTGATTAGCAATCTGAGGATTGATTAACTATTTTACAAGACTAAACGGCAGAATGGCGTGCCAGTTCCATCCACAACATTATTGCTCAGTGCATCGAACTTAAAATGCTCATGAGACAGCAAGTTTGTTCATATTTGCTTAGAGGAAACTAACGCAATGCCATTAACAATGCCAACCAATAAGGGTAGAGATAGAGATAAGAGATAACCAGTGTAATGTGATTGCAAGAAGGTTTTTTTTTTTAAATAAAAAAGGGCATTTGGAATGAGTGTAGTAGTGTTCTTTGCATGCAATGACTACTCCAGGCTTTGGGTCATTGTCTCATCATGAGCTGCAATAAAATCTGATAGTTTTCTTAAGGTTCTGCCTCTCTCCAATTATTTGAAGATAAGGGGACCTCAAAAATACGAAAACATGTCTGAATGGGGAACCACAACAGAACTTTGTCAGCAGACAATGCACTTTTCTTTGACAAGGTATTTTAGAAAGCCAGTCAATTATCTTGCTCAGACAAAAATAATAGTGTTTTAAATAATGTGGACAGATTTATAAGTGGTTGCCATGTGAGCTTTTTCTGCTTAGTGCAGTTTGCTCATTTCTGAGGGTTCTCAGGACCACAAGCCAGAAAGTTACAAAGAATAAACTCAAGCTCTGTTCTTTTCACATTAATAATGGATTTAATTTGGTTATGAATTATAGAATAATGTTTTCAGCCCTCAAATATTTATAAGCGCAGCCTCAGTTCTCACATTTGCAAAGCTGTATTCCATATGAATGTATTAGGTGTGATGAAGGGAAACCCTATTGTTTTGGAAGTTCTTGTGAGAGTGTGTATGTATGTGTATGTATAAGAGGAGGGTGGGGTTTTAATGTTGCAGAGGGATTACTTGTAAACAGGGGCCATCGGCAGTGAAGTGGAAGGAGGCCATAGGTCTTTAATGGGGCCTGTGCACTGCTGGAGGGGACCACTGAATATTAAATTTGTTTTTATTAAAAAAAAAAAAAAAAAAATCTGTGTGTGTGTGTGTGTTTGGGGGGGGGGTGAGACTCAGAAATATATTATTTCAAAGGGTCCCATAATCCTCAGCTACATCCCCGTTTGCCAGTGAAAAAACAAGCCCTGTGGAGGTGGGCTTTCTGAAACTCAGTGAGAGCTGGATTTACCCGGCCTTCAGCTTCTGACCCGTCTGCCCTCAGCCCAGTCCACAAGAGTACAACTATGTGAGAGGTTCCCACACTAAACCCACTCTGTGGTGCACTGTGGCTGCATTGCTTTCCTCCTCATCCCTAAGAGGCGAAAATGATCTAGCAAATGAGAAACTTCATTATGAGAAGGAGCGCTTGCGCTGTGCTTTATTTCCCCTTACACATTTTTAATCGTTGGCGTGAGCTTATTATTTTACCTAAGTGCCCTGAGAAGTGTTTCAGCGATGCCGCTTCCCTTGCGACTATGCTGACGGCTACAAAAAGAAAACCCAACTTTTTCATAGTTTGAGTGGAGCCCTTTTTTTTTTTGTGAAAACTCAATGAACTAAAGACCATCTCAAGATGGGATTACATCAGCTGTGCCACCCCCCATTTACCCCCTAGGCCATATACCCATGACCCCCAATTTCAGTCACACATTAGACATTCACTCAAACCACATACCTACCAAGTTTAATCAATTTCTGTTGTATCATGCAAGAATTATTGAACGGACGGACAGACAGACCTGGAGACATAGTATGAAACTTGGTATGACATGTAACATTGATTTTGGGATGTTTCCAGTCGAAAACAACTCAAATCTGGATGCTCACACGCGCACACGCACGTGCACGCGCACACACACACACACACAACTGAAAGCAATATCAGCTGTCGGTTTGCAGCCGGTAAACACCATCCAGACAAGTAAGCATTCAGGTGTACTTATAGCTATGTCTAGTCAAAACATGAAGAAAATAAAAAGCATTCTTGCCAGTAAGGGCTTAGTGGGGGTATGCCCAGGCATTTTTGAAGTCAAGCAAATGCATGAATGACAAAATGTCACTCAACCAAGATTTCCACAGTTCTAAATGTCCAGGTCTTGCAATATGGGACACCTGGGTACTTATCATAGTTGGTTTGGGGGGCTGCTGGGTATATTTGCACAATATTAGTCATTTTTAGACCTGATCATTTTTGGTGGGGTGTTTAACCCTGATTATTCATGACAAAGGTCATCTCAATCACTCACAATATATCACGTCACTTTTTCACCAAAGAGCCTAACACCTTTCCCTTGAATAGCCTGCAGCCAAGGTAGAAACAGGATGTCACACCATTTAAAGAAATAAATAAACGCTGTCACTTAACCAGGAAGACTCACAGAGATTCAATAAAAACGCCGTTGGCTAGTCAGCTAAAAGTGCCACACTTTGTCAGCAAACTGAACAACACAGCAACAATAAAAACATTCCAGTCAGCACAAGAGTTACACACCAGCAGGTTTGAAAACAATCAGATATGACCTGAAACTGAGCATTTTAATTAAATAAGGCCCATAAACTTCACATTTTGGGTTTTAGAGTTTAATGAATCTTGAGACTACAGCAATAAATATGCAGTTTCCATTTTAGTTTTTTTTTCTTCTAATATATATATAGTTTGTTGCTTTTATTTTAGCAATGAACAAATCAAACTATTTATTTTTTTCACACAAAATGTATAACATGATTTCATATCTAAGTCCTGAGCCACTGACTCAAAAAATGACATGCCCAAAATTAAATGAGTATATCTCTGCAACTACTTGGTCCATTTGAATAACCTTAAAATCAAAAAAAGGTAACACCTTGGGGATTTTTGTCATGGTGTAAAAATCAGTATATATGTCACTGAGTCAGCGTAAATGAAGCTTGAACACAGCATGAATTAAAGATCTCATTTCTGCTCAACAAAATTTTACTTTTATCCCTTTCAAAATGATTTAGTTGCAGTCTGAAACCTTTAAAAATGACAACACAGAATCTCACCTTATCTGTGCCAAAGTTTATTTCAATCAAGTAAATCGGAGCAGAATTAGAGAGGAATGTCTTGGTGGCATCTCCAAATTGGCAATTCTGGCACCTTTTTGGGCACTGTGGGCCAATTGAGATTTCTCAGGTACCAAACTATAAAACTCACTTAATTTTACTTATATGTCACTACAGACATACATTCCATCTAAATACAACCTTTTGTATTTCTTTATTTTTTTAAATGATTTTTCATTATGTTTGTTATATTTCAGCCTGCCTGTAGACATTCTCCCATTCAAAGAAAATACATTCAAAGGATATGAAGTTTGAATCCACTGGAGCAAATTTATTTTCAATAAAACAAGCACATAAACAAAATTATAAATAAAAACACAAGGTAAAAATCATTAAAAAAATAAAAAGAAAAAACACTCTAGCTATTATTACTAGAAGAACTATACTTCCACTTCCCAAAAATTATTCACGTTTCATCAAGGTTTTAACCTGGTTCTCCCGCTTCAAGAGCTACTGCCGAATCCACTATGCTAGCTACTGCAGTCTCATTGGAAATATGAGGAGTGAGACAAAAAAACATATCACGCGCCTCAATTTAGCGCTTGCATTCTTGCGCTCTCTCTGTATTCGCACATTATGGCGCAAGGATTCTCAATCAGAAAACGACTTTGAAAATTACTGTTGAATCTTTAGTTGATAAATATACCCAAAATACTCAAAACAAACCAGTTAATATTGTTGTGCTCTTCGAGTTAATATGTGCAATGGCACATGGACTCTCAGAACCTTGTGTTCTTGATGGATCTAACTATCTCAGGCTAGATTTGTGCGATTACCGTAGTTGAGGGCTCGTTGGAAACGTCAGAGCCCATAGAATCAAATGGCCACCCACAAAGTCAAACTGACACCATCACAAGCAGATCACAGAGAAGAAAATACATTGCGCGCAAGTGGAATCAGGGTGTGACACGATCCAAATTGTCAACCTGTCCCCGGAAAGGTAGATTTGAAATCTACCTGCCCACCTTAAAATTTCACCCGGCCAGTCTTTTGGAAACCCTTTCAGCCTGAAAATGTAAGTGGCTCACAGCTGTATAACATCCCAAATTCTGTATATGTTATCTGTATTGCTTAATAACAAATCTTTTGAATAATAACTTTATTCAGAACTTTAATCTCAATTGTTTACATGGAATATGCAGCCCTCAGTTCAACAAAAATAAATTCCAGTTTTCTTCATCTCCAGTGTAAGTACAAAAATATGTAGGCCTAAGTTCAGCAAACTAATCACCAACAAGTACAGAAATACAACCCAAATTCCAAAATAGTTGGGACAAAGTGTAAATTGTGAATCAAATCAAAACGCTATGACTTTCAAATCGCGCCAGCCAGTAATTTATTCACAAAAGAATAGAGATAACATAGCAAATGTTGAAACTGAGAAATTTTTCAATTTTATCCACAAAATGAGCTCATTTCAAATTCGTTGACTGCTACAGGTCTCAAAAAAGTTGGGACAGGGGCCTGTTTACCATGGTGTAGCATCTCCTCTTCTTTTTAACACAGAGCGGAGGTGTCTGGGCATTGAGGAGACAAGTTTCTTGAGTTTAGCCATTGGAATTTGATCCCACTCTTGTTTAATACAGGCTTCCAACTGCTGGAGAGTTTTGGGTCTCCTTTCAAGAACTTTTCGTTTAATTATGCGCCAAATGTTCTCAATTGGTGAAAGATCAGGACTGCAGGCAGGCCAGTTCAGCACACAGACTCTTCTACTATGAAGCCATGCTGTTGTAATAACTGCAGTATGTGGTTTTTCGTTGTCCTGCTGGAATACACAAGGCCTTCCCTGGAATAGATGTCATCTGGAGGGGAGCATATGTTGCTCTAAAACCTTTATATACCTTTCAGCATTGATGGTGCTTTTTAAAACATGCAAATGTCCCACACCATATGCACTAATGCATCCCCATACCATCAGAGATGCTGGCTTTTGAACTGAACGCTGATAACAGGAGAGGTGGTCTTTCTCCTCTTTAGCCCAGAGGACACAACGCCCATGATTTCCAACAAGAATGTCAAATTTAGACTCATTTGACCACAGGACACTTTGCCACTTTGCTACAGTCCATATTAAATTAGCCTTAGCCCACAGAACACGGCGGGGCTTTTGGATCATGCTCAACAATGGCTTCCTTTTTGCATGATAGAGTTTCAGGTGGCATCTGTGGATGGCACGGCGGACTGTGTTTACAGACAGTGGTTTCTTGAAGTATTCTTGGGCCCATTTAGTAATGTCAATGACAGAATCATGCTGGTGAGTGATGCAGTGGCGTCTGAGGGCCTGAAGATCACGGGCATCTAGTAAAGGTCTTCAGCCTTGTCCCTTACGCAGAGAGATTTTTCCAGTTTCTCTGAATCTTTTGATGATGTTATGCACTGTCGATGATGAGACCTTCAAAACCTTTACAATTTGACGTTGACGAACATTGTTTTTAAAGTTTTCCTCAATTTTTTACGCAAACCTTCACAGGTTGGAGAGCCTCTGGCCATCATTACTTCTGACAGACTCAGCCTCTCTAAGACATCCCTTTTATAGCCTATCATGTTACACACATGATTCCAGTTAACTTAATTACTTGCTAAATATTCTTTCAGCTGATTCTCATATATATTTATTGCTTTTTCAGCCCTTTTCTGCCTGTGTCCCAACTTTTTTGAGACCTGAAATAAGCTCATTTTGTGGATAAGAATGTAAAATGTCTCAGTTTCAACATTTGAAATGTTATCTATGGTCTACTGTAAATAACATATTGGCTCATGTGATCTAAAAGTCATTGCATTTTGATTTTATTCACAATTTACACTTCTTCCCAGCTATTTCGGAATAGGGGTTGTATGAAATTTAGTCTTAGGCCACAGAATCAGATACTAGATCAGATGCACTCAGCTCATCTCCTCTTAGCTCAGCTCCTGCTAGGTTGCCTTACTTAGTCAAAATTATGCCTCACATAAGTGTTATACTTAATAATTTTCAGTGCACAATTATAATTTCTATTGGATTTTATTTATTCCATGACATGTTATATTTAATCACATTACATTAAGGCCAAAGTTTATCAGTCAAATCATACATTTATTAATTGCTCATTTCATTAAATATTTTGAAAGTAATAAATGTGATCAGTTAAATTATAATTTATTTTTAATAGTTGCCTATTTTAAATGGTCCTCTTTTCATCCGTTTATTATTGCATGTCAACCAGCTCAACCCAATTCCTAAGGTGCATATCGTATCCATAAAAAGATAGCAACCTTTGCAAATGCAGATTCAGTTATCACTTGTTTAGAGGCATATGAAAAAGAATAAAATAAAAGGGATGTAAGCTTTTATGCAGTCCAACTACACTGAAAAAGAGGAATAAACAAGATAATAATAAACAAGATCTTGTTTTTACGTGTAATGCAAGTTCCTCTGGTTTGCATTTCATTAGATTCCTGGGAGACGCTTCCACCCGGGTGCTTCCTGGACCGTGACACTTTCATGGGGGTGGCTCCATGACTCGTGGTCATAAACCCTCTTCGGTCTCTGCGGCTCAATCGATGCAATTATTTGCTAGAATTGCTACCTCTCTGCTCAAGGTAGCTCGCTACTGGATGGAAAGAAGACCATAAATGTTATGTGATTCTTTGTTTCCACGAACTGAAAACGATACAAGACCTCGGGATAACATTAGCGAGCAGCAATAACCGGGGTATTGCTAGTATCCTACCTATCAGGAAATATATTTTGTCGGAGTAAAGAAAGTTATGACCGATACAATATGACTGATTCAGTTCACTACTATGTTTGCTTTCTTACCACTATCTGCACTGCGTATCTTGAGTTAAGACAATAGCTTAACTTAAGTTCACGAGTGGTGACAGCACTGTGCAGGACAAATGTATAAGCAAACAATGATCTAGTGGCAGAGATTATCAACCAGTCAGCCATTAATCCATAAATCAATGTTTATTCTGTGTCATTTATGGCATTATGCTGCCGCCGTTTCTGCCGAAGTTGCCGCAAAGTTTCTGTATTATCTCCAACAGCTTTCGATAAAATCTTTTCAAACTTGATGGACACATTGATAACCCCTAGATGATGAACCCCATTACTTTTGGTGACCACATAACCTTTCCTGTAGCGCCACTATCAGGCCAGACTTTCAGTATCTTGAAAAGCTTTCATCCGAATCTTTTAAAATTCACTGACCACATTAATGACCACCAGAGGATGAACCCTATGGATTTTGGTGACCCCATGATCTTCCCTATAGCGCCATCATTCAATTTTAGAATTAGTGTATCTTGAAAATCTTTCATCTGAAACTTTTCTCATTTGGTCTGCACATTCATGACTCTTAGAAAATGAATCCTATTGATTTTGGTTACCCCATGTCCTTTTCTCTAGTTCCATCATCAGGACAAAATATCAACATTAGATTTAGTGTGTCTTCAATAGCTTACACCATAATCGTTTTAAACTTGCTGGCCACATTCATGAATCTTACAGTGAATCATCTTGATGTCGGTGACCCCATGACCATTCCTCTCATACATATTTTTATTTACTTAGTTTATTGTTTTCATTTACTTTTTTGTGTGTGCATGCTCCTTGCAGATATATTTCTTGCATTGCACACAGGTCATGCTGGTCTTTGAATTGTTTTGGATAGGACAAACCTGGCATCTGCCACATTTCCTGCCAGCAGTTTGTACAATTGGAGGAGTTGGGGTGTCTGTCCCTGTCTGTATGTCCTTCACAATAGCTGCAGCAGCTGTTGAGACAGACAGAGACAGACACCCTAACTCCTCCAGTGGTACAAACTGCAGGCAGGAAACGTGGCAGGTGGCTTGGTTCCAGTTCGACATTGGGAAAGGGATATAAAGATCTGGCCTGTTCCTAGAACTACTGTGGTAATGGGGTAGAAAGGGTTGGCCTAGTTCCAGCTATAGTTTACAAAAAGATCCTGAATGTTTTGGCTGCAGAGAGCAATGAAAGTTTACAACACCAAAGACAAAATTCAGCTAAAAAGGGTCTCACTTAACATGCACATGCATTCACATCACACACTTTGAGTAGCTCAAGGGGTACTTGGACTCCTGCAATAGAGGAGTGAAGTAGAGACCTTGAAAACAAAGATGGCCAGAGCACACAGACAGACACTTTTTCGTCTGGCTTTTTAAACATTGCCGACCTGGAGTGAGAGCGAACGAGTAGAGAGTTCAGCCAAGTAGCTGATAACGATAGGCGTGGGCGGAGGCAGCCGTCAAGAGCAGGTGCAAACGTCCCACGCTTTGCCCCTGCAGCCGAGTGGATTAAAAGGCACTATCCACTGCACTCAGCTCATACCACACCAGCACAGCCTCTCCCTGTGTATCATCCTGTATGTATAACGAGGTTCCCATTTGCTCCCTTTACGTGGACTGACACATAACTACTGATCCGCACTGCCTCCTGCCCTCTGTTTTCACTGGGCAAATCACAGCAACCTCTTAATTACTTCAAAAGGTTGGGACTTGTTGGAGGTCAAGGCTAACAGCTAGTTATAAGTTTTCAATTCCCCAGCCTCACACATTTCATGCTTCATAGATTCCTATTGGACCGAGTCACCACGGGAATGCCCCTCACCCAAACCCGCAGAGGTGATTTTGGGAACCAGAATTAGCCAGCATTGCTGGACGAAATGTCCACAGACATCTGTCAGCTTGTTGTTTCATTTAAGTCTCTCTCCCCCAGACACCCCCCCACCCCACCCAAACCACACAAACAAAACCAGCTTCCGAACACAGGAATCATGTCCCCTTCAACACTAACTGACGACGCTTTGCTGTGCACACATTTTAATTAGACCAAATCTTGCATTTGCCAGTAGGTACCATTCAGATCATCCGCAAAAAAATCTGGCCACTGTGATTGTAATTAGTGTCTGTTAACTGGATTAAAGTGCATTTAATATGGGTCTCATGACAGATATGAGGGAATGCAGGATTTATGCACTGTGATCATGGATGATGGATTCTTATTCTTCCTCTTACAGTAGGTTCATATATATCCAGTCTATACTGTATCAGATATGCCAACCTCTCCGATTTCGGCGGAGTCACTCCAAAATTTTCATAGAAAATCCGTTCTCCGCATTAATGTCCTAAAACTCCGATTTATCAATCAAAAATTTTTAAAATAATTTTAACATCATATAAATTTGCGATTAATTCGAATGGCATCGAACCGAGTAGTATGCGGCTAGCGTCTGTGATACAGTGGGATGTGTACATATTCAAATGTTGAGGCTTGCTAACCATTTTTTTTCTTCGGCCAAACATTCTTTAGCTTGATGAAGACATGATATCTATTTGGGTGGCTACACACGTTCCTACAGCCAAAGTAAAAAATCGTGACAAGACGGCGAGTTGCAGTTCATATGCAGGAAGTGATTGGCTGGCAAACTGTGTATCAAAATGCTTTTGATCGACCAAATAGTCTGTCGAGCAGTTTCTTTGTTTTACAAAAGGGTAAAAACCCAGCCGTCACCCACTCCACTACTGAATGATATTACATAAGCTGTCACGGGCAACAATCATTATTCAGAGCACGAAAGTACAGTCCCCAAGCTTCACTTCGCGTGCTGGAAATCACCAATTCACGGGACGAAATAAAGATCTCAGTCCAATCCTTCACAACCGCTGTAGCTGACAAGCTAAATATTTGCCTCAAGAGTCGGCTAAAGCTGAGGTTTTTACAAAAGCTAGGATTACGATTATGCACCTTTCAATATTCACTAACGCTACTGGTAAACTGGTAAGCCCCTCCACTGCTCAATGTCAACTTGTTCAAAAGTGCTGACGTTAGCCTGTTTAACAGCTAAATGTGTTGGTTTCAATATGCATCCCGCGTGTGACTGTAGATGGACACTAATTACATGGCAAACGCCGGTTACTTCGACCACGGTGTTTTGGCGCTTTTCTACTACATGGTACCGACTCTACTCGGCACCGGGCACTTTTTGGGGGTTGCTTTTCCACTAGAGGATATAGCTACCGCCTCTGTGGTACCTGCTCATCGTTGCGACATAGCATGTTGCTGTCGCGACGGTCCCTCAGTTATATCAAGTTTACTTTTATTCCGTCGATTTTGTTAAATATGTATACGTGTTCAAATCAGGGGACGCGCACCACCGTCACCACGTTACGGCACTTAAGTCCGCGACATTCTCCTGATGCATAGAATAGCTGCTGGTTTTGTGTCCGATTCGGTTGCACATTAAATAACGTGCCACCTAAAAAATGCAAAGCAATGATATACGTAAAAGGCATAGAGTATTCATATTCAGGCTTCATGAAACATTTCACTTTGAAATTGCAGGCAAAACATGACGCAAATCGCAGTAGACGGAAGAGTATTAGAATTTATCGCTTTATGATACGTCATCTCATCTGATACCTTTCCTTAGAACAAAATGCTTCATCGGCACCCATAAAGTTACTTTCCGCGCAATTTTCGTAAAATAGGGGCAGCCCAAAAACTTTCTCAAGGGGAATTAGGGGAACAGAATTGGACACAACCCCGTTGCTTCTAATTTCGCTACGAACAGGGTCACAGACAAAGAAACATATTTCATAAATGCAGCAGCTTCGGTGAACAAACCCAGCCTTGTTTGAAAGGTAAGGCAATGCACAGTATATTTGTCAAGCTGCCTAAACCAACACACGCTTCAAAAACACAATTTGAAGACCTGTTTCAATGATGGCAAGTGAAGCCAGTTTCCTAGCGATAATGCGGAAGTGAGTTGTCTTTTGCAGAGACGATTCTCTCTGACCAATCAGTGGGCTGCAGTATTGGACGGCACATTTTAGTAACTAGTACCTGGTCGGCCGTTTTTTGGAACCCCCGAAGAGCAGGTACCAGAAAAAGTACCTACCAGTACCAAGTACCAGGTACTTTTTCCAAATGGAAAAGCAAAAAAGGCAAGTAGAGTAGAGTAGAGCCGGTACCGTGTAGTGGAAAAGCGCCAATGTCGCCATTTTTTGCGATAGTTCCGCACGTATTCTTGCAATGTGATCAAGGCTACTTGAGGGAAAACAAAAAAGATGAACTGTTGATGTGGTATCTTGAATACGTGGATAATAATCGACTAGGACAACCATCTCGGCACTTCAGTGGATAATAATCGACTAGGACAACCATTAAAGTACTACTTGGCACTTCAGCAAGCTTACATCACAGCCCCCTGCTTCCCTCACCAACCTTCCTCGCCGTTCTCTCACCTCATAGTTGCTCCCCCCGGGGCTGTGACAGCGCCCCCTATCTATATAGAGGCAATACATCTCACTCTATAACAGTTGAAGTCAACATTATTTTGTGATGTTGATACTAACTTGAAAATCCTATTTAAGGGATTTGATATTTTTTTGACATGTACAAGTGTGTGTTGTTCCACAGTACGTTTTGAAATATTTTATATTTTGGAAAGATGTTACATTTTTGTGAAAAGCTGTAAAGTATACTGATTCCTGATCATCAAGTCAACATAATCTTGTATTGTTAATACTGTATTTGCATGCCTATCAGCATTCTTTTTGAAAGCTGTGATCTTTTGGAAATGCTTAACAAATGCACTGTCCATTACTTTCTTTGAGACCTCAAGACTATTTGTGCAAAAAAAAATATAAGTGAACTGTACAATGATTCAAGAGATTCAATTTTGGAGGTCAATTAAAAGTTTAAAATGAACCTCTGATTTTGGTCATTGTTGATATGAATGAGTTTGATACCAACAATAGGAAAAGAATAATCTGACTTTCAAAATGGTTGTTTGAGAGGGGGGGAAATTAAGTGAATAAAGACAAAAAATGCCACAAAATAGCTTATTTGAGACCAAAATTTGTTAAAGTTTCTTGGAGGAGGCGCCCCCTCCCGTACCCTCCCTGCAACACTCTGCGTGTTACGTGGTCACACACTCCTCTTTGTCATTTCCAAATGTTGGCAACTCTGCTGTATAATGCCCTAATTAAAGAGTTATAAATGTAAAAACACGTGATACTAAACAGGCTACTCAGTTGTGGAGATGTCCAGGACCATTAATATATGATGATTTTTAAAGCAGTGGGTCACAGGATAAGGCAGGTGATACAAGTACAAAACACAAAAATAAGAAGTGAAACTGTTATATATACATTTCATAAAAATCAGAAAAAAGCCTTTTAAAATGTTCATTAAGAAGTATGTGCGTGAGCGTGAACGATTTACGGCACAGACAATTCCCTTTTTAATTTCATCCATTATCTCTCTCACTACCAAAGATTAATGTTTATCTTCAACTGGAAAGACAAATATCATTGTCTGGCACTTGAATTGCCTTAAAACTATAGTATGTAACTTTTACATGTCCGTAAATGTCCGTTTCATCCAAGCCACTACTAGAGGAGATGACACAATGCTGATTACGATCGGCTCCTCTAACATCTCGCTGTATTTTTCAGTATTTGTTGTTTTGTATTGCATGTCGACCGGTGACATTCCCGCGCTGGCACACAGGAAATGACACGTTTTATTTCAAAACGAGAAAGGAGGGGGAGGAAGAGCGGAGAGCATAGACAGTAAAAGAAGTGGATGGCGGGATGGTGCTATTCTCAACGGGAGAGTGTGAAGCTCAATTGAACGAGTTTTCAGTTGAGCACCACGCCAACTGCGCAAGCTCAAAGTAAGCTCGCTGACGCTTTGTGACGTAAACCAACGTCCTGAGAAGCGGTAAATCGTCTGGTAGATGTACCCTACACAATTCCCAGCGAGCAAGCGATTGCGTCTGTAAGTATAATCTGATTCCGTTCGATGTTATGTTTTGTGAATTATTTTCATACATGTATAGTTTCTGCTGTTTGAAGCGCATGTGTTTGACTGAGACGCTATGTGAAAATGATCAATGGAGAGATGAGAATTGAGAATTTTTTTTATAGCATAGGACATAGTGAGACTATTTGGCAGAAACATGTTAATTTCGGCCAGGTATGCAAAAAATCATGAGACAGTAATGTTTGCTGCCGTTTAATGAAGGGGTTTCATCATTATTTAACCACTATGCGGTGAGATCACACAATTCGGTTCATTTAATTTTGCATGATTTGCAGTGGCACCAATAACTGTCTCATAGCTTTATGCATACTCTCCTGATAGTTAATGCTAATCGTGCATCCATAATATGACCTATAGACTGTAAAAAAGTTGCATGGTACATCGTTAGCATGTTAGCTACGGCCACCACATGTTGCACTTTTTAGCTCACCGTGAAAAGGCAGTAGGTAGATGCATACCTGCAAACTAGTAGCTTTTTTCTGGGACATTCGCTGTTTTCACAACAAAATATGTAATTTGCCCGAATCGTCCAGATCCGATTTTTTTTTTTTTTCCCCAGGGGGGGTTGTGTTGCTTGTTGCGCCCCCGAAGTTTGTCACCTTTTTCAGACCTTCTGAGTTTGCAGGTATGTAGATGGCTAGATAGATAGACGGATAGATAGATAGATATACTTTATAAATCCTGAAGGAAATTTAAGAATGTTAAGTAATGTTATTTCCTTATTATCAACCCAATAAAGGATAAGAGGAATAGTCAGTTATTTCATGAAGCTATAGAATATTAAATAATATAACATGTCATGTGAAATGGCACAAATGACATGCAATTTGTGCACTTACACTTTGTATTAAATATTTTGTCTTCATCCTCCTTAAAGGTTGAGCTCAATAATGGTACATAGCAGCAAAGGTAACTATCATTTTCACATACAAAGCTATTATGTCTTTTTACAGAACAATTGTTTGACTCAATATAATTTGTTGTATTGGATAGTATATGCATTCTTTTTTCATGATACAACCGTGATATAATCAAGTTTGTACACATAAGTGTAAGAAAAAAATGTGTTTTTATGTGCATTTCTTGTTTCTATTTCAGCATGTCCAGTTGTCTGGATTATGGGCAGCAGCTACGTTCGTCGTGGGGAAGAGAGGGCACAGGAGTCCATTGGCGTGGATCTAGGCCTGGATGCACGGGTCCACTGGTTCGGCTGGGGTGGACTACGGTGGCAAGGCCTACTCCCCTTTTTCTACCGCTCTCTTCGAGGAAGAGCAGCCCCGGATGTCCTGCTCATTCACTGCGGCGGGAATGATTAGGGAGGCTGAAGAGCATCCATCTCGTCGCAGGAATGAAGCAGGATCTGCAACATCTCCGTCAACGTTTCCCCCACATGGACATCGTCCTGTCGGAGATCACCCAGAGACGTCGATGGAGATCGGGACATCCAGGGAAGATTGACAAGTCCCGTAAGTGGGTGATGAGTGTGATGGCCACTTTTGTTTCGGAGCTGGGTGGCAGTTTTGTGCATCACCCCCAAATACAATTTAACCATCCTGAACTGTTCCTTAAGGATGACGTTCACCTGTCCGCTAGGGGTGGTGACATCTTTTTAAGTAACTTAGGTGCAGGTTTGAGAGGTGTAATCCAGCTTGGGTGAGGCTGGATTTAACCTCTCAAACATTTGAAGCAGTTCAGGATGGTTAAATTGTTTTGGGGTTGTGATGCACTTTTGGCCATTGCAGTGTTCAACCGTCACTGCTCTTCCTCGACCCCCACCCCCCCCCCCCATCCCCGCCCCCACTCAAAAAAATCTTCCCATTGCCCCCTCATCCGCCCCATCAAAATAAAAAAAAACTTCCCATTGCCCCCCTCATTCTTCCACCCCCCCCCCACAAAAAATATATTCCTCATTTTTATCCCTCCCTCCCCTTTACAATTCTTTCCTTTTCACCCCTCCTTGCCCATTAAGTCTCACCCCAGCCAATCACCGGATGGACTCCTTCCTCTTTCCCCCACGACGAATGTAGCAAGTAGCTATCCATATTATTATAATTATTATTATTATTATTATTATTATTATTATTATCACCATTATTATTATCATTATTATCATCATTTATTTGCCTGGACATTCTTATCCAAAGCGACTTACACAGTTATAGGGTCAGTTGCCCTGGATAAATTATACCCATTCATGCCAGAATCAGACCCCTGAGTTTGATAGCTATTGCAGTCTGTCCCAGTTCAAGTAATCTGCCATACTTCAGCTCAACAAACTGATGGACTTAAACCTCAAACCTACATCCCATGGACTTTGTCAGTTTGTTATTTGTATCCCAGACTGTACATAACTTTGCAAAGGCCTGTCTACTCTGGATAGAACATTGGTGCCACATAATTGGAGGCACAGACATCCGAAGGTCCACTTGTCAAAGCACAGCACTGCATAAATATTGTATGTCTGTCTTTTAAAAATACCCTGTATCTCTGATGGAAAGCTGTTTGTTTGTTGCCTCAATTGCACCAAATTACTTGGTGCATCCATCCTATTCATCCCTGACATTTACTGCTAATGCAATCTGTCCCAGTTCAAGTAATCTGCCATACTTAAGTTCAACAAACTGATGGACTTACACCTCAAACCTACATCCCATGGACTTTGTCAGTTTGTTATTTCGATCCCAGTGTGTTTTGGAAAGAAACATTGGTGCACCAAAATGGACATGGGCACAGACACCTGAAAAGGTCCACCTGTTAACACACAGCACTGCATAAATATTATATGTCTGTCTTTTAAAAGGACCCTGTATCTTTGGCGGAAAGCTATTGTTGTTTATCATGACCTGTGTGTTTGTTGACTCAATTGCACCATAATACTTGGTGCATCCATCCCATGGACTTCCTTTCTGTATCTCCCATGGCAGTAGTGCTTTGAAATGAAACAATGATGCCGGTAAATGGACATAGACAGAGACATCTGAAAAGCTTCACCTGCATTTTAAGAAATGTTTCTTATGAATTGTATGTTTTATCGCCCATTGCACTTTCAAATAATTATAAGTATATTACTTATTGCAGTGGTTGCTGTGATGAGCCAAGAATAGACCATTTGATTATACTGTAATCAAACATTTCACTGAATGCAATTGAAAAGGGTTTCTGATTTTTATCACTGTTGATTGATCATTAATGCTGATATATTTGTTATTTATCACCTACAGACCCAGTGACCATCATGAGATGAATCTTACAAATGTTTATTTTTGATGGCATCATTAATTTGCAAATATGAAGCTCCAACTATTAATATTTAATTGCATTAAATATTGTTATTGATATTAACATTGTAATTTAGTAAATGTTCTCTTTTGCTTCATTTTCATTACAACTGCATTGGCTGGTTATTTTACAATGATAGCATTTTCACAATTGAATGGTAATACAGGACAGTAGTTACACTTGATATTTCAGTAGTATTTATATGCACTACAAAGTAAAGAACTAGAGTGAATGCCTTACACCATTGCAAAGGCAGTAAATAGCCTAACATATCTACCATACACTTAATCGATCAGTCTGTGTTGATAGTGAAAATATTCACTCAAATAAATTAATACAGATTCAAACACAAACACTCAACCCAATCACTGATCATCCTCAACCCTAACACCATGTGAAATCACAAGATGGCATATCCAAGCATAACAGTAAATACATTATAAATGCCCAGTGGATAATGTAAAATTAGATTTATTATGATAAGTCATTAATGACCAAATTCATATAGGAAACTAAGTGACGCACAACAAGATAGCATATCATAATTTCCAGAAACTACGTGTTTTAATGTAAAATTAAGCTTTATTAAAAAAAAAAAAAAAAAAAAAAGCAATCTTCAGGTGACATGCTTCAGGAATATCATTTGACTACTTCTGTGTAACACCACCACATTCAGCACAGCCTGACCTTTTATAAAGGTCGTTTTGTAAGGGTGCGTTCAGGAACCAGAAGCGAGACCCAAAATATCCAGCAAACTTGTTCTTTATTAGTTCTGGGGTGGAAACCCCTGCAGGGCAGTAGGCAACAGTACAGAGTCCACAATCCAAAATCAGAATCCAGTAGTCGTAATCCAGTTCGTAAACAGGGCAGCAAACACAAAACTCAGGGTTAGGCAAAGCAGGTTTGTTACACGGGCACAGGTCTATCAGAGACGAAGCCAAAATCAAAATCCAGTAGACATAATCCAGTTTGTAAACAGGGCAGCAAACACAGGACTCAGGGTCGAACAAAGCAGGTTTGTTACACGGGCACAGGTATATCAAAGACGCAGCAAAAAATCAAAATCAGGGACGTTCCAGTCAGAAGTGTAACACGAAGAGTACAAGGCATCAACAATACAGCACAAGGAAAACGTTCTGACAAGAGCTGGTTGTGAAATGACTGCTTAAATACACATACGGGAAGTCACATGCTATAATAGGGAAAAGGTGAGCTGGATCAGACTAATTAACAAAGGAATGAACAAGAGGAAGTTCCTAACCACATGAAATTGGCGAAAGCCAAAACGCGGACAGGGATTACTCAGACAGCCTATGACAAACAGACGACTCCGGTTAGGGAGTTCTAAAGTGCACAGAGTGAGAGGCGGAACAGTGTTTAACAAGGTGCGGAGAATCCGCTGAAGCGCAGCAAAGTAAATTGAGTGAAGGCAAGGGGCGGGGGCTAGAGCAGAGCGAGTGCTGAGAGCTTGTTAGTCAATTAGTAATGTGCAGCTATACAATCCCTAGTGATCGTTAGTAAGTTAGTATTGTACTATAAACAATATTAGTTAATGTTAGTAATTTATCTAAAATAATAAACTGTTAGTATTTGTTAGTAAAGATAGAACAGAAAGGTGAAGGAAGCAAACGAGATTGGAAGGAATGTTTGGAAACCCAGAAACCATGAAATCACCTGAAAACGTGGCACACAAGACTGGGTAATAAAACTGTCACATCACATATGACCAGACAGGGGAGACAATGTGTAATGCAGGGCATGAGAAATACAAAAACCAGAATGATAATCTAAACTGCGAATATGAGAAATGGCAGGGAAAAGACATGACAAAATACAAAACATGGCATGGACTAAATCAAAAAACATGGCTTGGAAACAGAGTCGTAACAAAAACATGGTCAGGAACAACAGAATCATAACACGTTTATGTTGGGTGCATTGTGAGCCTATCTGACCCGCAGCGTAGGAGTGGAGATTATTTTTTACATGTGACAGAGTAATAAGTAGTAGTAAAAGTAATAAACCATCTTGCCCCGTTATTGCGCCCTTTATCTGACCGCTTTAACCAAATCAATGTAAATGGTAACGAGTATGATTACATTTGATCAGAAATACTGTCCAAATTCAAACATGAATTACTTAATGTAGTGATATTAATAACCTTAAACATTTAAATACATTGTAAATTGCCAGTGGATGATGAAAAATGGAATTTGATATGACCAAGTTCATACAGGAAACATCCAGGAAAAAAGTGGTATTAATTGCTCATAACAAACTAATCAGGTTTGTATTTTAAGTTTGATTTTTGCTTGTTTCTATGTCTCTTTGTTGCAGAAATTTTCATTTTAAGTGTTTTTGCAGCATCTTTTTGCAGTAGAGTAGCATCCCATATTATGCAGTACACTACTGAATATGTTGTAGACAAACTATGCACGCTGTGGAATACTTCAGAGTATAACAAAAAAATGTCAAATTTATCCAACTCCATGTGTGTGCTGCTCCTCACTGCCCTCAGTCTGACATGGGTTTGGACATGCAGAGTCTTCTCAAAGGTTTGCAGACAAACTTTGGAAACAGCAATAGCCCTAAAAGGTATATTTGAAGAAAAGCAATGATGCCTGTGACGCCCACCTGTGTTCATCTGTGCCTCAGTAGGCTCAGCTATGTCAGTGCACGGGCAGGGCTGGGCCTAGCTTGCTTAAGTGCATTATTAATTTCACCTGCACTTGGGGGGGGGGTAAAAGGAGTTCTCTCTCTCTTCCTTGAAGAGGTACTTTTTTCTTTGCTGGCACTGTCTTTGATACTTTTTCCTCACCAGCATTTTGCTTTTTCTTGGTTTCTTTTTGCTCACTCTCTCGCTCTTTTACTTTCTTTGCCATATCTAACATAACTTACAAAGACTTTCACTGCATCCATACATGCACAACATTACATCCATAACTCACATACCCTAGACATTGACCTATTTTTGGTGTTGATTTAAATAAATTATTATTATTGCTTCTAACTTGAAATTTGTTGTTGTGTCCTTTTATTATGTAACGGTGTGTTTCGAGCCTGCCGTTACATAATTTGGGGTCACTCGTCCGCGAGAAACGTTAATTGGTTCAGAATCCGGATCATGGACTCGCGTGCTTCCAGGTGAGGGCGTCTTCTGGTTGCTTGCTAATTATACTGGACAAAGAAAGTTAGGGATCACTCTGATTTTTAATATTGAAATATGATATGGAACATAATTTGAACTATAAAATATTTCAAATTCGAAAATTGGGGTGATCCCTAATTTTCTTTGTCCAGTATAGTTTGCAGGCTCTGGTCAGTCAGTGTGCTCCAGTGGGGCTCTGCCTCTCCTTCGGTGCACAGTTTGTTATTTTGCCTTTGTTATTTTAGTTTTTGTTTTTGGGGACAGCCCCGGTCCGGAGTGTGTTGCAACTCCTGTCAGGGATACGCTTCGTACAGTTTTAAACTGTAACGAGTTCAGCGTTAACCAGCCATTCCAAGACCCGCAACTTCCCTGAAGCCTAGCTAGGCCAGGTAGTATTTTTTTTTTTTGGCTAGGATTAGGATGCCAGAGGACTGCGTTAGCCACCCAGCTATTGTGGATTACGGCAGCGACTAGTAGGTGATTTCACCTGGAGGTATGTTGAGTATTTTTGGTCTGTTTATGCGGATGTGCTGTGGTTTTTTTTTGTTGTTGTTGTTGTTGGTAAAGTGCGTTAGTTTGGTGCTGTTGGCGTTCGCTGTGTGTCTGCTACATTGTCGCGGAATGATGCTTGAACGATCGCTGATCTATTTTTAGACTGATTGACGTTCATTCTTGTCTGTGTAGCCTATCTCATTTATGTTTTAGGCTATGTGCGCGAACGCATAGGCGATTCAAAGTTAGTTGATGGTAGAGGTAAAGCCTCTGTTAGCTTCATTGCTACTTTGTGTAAAAGTAACTTTGGCTTGTTAGCTCCTGCTGCTCGCGGTGCGGGAGCTATGGTATCGGGCTCCGTGCGTGCGTGCGTGCGTCCGTCCGTCAACATGCTTTATCTCATCAACGATTTCAGTTACAGGCTCCAAATTTTTACTGGACATGCATCTTATAAAGCCCTACAAATGACATGCCTAAAGGTGACCTTGACCTATTTTTTCAAGGTCACTGGCCTAAAAATATCACCAAAAACTTCGACATTTTGCTGTATCTCATCAACTATTTCAGTTACAGGCTCCTAATTCTTACTGGACGTGCATCTCATAAAGGCCTACAAATGACGTGCCTAAAGGTGACCTTGGCCTATTTTTCAAGGTCACTGGCCTAAAAATATCACCAAAAACTTCGACATTTTGCTTCATCTCATCAACTATTTCAGTTACAGGCTCCTAATTTTTGTTAGACATGCTTTTCATAAAGTCCTACAAATGACGTGCCTAAACGTGACCTTAGCCTATTTTTTTCAAGGTCACTGGCCTAAAAATATCATCAAAAACTTCCACAATTTGCTTTATCTTATCAACATTTTCAGTTACAGGCTCCTAATTAGCTCCTGCCGCCCGAGTAGCACGGGAGCTATGGTATCGGGCTCCATCCATGTGTGTGTCCGTCAACAAAAACTTTGACATTTTGTTTATCATAACGGCGGGAGCTTCTGGGGCCGCCAGTGCCCTATATATACATTTTTTTTTCATGTAAAGTGAGAGAGTAGTTTGTAGCCTGTTGAACTTAAAGGTTCTGTTTGTTGGCTAAAGCTTGATTTGGGGAGTGAGTAATGAGCTATTTTTGAGTGCAGTTTTGCATTTTGGTGATTTATTGTACATTGTAGCCTATTGGCCCATTGTGTGTGGGGAAGAGTACAGTAGCCTGTGTGTTTTTTTTTTTTTTTTTTTTTTTTCTGTTGCTTTGTGCCTCGAAAGTTTGTATTTTGTTGTTTGCTTTAATTTCTGTTGTGCCACATTAACTGGTTCTAGGCATCTAGGCCCTAAATTAGGCCAAATTAAAGGACACTTTTGTGAAATTTGCCTATTGTTGGAATAGGTGGTCTAGCGCAAATTTTTTATTGTGTGCATAGTCATTTGGCGATTTGGCTTAATTTTGTTGTTGGGTTTTTGCAGTGACCTGTTGAGACAATGGTGTCTTTTGAAGATTTTGTGGCCAGTCCATCTGAGGAGCTGTTAGCTGGGTTAAGTAAAGCCCAACTTTTGGAAGTTATCCAACATTATGGCCTGGTTATAACATCACAGGAAAAGAATTTAAAAGAGACATTATACCTTGCTGTTAAAAACCAACTGGAGGCTATAGGTGTATTTAAGAAACCAGAGGCACCTGCTGTATTAGAACAGCTGCAATTTGAAAAACTTAAGGCTGAGAGTGAGGCCAGGGCTTTACAGGCCAAAGAGCTTGAGCTTCAGCATGATTTAGAGCTAAGGCGCATGGAACGCGAAGAGCGTGACAGAGCGCGTGAACATGAGCTTGCTCTGAAGAAGCTGGAGTTAGAAGCTAAGAAAAAAGAGCCTACTCAGCTGCCTCCTCTACAGCCTGGTTTTGATGTTATTAAGAACATCCGCCTTGTACCACCCTTCTTTGAGAAGGATGTTGACAAATATTTTACTTACTTTGAAAGGGTAGCAACCACCCTTAATTGGCCCAAAGAAGTGTGACCTCTTTTACTTCAGTGTGTGCTTACTGGGAAGGCCCAGGAGGTGTTTTCCGCTCTGGCCAATGAGCAGGCTGGACAGTATGATGTAGTGAAAAAGACCATTCTACATGCCTATGAGTTGGTCCCTGAGGCTTATCGCCAGAGGTTCAGGAATGGTAAGAAAGCAGAGCAGCAGACATATGTTGAGTTTGCACGTGAGAAGGAGTGCTTGTTTGATCGGTCATGCAGTGCACAGAAAGCAGAGTCCAGGGAAGACTTAAGACAGTTGGTCTTATTGGAGGATTTTATGAATTGTCTCCCTGAAGCTCTTGCTGTTTATCTGAACGAACAAGACGTGCGGAAACTTGATCAAGCTGCTGTTCTTGCTGATAAATATGTTCTTACACACAAATGTGTTCTTGATAGCCGCTGGGTTAGCCAGCAGAACAGGGTAAAAGATCCTCCTAAGATTAAGCAACAGACCGGAGGTGGGGATAAAACTCCACAGCCGACTTCCTCTGCTAATTCTAGCCAGTCTCCCGTTAACAAAACCAAGATCACATGCTTCTATTGTAAGAAGGCAGGCCATAAGATGTCTGCTTGTTTTGCTCTTAAGAAAAAGAATAGTAAGAATGCCAAGAGGTTTGGCTTAGTGGCATCTTGTGGTACTGGCTCGTCTTCTGTGAATGTGGTGGCAAGTATTGGGTCTGTGGTTGCTGCTGAAGTGGGTAAAGGTGAATTTGACATTGATTATACTCCCTTTGTAACTGAAGGGGTTGTCTCCTTAGTTGGAGAGTCATATGGTGTGCCAGTGCGCATATTGAGGGATACTGGGGCAGTGCAGTCGTTTCTGCTGTCTGGTGTCTTGCCTTTTTCTGACAGTACAGCTACTGGAACACATGTGTTGGTTAGGGGGTTTGAGATGACTCCTGTTCAGGTGCCATTACATCGTGTCCATATGTCCTCCAAACTGCTCAATGGTGACTTGGTGGTTGGAGTACGTCAGTCTCTCCCAGTGCCGGGTATTTCTTTCATCATGGGCAATGACTTAGCTGGGGGTAAGGTGTGGGATAGTAATGATGCTGTCTCTCCACCTATTGTCTTGTCTGTGCCTGAGTTACCACTGAAGCCTGACCTGTGTTTACAGCGGCATACTGATGTGTTTCCAGCATGTGCTGTCACTCATGCTATGGCGAAACGTGGCATTGACTCTGATTTTGTGTCTTTAGAGGACACCTTTCTTCTTGCTCCTCCTCATGTTGCAGATAATAGTTCCTCTCAGTCATCTGTAGGGGAGCTAGAGACTACCACTGCCAACTGTGACTCCACTGGGGGAGATGAAAACTCAGATTTTGAGATTGAGTCTTTAGGAGTTGTCCTTCCTTTGGAAGTGACTAGTGGTGAGTCAACAGTTATGTCAAATTTGAATGAGTTTGAGAATAGTTCTTTGCCTGATTTGTTCAAGGTCTCACATGAGGAGCTGATTAAAGAACAGTCAGTTGATTCCCCTCTTCAGCCTTTATTTGTTTTGGCTTCTCAAGGAAACCCTACTGATGGCTCATCTTACTTTATCCAAAATGGTTTGTTGTGTAGATGATTTGTGTTTAAGCAAGAGAGCTTTTCCAACACTGTTGTGCAAGTCGGTGTTCCTTGTAAATTTAGGAAAGCTGTTCTCGACCTTGCTCATAATGAGGTAGCTGGACACACTGGGGTGCGGAAGACTTATGACAGGGTTGTACGTCTGTTTTATTGGCCAAAGTTGAGGAAAGATGTCTCCTCTTATGTAAGATCTTGTTATGTGTGCCAATTAACTGGCAAACCTAATCAGAAGATTCCTGTCGTTCCTTTACAGCCCATTCCTGTAGTGTCCAATCCATTTGAACACTTGAGTGTTGACTGTGTAAACACCGTGCAACTAGGCCAAGGAGGGTCCTAGCTGAGGTGGAAGGTCTCAGCGTGTTTGCCTTAACAGCCAGGGAAAAGAAAGTCTTAGCGGTCCTCATTATAATAATGGGGTCTGGCTACAGCTTCAGCACTAGACCATTGCCTCAGGCCAAACGTGATGACGTCTTTCACGTTCTGCTTTTGAATGGCCTGAAACGTGCCTTTATGGATGCTGCAGTCCTCATGTCGTGGCGGTTGCAATTCATCTGACTCCATATGAAATTTAGGATATAAAATTTAGTTGTACCCAATCGCAGTTACCATGCGTTTGCATAAATACTGACTTGACTCCAATTTATGAATTGAGAGCTATGTTGTGCATCGGACCCAGAACTGGTCTACACCTTACTCCTCCGGACCAGAAGCATCTGTACAACCCACTTCGTGGATTAACTCAGAGGCTGGTGGTATTATTATGCGCAGTAATTTGACATAGAAAATAGCTATGACTAGGGATTACCGGGGCCCAAAGCGAAACTCCGGTGTGACATTATCAGTTCAGGGACTTCGTGTTTGAAAGATTTCCGTTCAGGGACCAAGCCGACTCGGTATAACGGAATCTCCTCGAAGCCTAATCATAATAAGACCAATCACAGCGTGGAAAATCCACTAATAACGCAGACCAAGCGTGTTGATCAGGCATCGCACTTACAGTCCTACGTTACCCAAGAAGGAGACGGGGCTTCGAGCTGGAAGGGAATATGTTCGTCCAAATCAGAATCCCACAACAAAATACAATACAATTATCAATTTATTTCGCCAGGCAGGCCCAAGCTTACATCACACAAACCAATTACATCGTTACAGGAAGGTAAAAGTAGAAGTCATATCATACCTGGCACAAAACTACGCATATACACAAAGTATATGAGGGAAGGATGGATACAAGCTTCCATAGCAATATCACGTCAAATCGCCCAAGATCTTCCATGACCAGATTAAAGCTAACCATAGAGATGCACTTGGGGGAAGTTGAATGTAATGTTCCATTGTGATACCGGCTACACACATACAGATGCATGTGTGGGAGGGCGATCCCCCATAACTACTATTGGCTACATCACGGCATGGAGATGCACGCATGGGAGACCGGGTGCGGTCCCCCCCGAATCCTTTGTTTCTCTCCCTTTTAAGCCCAAACTCCAGAAGCACTTCCTACAGCGGGGTCATAAATCAATTTGGGTAATCAGGAAGGCAACCCCTCCTCAGAGGGGGTTTGGGAGGGGGCATTACCATGAGAAGCAGAAGTATATTTCTTTTCATACTTATTGAATGAGGGTTTAGTACAATTTTGATCCCTTCGAAATATGCACCATGCGATTTCGGAATCTTAGTGGAGTAAAATGATACCAAACACGATATGCTTGCACTACAGTTTGCCATGAAACATCAGTTACAGTCCAGAATTACAAAGATAACTGGTATTAATGTTAACAATCAGCTTAGGTCGTATAACAAAAATACACATTGGATTTGCAAAATTACGGGAGGTAATGTGAATCATTTTGCTGGTGAAATCTCTGAAAAGTCCAGTTTATGGCACTGCAGCATTCTCTCTGCCCAAGTTGTCTCAGTCATTTTCGGGTGGCTTGCAAGACGTTCAACGCTGACCTTTACCCCAGAAACTGTCCATTAACCCCAAGGCAGAGGGCCGCTCCGGCTGTTGTGACCTAAGTTGAGCAGACCAAGTGACGCCATACAGACCCTAATTGCATCTGCTCTCATGACCGCAGAGGTCTCTGCCAGGTGCTGGGGCCCTTAAGACAATAAGGGTCTGTTCGCCAGAGTTCTGCTTTCCACCGCGGCTTACAACTGTGTGGGTCCATTGCCTCACTCCAAGGCGGGGCATAGCTTTCTTTTGACAGTGATGTGTCAGTCTACACGCTACCTAGCAGCGTATCCTCTGAGGGCAATCACTCAAGTCTGTGTTGAAGGCTCTCACTAATTTTATGTCTACTTTTGGGATTCCAAAAGTCATTCAGAATGACCAAGGGTCCAATTTTATGTCAAAGCAGTTCTCCAGGGCATTGCTACAACTGAAAGCTAGACATAACATCTCAAGTGCTTACCATCCTCAAAGTCAGGGAGCCCTTGAACGCTTCCATCAGACGCTAAAGTCCCTATTGAGGTCTCACTGTTTAGAGCTTGGGTCTGACTGGGAGGAGGGTCTCCCCTGGCTGCTCCTGGCAATTAGGGAGGTTGTTCAGGAGAGCACAGGCTTTAGTCCTAATGAACTAGTCTTTGGGCATGCGGTACGGGGACCGATGGCTGTCTTAGCAGATGAGTGGAGTACTGCTGAGGCTCCAGTCAATGTGCTGGATTGTGTAAGCGGGTTTCGCTATCATCTCTATGAAGCCAGAGCTGCTGCTAGATGGAAACTAGGTAAAGCTCAGTGTAAGATGCAAAGTCTTTTTAATAGAAAGGCTGAACACAGTAGTTTTAATCCTGGTGATAAAGTTTTTGTTCTGTTGCCTATTTTGAATAGTCCTTTTCAGGCTACGTTTAGCAGACCATATGAGATTGCTAAGTGTCTGCCTAATTACAACTATCTCCTTAGTACGCCTGATCGGCAGAAGAAGGTGCAGGTTTGTCACATCAACCTTTTGAAACCTTACTTTCCATCTTTGCCACCTGCATCTGTTGCTGTGATTACCACCATGCCTGTAGGGGGCTCTAGTGATTCAGAACACATTTCCACTGTTGGCAGTGATGTTTGTTTCAATTCTGACAGTGAGGAGCTTGATGAAGGGGTACGAGGTCCATCGCAGGCGGTTGTTGAGGGTCGCCTGTGAAATTCTGAGTTCTTGGCAGATCTACCGTCACATCTTTTCCACTTGACTGAATTGGAGAAAGCAGATATTATTGGGTTGAGAGTGTTTCCCTACTCTTTTTCCTGATGTTCCTACACATACATCTGTGATTGAACATGATATTGACGTTGGTGATGCTTTGCCCATTAAACAGCATGCGTATCATGTAAATCCTAGGAAGAGGGAATTGTTGCAGAAAGAAGTGGACTATCTGTGAGCTCATAATCTTGCTGAGCCCAGTTTTAGTGCTTGGAGCTCCCCTTGTCTGTTGGTTAATAAGCCGGATGGAACTTTTTGCTTTTGCACCGATTATAGAAGACTTAATGCAGTCACAAAACCAGACTGTTATCCTTTACCACATTGTGATGATTCTGTAGACCGTGTTGGGTCAGCTAAATTTGTAAGCAAATTTGACCCTCTCCAAGGTTACTGGCAGTCCCTTTAACAGCTAGGGCGAAGGAGTTGTCTGCTTTTGTTACACCTGATAATTTCCTGCAGTACCAGGTCATGCCTTTCGGGGTCAGGAATGCTCCAGCCACATTTCAGCGGCTCGTTAATCATGTGTTGGCGGGAATGCGTGGTTGTGATGCCTACCTCGATGATGTCATTCTGTACAGTAACACATGGAGTAATCATTTAGATCAGATTGATGAACTTTTCACTCGTTTCACTGTGGCTGACCTTACTGTGAACCTTGCCAAGTGTGAATTTGGCAAGGCTAGTGTCACCTATCTCGGTAAGGTAGTGGGAGGTGGCCAAATCTGACCTGTAGGTGCTAAGATTGAAGCTATTTGTGATTTCCCTGTACCAGAGACCCACCGGGAACTCCGGAGGTTTCTTGGAATGGCAGGATATTATAGGGCTTTTTGTAAGAACTTTGCTTGTGTAGTTTTGCCTTTGACTAACCTTCTTAGCCCTAAGGTTCCTTTTGAGTGGTCTTCGGCATGTCAAGAAGCGTTTGATAATGTTAAGTTTTTGCTTGCTTCCGCTCCTGTACTGGCAGCCCCAAATTTTGACTGCCCATTTAGTGTTGCTATAGACGCTAATGAGAGTGGTGCTGTTCTTTTGCAGTGAGGCTCTGACGGTGTGGAACACCCGGTTGGCTACTTTTCAAAGAAGTTTAAACGCCATCAGCAAGCCTATTCCACAGTTGAATGGGAAGCATTAGCTTTGATTCTTGCTGTACAACATTTTGAAGTGTACCTGGGCTCATCTTTGAGTCCCATAGACGTCTATACTGATCACAATCCGTTAGAACTTATTGATCGGATGAGGAACCAGAATCAACACATCATGCGTTGGAGTTTAATCCTTCAACAATATCCTCTGAACATACAGCATATTGGAGGCAAAGACAACATTGTCGCTGATGCATTGTCGAGAATTAAACATTTTTTTTTTCCTTGTTTGCATGGATTTTTGTTCCTTATCGCTCTTCCTGATCCTAAGGCGCCCATTGATTTAGGAGATGGCGTTATGTGTGTGGAACACGTGGTCTTTTCTTTTTGGTTTATTTGTGTTAAGATTTGTAAGAACAAATCTCTTTAGGGAGAGAGGTGTGACGCCCACCTGTGTTCATCTGTGCCTCAGTAGGCTGAACATGATTGTCCTCAACACTAGTGTCAAACATATGATTGTGCAACTCTGGAAAAAGATTCTTATACGCACAGTCACAAAGAACTTGAATAAGGATTGAAGCTGTTACACCCTTACCTTGAGGAATCTTCCCACAATTGGTCTTCAGTAGCCTTTGAAAGCACCATTCAGAGCTTTGCACACCTCCACAATGCTTGCTGATGGAATCTGTAAGCCTCCTCTGTTCTTCTGGGCAATAAAGACATGTACACTAGCATTGGAACTGAGTGCAAGAGAACAGGGCATGCAGAAGATTTTTTCCTTTATTTTCTTGACCACAAATCCAGCAATGTAATGTATTGCTGCATCCTTAAACTCCGATATAGACTTCACATTTGGACAAACGCTGTAGTCATAGTCAGAGTCCTGAGGGAGTGTCGGAGAAAGATCAAAACGCCGGGAGGCTGGAGTGACAGTCATGTCCAACATGTTGGTGCCATCTCTAATGAGACAGTTTCCTGTGCCATTCTTCACCTGATGGCGAACTAGGAGCCGTTTGTAAGCAGCCTTGAACTGTCTGGCAGTTGGGTTGTTATTGTAGCCTCCTTGTGCCAGAACTGCTGAAAAGAAAAGCTCAAGATGATCTTGACTGAGCTTGTAAGTGAGGAGATACTTACATGGTGGATTCGGAGATTCAACAAGCTCTTCAAAAAGGTTTGAAACACTCCGGCAGCTGGCAACAAATCCGATTGGTCCTGTTTTCCTCAGTCCTGTGTACAGGAGTTTGCCTGAACCATCCTTCAGCTTTAAAAGGATATTTACAGCTCCTTGATGAACACTCCATAACTGAAGTTTGTTGGAACTTCTCAAAGGAGCTTTGTAACCCTTTACCACAGGGTTCCGGATGTTGAGAACATCGAAAGCTGAGTCAACTGTTCTCAGAAACTGAACGGTTTCATCACAACCACGAAACTGAGGCAAGCACAGTTCCTTGTTACTGTACTCCAGAGCATCTGCAACACTGCTGCTGAAAACTTGAGCAGCAAGATTAACCTTCATCTTCTGGTTGCGCCATTCAATATGGGCCATCTTCAGCTTATTACCAAGCCTCAAGCCCTCAGCCTCCTGCAGTTTGTTTAGATCTTCAAGGTACTGCCACTTAATCTTCTTGCCATTGTCTGTCTGTAAGACACAACCATCAGCGAAAGCATTCCGAAGGAGTTTCAGCATGTGACACACATCAAAAATCACATGCACAGCCTGCGTAGGATCTGCAGGGTGAGGAGACGATGGCCTCATGCTCTCGACCGACATATTGGCTCCAAGGGTCCGCATCATGGAGAAATGGCAAGATGGCCCATCGCATGTCAGAGAAACAACACACGCTCCAATGTCATGGAGCTTGTGAAGACATTGTGTGACGAGATTTACTCTCATCTCCATTTAAACCATCAACAAGAAAGTACCCTACAGGAATTTTCCAAGAACCGTTGATGGCAACTACCATGAGAAACAATGCATCTTTGGCTACTGGCAAGGAGTCGTCAACTTTGCCACACCCCACATCAAAGTATCCATGGAATTTCCCCTCTGCATATTCCACGTGCTTTCTGATTGCCATCTCATCCATCATCAGAGCACAAAGAGTTTGCTTACCGTCAATTCGTCCTTCTTCCACATGGGACTGGAGTGCAGCAAATGATGCTTCTGTAAAGCCTGGTTCTGCCGAAATACTGCTGTACCATGACCTGATTGTTTGAGGATGTGGAAGAACACAATCAAAGCTGCTGCGAACAAACTGTTAAGCTTTCGCATAGTAAAAATGAAGCGTCATGGCAAAAGCTCTCAAATCATCAAAAATTCTTGTAGATTTTCTCTTACACTTGGCCCTGAGGAGAATTTCCTTGGCAACTCCTCCAAAGGATGATTCCAGCATATCACCACAGCTGGTGGAAACAAGCAACTTCTCCTTGAGTTCAGTGATAACTGAGGAGAAGGATGTTACTTTACACTTCAATCTTCTGAAGCTTAAGTTTTTTCCTACATGAGAGTAACCTATGTTGTACAGACGACACCTTCCGCTTCAGACCTCTTGGGGAGTCTTTCTGAGAATACACGATGACCTGCAGAATTGCTGCAGCTGGCTGCACCTGTCGCAGGTGTCACTGAACCAATGCAAATGGAACTGATGTAGTCATGGTCATGATTAATATCATCAATATTAGCATGCGCTTGTGTATCGGTGTTGGTTGTACTCACCCCAGTTTTGTTACTGTTCTTGGTGTGCCGCACCTTGGCCCTCACACTACATTGTGGGTAAAAGATGGTTGGCACTGCAGTGGGAGTAAGGGTGACACGACTGTGAGTATAGATGAAACAGTCCTTGGTGAAATGAAAGGAGCAAAGGCGGGAATGCTTTGTTGGTGTCCAGTCTTTCCTCTTTATGTTGTGTATCCACTGCTGCAACTGGCCGTCCTCATTAAAAGGGAATCTGTGAAGAAATAAAAAAAATATATATTTATGTTGTAAGATGGGGGGGGCATTTTATCTATTTTAATGACATAACATTATAATTTCAAAACAGCTGCAATTACGTCACTGCATTGTGAGCAGTGTACTTGTAGTTAAATAGACACACAAACAGATAATTCATGGCAATGGAATAAAATATACACTGTATCATTGTAAAATTCTAAAGCATTCAAATATTTTCGTTAGAAGATCTTGTACATTAACACAACACATGGCTGTTGTAACTAGTTCTCTGAATGAAAAGCAGTCTAGTCTATCTTCTTGTGCAGTGGGTCGTTTATAACCTTGCAGGTTGTAACCTTGCAGACAGCAGCACCAGCTTAGTTCATTTCATAAAATGTAAGATAACAACCAAGTTATTGTTGAAGCAAGTATTTAGTATGTTAGTCACTTTAGAAAATGTTGCAAAATACTTGAGAGCGGACATTATGTGGTGTAGCCTTCACACTATTCCAGCATAGCATTGAAAATTTTCCTTATCGCTAGCAGTATGAGCTAACTCATTCTGTGGCTCACAGTTGCTCATTGATGACTTCATAGACGTATTCTTCAAAATACAATGTCAAGTCTATAACGAAAAACATACTAACATGCTAAAACTTGAATTACCTGAAAAAGCTCGTACTTGAAGAGGCACCTGATCTATTACATGCATTTGTATGCATGTTGGCATGAGCAACAATGCTAGCAATGAGTTACTTGACGATAAAAGGACAAAAACAATATCTAATAAGTCAGTGAGTAACAATTACATATGTTAAATTAATGAACAAAATACCACCTAAATACCACCTATAGTACGAAACGTAGCATGTAGGCGATGAAAGGCAATCTGCGTCCAAGGTCAAGTCTTCGTACACTTGCTCTCCTCAGAATTCGGCAGTTAAATCACACGAGGTTGTCGCTGCTAGATAAGAAGCTCATCGCCAATGTATTTCATGTAGCTTTGGCAATGTCAAGTGCGCACAGATCTTATTATGTCCACAAGATTTCTATGTTTTAGGGTATCAGATATTTTATGGACTTCATGTTATTGATGTGACAGAACAAGCATACTTTTTTAACATTTTGTGCATTTTCAGGTCTGAATCATCATTGACTTGACCTATCCAAGCTTATTGCATTTAAAAATAGGCTATTCTATGCAATTGCAGGCTTAGTGATAGTACAAAAAAAAAAATGGCTGAACAAAATCATACTTCAGAGAAATTTTTTTATTATTATTACAATCTTCATCCAACAACATGTGTCATTGCAACACATCAGATACGAAAGAATCTTCAAGCATGATCTGTCAATAAAAATAATGATAAAATAAAGCAACCTGTTCACGCCATAGATATAGAACACTAGATTGCTGATAGGGTACGCTCAAGTGAAGCATCTGCCCCAGGAGCGTATACACCTGGAGGTAAAATTCGCATGTAGACTCCCATTCATTTTCACTCACTTTAAAATTATATTTTCAAAAAGACTTGCGTGCGATTAGGTGTTATTTTGGTATCCTTGTGCAGAGCAACATTTTGTCTCCCTAAATATGTGCTTTTTGGAGGATGGAAAGCGGCACATTTAGTAAAGGGAAGATCGAAATGTGACTCAGTGTCAGCATTAAAGTGCAGCAGAAAAGTGAAGTTAACGTGACTGAGGCTTTTAATCATCGATGACCCTCTGATAAGATAATTGCTTGAACGTTTTCGCCGTCAAAAGAAACGTCGCTGAATGTCCGTGTACGTTATTAAATTACTCTCTGGTTTCCTCACTTCATTGTACCCTGGTTGACTATTTGCCATCAACCGGATTGTTTATATTGAATCATATGGCTAATGCCAACGCTGATAAAAGGAAGCGCTACTGAACTCTGGCTACTCCTTTACTAAGCTTCATCTTTGCCCCTGTCCCCTTAAAACACTGCTCTCAAAAACGGCCACAGGACAGCATGGATCGAGGGGACAGAGAAAAGTTCTTTCTCCTGATTTCGAACAGCTGAGCCTTTCTTCCCTCCTTGTCTTTTGGAGCTCTGTATAAACAGACAAAGCGACTTGTCCACTGTTTAATTATTATGCAGGTAAGAAGTATTGTCGTTGAATGTCAATTACAAGTAGCTAGCTTGTTAGCAACCTTGTTAATTTTATTAACTACTAAGTCAATGCAGTCCCCGCGATGGTAAGGGAGCTAAGGTAGTTCGCTGGTGACCTTCTCAATCGCTAGCGTTCGCTTTCAGTCAGCGGTCTATTCAAGTCAATGGGACGGCAAATTAGCTAGCTAGCATGAAATGCAATTTTTTTTCTATTATAGTGACAACTTTGCGTTTATACGTTAACTTACGCTTGAAACATTTTATTACAGCCCTTCAATGAATATTGCTGCAAAAGGCAGCCGCACACCTCTGCATTTTCATGCTTATATTGACTTATTTGAAATTGGCCTCATATGAAACCATTCAATTTTTATGAAGAAGTTGGGTGTATCAAAATGGTGGCTGGGTGCTTCACTTTGGATATGTAAATAAAACATCATCAGCAATCTAGTGTTCTAAATATGTATATCTATGGTTCACGCATGTTGATAGATAAATGTTTTCAGCCTGCCTATTCTAAACAGTATGGTTATTTACGTCCTGTGCGACAGAAAGTCGCCGGCATTTCACGTCACTTTTAGCCTAGCCTGGTGCCATCGGCTAAAAAGGCTTACTATTAGACCATAACGCTACATACGAAGTAAAGACGTCTGCTACAAAATGTAGTTTCTCTGTAGAAAATATTATCGCTGACATGAAGGCTCATAATGTTTTTAGTGTAAAGTAATTTGATGTCAAAAGTCAGACAAAATGAATGGGGGTGAATGGAGAAGCTACCGCTAGTTGATCATCTGCTATCTTCAAGAGCGTTCAATCGAGCTTCAACTTCCGGGTGTATTCCTACCCCCTTGGCAGAGAGTCTCCTAGCAAGAGAGCTCTGGACCCCGCGTGACTTGTTTTGCTTAGACCAACGCCGCAGATTTCAAGCCTTCTCAGTTCACAACTCACTTTAATTCGAACAACGTTGGCCTATATGTCGAAAAACTAAATCGATTAAATATTACAGACTCGGAGATTTATGGAATAATTCGTGAGTACTTGCTGTGTAGTTACCACAGAACAGTAGAACAGTGCTGTGACAAACTAAAGAAACTGCGGCTGCGATATGTCGAAGTGGAGAAGGCATTGCGAAAGTCTTGCAGCTCAAGTTATGAGAAAGATTAATTTTCGTGGTATAGGCAGTGGACAGCATAATCGGCCAAAAACGCAAAGGCGAAAGTATTCCGTTTTGAACCTCCATCAACTGTTGCGGCTACGGTCATGTACCATTATGATAAACTACCACCATGATAATAACCAAAATAACACAAGCATTATAACAGTGCGAACACTGTCGTCAGTCGTCATCGGTCTTCGGCGGTGTGATCCAGTGCTGCATCCTTCTGATACAAGTGGGTCGAATTTGCTATCTACCTATGGCTGCTGTGGTGAGTATAGCGGTGTTTCTACTCTATCCACCTTATTCCTGAGGGCGCTACTGTAAATATGACCATGGGTGCAACTTCCGGCGGAAGTAGTTTTTAGCGAGTGACTAGTCAAGAACAGCGGCGTTTCTTTCAGTTAACTTGGCGATTACAGCTCGTTTTTTTAACAAATTAACTTGCTTTTCTTAAAATGTCCCTTCAGAGCTCCAGCACCTATTGTGCTGTTCAAGGCTGAACTAACAACCAGAGGAAACTAAATTTATGGTTTGATCAACAGTGTTTTGAACACGCACCCAGAACATAGGGGATTGTCCTTGTGTTCAGCAAAACGGTTTCCATTGCCTACGTGGGCCATTTAAAAAAAAATGTACAAGTAACGGTAAAGAATTTCTTTGAGATATAAATATAATTTTCTTTGGTAGTATTCATTTTCATGAACATCTAAATGCAAAATAAAATATATCTCTTATTTCACTATGAAATGAGCTATTGATGAAGTAACTTATATCTTATGCAAATATGGATAGTCAGGCAAAATGGTCAAAATTTCTTTACCGTTACCATGGCCAGAGGTAGAAAAACTTGAATTTCTCTCGTAATAAAAGTCTTATTCAAATTGAATTAATTCCTATGAATTCATTTCAGATCAATGTGTGTAATTTACTCAAGTTTTTGTATATTTAGTGTTTCAATAAGCCTAAAATATACGAAATAGTGTCGCAACAGTCCATTTTCTTTAACGTTACCTAAAGTTTCAACGAAGAATTATTTTCACCAAACAAATGGGGCAACTGATGTGTATTTAGAAGCACCAGTATGTTGAGCAGCCATATTTGAATTGCAAAATCAAATGAAAAGTAAATGGTAAGAATTATTTTTCAAAATTACATAGTGTCACACAAATGCCCTTTCTTTACCAAGACCCCAAAATAACCATGCAGGAACAGTGATTCAGAGGAAACATAATGTAGGTACAGAAAACATCTGGAATTGATGAAATAAAGCCAATTATTTTGTTGAGATTTCTTAACACTCATGAGATATGGTCATCAAGATTTCTTTACCATTACCATTTATATTCTTTACCGTTACCAAAGGAAGTAACGGTAAAGAATGATCTCTAACAGTAAAGAAATGTAGGCAAATTTGATGTGGGCGAAATTGCTCCGGTGTTATTCTTGTTTTTTTGGTTACATGTACTATGTACCATTTTTCTGATCAGTTTGTTTGAAAACTGTTTAAGTTAAGGTCAAACTTGTCATGTCTGAGAAATCTCTGTGGCAACTGTTACTAGTTAAAGTATTTGACTTCATCTGTTCTATTTTCAGAGTTTACTGTTTCTAGTCTTCATTAATTAGTCAAGATGTTACTAAAACGTGGTCTGCTTAACCCTCTCAAGTTTGGAGGCATTTCTATTTTGAAAAAATAAAATGGAAAATTTATCTAAAATCACCTAAACCCTAACATGCATGTCATGATTGTATTCATTGGAAAGCTCCTGGACAGGTTCGGGTGATTTTTGAGGATTAAGTTTATTTTGAAAGCAGCCTCTAAAGAGGAAAGGGTTAATTATTCCTGTATTCATGTGTATCATAGACACTTTATGTCTATAAGGTGTAGGCAGTGGTGTTACATACAGTTCAGGAGATTTTTCCAGGGTGGAACATGTATTGTTTTGTAATAAAAACTTTGTTTTTATGGTGTCGTTTTGGTTTTTTCTGGTGATGACTTGGCAAGCATTGGTTGAGACAGAGATAGAATGGACTAAGGACTGGAGGATAGATAGACCAGCGAAAGAAAAATATTTAGACAAACCAGCCTGGCCTTGGGTCTACTGCGTGTTTCTTCCATCAGACCCCTTTCAATCCCTTTCTCAACCTCGCTTTATATACAGTCCTGTTTTCTTTACCATTATCTCTTTACCGTTACCTAGGTAACGGTAAAGACAACCCCAGAATATGAAAAAAAATTTTTTTTTTTTTCAAAAATGTACTATATTTAGCTTTGCTGGTTTCAGGGAAGACCATGTAACAGTTTGAGGTTCAGAAGAACCATTTTGGTGATGAAAATCTCGCATGAAAAAAATTTGTTTCTTTACCGTTACTTGTACATTTTTTTGAAAATGGCCCATCTACAGAAGAGGAAGCCATAATTTGGCTGAAAACCTGAATTTGAAAAGACCCCCGAAAACATTAGGTGCTCATTTCATTATGTCGACAAACAACGATTCCTACTTTATGGCTAGGCTCAGACAGACCGCCGCAGAGGAGACGCCGGGTCCTCAGAAGCATTTTGACAGCAGTGCCAGGAGAGCACAAGGTATGATTTCACTTGTAGGGAGGACAGAAAATTGTTGTATTCGTCCAGTAATGCCAGTCAGTGTAACTAACGTTTCATCCTGTACAGTTTAAGATGAGGCTGTAGAAGTAGCAATAGTCTACTACAATTTGAAAATAGCCTACTTTGTTCCAAACAATAGTCTTGCACTCCAAACCTCATTTCACTAAAATTAAAAGTATGGGAAAAATGGATTCACTGTGTTTTACATGTTATAGTATTGGATTAGCTAGCAACTTATAATGTAATTGGCCGTATAATGTAGTTGGCTGGAGTAGAGCTTATTTGACTCGCACTGTCGGATGGCTTAATTTACTCTGTATAACAATCCATTACGTTTCATATGTAGAGCAATATTTACCGCTGAAATATAGTGTTTCCTTCATAAATATTCTAAGAAAGTACTTGTTTATCTGTTTTAAGGTACATAAGGTCGTATACTACCTCCTTTAACAAAACGCGACTGACCTTGTTGCTGTGGAAGTACTGCATACACTTTGGAGCTTTGTAGATTGTTCATAGCTTCACAGTCTGTGGCAACGGAGTTGCTAATGTAGCCAAATGCGCTAGCGTGGCCACTGCTTCAGGTTGTTCTCCCATTCTTCGATAGTAGAAGGCAGCGGCACCGTAACTTTATCCCGTCTGGGGGCTAAAAGGTGATGTTCCCTCATATATTATTTTCCAATCGCTTAAAAAAAAGAGGATTTGCATGTGCCGCTACCATGGTAAACAGTTCAGCGACAGGATGCAGCGGAAGTTACGCCCATAATTCGCACAAGGGATCATGGGACATGGGAATAAGGTGGATAGGATTCAGGGAAAGCTAGAATCCACCCCATATAGACACATTTGTAGAACGGGTCGACATACCCAAGTGTAGACCGGAGACCACAGAAATCCGGTGGGGGCTGAGTTTAGAGGGAAACATGGACAGTGAAGAGCAGCAAAAAGTGGACCAACAACTTATGGACTGCTTAGGTGTGTACTGTTGCCTTGCTGCTGTTGGATAAGTAAGTGACTTGGTTTATAAGACATTATGAGTAGGATGTGTTGCTGTCACATGTACTGGACCTGGTACTTTATTATTTTCTTGCAAATGGTGCTATGAATGTTAGCAGCCTGGTGCTCGCCACGTTGTGTAGCGAGAGACCGTTGCGAGCAGTACTTGGTGTGTAGCGAGTGTTACTCTGTGTACCGTGGCGAGCAGTACACGGTGTGTAGCAAGTGGGGTAGCGGTGGGGAGTGGGGGATATGGGGGGAGGGGTACACCTGGGCATTCGTCATATGAAAGTGCCGGCTGTATTGTTCTAATAACGCAAAATTCCTCTAGGGGGCGACAGAAGTTACGCACTATAGCTTTAAGGTGGATGCTGACTAACTAGTCAGCTATGGCTTTAATGTTGTCAATCTTTTATCTTTATTTTATTTAATTTATTTTATCAATATTTAATCGCTATTGGTACCAAGTTAGTTAGTCAACTGTTATAATAAGCAAAAACATGTTTCACATCACATCAGCCAAAGTGATGATAAATGATGAGTCAAAGGAAGCAGCCTTTGACTGAAAGTACTCTGCGGTGTAACCTGATAGTAGGCTGCGTTGGAGTTGTCCATTATGTTGAATTTGCACATCATCTCGGTTTTTTGTCTTCACTTATATGTGGACTTTAGTGCTTAACAATAGCTGTGGTGGTATGATTTTAAATGGCACGTGCGCGACTCACATATGGTTGACTTGTATTGCCAGCACAGTGCACACGTGCGACTCAGATTGGATAATGATAGCGGTACCTGGCGGATTGGTTGAGGAATATCAGTTCTGAGAGTTGGGGGAAACACAGGCTTTTTTGAGTGAACTGTTTGTGTTTGTTGTAAACACAGATATTTTTTCCTGTCATCTTTTCACCAAACAAATTTTAGAATAAGAAACTCTATGGATCATTCTTGTCGCTGAGGCTGTTAATACTAGCCAGTAGTTTAGTGAAACCTGTCACAAATATCAGTCTTTGTAGTTGGCATTCCATTCCTGTAGTATTTATTTTCATTCTACGTACTGTAAATAACGCACATCTGCTCTCAGAAAAGTCTCATCTTTCGACTCTGTTCTTCAGGAAGACCACCTGGCCATGAAAAAGGTCTTTTTTTTGCATCCAGCATTCATTGCGCTCTGTGAAGCGATTGCGAGCACTTCAGATGCCAATTACAGTTCCTTTTACCCATTTCTAGTTCTAAAAATGAACGATGAGTCATAGCTGGTCGTCCAATAGAACTGAAGCTTGGTACTGTGCTTCCTCTCTCTGTGATTGGCTGAGTGTCATAACATTGTTCCATGAAATTGCCTCCCTCTGTGACTCTCAGGCTAGAGGTTGGAAGTAACTATTGTGCACATATGAGTCACTAAAGCATTAAAGCCAGGGAGAAACTCTGGATAGAATAATTATTACACTGTCTACAATGCTCAAACAGCACTCTTGTATTATCAAGATTTTTTTTTTTTTAATTTATAAATCATCCATCTAATTTCCTTAATACACCTGCATTCACAAAACACACACATATTGCAAATGCATATATAATTTTCAGTTTATCATCTCTCCATGCTTAAAAACAGACTTGCTGTTCAGTGCTTGTCATTCAACCAATGTTGACACTTCTCATAATCCTATTAAAATATGGCATATTCCGCTCATCAAAATGTGATTATGCTAATAAAGTTTGAAGATTATTTCCAGGTTAATAAAATTATTTCAGGAACCTTCGCCTGATTCTTTGCTGCAAGCCTTGCCACCGGGGCTTGTTGCTATGGTTACTCCTTCCTATGGAGACAGGCAGCATTTTGTACACAAATCCTCCAAAAAGCTTTACTTCAGAGGATATAATGACTCAGTTTTTGTTCAATGATGCTTTCAAACTCTGCTTCTCGGCAACGTGATGCAACTTGCTAAAAGGTTGATGTTTCAAAGCATCTTGTTTGTCACTAGCATTCACATTTTTGTTTAAAAATTTATGTTTGGTATCGGGAGAGGAAAATTAAGAAGAATTAGGCCTCCCTCAGTAGCAGACCTAAAGTTATCCCTATATTTCCATCTTGTCGTCTTGTGTCAGCTGTCACGCAGTGTCATCCAAATTATAATGTTATGTCAGCCTTATGTTAATGGATTCAAGTAAAGTGATAACCAAATAACTGAATTATTCCAAGCTCTCCTTGAAACAGCAGGCAGTGTTTGGTGGGGAATCCAATAGTAAAATGAAGACACCGCTGAGTGAGCAAAGGCCAAACCTTTGTTTACTGAAAACCTTCAGCCAAAAATTTTTTTAATAATTAAATAAAAATTTCTTGCTATTCACATGGTGGCACAGCTAAATTATTTACAACTGGCCAGCAGCCATTTCATCCTTAACTTTCTCTCACAAAGGGCTGAAGTTACGGTGAGCTGTGCTTATTTAGATGGAAGGTCTGGTGGGAAATTCATGCTGCTGCTTGAGGGTGAAAAAAATTGTGGACTTTCTCTGTGTCTGTTGACTGAATAAAACGAGCAATGTTTCAGAACAGCAATATACATAAGTGTATGCATGGGGGGAATGGGGATATCTAATCATTGGAAACACTGCCATAAATTCCAGCTTTGTTGAGCACATGACATAGTGTTTTCATGGAGGCTGGTTCAGATATGGACAGAATCAATTCTACAGGGATTTAAAAAAAAACAAAAAAATTCTGGTTATTAACAACTGTCTGTCCCTGTCAAAAAGCTTTGATTTGTGGCTCAAGTTCTTTTCTATAACTGTTTTTGGAGTTTGGTATATGTTGATAGTAATCCCCATGGCTCCTTAAATAATTTTGCCATTTCTGTGTCCGATGCGCCAGAAATTTGAGCATCAACTATTTTGGTCCTTTGGAACTCTTTGTATCCTCATCTCGCATTGAAGACTTAACAAGTAAATTGCTTGTTGCTGCTTTCAAGTGGACACCCATATGGATGCTTTTGTCAGTGCGGTTCAAATACTTCAAATTTCAAACCATTCTCAAGCCGTTTCTCATTTTTTCCACCCCATGTACAAAGGCACAGAAGTAAAAGTAATAAAACTAGTGAAAGAATGGAATGAATCTTCCTTCTCAGTTAAAGATAAAAATGAACAGCCATCAATACATTTCCAATAAAACTGGAAATAGAGTAGTGATATCAGCCATTAATTATTGCGAAGTGTTTCTTCAGGTGTTCTAATAAACAATGCGATGTGCTTGGTGGCTGACGCCAATATTCTTATCATTTAGCTTGCAATTTGTGCACATGGAAAGCAATCACCGGAGACAAGTCTGATCTTAGTCCTTTTGAAGGGCTGAGATAATTTAAACCAACAATAGTGACATTGGACTCAATTCTATTATCACTTCCCCTTACCATTTACACTCAGTAATAACAGGTTTTTATACTTTTCTTCACAAAAAGAAGATTAAAAGAAATGCATCACAGAGTTTAACAAAACCAAATCAAACGAAAGAAAATTTTTCCAGATCACACTTGTGTGATATCAAATTAAGTCTGCTTTTCATAGCATACCGAGACACTGAACTGAAAGCCAGATTTTCCAGCCAATTAAAATGCTTTCATTAACATTTTCATCCTAATTTGTTTCTTTGCTGGAGAACTATTCACCACTGAGGTGGCTGTCAGTCAGAAATTGATGATTGACTGTATTAATTTGTGCTTGACCTTTTGTATGCTCGTTATTAACCCCTCTGCGTAGATGTAGATGCCAGTGGACATGGAGCTGCTCTATTTATGCACGCAGTTACAGTATTCTATCAGTAGGCGGCACACCCGGACCAGTAAGTGAGTATTCATTAGCAAGCCGAGCTCGAACACTGTTTCGAATATGGACGATTTAAGTCCCATCCCTGTTTCCCAGTAGTTGCATAAATCAAACTCCTCAGCTAAGCCTGATGTGCAAACTGCTCAATATACTTGCCCATAGTATCTATCCAGCAGTTCAAAAAATGATCTCTTGCCACAGAAAAAATTGTTGTCCTTTGTTGCAACAACTTCAGCTGTAGTGAGCCAATGGCATCCCAGTAGTAGTTAAGAAAAATCAGTTCTCTGAAGCAAAAATTCGACATGGTATTGATACTATGTCATTTTACTATCAATTATAGTCATCACATATCAAAAATGCGTAATTCCCTACCGTGGATTTACAGCGTAGATTCCTCCATTGACGAATTAAGCGCTCCCTTATATCCTCCTAAGTACCCTCCTTGATTAGGCAGGCACTCGATTGCTTACTTGGGCTCATCTGCATAACGCACAGTTATAGTTCACACCCGAGTGAAACTTCCCCGGTGATGATCTGTTGATTGACACATTTCTTATCCAATTCCAGAGAGTATAAACTTTCCACAGTGACTGAAAGACATTGATTAGACAATCAGAAAAGTATATAAACCTTTGTGTAACAGCAAGGTAGATTGTATTCTCTTAACGTTGCACACGGTTGTGCAGCTAAAAATGACGCGATTACTATGAAAAAAAGACTTCCAAACCCGGCCTGAAGTGCTCAGTTACATTTACGGGATTTATAGATCAACACCTTTACCGTATAGATCTATGTTTATGGCGGACAAATTCATTGAAGAAAGGTTTTTCTTCATTTTATGAGTTAGTGCAACTGCAATTTTTTACTTATGGCCTGCTAGCTAGATGTCTAGCTGTTATTTATTCTCGGTTTACCATAACCATGATGATCACAGAGCTTGTTTGCCACGTTGGTTAGTAAGAGTAACCGTTAGTCTTTGCTAATAATACAGCACATGGTGGAATTTTGCTGAACGTGGCCTTTTGTTTTGGAATTTATACCGTATTAAATGATTCAACAAAATTGAATGCCAAGGATTTGGCTTGTTTAAAATGCCAACAGCTCAAGCACTTCAGTAGACCCCCAACTACATTCCTTGCACATTTCTGGTCAATCTCGGATAGCATATTGTCTGCTTTTTCCTGATTGTGGAATGTCTGTTCTGTTATAATAAGTTTTATTTCAGATATTACTGTGTTAGTGAGTTATACTTGTTCCTGATAAGGTGTGGCAAGGGTTCATATAAGCTTGTGAGCTTGGATGTGGGAACGACTAGCTTTTTGTAGCAGGGTGAATGTTCTGATCATTAAATAAGCAGTTCCTGTAATGAGTATGTCGGCTGCCTTGTGGGACTCTGAAAAAAATGGTCAAAATTCTAAACTTTATCATGGAGAAAAGGCTTTTTTTTTGGGTTTGGAGAGGTTACTGGTTACCATTGATGTTCAGCTGTGTCGATATTGATAAACTCATGCTAAATTCAACCAGAAAATTGTTAATTCATATTGAATTTTATACAACATACATCGAAAGCTGATTTGTGCTAAAAATATGATTATTTTATGACTTGACAGTGCGCCATTTTGAAGGCTCTGAGAATTTGGGGAGCCACCAGGAGAGCTGTCTTATTTGGCTCCTGAAGCGCAGATAATTTAGAATTTCATGCTCAGATTAAGATGACTTGTGGTCTAGGAGTTTATGATCCCAGAAATGTATTGTTTTAATTCCCAGTCATTTTTGAATCATCAGTATTATTATTTTTTTTTTTTTTTTCCAATTTCAATGCTGAATTTTCGTGAAGATTTTTTTATATTTGTAGCCTTTTTTTCTCTACCAAACTCATGAAAATAAACTGAAATGCAATGGAATTTTAAATGCTGCAAGTGTGTTGTCTCAGTTGAGCCACAATAACCCTCTCTATGAAGCTCAAATCTTGAATTATTAAGGATTAAATAGGGTAATGCATAAAAAGCCAAATTTGGCTTCTGCACAAAGGGGTTGAAGTTGCACAAAGAAAGAGGCATCAACATTTACCTGCATTCAATTTGACACGAATCTCTTCTGAATCCAGTTGGATACTGGAATGTATTGTGCTTTGCTGCAACTGAGCATCTATTGAAATTCTTTCGCATCTCACAGATGGAACAGAATAAAACAACAAGGTTTTTGCACAAGTACACATCTTCTGTAATGTAGCAGTTGTTGACTCGCTTGTCTCATCACTAAGATGCAGATTTGAGCTTGACAGAAGGAGCTGAGAAGCGAGGTTGAGAGCTCGCCATGCGACAGACTGTGAGTTAATAGGGAACTAAGCCCAAGGGGGGCTTTAATATTCATACTGGAATAAAGAAAGAGGGCTCTCTATCAGCCACAGTAAGCGCTCATGTCAGATACACTCCCAAAGATGCGACTCCTAAGGATGCTCACTCATACACACACACATGTTCACGCACAGACACACACACACACACACACACACACAGATATATGCACACACACACGCGCGCGCGCGCAAACACGCATATATGCACACGCACACGCACACACACAAACACACATGCACAACCAGACCTTCAAACAATTATTTTGGATTCATGCATATGTTTTTCTGCCCTCCCCACATGTTGATCTGCAGAATAGTTTAAAGGCATTTTTATGTTGAGCCATGATGCAACCACATTTCAGCCGATAATATTAATATATTAAACATTAATGCCTGACCCCCCAGACCACATATCAATGTCACAGTCCATATTTGATAAAAGGTCTGACTGACTTCAACTGTGAAAGGTGGGCAAACAAGAAAAACTGTCAAGATAAGTACCATTCATTCAACGATAGAGTGAGAGATATTCTGGCCTGTTCTGTGAGTGTTCAGGGCGCAGCACAAATACAGCCCTTTTTCACACAGCCTGTTCTCATGCACATGACAGATGTATATCTGCTGAGGAGTTTGGACCTTGATTAACCTCAAAGTTGCAGTCAATATTCTAGAATATGAAAGCCCGATAAATCAAAATCCTGCCTTTATTTTCATCTTTATGAAATATTAAAGGAACCGCTTGCCTAAAAATTTAAATTCTGTCATTATTTACCCACCTCCATGCCAGTTGAAGCAAATGTGAAGATTGTTAATCCATACATCATTCTGGGAGGATGCCAGTATGACTTGTCAGCAGTTTTCTCCAAAAAAATCTGAGGTCCACGGGGACTTGTTCATTTGAGTTCTATGGACTCCAAAAAAATAGTTAAAAATGAGTATGAAATTACTTCTTACAGCTCTCGCAGAATACTGGAAGTTTCCTGAAGCCAAACGAGCACACTGTGACTGGAGAATTCCTGTATTACATCAATTCAATTTGAGCAGTTGGACACAAAGCCTCAAGTCTCATTTTAGTATTAAAAAGAGCTCATTTCTGTCACGGAGAAATAAAGTATGTACAGCTAGGAGATGTCTTTTTGGGTTTTTTTCTCCTATGGGAAGTCTTTCTCTGCAATCTTCAGTGTTTTACTGAGCTGATAAGAAACAGAAAAGAGACAAGTGGGCATTGGTAAAGCAACAGTTATGAATTTTTTGCTAGCACAAAATATTTACACTTCTGGAATTAGCTAGGAAATGTGTACGTCTGATCAAATTTCACTGGGTAATCACTGAAACATCAAGGTATAATTTTCGCCATCTTTTCAACAAAATAATTTGTACTGGCCAGTAATCTCCCAGGGGATACAGTATGGTTTCAGTTTTTGCATACATTGCACTTCAGTGCACAAGAACAAGAATCCTGCTGTGGGAAGGTGCTACTGCCCACAGGCAAAATGGCTGTGCAGCTCGGCTGGCAAACAGCATGGCAAAAAGACAAGCTGGCATCGCAGAGGATTTCTGAGCATTACTATTGCAAATGCTGCTTTGTGTTCTCCAGAATTAACCCTTCGAAGGGTAGGTTTTTTTTTTTTTTTTTTTTTTTTTTTCAAAATTTCTCACTGGTAAAAAAATGAACAATAGATTTGTTTTTTGGAGTACTTTTGTATTTTCTCAAAATTCTGCTTCAGTGTTGTAGAAGTCACTTGATTTGAGTTACCAGTAGTAATTGACGACTTGAGTGCAGAACACACTTAAATCACATTTTTGGACAATTCAAGTTGAAAGCATGAAAGCATGGCATATAGGCAAGGTCTCTCTGTATTTTCAACAGACAAGGTGCCTTAGGCTTTTTTCTAGTGTGGTGATGACAAGAAGTAATACCACTGTCACACCAAACAGAGTTCCCACGGAGTTGTCACCGCGATTTGAAACTTATCAGAACTTATTTGGAAATTGTTTTGCAAATTATTTGAAATTTTCACAAGCTGGAGACCTCAGGGCGTTCTCACGGTGATTGAGGCGTTCGTACGAAGTTCCCGTGGCGTGCTCATGCATTCCCACAGCGTTCTCATTTGGGATCGATGGCGTTGTCACGGAGTTCTCGTTACATGTCCACTGCGAGCTAGGCGTTTTCACTGCACACCCACTGTGTCCACGCTGAGTTCACTGCATTCCCAAAGCGTCCATACTGCGTTTTCCCAGATGGTATAAAAGCCGTGACATACGAGGGAGTATCAAAAAGTTATAATTATCCCCAAGAAGTTATTGAGCAATCATGATGAAATTTTGATTGTAACATCAGTGATCCTTATCTAGTTAATGTACAAAGAACGATCTACTTCACTTTATCCAATCTTGTGCTAGTTGATCCTAAACACAAGTAACCCCAAGTATGGAGAAGATTGAAACGCGCAGTCTAATTAAGTTTTTGCACTTGAAGGGTTGCACTGCCCGACAGATTGACGATGAGATGCAATCTGTTTGTGGTGATGATAGCCCATCTTATGACACTGTTGTGAGATGGAAAAGGAATTACCATGAGGTCATTCAAGAGGTGGAGGGTTGGTTTTCCAAGAAATGAGGGGACTTCTACTCAGGCGGTCTGTGCAAGGTCAAGAAACGGTGGGAGAAATGTGTAACTCTGGATTGTGACTATTTAGAGAAGTCTTAAGGACAAGAAAGCAAAATAAAGTTTGTACCGTGAATATGTCTTGGTGATAATTAGAACTTTTTGATACCCCCTCGTACACACTCCTTTCCCTTTCATTTCAACTATTAAGCCGCTTTCACACTGGACGCGAAACTAATTTTTTGCACAACAGATTATGTTCAAAGTCAATGCTAATACGCGAATACACGTCTTTCGCATCTTTGCATTGACTTTGAATGTAATCTGTCATGCGAAAAATTTGTTTCACATTAAGAGCATATAGCAAAGACAATCCATTAACTCTGCAAGACTCAAAGTAAGGTTATATGCACAACGGGAACACACGGTACTGCATGCAGATGCATTACACCTGGAGGGGGTGGCACTCAAGACACTAAACCACTTAACGGAGACAATACTGTAAAAAGACATGCAGGTTGCTGGATGGGAGGAGGAAACAATAGGAATACACACGAGGTTGCCAAACAATATACTGTATTATTGCTCTTTAACTTAAAATAACCAGAAATATTTTTCTTTTTTCAACGGAACCTGCTATAACAAGGACATTCCAGCTGCAGTTGGCTGCTCCTGTAAATGCTACACTAAGCTGATGAGGCTGGAGGAGATGAAATTATTACATTCTTTGCATCCCTTAAAAGTCTAAAAGCGCAGAATATCTCCCTACATGTTTGTTTGTTCTACTCACGGCTGACCTATGATAGTGTTTAACATGACTGAATGCCTTTAACTCGCAGAGCTTTCACTGTTTCTGAAAACGTTGCTTTTCTCACGTAGACTAAATTCATTCAGTTTAAAAATTTTTTATCAAAAAATACTTCTTCTGACCAAGTTATTTCCTTGTTTTCATGAACTGTAGCCCAGGTCCTAGAGTGTGAAGCCCAAAAACTAACACTCAACTGCTATTGTTTCAAATGCTGAAAACCAGAATCCAAAAACTGTCAAGGATTACCAAGTAATGCTCAAAAACATCCACATTTTCTTGGCAGGTTTTATGAATCTGTTAAATTTTCAGGCCCTATTTTCTTACTTCAGTACTTTCAGCACCAGGTCCTCAGGCTCTGTTAAGAACATACTTTCGTTCTAAGAACATTCACACTCCTGAAAGGGTTAAACTTTATTTGCTATGACAAGCCAGGATGAGATGCTCTGTTGGTCTTTCCAATAATGAGGGTAGAAAAGTGTGATTTAAAAAACCGGATGCGATTCAGAGTTTATCAACACAAATGAAAAGCAATTTTATATCTCATTATAGTCTTTCCTTCCAATCAGAATTTTTTTTTCTTTTTTGGAACAGCAGCAAGTTTTTTTTGTCACAAGTCTTTACCTGCACAGTACTTTAAGAATGCACTACACTCCTAATTATAAACTCAAAAGTGCACATACTGGGCCAAAACCCTTTCTTGTTTGGTGTTTCTCCTAAAGAATAAGTCAGACTCTGAAATTGTTCATTATAATATTAATTGCTGTTAAAAATATGGAAGTGAAAAACCTAAGCTGCAATGCAGGGCATCATCTTGGAATTAAGCACAAACACTTCCCCTTGTTTGAAACATAAATTTTCTCCATGGAACACATCCAGTGGTATAGACAATCAATATGATTCATCTCTTCTTGTGAGGCATGTCTTCATTTTTTATAACGGATGTGTACGAACTCAAAATGGCTGCAGCCTGTGGGCAGTGTTGGAAACACGAATGAATGCTATGGTATACAGCACAAACTCTCTGCAGATGTCTGCACTGCGACAAGATCTTCTATTGTGTTTATTCTGCCTAGGAGAAAAATAAAAACCCGGTTATGTTTTGAGACATATTTTTTGGATGTACGCTGATCAAGTTGATTAAGAGGTTTACACAACATATATATATATATATATATATATATGTATATATATATATATATATATATGGCCAGGCTCACAAAGTGTGCGCCACCCCCCCTAAATGTGTCCACAGGCTAGCAAATCTTATATTTTGCTTAGATCATTCCAGAACCACCATGATTGGATAGAGCTCACCAAGAGCAACTTGGAACACCCCACTTTGTCGGTCTGCGATAAATATTTCCCTGTCTTTTTTGCCCTTAAAGTTGGAAAAGTGGCCAAAAATGGCACTTTTTTGACGTCCATGTAAAGAGTGAAATAGGCCACTTTTTGTTTTTTTATATTTAAGTGTGTTCTATTTTTTTTTTTTTTCTGTGCATAATAGACATGTGTAGGCTATGTCTGACAGTAGGCATACATCCTTATCGTCATTTTGTGTATTGTGGTGACATTTAATAAATTGTCCACAAGGTGCTGGTTAGTGACTTAGATTTTACATTTAGCACTGTAGAAAAATAAAAAAAGGTCCCTACACCCTAATAATCCTTCAGGATGAAGCAAATATATGGAACATTAGGGCAAAAAAAAACAAAAAAAAACTCCAACCTACAGGGATTGAGTGGGATTTTTATGTCCCCAAAAAAATGACCTTTTTAAGAAAAGTTTCTGACTTAGATGTATTTTTAAAAAATTGTAAAAGATATAGCCAAATGCAATTCAGGTATTGTTGTTGGCCTAAATCAAAGTGGAAATCACTGTTTAGATCAATTATTTATTGAATAACGACATAGGTACAGCGCGCGAAGCATTTTGGTTGGTTTCTGACTTAGGGTTTCTGCCTTAGATTTCTAAGTCAGAAACCCGGGCATCTCAGGCAGAAACCAGGCGTATTCAGCCAAATGTGGCCCCAGTCGTTACACAGGTGGTCAGGGACATGATATTCCATGTTGGTTTGACATGTTAACATGTATTTTAGCCGATTTGATCGAAAATGCAACCCCGATTCCAAAATAGTTGGGACAAAGTGAATAAAATCAAATAAAATCAAAACGCCATGACTTTCAAATCACACCAGCCAGTATTTTATTCACAATAGAACAGAAGTAACATAGCAAATGTTAAAACTGATAAATTTTACAATTTTATACACAAAATAAGCTCATTTTGTGCATAAAAATGTAAAATGTCTCAGTTTCAACTTATGAAATGTTTTCTATGTTTTATTGTAAATAACATATTGGCTCATGTGATCTAAAAGTCATTGCATTTTGATTTTATTCACAATTTACACTTCGTCCCAACTATTTCGGAATTGGGCCTGTATAACGATGGCGTCGGTCGGAGGCCCGACATCGGACCCATTGGCCCACGCTCTCAGTCAGATACTGGGATCTCAGGCAGAAACTGACACGGGGCGTGGGCGGCCGCTGTGGCCGCAATCGGTGGCCAATCAGTCATAAACTTGGTCAGATAACATGCATGGGTGGTCGGAGGCATGATATATTGTGTTTTCTAAACGTGTCGACTTGTATTTTTGAAGATTTAATTGAAAAATATCGGTGACGTCGGCCCACGCTCTCAGTCAGAAACCGGGATCTCAGGCAGAAACTGACGCGGGGCGTGGCGGCCGCTGCGGCCGCAATTGGTGGCCAATCAGTCATAAACTTGTTCAAATAACATGCATAGGTGGTCGGGGACACCAGACAACACCTATAACAAAATAAGAATAACTACAAGATAGAAACATGCAATCATCATAAAAAACTCCCGGGGCTCAGGCTAGGGGAAACTAGGACCCAAAATTAAAAAAAAAAAAACTGTCAAGCAGCCTGTCCACCAGCCTAAAGTGGCATCTTCCATTGGTAAGTGATCAATTACCTACTTGAAACTCTCACTCTATTAGTTAAGTATTATGGCAATAGCAAGTCAGTCGGTTGAGTTTGGTACACTTTGACAGGTTTCTGACTTAGTCGCGGTTTCTGACTTAGATTCAGTTTCTGACTGATATACCAATATTTTGAGCTAATAGACACCTGTTCTGGCTTGGTATTGCCTAGGCTACATACTTTTAAGCCATAAGGAGTGTTTCTAGGAGATTTTTGAGTTTTAATATAGGTTTTCATAACATTTTTCAGGTATTTGCAGACCAGAATTTCTTTTTTTCAGCAGCAACGGGATCCCGAGGGAAAAAAAAAATCACTGTAGGGTTTATAATTTCAGGTGATTTACCTCTGGACATCGCTTATATACAATTATACCACTGATTGGAGGCTTAAATAACTTTATTATCACTAGTTATAGGCCTCTGGATGGATTATAGGCAAACAGTAGGCTTTCGTGTTTCTGACTTAGACGAACAAGGGTATAGGGAAATGCCTATAACTCACCAAATATTCCACCAATGACCATGATATTTGGTATTCAGAGAGTAGACATATACCTTTATCACATAAAATTACCACTGCGAGCATAGGGTTGCCTGAATTAATTTTACACATTGTGTTAGAGAGCAGTTTGCACTCACAAGCAGCAATTTTTTGCAGTCGACGCCAAACATACCCGACTTCAGGGCTATGGCAGGTTTGACAATCCCAACAGCATATTACCTATATACCATTTTTCCATCAGCTATACTATCCTTCTATACATATCAGGGCATTTTGAGAAGATATAGCTATATCTATGCATGTATGAGGCTTTAGAAGATATGCATGTCTTGAAACTAAGGCAGAAACCCGGCCCAAAAAATGAGTTGAGGGACCCAACTTTGACCAGGTACCACGCAAAAATGAAAAACGTCGCCGTCACACGGCTTTGGAATATGATCCCACAACACCTATAGATTAAAAAACAACTCACAGCTAAGCTCTATGGGCACTTTCATTATTTTTCAGTACCCGGGGGGGGTGGCGCACATTTCGTAAGCCTGGCCCATATTATATATATATATATATATATATATATATATATATATATACACACACACACACAATCTTTGACCATGAAAAAAATACACCTTATAGTATGGATTTCTAAAAACAGATTTTTGCACTATGTGTAAGAAGCACAGGGCTATCGCTCTCTGGTATTATCTCAATTTTCGTCATTTTGGCACTTATTGCGTTTTGGAAACAAACTCTTCATATATATATATATATATATATATATATATATATATATATATATCTTTAAAACCTGCTTTTGCCTGTCAAAATCTTGCTGTAAGCAACCGCTTAAAAAAGTGCTAACACATCCACACATGCAAGCACACACACTCACAGATTTGCACATACGTACACACACACACACACACACACACACACGCATACACACACACGCACTTGCTTCTGCACTCAAATAGACTGGATTCTGTGTAATAATTAAGTTTTGGGAAAAGAGGTCTGTAACTTTAATCATCCCCCCGAAAGTCTCATAATCAATTCCTTCTACAAAACCCATGATTTGGCTTAGTTAATATTTCTGCAAACTAGATTAGTTTAAACTCCCTGAACACTCTAAGTGAGTTACATAGTCCAAATGACACCATGGAAAAGTGGGGAAACTGCGATTTAAGTAAATAATTTGCAAATGAAAGAATAAGAGAGACAAACTAAAGTGAACAAGTTTGTCGCTTATTACTTACCTCTGCCCAGACATCTCACTGTAAGTGCTCTCTCAAAGTGCTGATGATTAATAAATTAAGAGCTTGCTCTTGGATTCTGGTGGCCCTAAAACATTTAGATGGCAGTACAGTGACGCAGTGGGTACCGCTCACGGTGACAAGGTTGTGTATGTGACTCTGCCCTGAGTCTTTCTGTGTGCAGTTTAAATGCTGTCCCAGCCGTGCTGACCGGTTGCCTGCAATTAGAGGAGGCATAAAAAAATCCCTTTTAACTCATAAGTAGATGACCTGTTTTTAATCATTCTCCTTGAATAACAATTAGAAAAATGTATCAGCACTTAAACACACCGGTTCCTTCTTAATGCAATGTTCTGGCAGTAAAATAGGTCGAATAAATTCAATTCAGAAAAAATGTTTGATTTACTTTGCAAACAAAAACAAAGAAATCTATTAACTTCCGTGTTTGCTTTTGACATATCCTGGAATGCTGGTTATCTGACCTGCACTTTATGATAGTGGAAAATTCAACGAAGAATACAATTATCTACAATTGAATAACATTGATTGAAAAGCATTTTTGCATTGAAATTCTGAGCAGGGACATGTTCAGGTGTCCTCCGCCCTTGTTCTGAGCTTACGAGGTTTGAGGCTGCAAGCGTAAAGAAGCAGTGGCAGACAGGCATGTGTTTTGGAGAACTGCAAACTTTCTATGCTCTCCTGTGATGGCAGCTTGAGACGAATATAATTACGCTTGGACATAGTACATAGTTCCCTGATTGAACATGCCAGATTCAGGTAGGATTACAGTAGCCAAATTTAAAAAAAAAAAAAAAAAAAAAACATTTTCAGCGTACTCCTGCCTCCTGGGGGCCCCCTTGTCTTTAGTTTTCACATGCAGAAAATTTGCAGTTTCTTTCATTACAATTACACTTTATCTTTTATGATAGTCATTTTGGTGGTGATAAACACTCTCCATACCAATAGGAAAAAAAAACCTGTTCATTGGCAAAGCATATGTTTTGACAAAATGCTGATAGAATCTAAGCTATTTGAGCAACAACTTATGACAAGGTGCCTTTTCAGTAGCTCCCGCTGTAATGAATACTAAAATGTTTTTTTTTTTTGTCTTTTCTTGGCCATACTTCAAATCCCCTGGAACAAGCTCAGCAGATTGAATTAAGTCATTTAATGTGTCATTTGGTTATATTGCCTTTTACAAGTTTATATGAGAGGGCATGCGGCTGTCACATCATATAACCAATTAGAGAAGGCATGACTGTGTTCTCCTGACAGCAGTGTCTTTGAAATAATGTACAAGCTCTCCAATACCTATGCCTTTTTAGCCACCGTCCTTCATGTTTAAACGAGTGAGTGATTTTATTACTTCTTGGTGACTATAAATTGTGTATACACTGTATCTTTGGAAGGTGCTTGTATGCAGAGTGACTAGCATGTCTGCATTATCAAGAGTTTTATTATTCAGCTTGGTATTTTTGAACTAAGAAAGTAGCAGTGCACTGTTTCAAGTCTTGTGAAGGACATTGTTTGGGTATTTGCATCAAAAATCCCAGAAATGTCAAATGATTGAACTCCTTATTTTTCTGGGGGTAAGCTCATTGGTGTAAATCAGTCAGCGCGGATAGGTGGAGCAAATGATTTTGACACCATAAATTCCTCAGATTATAAAGCCTTTTGGCAGCACATAATGAAATGCTCTGATACGGCAATGCTAGGGAACTGCTATGCAGGGTACAACTTGGAGGTGTGCGAGAGGACAGGGCTGACAAACATTATGAGGAGGTCAGGTTTGCTGGGAAAGTTGGCACTTACACAGATGTTTTCAAATATTTTGGAGTTTCCCATCCACAATAAAGCACCCAAAAATTCTCAGCGAAATCACAAAGACTAACTTTGTGAATTTATATCCTCATTAATAACCTTGGAGGTCATGGGAATGCTCAAAGTCATTTTTCTTTGACAACAAGAACCTCACAATGATGCACTCTGAAGTTATTTGTTCTGTAACCCCCCCCCAACATACTTTTGTTTTATTTTTGCCTTAGAATACACGATTTATTGAAAACAATAGATTATATTATGCCGGGCTTCATATACAGATGGTCAGCTACCCAGGACGACAGATTCATTACAGCTTTTGACCCTTACATCCTAGCCAGATGTCTCCATTCTGCAGCCTGGGAGCGACTGGCTCTCCTCTCCCTACAGTTGCTTCTATCTTTGATGGTCCCTGCCTTTTCTGGCTGGGGAAGCACAACAAAAGTCAGGACAAATACAATCACCGGCCAAAATTCATCCAGGGCTGCCTGAGAACTCCTAAAACAGCATGTTGGCCAACATCCCACCCCTGCATCCTCAGGCACTCCTGACTTCTGTATCAATTTGAGTTATGACGGTATTTATTATGTCTTTTTTCTTTTATAGAGGCTTACTAGATGTGATCTGTCCACATCCTGGCTCTATCTTTTATTTTTAGACATGGTGAAATTTGGAAGTTAAAGCTGCTGTAAAAACTTATGAAGACAGCCAACAGGTATATAAAACCTTCATATAGTATTCATTCCCTTTGCTAAGTGTCTTACCATGTTCAGACACAAAAAGTGCATGAAATGCGCTGAACAAACTGTATTTTTGACCAGCTTTAATTATCAATACTTGTCATCAAAGCAAAATCTGACTATTACTCACTTTGGTGGAAAGACAGGAGTAGGACCAAAAAAGAGAGAAAAAAAACAGTACTCTACTTATTATGTATGTAACAGTGTAGTTGCTACATACTGCTTATGTAGCAGTTTGAAAGGATCATCTTTACATTTGGAACTTGTGTGGCATTAAAAATGTGGTGAATGCCTTTAAAATTGATAAAAGATTATTATGCATGGTTTTGTTAGGTGCATTTAGAAAAAAAACAATAATTTTGACAATTGTGTGCTTAGATTTTACTATTACATGGCTGGTAAATTACATTAGCGGATAGCGAAACAGGTGCACAATAAATATGATTCCCTGATGTGAGAAGCACCCGCAAAGACCGACGAATGGCTTGTGATGTGAAAGAGAATCAATCTTTGCGCTAACAGCTAAATTATCAACCCTTGTTTACCAACCAACCCCCAGTGTAGGGGCAGTAAATGAGGTTGTTTATCTGAGAAGGGAATACAGGGTGGAGGTAGTGTTGAGCTAAGCACAGCATATATAAACTGAATCTCTTAGACACCAGTCAGTGCTTTCATATATAAATTTACTCTAAAAAAAGCTGTGTGTATTAAAAATGATTTGATTTATTGTACATTGTTAAGTTATATTGTCTAAATTCATCTTGTTCCCTTCTGTTCTGGTGGAAATCTAATAGCAGTATATATTATAATACAATGTTGTCACTTTTAATTTTTTTGCGAGTATTCTCTGTCCCCAGATCTTTATTTTTCAATCACTTTTCCCAGCAGGGCACCATCCACTCACAACCTTGAGAGTTTCTGTCATCACGCAGAGCCGAATACACTCCTGGACAGGGCACTGTAGCAGCTGAGGCTCATTGGAAGACAAGGTAATGGCAAATTGACTGGCAATGCAATGGCATACTCCTTTAGCCCTGAGGGATGAGTACTCAATTTTAGACACAATTGCTGGTCTCTAACCTACTGGACCCTTTTCTTTTGCAGGAAATTATTAAGTGCTTGCATTTTTGTGGCCTTTTTTTTTTTTTTTTGCATCATGCTCTCACAAAGGAGATGTTGCCCATGTACTATATGTAAACTGCAAGGTACCAGCATAATACCGCATGTATATTCTCCATTCAGTACAGTGGTGGACATCGCAGGCAGATCTTCTCTGAAAACAGAGAATTAACAGAGATTTATCTTCATCTCCCCCTTTGCTTTTGGAGTATATTACAGTATTGACTTCAGTTATGATTGTGAGGCTACTGTGACGGGCACAGTAACAAGGCTAAGATAATAAGGCAGGTAATCCATTCTCCAGGGTACGACTGAGGCTAAGCCCGAAAGAGTATGTGAACCCTGGAGGTCCCAACTTTACAAACTTTAATTAATTAAAGAGGTTAAAAAATCACTGAATAGGAGAATTTGCTGCGCCAGTTACAGAATAGAAATATTAAAATACGTAAGTCCAGTTCATAATTATACTCATAACATGGTGTGGTGTGGACGAAAAGTAGCCATATAGTATGCCTATTTAACTTTCTACCATAGGACTACACTACTGAACGCGCAATTCACTTAAAGCCAACTGGCCTTCAGTTTTCAAACTGTTTCTGATCCAGAAATCTTACCCAAGCACAAAAGCATGCAGAGGACCCTAGTGCATACGAGAGATTAAGCCTTTAAATTGAATTTAAAATAAGAGTGGATTTGTAATTTGATAGCTTGTATTAAATTCTTTATTCCTCCTTGCACAATGAAAGGTCAAACAAATGTGACTATCTTGGTCAAATATTTACAGATCAGAGCAGAAGCATCTCTCTGATGGCACCTCATCATGCTCCCTGTGTTTGGTAGGCCAGGCACTGCCTCACACTACCAACATGGCTTGTTTCCCCTGCTGATGACTTTTAAAGACAAATGAATTTCCTTTTGACTGTCCTTGGGAGATAAATGTGAAATAAATGAATGAAATAAAATTGTCAATATGTAATCCTCTGTGGAGCGCTTAATGCCTCTAGCATTACAAGTAGGCTTTCTTTTGTACAGCCATCACCCTGGCCAGAATTTACCCAAAATTCACGTTGCTTCTATCTGCAGTGAAATAGAGTTACATTTTAATTTTATCTTTGTATAGTGACATGCTCAGTGATTCACTAGGCCCATGAGATTCTCCATCCTTTGTGTATGTGAGCATGTGTGTGTGTGTGTATGTGTGTGCATGTTTACAGGTGTATTTGTGTGCTCCAATGTGCAAATATGGATATGCATGTGTACGTGTGTGTAATCATGCTTCTGTGCATGTGCGTGTGCAAGTGTGTATGTTGGGTTTAGTGTGTGTATGAGAGTGTGAGCGTGCATGTGTGTCTTTCAGTATGTGGGCGTATTTGTGTGCGTGTGTGCATGTGTACGTGTTTATGCAATGTGTGAGTATGTGTGGGTTTTCTGGCATGCATGCATTTGAATGTGTGCCAATGTGTGAGTGTGTGTGTGCAAAAACATTTTGGCGTGCATGCATTTGAGTGTGCGGTCGTGCATGTGTGTGAGAGTGTTCCGATGTGCATGCATTTGAACGTGTGGGCGTGCTTTTGTTTGTGTATGCGTGTTTGTGTGTGTATGTGCGTGCATGTGTGTGCGTGAAAATGTTCTGACGTGCATGCATCTGAGTGTGGGGGCGTGGGTAAGTGTGTGTGAGTGTGTTTGTGTGTGTGTGTGTGTGTGTGTGTGGAAATGTTCTGACCCACATGCATCTGAGTGTGTGGGCTTGTGTGGGTGTGTGTGAGTGTCTGCGTGTGTAAGCACGTGTGCGTGCGTGCCTGTGTGTGCAGTGTGCTGGAATTTCGGGGCAGGGACTGCAGCTGCAGGTGTTCCCGGTAATGAAGAGCCCTGGGCCTCCTTCACTTCTCCCTCTTGCCCCATTTTCTCTGTGCGCCCAACGCAGAGCAGACAGCCCAGGCTAAATGTCAAATGACTAGCATGTAACATTTACTCAAGCTGTTTGCGTTGGCACCAGCGCCTCTTAACTCAAAGCCAAGCTGAAGATTAATTACACTGCGGGAGCACATTAATTAAGCCCTGTGTACTGATCGCTCCCCCCACCCTGCGTTGGCTGGCCTCTCCACCTGCAGCATGCTTCCGGTGCTGTGCCCCATTCAGCCAAACTTCTATTCCAGGGGTTTTCTTTTCATGGGGCTCGCCGGGATGTATGATCATTAAAAGTACAGGAAATGATCCGGCTCGATAAAGCTAATGGGGCCTGATCATTATTTAGCCCATTTCTTCTCATTTCTTCCAGGATCAGGAGCAGCTGAGACCATCTCAAAAAACATAAGCTTTGCATTTGTATATCTACTCTATGTCAGACTTTAAGAGGCAGAAAATTCATTTGCCTGTGTATTTCCTCCCATTAATGCAGAACATAGCACTGTCGACCCCATTAAATTACTGTTTTTTATTGAATAAGAAGTTATTCCTGTGCACCTGAACATAAAATTGCCATAGAAATTATACTGTAGGGTCTTGCAAGTAATGCACAGTGAGAGCAGAAGACTGCCCCCTGTATCAAATTTAAATGTAACCTTTTGCATGCTTCTTTTATGCACAGAATTTCACCGTTAACATTGCATTACTTATGTCAGGATGGCATTCATAACAAGCAATGCATAATTGTATCAACACATAACAATGTCAGATTAAAATGCCTAGTTATTCATTGTACGGTCAGACTGCTGCCAACAAATGTCAAAAAGATCTGCACTTCTAAAAAGGAACTCTCCAATTCCATTGATCCTTGTCTGCAAAATTGTTCAATCCAGAGATTTCACAATGCAGAGGTTACATGAAAAACTAAAACTGGTTCCTCTTTTGCAGCAAGCTTTTCCTATGACAGTGCTGGTCAAATGAGAAGAGTGATAGTACTTTGGGTGGTATTTATTAGGCTGTGGTTTAGCGTTTGCAGCAGGAATACACAGGACCATTCTTGACACTCGTGAAGCTGTGGAATTAAAACCCATGCTGTGTGAGTAATCTGACAGGCAGTGAGGCTCAGTTATCGTGCGGAGAGGGTTACCATGGTGCTGGCATTGTTTTCTCTGAATACAGCTGCTTGGATGAGTCTGCTCAAAGCCAAAGCCTTCTGCCCAGAGAGATTCAATGAGATGATTCCTTTCTCAAGAAAAGCAGTTGAAATCCATACAAAGCAAATGTACACATTGCCTACACTGTGTGGAATTGTAATTATATGGAATGCCTTCATAATCCATATGCTGGGAATATAAACAGTTTCCGAGAGGCTGTGACATCATGCTAATGAGACAAATATGACTCATCTGTCTGGACTCCTTAGTGAATAAGGGGAATAATATTGCATAACACAATGCAACTATTAAAAAAAAAAAAAAAAAAAACACAGATGGTCCAAAATAGCAGTGCCACTTCAGAATAAAACTACTGAAACATTGCTTGACATAAAATAATGTTAGTAATGCCTAAAAAGGTAGCAACATAAAATAGTGAAATGTGTTTGTTTTAAAATGTCAGCTCCAAGACATCTAAGTTAATGCATAAATGAGAAATATACAGGCACATATTTCTCCAATTTATACATTGTATACAAGACAAATACAAAACAAATTTAGAAAATGGTCATGAAAATGGATTATCTATCACTATTTGTACCTTTTAAAGTGTATTTTACTCACTGAACAAAAATACTTAGATACACACAAGCAATGCCGAAAATAATTCACGTTAATGTTTTTTTGTCAGCAAATGATGTTCTGCAATTATGAAAATACAAAAATTCAACTGGATCAGGGAAAAGATTTTTCCTGAATTAAGTTATCCTGAGATACTATAATTTTTTTGTCTATCCAGAAATAAGGGAGTGTATGTACCTGTACAGAAGAAGACAGATGTATGTGTGTGTGTGTGTACAGCATGTGCCTGTGTATGTGTGCTTTTGTGTGTTTGCATGTCGTTTGAATCTTCAATCTCCAATAAAATTAAAGACCGTGCTCCCCAATGCCCTGCCCCCCCCCAAAAAAAACTGTTTTGTTTCACCCACCCCCGAACCCCCACCCTGTTACTCTGTTCGCTGAGCCAGCTCAGGCAAACAGCCAGACCATGGATAAATGGTTGCTCTGCAGTACTAATCACATCAATGATCTCAGACAAGGTGGCAATTACTGTACGAGGGATCAGCGTGGCTGTCCCTGTGGCATCAGTTTCCATGGAGACCTCTGGGGGGAAGAGAACGGATTTAATGCAGAGCTTCAAACGGCAAGATTCCGGAATCACGTCTCCGTGACATCAGGTCTCAGAGCCTCGGGTCTCTTGAATTATCTTGCCCTTGCCACTAACACACAGACGATGATGTGACATGAAACAGCCAGTCATCCTTACATCTCTAAAAACAGCCTCTCATAAGATCTTCCCTTCTCACTCATATAATATTCAGGATGTCCCTCTCAAATTTAAGCTAAAAAAAAAAAAAGCTGTTCAGAGCCTAAACTATCCTCTTTGGTGTAGTATGCATATTGAAGCAGCCGCTCTCGCAAGTGCACTAAATAATAACATATTATTGAGCTGTCTGATTATGAATATGTTTTGCATGCTTCACCTTCTGTGTTACAAATTTCAGATAAGGAACCAGGCGCAGATCTACAGAAAAAGCCTCCTGGCACTTTAATGATAATTCTTTAAGTCGCAGTTGGCACAAACAGGGACATTAGATCTAAAGAGGACACAGGCGGAAGAGTGGTTGGGGGCAGTCCAATTCAGGCAATGTGCCAACAGGATTTGAGGGGATGTGGTGAGCCAAGGTCAGAGACAGGTCTGAGGTCAGTACTGGGAAAGTAACCTTGGGGTGCAGGGCATGCTGGATATTGCTCACTCACAAACTCCGAGGCTTGGAGGCGCTGGCAGTCTCATCACTCTTGAGCTGATAGCAAAAGGAGATTTCCCAAATAAAATGGTTATTTGGTTTTCTCAATAAAATTTATCACAGCCAGAAGGTATAGAGCTCAAGGGAGAACTGGCTTATAACTCAATGAAAAGAAACAACCCAGTGAGGGAGGGACATAGACCAGGAACTTAAATACAGAAAACAACAACGAACAATAGGAGACAGGTGAGAGCTGGAACGCACAGGGAAGGGCAATGCACAAGACAGTAATTCAATAATGAGAACAAATTATGGGAAACAGAAGGGAAAAACTGACAGATATGGCTGGAATGCAGGAAAAACAATAAAGAAATACTCAGAACCTAACACCCAGTACATTATATACATAAACCAGCTTCGTGGATTGTGATTTTAAAGCTGCTGCAAGTGATTTTTTTTTTTTTTTTTGAAAACAAGGGTTAAATAGCTCCCCACTCCGACAGAGATCATTGATTTAGAGTATCTGGTCCATAACATAGGTCTCTCAGTCACTGTCTTCTGCAGTGCAGCAGTATATAAAATTCTGAAATCACCCACTGCCTCTATCCAATTAGGTGAGAGAATGCCCTAAAGAGGCAGTTCTCTCTGCTTGTGAACGTGCACTGTTTCACTGAAATCTGCGACTCATCGTATTTCGTGCCCTCAGGGGGCATCTATAGTATCTGTACATGCGTGATCAACAGCAGTCGAGAAGAAGAGCACTTCAAAAAGAAAATGAATGTGAAGATTGGAGGGTGAGCGAGGGGGGCGTGTCTGTGACAGTCTAAGCTGTGAGTGGCAAACCAAGATAGGAATTATCCTCCCGTGGCAATAGTAGCAGTTTGCTATTTTACTGTAGAAAGAACCGATCACTACAAGCCTACGGAGCGGAACCGATGAAGTTTCTGATCCCAGCGCAATGAGAGACGGCGTACAAATGAACCGGTAGAGGAACAGATAGTCAAGGAAGAAAAAACAGGAGATGGCCAAGCAGGGTGTGAACTAAGGGGGAGCTAGAAGGAGCTCGGCTCCCTTAAGACATGAGTTCCCCTGAAAACACAATTTGTGAAATTTTGGGGGGTCTCCAAAATATTGACAATATGTTATTTTTGCACCGCATTTTTATTTTTCTGTATTCTTCTCCAACAACTGCAGAAGTACAAATCCAGATCTACAGTATCTGAAGTACTCTGATGACAGTTATAGTGGACACTTCCAATTCTGGACAGAGATTGCAGTCTGCCGTGGACGACTTTGCACTCTGGTGCAAAGCAAATTACTTGAACTTGAACATCTCCAAAACAAAGGAGATGGTCATAGACTTCAGACGCACTGCCAGTAGCCCCCCTGCCCTTCAAATAAATGGTCAGGCAATAGAGAGAGTGGAGGAATATAAGTACCTGGGCACCATCATTGACCAACAGCTGACATTTAAGAGTAACACCGACCACATCCTCAGGAAATGGCAACAACATCTATGCTTCCTTCGTAAGCTGTGGCAGCTGCAGGTCAACAGGTCAATATTACAAGCATTCTACAACTGCTTCATTCGGTCCACTCTCACCTTTAGCATCTTGGCCTGGTATGGCTCCCTGACTGAACTGAACAAAGCTCCCTGGACTGCTCTGGTGAGGCCTTTGCCTCAATTTTCTGTAAAGCACATTGAACTGCTGTTTTGGTATGAAATGCGCTACACAAATAAAGTTGCCTTGCCTCATGAAAACAGTCAGGCTGAGCACCAAGATCATAGGACAGCCTCAGACCACTCTTGCAGCTGTATTTGAAGAGCAGGCAGTTAAGAAGGACAGCCTTATTGCAGCTCATATGAGCCACAGTCTCAACAGCCAGTATCAGCTGCTGCTCTCTGGAAAGAGATATCGATCCCTGCCCCTGAAAATCAAGAGAGCCATGCCTACCTTTGTCCCAACATCTATTAGACTGTTGAATGAACATAAATCCCCCCCCCAACTGCCCCAGCCATTCCAGCCATTCCAGCTATCCCAGGCCAAGCTTTTTAATATCTTAATGCTTTATAATACATTTAGCTTAACTATTTATTGCATGTTTTTTTTTTCTTAACGTGTTTTTATGTGAGTAAGGATATATATGTATGGGAGCCTAACCACAAATGAAGTTCCCTAACGGGAAAATAAAGTTCTTTTGATTCTTTTCATAGATGTTGCATTAAAACCGCAATTACTGATTCATGATTTATGCCAGTGATTAAGGATGAATTTACTTTGTTCTTGCCATGACCACCGAAGCGTGGCGGCGCTATGTCATAAACGTCACTCACGCAATTAGAGAAAAAACAAAAAACTTTTTTAGCTTCTCAGTTAGTTTCTGCGCCAAGTTGCATTATTTTCTGTGGCTAGTAGTCTGCAAAAATCAGAGATGGTTGCGAGAGAACAGCCTCTCGGCGCTCCTTTTTCTTGATCTTAATTGACCTCCCTTAGGAAAATTCGACCCAACACCATCGCATCTTGGATTAAATCAGGTCATCGCCATTCCACGTCACTTGCTTCAGGACGAATTGCAAAGGTAGCTGATCCCAGGCCTCTGTGATCGCTTCTGTGTTTAGGTAGGAGCTATTGCCAATTATTCACGTTTAGCATTGAATTGTGATGGGTGTTCAGATTGCATTATTGGCAAGATGTAACACTGTACATATTGTTAAAGCAAGCTTTAAACATCTATTTTCACACACTTGGCAGGTACCTGATTACAGTTACCTCCGCAAACACTTCAGATAATCCGCCGGCTTATAAAATTAATATTCTGATTAATGGGTTGCAATGGGTGAAATAATACACCATCAATGAATAAAATATTAATTCTATTTTCTAAATGTGAAAATATTTTAAATGTAAATGCCAGTGGTGTTTCCCCGCAACAGGAACATTCGCGTCTCTCGTGCACTTACGCACGAGACAGCAGAGTAATCTCAGTGACTATTTAAATCTCCAAACAAACGCATCACTTCTAACGTTACATTTCATTTATTTTCAGGTTCTAATCAATACGTTCTGCAGCATGATCAGATTTTTGGCTCGTCAATCAGATCATAGCCATTCTTGATTTGGAGATCCAGTAGACGAGGTTTTTCAGAAAGTTGTAAACTGTTTTGAAATGTTTGTTGCCCGATTTGTTCCGTTCATATTCCGAATGGCAGTAGTCTATATTCTGTGGTGCCTATGGGTTATCGTTGGTTATTTTTACTCCACAGTCAAACTTCATTTGTTGCGCATTGAAGTGTGTGTTGTGCATTGAATTGAATTGACTAATACTGCGGCTCTGGTGTCTGTATCTGTCCGTGCATGCAGCTGTTTCGATGAATAACTGCCCCAAGTCTTCTCTTTGAGGCAGGCACCAGCATGCCCCCCCCCGAAAAAGTGAGCTCCCCGAAAGCCACGGTATACTGTAGTACGCACACTGTGGCCAAGAGCCATGTGTATATCGGTGCCGCTTTCCGCAGGGTTGAAAAAACAAGGCATCTAATAGTCTAAAAAGCGATGCGCAACTAGACTTGTGGCTACTGAACGAATAAGCTTTATTTTACTGATTAAACTCTGTTTTATCAGTCTCAGGTAGTCCTGTTGATGACTTTTAGTCCTGCTAATGTCAGTTTATAAATGTACTGTTGTCATTTGTGGCCGACTACAGCTTGATTTGCTGTGTAGCAGCAGAACGTGGTAGCTACTGCTATTTGTTCTGACAAAGAGAGGTTGTTGTATAACTGGGCAATGACATGTATTTATATGAGAAAAAAGCATGCTTTAAAAGGGCTAGCAGAAAAGTGTTTTTAGATAGACAATTGTGATTTTTTCCTGTAACAACGATCTCCTCACCATATTATTACCAAACTTTCTGTATGGATGTAATGTGCCGTTGGTGCTTGTTTTCAGTGTGGCTTTCACACGACAATCACTGAGAGTGTTTGTTTATATTGTACTTATATTGTAACTGAGTTGCTGCCATGCGCGCTGCTTTCCATCTCTGCCTCTGTTGAAACCGATGCACGTTCATGTGTGGCTTGGGGATGGGGGTCGGGGACTGCTGACTTAGGCGAGGGGCAGGAAACCAGCTAAAATTACCAAATCAGTTACAGGGCGATTCCATGGTGTTGAACGGCAGTGGTTCTCAACGTCGGTCCTGGGGACCCCATGTGTGTGCTGGCTTTTGTTCCTACCACAATTGCAATTGTAGAACTTTAACAAGCTGTGACTGTCTTAATTAGGTGCTTTTCATGTTCGGAGTTGTCAATATATCTCTTTAGTCAAATGTTACATAGGAACATCCATACATGCAATGAAGAATAAAACACCCTTGAAGATAGTGTGTTTATTGCAATACTGCAAGTAATGTCAAGTAACATAACATGTCAAACAGATCAAATTATACACTGAGGAAATCAATAAACCCCAGATTAGGCTGCTGGACACAACTGTTTCAAGTTCTTTCAAAAAGCTTCAGGTGAACTTAATCAAATCAACATAACACAAAACTGGTTTGTTTGTGGACAACATTTGTCACGATGAGCCAAGTAGTTTTCACTAATTAGGAGCCAACTACATTATTAATTTGATTGGTTGCATTGTTTTCTCTCATTTTATGCTGTTATTTCCGATATACTGCAATGTGTGAATGATATTTTTGAAATTCTTGATGGCAAATAGATATTTCTGTTAAGTTGTGGGTTAAGAGGGCAAATAACTGCTCTAAACATTAAATGCACATAATTAAGACAAATCAGCAGCTTGTTAAAATCCTACGATTGCAACTGTGGTTGGAACAAAAGCCAGCACACACATGGGGTCCCCAGGACTGACGTTGAGAACCACTGTTGTACGGGACATTCAGAGAACATTTTGAACTGCGCAGCCTAAAGGCTAATACGGACAACAACAACACTATGTTCAAACAATTACTCCACCATGTATCTATATATGAAAACCATATGACATGTCTGGCAAAAGATGGTGGCTATTCATTTACATCTAACTGAAGTATTGTACAGGATGCAAAAAATTACAAAAATTCAAACACGAAATTCATTCATAAACTCTGTGAATTTTATTATGATACACACTTGGAACTGCCCTAACGTAGCAGACTAGAACATCCACTTTAAATAATGTTACGTCACATCCCAGCAAAACCTCAGGCATTTTGACAGTGGTTGATTTTTTTCAAGGTTGTCATGGGTGTTGTACGGGACACCAAAAGTGTCGTGCGGAACCTGTCTGAATCCGGTGTTCTCTGAGTCCTCACAGATACATAGTGCATGGAATATTGACTCTCATTTGTATTTAGATTAGAATAAAGCTTAAAATAAAATTTTACATGAAAATTTTTCACAGAAAATCCCCATTCTACATGAGGTGTTGTACGGGACATGACAGTGTTGTACGGGATATTCATAACCAGATTACAGTTATCTTGCATATGATTGCTTAAAATTTCTTAAACATTATGGTTGCAGCAAAGATAAGCTAATAAAATAATCATGCACAAACAACAGTATTCAGTGTTGCCATTTCATACTTTGTAAAAATTATTATACTTTTTTTAGATTTGAAGAAAAAATACTTTTTTATACTTTTTTTGGCAGATTTAGTAAAAAATACCTTTTTATACTTTTTTTTTGGCTGAAAGCCATTTTATTTGAAAAGGTTAATTGTGGATATTAAAATATTGAATTTGTATTACTTATTTCAGATATAATCTTTGCTCTACTCCTGGTGACTTTCTAGTGCAATGGCCACATTGCAGACAACATCACAGACAACATCACTTGTTTGTATGTCTTGCCATTGGGGAGTCATTAGCAGCATAAAAAGTAAGATTATCATCTAACTATGTAAATACTTAAAGATGGTTTGGTACTAGATTTGGAAAGTTTATACTTTAACACGGTTTTTCATAAGATATACTTTTTTTTTTACCTCTAGGATACATTTTTTTAAATATTTTTCAAGCGGCAACACAGAATTTTTCATTGTCTCTATTGCATGAGCGTTCATACTCTTTTCACATTTCAACATCATTTATAATCAGAAAATGTACATGGGATATTTCGCTCCTTTGTTGATACTGCAGTTGGCGGACCTTGTACAGGGTGGCCCAAAAAAAAAACCCAACCGAAATATTGTACCTTGTATTTGTATTTGTTAAATAACTACTGCCAAAATGAGTTTCATCAAGAATTAAAAAAAAAAAAAAGAATTAGTTTTTGCACTATGTTTCGGTTGGGTTTTTTTTGGGCCACCCTGTAGTTTCCTAACTACTTGGCTTCTCCTATACATATATTTGTCAACTCACTCAGGCCATTTGAAATATGCACCAGATCTTTACATGACCGATACCTTCACATTGTTATCAAACATATTGGTGACCATTCCAGGGTACTCTTCACCCTCATAAATGATAACACACCAGTCACCTACAGACAGATCCAGACACTGGCTGGCATTGGCTGATTCCCCAACAACATCAAAGTCATCAGCATTGTGTGCAGCATCCATTTGAGGAATTGACCTATGGCTAAGCCCTGCCCCTCCACTGACTCGGACAAACAATCAACATTTTAGAACAGGCGTTAATGGCTGGTATCACAGTCGGAGATATTTTTCAGGATGCTATCGATGATTTTTGGCGATAGAAGGCTCAAATATCATCAAGAAGTCAACAAATAGGGTTACACTATACATTGGAGGGATACATTAATGAATTTAGAGTGGAGAAGGTCAACGAAAAGTTTAAATTAGAAGCTAAAATTTTCAGGTCTCAGTGCAAACGCGATCAAAAGCATCTCGTTTCCGTCACCCTCTCACACAATAAGATAGAGGATCAGCATTGTTCGTGCACCGCAAGGTAATAAATTTAATTTACGCATTATTATTGCTAGCTACCGAATTTAAGAAATCTAACCTGACGTGACTGAACGCCTAAGTAAACAAGGTGACACGGTGAACAACGCAGCCAGGAGCTCATGTTAAGCCAGCGTCCGTCAGCACTGAAGTTAGCCATAGAGTTTACTAACTTCAGCTAACGTTAGCTAACTTAACAATGTAAAAGATAACTTTACATTAATCTCCAGCGAAGTGACAAGATGTCGCCTTAAACACGATGTTGACTTAGCTTGGAACAATGCAGACATCCTTGTTGACCTTTGTTAGCTACGTTAAGCTGATATGGGGTCTTCCACAAAGCTTTCAGCTGCTTTCACAGCGGACGCGAAACTAATTTTTCGCGCGACAGATTACATTCAAAGTCAATGCGAAGCGTCTTTGCACTGACTTTCAATGTAATCTGTTGTGCAAAAAATTCCTTTTGCGTCCGGTGTGAAAGCAGCTTTATCCAGAGGAGACACTTCTCTCGAGGTTATGATGTGGCTTTGGGAAGGGTATAAAATACACCCCATCGCTCAGCCTCTCGGGATACCTCGTATTGGAGTTGAATTTACCCCAAGCACAGCGTTTGACCATTTTTTTTTAACTTAGAAACATTTTAAAACCCCATAAAAGCGAACGATTTGCATTTTCTGTAATGAATTTCGATGGAAGTTCAGGCTCAGAATGTCCGAGTATATGGGGAGAGAATATGCACTGTGATTGGCTCATCGCATTTGAGGGCAGGGCTTAGCCATAGGTCAATTGTAAAGCAAGGTTCCATGCATTTAGAATTTTTGAAGAATTCCCTGACATTTCTAGAGATGTCATTCTTGATGATATGAATTTTTTTAACCCTTTTCTTACCAAGGCATGACCACTCATTGACCAGAGCTGGTAAAAGTATGAAAATCCTGTTCATTAGATATATTTATTACACTGTACAATTGGCTGACCATTACCAATTTGGCTTACTGATATCCCTATTTCAATTCAGGCCCAACATAATCATGTGGTTCCCCTTACCATGTTTTAACTGTTTTAGAGGGTCTTTGTTTACAATTTTATGATTTAAAAAAATTACAAATTGAAAAAATCATTAATAATTCTACCACTTTCCATAATTACATTATTATGCCATCTAGTGTCTTGAAACAAAACTAAGTCTTCAAAAGCACCCCCTCAGCATTTGTCTAGTGGGCGTTGTACAGGGGATGTCCCGTACAACACCGACAAATAATTTAATATTTCTAATATAACAAATGATACAGGGAACCTTTTGTCATTTATTTAGAATGAGACAGGGCTGAAGTCAGAGAAAACTAAAAATAGGATTTTTTGCTGGCAGTATATATGCACAAGAAAAACTTTTATTTCTTAAAGTGTTGTACGGGACAGCTCTATAATGTCAGTATTTCGGAGACTTATTCTAGGGGATAACCAATATTCACAACCATTCTTGACCCTTGCATAGTTAAATCTATGCTTAGTTTCATGAATCATTCAGTTAAAATTATCTAAGAACATCAAAAACACTTGAAATACAGGTCTTTAAATCAAGTGTGTACTTAACAGGAAAAATTGACAAGTGAATACTTGTGTTTTTTCGTAAAAATTTGATATGAAACAACAGAATTTCTATTAAAACACAAATTTTTTATGAAAGCAGACATATTGGACTTGTTAATTAGTAGGTAAATGGCATAATTAGACAAGTTTGAATTTTCTACAAATTTGTCCACATCACCACAGAATTGCCCTACAGCAGCTTTGATTAGCCATAATTGTGAGGCTTAAGTGATGCATTCCTTGAGACCAAATGTGAAATTTGTTCTTATTTATGCCTCAACCATCATGTGAATCCCTATTGTTCTTCCTCCCATCCAGCAGTTTTTTAGACGTACTGTCTCCTTTGATTGGTTTAGCATCTTGTGTGCCTCCCCCGTCAGGTGTTATGCATTTGTGCTTCCCCACTCCCATGTGTGTCCAAGGCACAAATATACCCTTACTTTGAGTCTTTCAAGTTTGTTGATTGTCCCTTGCTATATGCCCTAAATGGTCCCATGTAATCTACTGGACGGAAATGGACATTTGTGTGAAGATTTTAACTTCCTCAGCCCTTCCCTTTAAAAAAAGTTCACTTATCACGAATGCAAGTTTTGTGATGGTGTTCATCATCTCAGGAAGAGAAGTTTACAGGTGCTAAGTCAGCATATTGAAAAAGTGCATCTTGATATAGATTTCTTTCTTTTTTTGAAGAAGATAAAACTTAGCCATTTCATGCTTGCTTCCTGCATAGATTATGGCCTGAAACTACCATCTCATTGCTGCATGCTGTACTTATATGTTTGTTTTATATTACCAGGGAGTGAGAGGCAGCTGGCTTGCATCACATGTCAGTCAACAAGAATAAACAATGTCAATTGTCAATAATGAAACCTTGTAAATCTAAGCAAGCTGTAGCTCACTATGCCACGGACGAGTACTTTATACCAGTGACGAATGGTGAAATAAAAATTGGTGAAGCGCTGAACATCCCTTGAAAATAATCATTGGTCTTAAACTGTTTTCAATCATTAATTTATTTTAACACTACACAGACTCCAAAAACACTCAACATGATCAAATTTGATGAGTTGTCTTCAGTAATTTAACACAAAAAAAAATCTCATTTTGACATCAAATTCCATTTCAATCAACGTTATTCATTTGCAAACTTTTATAGCTAATTGTAGCTTTCTTTGTTGTTATTAAATAATCATGAAGCTAAGATTTGATAGAGCAGGATGTGCTTGAAGCACACACAAATGTTAACATAGTAGTTTATCTGTTTTTATGAAGTGAGTACAACATCTTTAATTCGTCCCTTGAGAATCAGCTGGCTCTATGTCCACTTCTCGCAGAAATGGAGTTAAGCATACCAGGACATTCTAAATTCAGTTAGGTTTATGTCACTTAGTGCTTAGCTCCAACCTAAAGTCTACACCATATTAACAAGTAGAAACATTTAGTTCTATATCCTGAGTGGGGCTCGTTTCAAATCAGGTGGTTCTATGTCCAAGGAACCAATCAGGGTCCGTACCTGGATCAAGTGACATTCGCTCAAAATGGCTAAGGAGCACATGTAAAGCACAAAATGAGAACTCCTCAGAAAAAAATGTTCGATTTTGATCCCTTCTGAAAGACTAATGGATTATTTTGATGGGTAAGTTGTTCACCAACAGTGTATACACACTGTAAATCTTAATTTTGTCGTGTTAGGACTGGTGTGGAAAAGTCACATTCGTCAATATGCATGGACATAGAACTACTTAATTCTCAACTCTAGGCCTAGTGTGCTAATGTACAGTGCACTTAATATACAATTTGTCAGCGACATCGGGGCAACCCAGGGATATCGGGGGAGACCCCCCTACCCCCTCCCCCGCTTGCTCGCCTGCCCCACCCGAACCCCCACCCCACCCCACCCACCGTTTAGGCCCTAGCTAGGCCTACCCCAATATTGTAGTTGATTTTACAGAACATAGGCCTATGCTATTTTCACAGAAAATCAAATTTTATCGGGGGGGCTATCATGAAAATAGTTTTGTTTAATGTTTGTTCAAAGTTGTTCATGTTCAAATTTGGCATTTTTTGGACGGGCAAGGCTGTCCCGTGTCAGGTCTAAATGAGAAAGGTGGCTCATTTATAAACTTGTGTATTTGATATACATGTAGTTATTTTATATGTGAGTGTATGAAGCATTTTGATGCCAAATTTTGCATTTCATTTCGTATATATACTTAATTTTTCTAATTTTTATTTTTCATGCTATTGATTCCGGTCAGTGGGCAATGCTGTCCGGTGTCACAGGTTCAAATGAGAAGGTGGCTCATTCATCAATCTGTTAATTTGATGCAATACTTTTATCTATGAGTGTATGAAGCATTTTCAATACTCATTAATCCTCAGTCTTATAAACGCTGTTCATGGTGTCCCAGTACATTTTTTGTGAAATAAGTATAAAATACAGGTAACCATTCATTGACTAAAACGTTCTTAGTTTGTTCATAACTTTTTTTAAAACAACTCTGATGGACATAGAACTTCCTGATTTCGATCATATGTAAAACCAGTAAAGGCACCAGGTCCTATGTTGGACATAGAATTTGTTGACCAAGGGCAACTTACGTTCCTCGGAATCAAAAGGTTCTATGTCCATTTTTGACTGCTTATATCTCTAAGCCTATGGAGATTTTGAACATGTTTGCAATATGTTTCAGGTACTTTCCAAAGTCAACAATATTCCACACAAAATAAATTTTGATAACTTTCTAAACATCAGAGATAAAACAGTTGAAATTTTCAAACTCCATTTTCTCAAAATGAGGAAAAGTGGACATAGAACCAGCTGATTCTCAAGGGACGAATTGTTGCAACATTGCATTAGGAAGGAAGCTGTGCATTTAACTCATTTAACCGTCGATTCCTTTGTTTTTACCATCGGAAAAGGTTTTCATCATTTCATAAGTGCTCGTCTTATCTTAGCGAGCAGAACTGGCTATACCTGATGGTCCCGAGTGTTTTCGGAGTTCATGTAAAGTCAGTTTAATTGAACGATTGAAAACACGTCAAGACCAATCATTATTTTCAAGGAATGGTCTGTGCTTCACCAATTTTCAGTTCGCTAAGCACCACTGTGATATAAGACCTTACTTTTGCTGACCAGATAGCACCAAAAATGACTTCATAATTACTTATTTCGCATCATATTGACCTTGCATTGACTTTCTAAAACCTGCTTCCACCTCGGGCTCATAATGATACGGCCAACCTCTTTTTAGTCTTATTAATAAGGACCGCATTCCTTTTAACCTGCTTCTTGAGTCTGTTCTTCTGCCAAGTTTTTAAGGAACACCTCCAAAGCCTTCAGCGATCTCCAGGATTGGGGCAGCGTTTTTGTTAAACTGTCCAAACCATCCGTCTGACAGTTCTGCTCTGGTGAGGGTGATCTCAATCTGGCTTCTGCTCCAGGATGCCACTTCCCAGGCACGGACCTGCCCCTTACCCAACGTCATTACCATCTGAACTGCACTGCCCCATTCTACTCAGGGCCTTGTCCCCATCTTATTTGTCATTACTGAAACCCTGCTATTGGATTGTGTTCAGCCTCTGTATTTTGTTCCTTTTCTAGATCATAACAATTTAATGAAATAAACACTATATTGATTGATATCAACCAAGTGAATATCTCATTTATTACTATTACCACCAACACCAAACAACAACAAGAACAACAACAACAACAATAATAAAAATAATAAGAAGAAGAAGAAGAAAAGAAGAAGAATATGAATTATTATAATAATAATAATAATTATTATTATTATATAAACGGGGAGAGGGTTGTGCTGAAGTCATTCATGTTTCATGATTTGATATTTTAGTTTGTTTTCTGCATTAGATATTAACACAGTGATTGTGGTGCCACACAGGAGAATAAAATAGGTAGCACCTAGCTGGGAGAGCCTGCCCGGGAGTCCTGCTCCACTGAACTCAACTTAAAATAGATCTATTACTCTATTTACTTTCATTTACACATTTATACATTATTCCCTGCTCAATTATTAATTCTGAGCTGCTGAAGGGGACGTAATGTGCCACGCGATTTCTTTTAGCTTTACTGTGTTTAATGGCTTCTGTCCTAGAGAACTTCCAGTTTCCCTCTGGCTAGCCCCAGAAGAAATTTATGCTAAAGTAGCGTGGTCTTCCCCAGTACTACGGCAAGCAGAGCTGTACCTGCTAGATTCTGGACTCTGATTAGCAGGATCTCCTAGAACGGTGGGGTCACCACCAAACAAGACCTCATGTTTGTGTGTGATTTCTTTACCTAAGTTTAATTATTAGTCTCCTGAATTCAAAATACATTGCATTCATGGCGCAGCAATACATTATTGATAAATATACATATATTAGAAAAGACATTTACAGAGAAAAATGAACTGAGAAGCTCTTACATTTCAAAAGTTATTGCACCATTCAGTATTATCAAAGCTGGAACAAAATGTCCAGTGTTTCCAAATATATTTGATCAAGGACATTTAATTTTGCTCGGCAATAGACTCAACATACATTGCATTACAAGAGTCCATCCATCTCTTATTACCAAAATTAACTCTTTTCAGGAGCCTGTCGCAGTATGCAGTGGGGTGAGAGGTATGAGTACATTCTGTTCATATTGTCATTACATCACACACAAACACACCAACTCACAAACTCAGAAATGTTGGCAATTTAAGCTGTAATCCTGTGCAGCTGAACTGACCTGATGTGCTTGTATAAAACTGCATGTGATTTTCCAGTTCTGATGATTTTTCTAATACTTTTTTGCTGATGAAACTTTACACGCAGGTATTGTGTTAATGATGAGGTGAATAATTAGGTACATTTGTGTAACATCTCCCTGACAGATGGACTTGTGGAGGTAACACCATCTCTGTGTGAGAGCGCTTATGTGTGCTCTCCCACGTCTGGGCCTTACAGAGTGGGAATGCCTTCAAAATTCACTCTGACAGCTATTTAAAAAGCTGTTTGTCTGGCCCTCCATCTTGGTGGAGACTATACTTGTAGAATCTACAATTTGCGTACAGGGAAGCTGGATATTTTTATCCTTTCAACGTCTCTTTTTTCCCGTCAACATCAGGGTTATAAAGAAAATGTAGAGTGCTGTCAGGATAATTGTTTCAGTGGCCTATAGCAATTCTTTAGATTTTTGATCTGTTGTTAGGTTGCATGTTTGACAGCAGGCAGAATATTTATCACTAAAGTGTCCTGTAGGGTTGTGTGAAAACCCAATTTAGATCAACCCCATCATACAGAAATTGTTATAACCAGAAAAAGCTGTTTGTGAGGGGAGAAATAGGGTCTGAATACAGTCTCTTATCTCTGCAGCCAAAGTACAGGAGATGGATCTTAGAACAGCACAGCATCATAGAGGGTTGAAACCAGGAATTTACTGTGTTTATTTTGTCATTTGCTTTTGCAGCATTTCACTCCCGTATTCACATTCATTTGAGTATGTATGTTGTTACTATGAGGTTAGACAATTTCTTCAAAATCAAAATACATTATGAAATATTCTCTGCTTGTTTCTGTCGCCAGATATGCCAGGCCGGTAACAGATCAGGTTTTATGAGAGATATGATTCATGCAATGGCAATAGATTACTGAAATGATGACATCACGCTGGTGTCGGAACTGAAAGTTCCCATTCATTTTACTCATACAGACTTTTTAAAATATTCACTTGTGAACCACTTCCCACTTTTTTTCGAGCCGCCACAGATTTCGAGATTTTGCGTCATATTTCCGAGTAACAACAAATGCTGTTTTTCTTGACCGAAGTCAGCTATAATTTCGATCATTTAAATTTTTCACCACCATGCTAATCCTCTTTGTAGTCTAAAAACCACACGTCCCATGATCCTCCTAATTCCTGGGCAGAATCAGTTCATAATATGTTAGAAATTTCCAACACCTTGCCATAGCCATTTATTTTCTTAGTCTGGTGAGACTTTACTAATTAGTTAGCTACTCTACATTCTACTTGGTTATGCTTACCTTGCTAGATATCAAGTTTTGCAACTAGCACCAATTAACTTTAGTAGCCAAGCATCTCTGGCCTACGTTTGTTCCTTAAAAACTCAGTAGCTAGTTAACGAGCTAATCAGCCTTGTCAATGCATAACTGACCTTGCTACATAGCTAATTCATGTCTACTTGCTCATCTAACGCAAGTGAAGTACCGAAATAATCGTTATTCACTGTTTTTAGTGATTTATATTCACCAAGTTAGGCTAGCTGAGCGAGCGCACTAACTGTTAGCTAGCTAACCTAGCCAGCAAGCGAGTTTACCGACTTCGAAAGTTGACTAAAGTCATATTTGGTGCATGCAAATGCCAGTGTAGGGGAATATTCCTCTACGATATGTAAAACAGTGAGGATGGATAATTAAGGCGCTTTTGCCTTAATAATCCTTCCCGACAGACAAAAATTTGGTTTAGCAGGACACCTGCAAAGTTAGTCATCAGTCTCATGAAATTACTATTATAAATAAAGACATAGAATTTTAATTAATAAATAAAATAAACAATATTAATGATTAAATAAATAATAGTAATCTGAAGGATTTTTGGAGTTCTACATAGGCTATTTTGACTCCCACGTTTTACGGCACTAAAACAGACACCGGGTTTAATAAATGAACTTATAAAGCAAACAACCACAGAACATACAGGGGTTAATCTAGGGGAGGGCTATGTACAAATTATGAGAGCGTAACCATGGTTATGCGTACGAGCGAATGTGCATGTATGTGCAGGCTTTGTGTGTGTGCCTGTGGGCGTGTGCACGCTTGTTGGCGTGTGCAGGCGCGGGTCTGCGCATTTAGCAGATGCGCGCTTGAGCTCGTGGGCATATGTTCCCTTCTCTTGAGACAAAGGGAGAACGGCAATGCACTGGGCTGCGATTAATTTCTAAATGTATAGGTGGGCCAATGCGTGGCTGGATAACTCAATTTAGCTTCAACAAATTGCTGAGAGGAGAAGCTAGCTTCAGCTCATATGCAATTTGTGTTACTTATTGAGTTATCATCCATACTACGGCATGCATGTTAGTTTATTGCAGCATTAGAAAGTTAGCCAGTGGGAGAAAGATTATGCATGTAGAGATACAGAATGAATGGCTATTTATCAGAGTTATGAGCACCTCTGGAGGTAGGGAATGAAATTCCAGTGCAATTGCCATCCTTGCACATAAAGAAAGTGTGGCTGCCCCTGGGGGGAGACGCGCCAAGAGAGTGTAGCTTCCCCACTGAAGAGTCGAGCCAAGAGTGTGTACCATCCTGGATGAAGTCGTGTAAAGAGAGTGTAGCTTCCCTGTGGGAGAGTTGGGCCATGAGCATGTGACCACCCTGGGTGGAGTCGTGGGAAGAGAGAGAAAACTGGGTAGAGTCCCCAGTTTTAAAAGTTTTATTTCCCATTTTATTGCTTTTGAGCTAATTGTATTGGGAAACATAAAATGCTCGTCAGGCAAGGGTTGGTGCCGTATACGTCATTTCCGTTTCCTGTGGACTGCATGGGAAAGGTAGTTCTGTGGTCCCTATATACCCCCCCTTTGGTCTCAAGATTCTGCTCAAACCAATGTTCCTGAGTAAAGTAATTGTTTAAAGGGCCCACAGGACTGAAGAACATTTGCCAGGTTGCAATATGGGAGTCAATTAAAGTCCATTTCCTAAGCATGTCACAGGCAATTTAATACAGTTAGCGAAGTCGGACAATGTCCAAGGGGTTCATATGACTGGTAAACATCCAGGCAGTTTATCACACACTAACGCAAACATCCAGGCAGTTACAGTACCAACACTAACTGGCTGACATTACATACATGAAATCATGGTAGTTGACAGCTAATACACAACCGAGGTTGGTGGTAAGAAGTTCAGGTGTTATTTTAGAGCAGAGCGCTAACAGTTATGAACCAGCCACTGAGGGATCCAGTGGATGCTCATCTCAAGGATTTTTAAAGGTCAAATTTAAATTCCAATTTAAAGTGAAGCATGATTAAAATGGTTGAGCCCTTCAGACAGAGGTTACTGTCGAGGTGCATCGCACCTGGCTTGCAGAGGGGTGGTCCCCTTAAAGCTATAGGCTTGTGCAGGACAGTGTTCATTAAAAGCATTGATCTGCTGGCTGTGTCATGGAAGAAGAAGTGTTATGATGTGTCCACTGTGCTAACGACTGTTACCACAGCAGGCAGGTCTTCAGTTAGTGCCACGGCTCAAATGCACTGCTACTTCACAGTTAACTGACTTTCCTTATGCCAGTAAACAGCCTTCTTGACGGCTAATTTCCGTTGATTTTGAAAAATATTAACTCAAATACTAAAAATCATGTCGTGTCCAGTAAATCACGACTATTACCAAAGACGAAGTTTGATTTTTATTCTTTGATTATAGGCATCAGTTTATTGATTTTTCATGTCCTATGCAATGACTCTGTGCACACATTTTACCGGCAACAAAAGTTTTCCTGTGTGCTGCTATGAGTCGGCTGATATCCATGACCATACCTTTCACATCCACAATATTGTATGAAGCAACGCCCATATTATAATAAACATCATCTGAATCAATCCATAATCTTGATCATCATTCAGCAATTGGCTATCCTTCGGCAAGGTAAGATGTTACTGACTGCTATTTTCATGACTCCGTATAATTTGCATTATTGATTTAATATTTTAGGATTATAACGTGATTTCTTTTCATGCCGTGACAAATTCATTTGTACCCATTTCTTGTCCACCGTAATCCATCGTGATGAAAGTTATGCTTCAGAATAACTTTGTCCCATAAAATACTGCATGGATTCATTGTACAATTGACGTTATCCTTAAAGCCCCCGTCACACTTATTCAAAATCAGCAAGAATCAAGCAGAACCAGCCGGAATGAAGAATTTGCGCAACATTCCAGCGGGAATTTCAAATTGACCAAAATTCTTACAGCTTTGAAATAATGCCGTTCGAATACTTAGAATGCGCTTCGAACCCGCCTCAAATGATTCTTGCACATTCTGGGTGTATTAGCTCTCGAATGCAGCTTGAATGTAGTTGGAACACAGTAGGAATATTTAGAATGCTGTTAGAATGCAGTCAGAATATTTAGAATACACTTCGAATGCTGTACGAGTGCGGTTCAGTTGCTGCCTGAACTCCACCTGAAGTCTGGTTGGAAGGTGCCTCGAATGCTGTACGAATTCTCCTCGAATTCAGAACGGTCCTGGAATGGCCGCCGAATATGGTTGGAACGTCCAAGAATTCAAACAGAATTCTCGAATTCTCAGAATGTACTTAGAATGTAACACGAGTGTCCCATGTGTTGATTGAGTAATTGCTGACTACAGCAGGGGAACGTAAATATGCCACCAAAACTGACGCCGAATGTGTGAGAGTTAACAGGTATGCGTTATTAATGAAATCTGGCCACACCTGATAATGTTATGAGTTTTTGGAGTTTCTGTAATGGTAATTTAAATGAATGATTGAAAACAGGTCATAACCAATCATTATTTTTAAGCCAGTTCACCAGCCGCCACTGATTCCAGCGCAATCAAAAGATTCCAATGGCATTCGAAGCACATTACAGCTGAATTGTTTTAATATCGAAATAGATTCCTGCAGCAATTGAAATGCATTTGAGGTGCATTCTGGCAGGATTTGACGTGGCTTGCCATTTCGATTCTCCCTCGAATGCAATCAGAATGTTTTGAATGCTGTTGGAATGCCGTAAGAATATTTATAATACAGTCAGAGCGCAGTTATAATACACTTCGAATGCCGTTCGATATTTCTCCACTTTGAATGCACCTGGAAAGTTTTGAGCATGAGCAAAACATTTGGGCCGGCCACAAGAATGGGCCCGAATATTTGGAATACACTCAAAATGCAGTCAGAATTTTTAGAACGCACTTCTAATATCCAGGAATATACAAAGAATTTTCATTCCAACGGCATTTCGGCTCATTCTGCCTCTAGTGTGACTAGGGTTTAAGCAGTATTGACTTCTTTTGAAAATCAACATGAATTGGTATTTTCTTGCTTGTTTCACAGTCACGCTTTTGTTACCCAGTATTGTGAAAAGACAGATATATTTCACATATATTTACACAAGCACAATGAAGGCTATACTGCGTGATGCGAACTGTTAGAAGGGCTACTACAGCACAAGTCGCTGAGAATTTTACAGAAACTTTTGTGAGGAGTGTATCACAACACACACACTCTGCTGCCTACAGCGCTTTATGGCTGCACACCTGTTGGAGTGCCTGTTCTATCCCCAATTCACCATGGACCGTGCCTGAAAAGGGCTCGCGAGCGGCGGAACTAAACCTCGATGCAGTTGAAGAATGTGGCCTAGTCCAGTGAGTCCCTGTATTCTTTTGCATCAAGTGCAATGACCAGATCCTTGCACAGCGTTTACCTGGGGAAGAGATGGCACCAGGATGCACTGTGGGAAGGAGACAAACTGGTAGAGGGAGCGTTATACTCAGGGAAATGTTCTGCAAAGAAACCCTGGGTCCAGGAATTCAAGTGGGCTTCAGATTGACGGAGCTGTATTTGCGGCACAAGGGGGACGTACACAATATTTGGCTGGTGGTTTCAATGTTGTGGCTGTAAGTGTGTGTGTGTGTGTGTACATATATATATTTATATATATATATATATATATATATATATATATACAGTTGCGCCCAAAATTATTCATACCCCTGCCAATTTTTGTTTTTTTCCGAGATATTTTTTGACAAATCAAATTTATTCTTGCACAAATGACACAGTAAGTTGACATAAGGCTGTAAGAAGTACAGTAAACAATTTTTCAAGAAGTAGAATACTTTTTGGTATTTTATTTGATAGATTTACAAAAAATGCCATGTCCAGAATTATTCATACCCTTTTCACAGTAAATGATGGCAAAGCCTTTATTCACGATTACAGCCTCCAAACGCGTCTTGTAGTTGATCACAAGGTTTCTACACGTCTGCACAGGGATTTTGGCCCACTCCTCTTTGGCAAACTTCTCCAGGTCCTTAAGGTTTAAGGGTCTCCTTGCCATGACCATGGTCTTCAGTTCCCTCCACAGATTTTTGATAGGATTGAGGTGGGAGCTCTGGCTTGGCCACTCCAAAATGTTCACTTTGTTGTCCACTAACCATTTCTTGACGGATTTGGCCATGTGTTTAGGATCATTATCCTGTTGGAAGATCCATTCCTGCCCAAGACCAAGTTTTTCGGCGGATTGCTTAATATTTTCACTGAGGATCTGGATATACTGGTCCTGTTTCATGATGCCATTAACTTTAACAAGGTTTCCGGGCCCATTCGCTGAAAAGCAACCCCAGAGAATGATACTCCTGCCGCCTTGTTTGACCGTTGGGACCGTGTTTTTTGGGTTGAACGCTTCACCTTTCTTACGCCAAACAAAAGCCACATCTCTGTGCCCAAACAGCTGCATCTTTGTTTCATCGTCCATAACATTGACAGCCAGAAGCTTATATCTTCATCCAGGTGAGCTTTTGCGAGGGCTAGACTAGTTCTTGTGTGTCTGTGTTGGAGAAGTGTAAGTGGCGTAAGAAAAGTGAAGTGTTCAACCCGAGAAAAACTGTCCCAACGGTCAAACATGGTGGCGGGAGTATCATGCTCTGGGGTTGCTTTTCAGCGAATGGGCCCGGAAACCTTGTAAAAGTGAATGGCATTATGAAACAGGACTGGTATATCCAGTTCCTCAGTGAAAACATTAAGCAATCCGCCGAAAAACTTGGTCTTGGGCAGGAATGGATCTTCCAACAGGATAATGATCCTAAACACATGGCCAAATCCGTCAAGAAATGGTTAGTGGACAACAAAGTGAACATTTTGGAGTGGCCAAGCCAGAGCTCCCACCTCAATCCTATCAAAAATCTGTGGAGGGAACTGAAGACCATGGTCATGGCAAGGAAACCCTCAAACCTTAAGGATCTGGAGAAGTTCGCCAAAGAGGAGTGGGCCAAAATCCCCGTGCAGACGTGTAGAAACCTTGTGATCAACCACAGGAAGCTTTTGGAGGCTGTAATCATGAATAAAGGCTTTGCCATCAATTACTGAGAAAAGGGTATGAATAATTCTGGACATGGCATTTTTTGTAAATCTATCAAATAAAATACCAAAAAGTATTCTACTTCTTGAAAAATTGTTTACTGTACTTCTTACAGCCTTATGTCAACTTACTGTGTCATTATTGAAAGAATAAATTTGATTTGTCAAAAAATATCTCAAAAAAAAAAAAATTGGTAAAATAATTTTGGTAGGGGTATATAATATATATTATATATATATACACACACATACGCACCTTCGATCAATAAGTAAATAATAGAATTCATATCAAGGATTCAATGGTGGAACGCCGATGTTAAGCAACCTGTTAAGCTATTTTGTGTGTGTGTGTGTGTGTGTGTGTGTGTGTGTGTGTTGCAGCCGGGCTGCAGCCTGGGTCCAGCTGATAAACTTTGAGTGCTGATCAGCTGAGTGCTGATACTACCAAGGTACTTTCTCAACAACGAATCACAGCGTAATATCAGTCCCCCCTCACACTCGTTCTGGCATATCTGCATTTGAGGGCGTTCATTCATCGTGGTTGCGTTGCTCTAGCTATTACGTTGCTCTAGCTGTAGAGACAGTGCTACTGGACTTTGAAGTAGTTTTCTATGAAGTGAAAGGTAAGGTGGTGTAAGCCTGTAAGGTAAAATTCAGCGTTTCAGTTTCAAACTGTTTTCTGTAAAATTAGTCTGTTTGTCTTGCTAGTCACCCAACAGTTTGGTAACTGGTTAGCTAGCATGTAGACTTGCTAATAGAGACTGTTTTGCCCGCAAGAATTTGTTTCTTAGTTTGAAAATGCGTTATTAATGCTAATAAATGATAACTCGACAATGGAGCAGGATGAAAGAAAACAAAGACACAAACAGAGGATTACAGATTATTATCAAGGGTAAGGACTGCCTAGGAAATGATATTACAATATTATAGCTGTCATAAGTAATGTCGTTCCATTTAGATTTTTTTTAGAAAATCTTGCAATGGATATGTAGCCTAAATGATGTATCGTGAAAGCAAGCAGAGTGTCAGCACTGATGCTCATTTCTTTGGTTGGCCCTCCTTTGGATCAGAGAAATACGGTAAAAAATGGTTGTTGCTTAGGAGAATGTCAGCTGATCATACAGTATGTCCCAAAAGGACGCAGGTCAGTCAGAGCTCAGTGTACAAGCCAATACGGGTACTATTTTGAGGTGAGTAAAATTTTCCTCGCTGCATCGTTACACTGAATTTTAAGGTGAATCCCATTTCACCTCTTGGCCCTTAGCCACTTAGCCCCACCCCTTTGTTTTGCACATTCATGTGTAGGGGCAGTGATGTCCCGATTCTTGTTGAGACAGAGGGGGAGGGTGAACTGGTAGGGCTATCTGCCCCTTCAAACAAAGTTTTTCAGGGGCACACTACAAATGGAGTGGTAAGAGAAATCTCCCACAATACCTCACAAATCATCGGCAAGATGGTGACGAACGCCACAGAGGCACCAAAAGAAACGCATAAATGTAAATAATTTCTTGGTGAATAAAATATGAAAACCATTGGATCACTTTAGATTGATGCCATTTTAATATATTATGGACAGGTTGTTCATAACAAACGTAGCAAAATTTGTTAGTAGTGTACGTGTGTCTGCTCATGTCTCTAGCTCAATAGCTTAATTTAGCATTTATGTGCTGATTTTTGCATGACAGTGTTGGATTTCAACATATTTATATGCTGCATTTCTCCGTTGATGCCTTAAGACACCAAAAATGTAACTTATGTTCAGCTACGAAGTTGCTGCACGTTACCGCTCCCCCAGAATCAGTGCACTCTGGCAGAGTAAGAGCACGGATCTCAAGAACAGAACACTGTTTGTCAGTCGCCAAGTCATGATCATTTTTATTTGAGGATTTGTATGAACAGTTAATAGCATGAAACGTGTGAGTTGTAAACGAAGCATCCATTCCATTTCCATCTCTATCAGGTAAATACTACTATTATTGCCAAAGTTGGGAGGCAGAGCAGAAAAACCGTGCCTGAATAAAATCTTTGCTATTGTCAATATTATTCAACTGTCCTTTCATACCTTACAAAATTGACGTTATTGGAATAATCTGAGTTTGCAGTCTTTATAAAGCAAGCCATTTCATTTGTTTCTCTGAACAAGTGTCACTGACATTCCCAGTCTCTATCATTGCAGGAACTCCAGAGCAAACCCGACAGCTCATTAGATTCCGAGCGCACATACAATGCATGCATGTGGTATTCTGTTTTGTCATCCCTGATTACTGATTATCACTCAATCAACACACAAATGAATAAAATTAACGATCGTTTATTTGTGATAACGTGTATGAAAACAAGTTGATCCAGCATTTGTTACGACTATGGTAACTTGTTAGCATGTTAGCAAACATTTGGCTGACTACAAAACTTGTTTGCGGTCTATTTTACATTCCTCAAGTTCATTCATCAGTATTCCCAGGCGTCATACGTGTCTTCTTCTTGCAGTTTTACGGTTCACTGCCAATAACCAAAAAAATATGCCGATAGCCCAGGCAAGTGAGATGACCACAGTATAAGACGGCGTTGTGAATTCTTCTAGAAACAAACTCATCGCATCTAATTTATTGCGCCACTGATGACTACTGATGACGTATCAGGGTCTCGAGGGGTTGTCCCATTTCATAGGGGAATATTTCAACCAAACTCCATTTCAAGGGATGAAGCTAGGGCAAGGGTCAGGGGCAGGGGCAGGGGTAGGGCTAAAAATGAGAATTAGGATTGGGCCTTTGAGTTCCCCCTCCTGCCAAATCCCACTTTAACCCCTGAGTATAACCATAATCACAGTTCAGCAGAGGGAACTGTGACAGGTTCATATGATCTTCTGAATCACTGAAAATACTAACAGAACTGCGAAGAAGCTCAAAACCCATAAGCCAGCCAACAGACTCTAATGCCCTTCAAATGTGAACAAGTCTTCCAGAACGACTATATTGGTGGCAGCTACAGGGAGGCTTCACTAAAAAGAACCATTATATTCTGGACAAAACAGAGGGCCATGCCAATTCATGTCCAAATTGAAGGGCATACAGAGGGGGTTACCTCAGGGTAGCTGAATCCTGAAGAATACCTCAAGTTTTAGGAGGACTGGTGCCACGCATGAGCAACCCTACAGGACTAAAATGCATTTACACTTTTATAAAAGGCAGTTCCGGCAAACTTGTAACTATAGGTGTAAAATTTCATTTAAGACAATGAACCAGTCAGGAGCTAATGATGCCTGATAAGGTGAAAAGTGTCAGGTTTATCCACGTCCAGAAATAAGCAATAAAACAGGAGTTCTGACAATCAGTGGTCAGTCCATGTCATGTGATTGTTGAAGAATGAATGCCTCTTGGTTTGCACTGACCAGCCTTGGTTTTTGTATTTCACTTTGAGCTACTTACAATAAACCCAATTGCATCAGACTCTGGCGAATGTGTCCAATCCTTGAGAATCGATTTACAAGTGTGAGAGGAACACTCAGTCCACTGGCCTGGACTGAGGACATTTTTCTCCTGTGTGCGTGCATGCATGTTATATATCACTTATTTGTTTGAAAATTAACTGGATGTGCCAGCCATATGAGTATGCAATTACTGTGGCTGTCTCAGACAGCGATATGCTGACATTAACCTAAGCGACAGGAGAAACTTAACAAACCTTTGAATGTTATTAATGCAGACAAACACTATGTGTTGCTGAAGCCTTTCCAAAGGAGGAAAACAGACTTACTGCTGAGTAATCTGAGGGTATATCATTCTAAATGAGATGACATTTAGTTAGAGAGAAATTGGTGCTGACTGCTTCAACATCAAAATGAAATGAAATTCAATGCGACATTCAATCAAGACACAAAATGATACCATTAAAATATACCTGTATTCCATAGCATGTGTATAATAATATGTAAAGCCTTATATAAGAAATTCCCATCTAGAGAACCATTTTAGCTGATGCAGTGGAAACTCAATTAGTCCCACACCATGAAAGCTCTGCACCAGTATGTCAGAAAACTTGCTTCTTTCTTATTAATGTGATTCGGCCTATTCTGTTTGATGGAAATGCATGCTGGCACATCATGTGCCCCCCTGTTACGCTAACAGCTTAAAGACTGGGTCACTTAGCTCAACTAGCACAACCTGCAACGCGTTGCACTGTTTGTGCTGCTGGAGAGTTATCATAGTTTCCAAAAAGTAGATAGAAATTATCCATCCATCATCTAAATTGCTCTATTGGTCAGATTTGTGAGAGGACTGAATTCCAAAATTCAAACCCGTGACCTATTTGCACCATGCCATTTCCAGACAGTAGTTCTATCAAGTATAATTTCAGCCAAGATGTCTGTATTTGCCTTGAGAAAGAAAAGACAATTTCATCATTATAAGGTGATGGACATCTTCACTGAATCTCATGGGTTAAGTTGTATTTGAAGCATAACTGCAGTGGGCAGTGACCTTGCTAGGTCCTGAGACCAACTTAAGATCTGACGCCAGACACTTGGTCAAGGTGAACTCCAGGAGTTTTTACCGGTATATAGGGTATTTCAACATTATGGGGCTGAAGCTCAATGTGACTCCTCTATGGGACTTATCCTGGATGTCTGCAGAATAAATGAATGAATGGATGAGTGATCATTGATGCAATACAATGTTGAACAATATTGGGCCATTGTTTTCATGGAAGAATGTAGCATTAACGCTGAAATCCTGCAGGAAATTTAACACTTCAAAAGTGAGCTCAAGTAACTTAAATGTAGTTCATGGAAGTTTTGCCTCAGGTGTTGCAAAGTATCCCATAAATGTTAATCAGGTTCAGATCTATTGACTGAGAGGGTGATATCAGTGTGTCATGCACCTCAGCTGACTGGAAACTGATTCATACTTCTAGGACGTTTTTGTTTCCAAAGTATGCCCACCTTTGCACGAAGAATGTACTTTTCCAAGTGGTGTATATCAGTGTCTCAGTGCCTTTCAGTATGGCTTTTGAAGAGGAAACGTGCATGAAAAACCACATGAATAAAATGGGCTGTGCATAAGCGGAGCAATCAGAGCTAAGACTCTTGGAAAATTGATGTATGTTCTTTCTTTGCTCAGAATGCCTGGATGAGCAGTTTATGCAGGATGAGTCAGTGCCCATGTTAAAAACAGACTCCTATAGTATCTGCTATAGGAGAAACTGAATACACTCAGCAGAGCCCAGAAAATAAGTGCTCCATCTGGGAATTCAAAACTCAAAATTAAGCCTTTGGTCGCTGTCACCATAAACCTAAAATCACTGGTTATAATAGTTCCTACTTTCCCCTTTCACTTGGTGTGATTAGGATAGGATAAATATGTGTTTTATATACTACAATTCGTTATTTAACTCTGCTAGACAGTATGACCCTTTTTTTCTTTGTAAAATTTTTCTATTCTGTCTGACTGCACTGGAAGTATATTTTCACAAAACTTCATGAGGCATACATCAGGGTAACAGTTACATCAATGTCTCACAGTTGCTCAGCTTTGATTTATGCTTCAGTTTCGGTTTTTTTTATGGTTCTACATGCTTGTTTTTATGGATGAACTTTGCAGGAGGTTAATGTAATATTAAAAGCATGGTAAAGTATTTTACTGTATTCTGGCTTATTTATAATAAACTATTATATTGCATTTATAAATAATGTGTACAGTTATTTCATACTTTGAGGAATTGCAATGCAAAATATGAAACGTCATACCTCTTAATTCATGGTAACCTCTGGCCAACATGCATTCTTGTCAAAAACTAGCTAGGCTAATAAAATGTGAGGCATTGTACTTCCTTGCCTACATTTCTGTGATATTGCACGTGGCTTAACCTAACAGCGTTGAATGTTTAACTAAAACTACTGTTTATGTTTGGCACTTTTCTCAAATATGAAACATCACTGACAAACCATGGACTCAAGGCTTGTCTTTCTTACCTTGTGACACTGCGCCAGTGAACCCATCCAAAGGGAAGTTCCCAGTTCTGCTCATTATACAAATGTATGAATAAAAGGATTTTTCTAATGCGAGTCCCAGGGCTGCTTATTTCCTCTCTCTATCACACCTCCATAGAGCTGTTGCTTAGTTACTTTGTCACATAATTTTAACCTCGAGAAAGGAATGCATTGTACCAGGATGTTCTGGTCCCATAGGAACTGAGCATATTTACAAGCAGCAAAAATCAGTGTGAAAATGCAAAGTTACGATATAATAATCTTGAGTTGGCTGAAATTTACATGTGGATCTGCGTATTTTTTTTTTTTTTTTTTTACCGCATACAAATATTAGGTTCTAAGGTCTCTTGCCAGTAATGTAATTCACTGCATGCACCCTGGGCCCTATACTGTACCCAGCACCCTAATAGTTTTTGCCTATTGGAGCAGAGTGATTTTGTTCATATTTGAATCCTTTCAGGGGAACCATTGCTACAAATATGCAATAGAATGTCCTTGAATGAACACTGAAACACTGATTATTCAAACAAAAATTATATAATCACCATTGGTGACTGAAAGCAGTTGAGTACTATAACACTGGCTAAGAGTGTTGACAGAATACTTCGAAAATTTACTCTTCAAATAGATAGAATTCTGATTCGGAGAGGAATTTAAAAAAAAAAAACTTCAAAGGGTTACTAATTACGGCCAATGTGAAAAACATTTTTCTCCAATCAGTGCTTGCCTTGCACATATAGTATGTGGCTTAGAAAATATTCTCATCGGAAAACGCACAGGAGGAGTTCAAGCAGTATAATCTACATGGGTGAAAATAAAAGCGAAGAAAGAAAAACGGCTCTGTCTGTGGTGTTGAATATCGCCGTCTTCCCCATTGTTCTCAAGATGACGGCTTTAACTGTGAGTCTGAAAATCACAGCTCTGGCCTTGGCGCTGAATACCACTGTGAACTTTTTGCTTCTGAATGCTGAATACTGCATTCCACACTATAAATCTCAGAGCAAGCTGAACAGCATGGCTCTGTTACTGGTCCAAATGGCACAGCTCTGCCCATTGTGCTGCTGCATGAATCTCGGCCCTGTCTTTCCATAGTGTGGGGTGAATGGAGTGACCAACCTGGCAGTGTATAATACCTATGTTTAAATTTGACGCTCTGTTGTTTTTGAGGTATAAAGCCTGGAACTGCTAAACTTTGTTAAACACACTGAAAATGGACTGGGATCTGTGCTATGATTGCCTGGATGGTGATGACAAGCTGCATGTTGCTTTTCAATCCAAGTAAGGCCAAGCTGGGTCGTACAACTACTTGCTAAGATAGTAACTGTAACGTTACTAAATTGTTCATAATACTATGATAATGGTTATGATGAGGATGATGTAATTTCCATTAGAGCATACAGACACATTTACTTCACCTGCCACAATAGATTATATTAACTGATATAAATTCGCTAAGTTTTGCAAGTCTACTAACATAATGTGACAGTAACAGTAGTTCAATCAGGAGAGACCAATGAATTATGTAAACGTAATATTTTGTTACAGATTACAGAGTGAACAGATTAACAGATGTGATGATAGCTTTAACAACGTTTTTGGCACTTGGACTCGACAGGGATTTTGTAATTGAGGAGCATCTGGCCTAAGCCACAGCAGCATAAATGCCCCCGTGGAGTCCAGATACTGGTGGTGGCGGTTGCTGCTGACTCTGCTGACTGATAGGCTGATGAGGATTAACCCTGTGGAATGAAATACAGCCTTAATTTGATGAGTTCTGCCCAGGAGTCCTTTGGCCGGAAGTAGGAAGAAGCCGTCATGCAACGCCACTGATCCCGCACCATGGTAACTTAAACTCAGAACTAAAGAAATGTGAGTAATGTAAGAAACACAATGGACAAACTGTGTGCAGCCATGTGTGAAATGTAAAATAAAGTTTAAAATGTTCAACGAAAATAAACGTGTTGTGCGTTTTGTTCTATAGGGTGTTTACAGAAGTGTACCCCTGTCAGTTCCCACATGAGGAAACAGGACTGTTTACAAAGCTGATGTGCAGGGGTCATAAGGGACTTTTGTTTAGTCATGATGTCATGTTGCCCTGTTATTATGCTACTCCTGCAAGCAGAGGCGGACTTTGCCATTAGGCAAGGTAGGCAATTGCCTGGGGCCCCCAACATCCAAGGGGCCCCTCATAGACCTAAAAAAAATTAAAATAAATATATATTTTTTTTGCTTATTTTTGACTCTTTCTTTATTAATCAAGTCATTCTAAAATCTATGCGCTAAAATTGCGTCAGAGAATTTCAATTATTCACGAATTGCTGGGCTAAACTCCCCCTGTCTTATTACAATGGACTATTCCAAGAGCACGTATAGGGAATTACACCGGTGAAAACCATGGACTGTGGGCTGTATATTACGACCGACCGAATTTGTTCACATTCAGCAGCAAATCTGAAAGCAATGTTATTTACGAAGAGATGGGTTGTGACATCTGTGAAATTGGCATTTGTAACGAGAGATCATACAAACATTCTGAGGCAGTGAAGTTTTACCTCATGAAACATGTATTAGAGCCGCTGAAAACAGCCTGGAAAAAGACCCTGCCAGTATTGATATGTAACCAGGGTCCTAACGTTAGCCTCGAACAGCTACGGCAGCCAAGAGAAATAAGTGGAGCGAAGAAGCTCCCCAGTTAGCGTTGCTCTTTAATAAATACAACCTGCCCGATTTCCCCTCTCACTTTAATGTTTCCCCAGTAACTAAACATGAGATCCCATTGTGACGGTTTGACTATTATTTTTACCCTACTTTTAAGTTGGGGTTTTGGGGTGCCAGCCAGGTCTCACTCCTGACATAAGAGATTTTAGTTTGTTTGTTTGTTAGTCAACCCATAAAGGATGCAGTTTTTTTTAAACAACATACACCCTCACACCAAAATTACCCAAATGTAGCACAATTAGCAAGCAAACATTTTTACAACAGAAGGCACAACACATTAAGTATCCCAACTCTTCAAAACGCAGTTCGGGTTTTCCCCAAAGATAGTTTAAGTGCAAATCAAAACAATCCAGTTCATTAATTTTCAATTTTCTTAAACAACAAAAGTGCAATTTTCTGAAAACCATCAATCCAAGAAAGAGGCTACTGCAGCCATTTCATTGCAACAAAAGGGGTTCAATTTATTGACTCTCCCACTCAAGAAAATAGCCCAGTCAATTTAGTGTAAACCAAAACTTCAGCTGACAATGCAGCTCTTCAAAACAAAAACTGCTTTTTCCCAAAGTAGCCCCAGAAAGAAAAATAATTCCATTTGCGTTTCCCCATTTAAAAAAAATTTTATTTACCTTTTTTTTTTAAAAAAAAACCCGGAGCCACTGAGTTTTCCAACTACTCACGCTTGGATCCGTTCCAGGTTTTGCAGGTGTTCCTGACTGCCAAGGTAAACAGACTTCCGTGTAGTAGTGTTTTCTTTAGTGCTCCGGCGAATGAGTCGCTATTTTGCTGGTGAAGGTGGTGTGGAGACGGGTTGTTTTTCCAAGTATAAGGAAGCGAGCTGAAGAGGGATTTAAAACTGCCTCGCTTTTTTTGCTGCTACTCAAAGAGCTGTGTGCTCCGATTACCGACCGCACTGCTGCTCACGCACTTCCTGCTGCTCCGACACTGGCTGAAGTAAAGCAGCATTCACTCAGCCGCGCAAAACGTGGACGAATCAGTCCGAACGATGTGTTGTGGGCGGAATAAAAAGGAGGTTACGGAGGCAGGTAAGACTGGTCGTCACACCATATAGTCGGGGATCCACAGGCTCAAAAATGGCATGAACCTGACATGGTCTGCCATACTTTTTGTCTGTGTTTTTTCTGTTTACTTAGACACTAAGGTCCAATAATTGAAGGGTCTGCCCTGCCGGAAACATTGCGAAAAAAAAATTGTGGCCATTTTAGTGTATGTACTCTTCATTTTTTTTTTTTACAGAAAAATGTGAAAAATGATTTTTTTCTTCAAGTCCTCAGTGGGTTGGGTAGGCTGTCAATAAATGCATTCCAGATACACAGAACATGTGGTGACATCATCCACCGAAAAAATAACTCTTAAAACTCATTTCTACGTGATTTGGGATAAATTTAATGCAAAAAATTGAGGCGTTTTCTCACTTTTTTCCAATATTTTCATCTTTACTTCATTGGCAATCAACTATGGCCCCAAGTTTGACATCAGTCAATATGCCATTCTTTTTACCAAACAGTATAAGAATTATAAAAATCCATCAAAAATCATTGGTTCTGTGATGATTTCACTATTAGTTGGCGATCAACAGGCTCAGAAGCTCAATAGAATTTTGGGTTACTCTCAAAATTCCTAAAGATATACTGGAAATTTAACATGATTGTTAATGTTCTCACTATTATGGCCAAGGCAATTTTTTTTTTTTTAACATAACCCTGTTCTCCAAATGGAATTGTGCAACACAAGAAATATAACACAGCAAAATGATTTTTATTATTTTATTGCATCAGATGACAACCATTACAACTTTAACGGAACAAAATAATTTAACATAACTTAATTAACAAGGTGCAGGTCCCTGTGAGGTGGGATAGTCAGGGGGGATGCACACTGCAGATACTGCTCTGGGGACAGACCTTCACCCTCACCACTGGAGGAGACAGCAGCCATACCACTCTTCGATCTGCTCCAGCCGCGTGGCTGGAGCTAAGCAGGTGTGGGCTTAGTTAGTGCTTGGATGGGAGACCACCTGGGAAAACCAAATTGCTGCTGGAAGAGGTGTTGGTGGGCCAGTAGGTTGTGATCTTCCCTCTGGTGGAATAATCCCCAATGCCGTGCAGTGACGGGGACACTGCACTGAAGGAGATGCCGTCTTTCGGATGAGAAGTTAAACCGAGGTCCTGACTTGCCGTGATCATTTAAGATCCTATGACACTCTTTGATAAGAGTAGGGGGTTCCCCGGTGTCATGGCTAAAAGTCCCAACCTGGCTCTTTCAACCTGCCACCTAATCATCCCCTGATCTAATTGGCTGTGCAAATTGCCCTCTCCCTCCCCACCTCAACCTCCAGGGCTCCCTTGAAAAAGAGATTTCAATCTCAACGGGACTTCCCTGGTTGAATAAGGGTTAAATTAAAAAAAAAAGACAGGCGGGGTGGGTTGCACAGCAGCGCAACACAAGATGCACACCCTCTCTCATGCACGCACGCACACACACACACACAAGGCCTACGTACGTTATGTTTAAAGCATGTCCCTGTCATCAAGTGCAAGTTCAATCCTTGAACATCTGTTGGGGTCCCCCGTGCAGAGACATGCAATGCCACACTTCACATTGGCTCTTGCACAGGAGCATCCTCGGGCACACATGCTTTTCTTGCAGCGACAGTATTTGCTGTGTTTGAATTCAGAAGGTTTTACCTCTCTCAGCATCATGGTTGCCACCAATTTGCCATTGATAAGCTGTCTCCCAAAATCGCTGGCAGCCGGGTAGGTTGGCTGAACCATGTGTGCCCGCTTACACACAGCGAACTGATGCAGGGCACGGCGAAGGTGTAACAGGAAGGCATCTTCAGTTGGTGGAAGGCAACGCATGTCTCCCTTGATGCTCGCAAAGAGATGGGCTCGCAGTGCATCCTGAGTACCACCAAAGTCACTTCTGTCATAGAGTGACACCATGTATCGCCGTGCTGCTGTTATAACCTCTTCCTGAACATCCAGGCTTTCCTCAGGGTCACCGTACCTGCACTGCGAGTTAGCTGACGTAAGATAGCTACCGCTACCATTTCTGAGTAAGGATATGGGATCTCATGTTTAGTTATTGGGGAAACATTTAAGTGAGTGGCGAAATTGGGCAGGTTGTATTTATTAAAGAACAATGCTAACTGGGGAGCTTCTTCGCTCCACTTATTTCTCTTAGCTGCCGTAGCTGTTTGAGGCTAACGTTAGGGCCCTGGTTACATATCAATACTGGCAGGGTCTTTTTCCAGGCTGTTTTCAGCGGCTCTAGTACATGTTTCATGAGGTAAAACTTCACTCCCTCAGAATGTTTGTGTGATCTCTCGTTACAAATGCCAATTTCACAGATGTCACAACCCATCTCGTCGTAAATAACATTGCTTTCGATCAGCGTCAGATTTGCTGCTGAATGTGAAGAAACTCAGTCGGTCGTAATATACAGTCCACAGTCCATGGTTTTCACCAGTGTAATTCCCTAGACATGCTCTTGGAATAGTCCATTGTAATAAGCAATTCGTGAATAATTGAAATTCTCTGACGCAATTTTAGCGCATAGATTTTAGAATGACGTGATCAATAAAGAAAGAGTCAAAAATAAGCAAAACCATATATATTTATTTTAATTTTTTTTAGGTCTATACGGGGCCCCTTGGATGTTGGGGGCCCGAGGCAATTGCCTACCTTGCCAAATGGCAAAGTCCGCCTCTGGAGCAGGGAGAGATCTAAAGCATGCAGGACAAGGGGTACACCAGGAGAGGTTTGGGAAACACTGGTATAAGCCATTATGCAGTTTTATGTTATCATGTGGGAGGGTCATCTTTGTTTGTATAACTTATGTCAGCCAAGGTACAACTGATGTGCAGGCATGCAGCACATGCGATTATTGATGTTTCTGTTTCCTGCTCATTGGGCCTCTCTTTTGATGACTTGGTTTTCCTTTGAGCTTTGAAGAGTGGAATGGTTCTGGGAGACCCTTTAACATGGGCTCCTGCGCGACATTCGCGTTTAGTCATTCTTCTCACTGCATTCTGTTGCTTAATTTGCGATTCATACATCTGTAAATAAATTATATTAATCTTAACCAAGTATTCCTCCCTGACTGATATCTGATTCACAACTATGGATTGTCAGTTCTGACGCACGCACAGGTATCTGCACCCAGTAGTCACTGGCCTACACTTAGTGCTGTCGCGAATACATTTAATTGTATTATTGCCAGCTGTATCAGCCAGAGGCACGCCGCATCTACATAGCTAGATTGCCGTCCTTGCAGAGCCAAACTACAGTTACGTGCAACCTTTTGTGGTCAGTGTTAACAGGAAGGTTAACTATAGGAGGAAGGAGGAAGGTTAACTATAAAATGATTTGGAATCAGATCGTTATTACACTTAAGCTTAAATTACTCTCGATTCGGCAACACAGTTCGACGACACGCGTTCCTTCACCTCTCAGATATTTCCGACTTTTAGTAAACCTGAGAAGGAATTCTACATTTGGTGACACCAAAGTGATAAGTTTTCACTCACAGCAGGTGAGGTTTATCACTGTTGGACTTGCCCTTTGTGGCAATTCTATAGTTCTGTAGTATAGATAATGGGGTGAGTTTAAATGAATGACACAGTGCAAACTAGTGTGCATTGAGTGTTAATATTAATGGATAAAATTTCAAAGTGCATAAACAAAAAGACCTTAAATATTGTACTTAATTTTTTGGTAGTCTGAGTGAGTAGGCGCGAGGATTCATGTGCATGCGATGGATGGTGCATTCCCACTTGTGTTCTCAATGTGGGTCTGTGGAGACAGCGGTCACAACTGTCTTTGAATTGGACAAAGCCACTAACCGCAGATGCACTAACATTGGGCATGGGGCATGTTACATTTACAATGTTACATTTCTTCTTGTTTTTCCCATTGATTGAAAGTTGGTCGGGGTATTCTTGCCATATTCAAAAGTTGGCCGGCACATGTCCTGACCATCCCGACCTAAATCTACGCCTATGCTATAAGGATACGTCCATACTATTACTTTGTCATTTTAAAACTCCACATTTTTGCTATGTTTTTTGTCTTGTGTCCACACTACTCCAGCATTTTTAAACTGTTGAAAATGCTGCGGGCTCCTTTATAGCTTGAAAACCTTGGGATAGTGTTTTAGAATGGATTGAGATTGTTTTTGTTTTAAAGTGCCATTTTAAAATGAAAATATATTTAATGTAAATGAAACCTTAAATAGATTTTTAATTAAGCATTTTAGTCAGGTATTAGAGTCTTTTCTGAGGAAAACTGTCATCAAGGATTTGCGATTTGTATTTGATTCTGACGAAGGACATATGAGTCCAGTGGGAGATCATTTAAAGCAGAGGACTGTACAGCACACTATTTAGCAGATCAAAGGTAAAAAGTATAAATGAGTGCCTGCATAGTGCAAAAGCAAAGTGCATTACCATCATGAAAAGTTTGATGTTTGTTTTTCTTGCCTTTTCTGAGCTCCCAATTTCTTCAGAATGGTGATTTTTATTTTTTAATCCAAGTCAAAAACCCATGTGTATTGCAAAGGCATACCTGAATTTCAGGATTGAATTGCAAAATCCTTTTCACCACTTCCTTCTTAAGTAACAATAATCTTTATTTAAAAAATGGGTACTTTTCGGGCTTTTCTTGTTATTTACTCCTGGTACTCCCGAGTACAACAGAGCTTCTTTATTAGTTTTTCCAAAGCTATTTGAGTGCTACTTCCCCTACCTCCACCAAAATGCAATATTTTAAAAACAAAAATTTGATAAGCATTCACATCTGCCCTTCACATGCAAGAATGCAAGCCTCTTCATTGCCCTCATTAAAGGTTGTTTTTGAAAGCTTTTTTCCCTATTTTATTGTCTTCTGCATTGTGATCAACAATGCTTTATTCACTGCCCAATAGCTTTACTTGCATCTCTTCTCCCATGTTTCTTCATCTGCAAAAATATATGGCACACATATCGTAGTAGAGGGCTGTGAATATTTTGCTTGAGTATTTGAAACATGAAAGCACAGATGAAAGTATTTTAGTTTACTTTTTCAAAGTATAATAATAATTCCTTTATCACTTATTACACTCTCACTATGCTATTAAAATTAAAAGGAAAATAGCTGGAAATTATTGTCAATTCAATTCATTTCCAGGGTCGTGTCGTCCATGAGGTGCACGAGGGGGACATCCCTCCTGAAATTTTGAAAAATGTACATTTTGGCGAGAATGTTTTTATTATTGTTGTTATTTTTGTGCAAATGAAATTGTGTGATTACTCTCATAAATCATAGATAATTTAAAGAATGCAGAATTACTGATTAGAAACGCAGCCCACAGCATCTGTCTATGTGCCGAAAGGCACGATTCTCTCCAGCCAGGGTAAAGGCGAATTATCGCAGCCTCCTCTTGCCACACTGGGATCAGTTGACACTGTGTGCTGAAAATAACTGGGTCTGCGGTGGAAAAATGACCCGCCCTGGCTGATGTATGGCACTGTGTACACCTGCGTCTGCCAGGCACCTCCAGCTTGTCCCTTGATAACAGTAGATTCATTCATTCTTTGCATTGCCGATTAATACATGAGTTTCAAGCTTCCAATCCTGCCGATTGATATGGTACCATTTTTGAAAAATTATTCCTTCCACTTTTTGTGCCGAAGATTGAGCAAAAGTACAGTATTATGCGCAGTTAAATAAAAAAAAAGAAAGAACACTTCTGACACGAACAACTAACATGATACCTGGCAAGTAAGTTAACATTAGTCTCTGGTCGGAGACTACCGACTATCCTCGTTTAATAGATGGAAGCAAATTTTATTCGGTGCTTGTTCATAATTTTATTTAATCTGATGGTCTGATGCAAAGAGCTGTGGCCTGATGGTACTTATTATGAGAAACGTGTATCATTAGCCCCGTATATTCTGCATGTCAATATCAAGCCAACTACAATCGTCATTACAGTACAATTTTAAAAAAAAAAAAGAATAATCTGTGGTGAATGCACATCTTTTATTGTAGCTGTTCAAGCCCACAAACAAAATGCAAGAGGATGATTTAGCTTATTCTTCAGCCATTGGACTTGGATTCACCTCATTTAGCAATTTAGTAAGAACTAGCTAAAAAGGTTCAGCTAAATAACATCAACAAGTAACTTTACAATGCAGTTTGATTGCTAACTTGGCTGTCTTACATTAAATAATGTCACAACCCTCATGTGTTCTTAACTGGTTCCTGCCCTGTTTTAGCAGTCTGCATGTGTTTTTGTGGTATAGTCACCTTCAACTGATTTATTTTCTCATCTCTTCCCTAGCTCCCAGGTGTTATCGTTTGTGTGCTTCGCCCCTGGATGAATGTACCATCTATATAAGTTAATTGTTATTTCTGTATGGTTGCTGGATTGTGATGCTTAGTATCCCACTAAGCCGTCCAGTCAGTTTGTGTCTTCTGGTGTTGAGCAGTGCTCTTCCTCCATATGTTTTTCGTAAATTAATGAGAAAGAAATATGTAATTACTCTTTAGAGTCTTATTATTAGGAACAAGCTGCCAAGCCTTTCTATCAGTCTCCAGGATAGTGATCACATTAGTGGTAATCCATGGCTCCTGCCTGCTCCTCTGAGTCAGTATATTAGGAACACCTCCCAAGCCTTCATTGGTGTCCAGGATCGGGACTACATTCCCATTATTTTCCTGAATCCAAGCCTAATTGTTCCCAGTGCAAATGCTCTGCCAAGCTTCTGCAATTTCCGAATCAATGTATTTCCTATGAATGCCATGTTGAAAGAGGTAGCCAGCTGATGTGTCAGAAATTTGCCTTCCTTGGGTTCAAAAATTCATCTTAGCCACCCCTGTTTTCTCCTCACTGCATGGGGATGTTGAAAACTTTGAAATAATTGACAAAAATACCACAAGGCACTGCTTATGTTGTGTTCGAACTGGGTTTTCAGGTGGACATGCCCCCTCTGGCCTCCACACTCAACTCCAGTCCACATTTTTGGTTCCACTCTCCCAATTGTTTAATCACCTGCACTTGTTTTTGATGAACTTCTGTTATTTAAGCCAGCACTCACTTTGCACTCTTTGCCTGGCTTTGTGTTTGTTTGCTTACATTTGAGCAAACCTGAGTTCACGTTGTATTAGTATTATTCCTTTTTAGGCTGCTTTGTTAATTTCATTATTAAAAACATTTTGGATTTCCAATTTTCATCCTGTGGCCTGTTCCCAATTACTATGCTAGCGGTGACAGTTTACTATTAAGACCTTTCGGTTATTGGTAAAATAATACTTAATGGTATCTGTGCATTTTGTAACTTGATTAGATTATGTTTACAAAATGGTCTAAGTCACATTGTTCAGTCTTAATATGACTGAACTAAATAGCATAATTGCCTGAGTCATATTTTTGCCAAATTGAGATATTGGCTTCCTGTTATTTTGTGTTGGCAAAAAAAAAAGAAGAAGCATTTTTTACTTTTTTCTCAAAACCTAAAAAAATTTAAAAGAAAAATAAAATCCATTCTCTTAAATAATAATAATAATAATAATAATAATAATAATAATAAATAATAATGCTATGAGGCTAACGAAATGGTAGCAGATGACAGATGGATGTGTGTCTTTCAGCTATATAAATCTAGTATTGCTAGTATTAATGGAAGTCAATCATGCAGTGCCTAATGACCATGGATTAACTTAAATAGGTGCCATTTCATTGACTGTGTTGAAAAAAGCACCTTGGCGTACTATCAAAAAAAAAAAAAAAAAATTGTATTACTGCATTACTCAAGAAGCATTTTTGAAAGGATAATTATATTCAAATTTATTTGTAGTGTGCAAGAAAATACTGTAAGCTTATTGCTCTTTAGGTTTTCAACAGTTCCTGTGAGTATATGTTCATGCATGCATGAGTGTGTTCGGAAATTCTATGGCATGAATCCTGTTTCAATGCAGACACAGAAAAGCCTCAGTTAAGTAGCTGAATGTTTTCACTTTAATAAAAAAGAATGAGCCAGCATGAAATGGATTTTGTCATTTTCCTATTGTATCCAAGTAATCTAATCAATCTCCAATTGCTGGAAATTGTGAAAAATTAAACATTGTAAAACCAAAACAAAGGAAAAACAGTTGACACTTAAGATCCAGGCATAGTCCTGTTTAATCGACCACAGAGCTGTGATTGAGTAAGACTGAAGGCGAGTGGGCTCTTGGCAATAAATTTTCATAACATTTGCAGTACTTCACTCTCAATGGCATGAGGGATGTGACCCACACAAGGAATCAATCTCCACCTTATTTTTTCCTCACAATTTTTGACCCACACTGAAAAAGTGAAACATGTCCACACAACTATTTTAAGTTACTTCCAATAAAATTCTAAAATTTTTTGATCAGTTTATTCATCAATTTCATTTGAAGTGACCACTCAGTTGTGTGGAATTTTTTTTCTTTTTTTTCCCAGAGTATTATTCATTGTTCATATATATTTTCCTTCACTTTATGCCAAATAGATTGCTGAAAAGATGAAGAATGTGGTGGGAAAAATATCCCAAAATGTTCTAAATTCAAAGTATTACCATAATCGCAGTTCAACAGAGGGAACTCAGCCAGGTTCTTGCGACCCTTTAAAACTACTATAAAAGTGTGGAGCTGAGATGAAGCAAAAACTCATAAATCTGCCAAAAAACAGAGATAGAAAAACCCCTAGCAGGCTGACCAAGGCTGGCTAGATGAGCTAATCTTCCGGAATGAGCATATTGGTAGTCCACCAATAAACAGCTTCATTATATGAGCTGGCTCACTCCAGTTTATTCTGGAAATATCCAGGAATTCAGCCCACTTGGGCATCCACACTGACCTTCAAGTGAACCCTAGGTTTGGCAGGGTCAGATACAGTGTTCGAGCGTCCCTGAAGGCCTAAAATGAATTTATACTATTATATAATGGCAAGCTTGTAACTAAGGGTGGAGTATTGCTATGTGACAATGAACCAATCAGAAAGTAATAATGTTTGATAAGTTAGAAAGAGTCAAGTTTAATCCCACCTAAAGGGATGTCCCAAAAAGCTAATAAATACGAGGGTTCGGACAATCGGTGGTCAGTCTGTGTCGGGTGATTGATAAAGAATGAATGCTTCCTGGTTTGCGCAGACCAGCCTGGGTCTTTGTATTTCACTTTGAGCGACTTACAATAAACCCAATCGCATCAGACTCTGGAGAATGTGTCCATTCCTTGTGGATAGATTGACAAGGGTGAGGGGAACACTTGGTCCACAAGTGTTTTCCTGCCCACAAGAAAGATGGATGTTGCCTGGGAACTAATGTCAAGTTACTTTTTGACTCATGTTTTAAAGAAATTGTCCTTTAGAGGATGAATTTATTGCCTAGCCCTGAAATGTTGCTATAGCTGCACTTGCTCTTTGCTTTTAATTGCGTATACTATACCCTCAAGTGAATTAAAAATAAAAAAATTTACTAAGTTATTCACTTGGTACTGTATGTTTAATAAGAGTCTGCTAGGCATAAATATACGCTTAATTGTGCTCATAAGGTTGGTCATAACTGCTTTGTGCAGTATGTTGCAGTGAGAGAGGACAGGTGGAAATTTTAAGGGAATATTCTACAAATGCAAAACATTACTTATAGAGTTGGGGGCTATTAAATTCAACTTTGATGCATGTGTGTCGATGCACTTTCACTCATGGGCATTAATCATGCATAAAGTATAAGGCGAAAATGATTTCATGTTTAGTGGGTGGAAGCAATGAGGGAAATCATTAATTTTGTAAAAGGCCACCAAGCACATTTTAAGTGCAGGTTTTTACGTAAGGTGAAAGCGCAGACTGTATAAATTTAAGGTATTTCAATCCATACTGTTTTTTGTAAAAAGTACTCCTTTTTTTCCACATAGAACTCACATTTTAAAAGATAAGAGCAAATGTATTTAGACAATTCACAACTCAAACTCTAAGCTGAAGCAGAGATGTCATGCCCTGTTCTGGACAACTGCTGCAGGTTTCGCTTTCTCTTTAAATATGGCTACTACTTTAGACCCAAGAAACCAGGCAAGGTTAGATACAGAATAGGCTACTTCTCAAATGAATTAAATGGCATGCAAGAACACAAAGCTACAAGCCCTTCGGTTCTCCAGGATGTGGATTGGCTAAGTTTGGTCTAAAAGACCATGTATGTGGAAAATATTCTAAAAGTAGGCCAATGTGAAGTCACCTGCGATCAACATTATACTATCTAGGTCACCTGTGTGACATTATTCTCACATGCTAACATGCAGGCATGCATGCGTGTCTTTTTAGCTGTGCTGGTCATTCACGCAAGCACTTTATTAATAAACAAAACTGCTTCTAGTGACAAAACCTGAAGTTAACTCAACACAAAATGTTTGAGAATGTCTCCACTTACCATCTGAGGAAACGTCAAACGGAATCAGCAGGCATTTTATTGATGGAAGTCAGTCAAATAAACTGCTTGTTGATTAAATATGACTGGTGACAGTGTAAGCTTTAACTGGGAGCGATCTCTCACGCACTGGTCGAGTCTCACCCTGAAACTGGGAAGCCCAAGAAGCCAACAGTCACCTGACAAAATCTGTAAATTAATTTAATTTTATAAATAAATCGGTCAATGGGTACATTGAATAATTAATGCCATGAAGTCAATCCCAAAAGAAAAAAAAAAAAAACGTACATTGGAGGACAGAACAAAAAATAATTGAAAAGTGACAGAAAATGCACAGTGTTTTTATTCAGTGCAAAATGAGTTGGCTCTCGCTTCACAAACTGTTGCTAGCCGGATTATTTGTCATTATAACTCACTGTTATTTCAGTATTTTTTTCCCAAAATTTCATGGGAGCTTACCGTTCGGCATCCCTCTCTAGAGACAGAGCTCTGTGCTCATTTCTTATAGACTTTGGGGATCTAACTGCATTCAACAGCAGAGCTGTACAAATGGTATCTTTTGTTGTTTTTGGTATTCTGTGCCTTGTTTTTGTTTGCATGTGGATGTCACCCTCATGCCAGGAATGAGAGTAATGTTCACCTCGGGTTGGTTGTTCATCTCAGTTGGAGTTGAATTGAGGTTCTTTGCTTTGTACGCAAACAATTCAAGACATCATGAAATTCTCATGTTTTTGCATGATGAATTACCATCTTGTTCAGTAGGTTTTCCCATTAATTTTACCTTTCATTTTACTTTCTTGGATTATGCAGAAGATAGACTTTCAAAATGTTGTCACAGCCAGCAAGTTTCTAGAGAAAATGTCTGTCTGTCTGTCTCTCTCTCTCTCTTACACACACACACACACGTGCGCGCACGTGCACACACACACACACACACGCACAAACAAAAGCACGCATACACATATACACACACCCCATCTGGATGCATCCTAGTGACAGTAGTAACCTTCTAACTCAGTTTCACCAACTCTTAGTAAATGGGACTGGTAGCAGCAGAAAAATAAACTTCATCTTAATATCACCATTTTTTTATTCCCCATCTTGTTCTCCTTTCCTTGCCTCCATCAGCTGCCGGGAGCCTGAGGCAGGCAAAGGATCTGAGGACAGAAAATGTACACCATCAGCTATAGGAAAGGGCTCCAGTAAACCATCATGGGACATCTGCATCTTAATCTTCTTGGGCTATGACACTCATATTCTCATTGCAGCTGTTTATACTCATCAGTGGAGACAGCAGAAAAAATATAGCTGAAACTCTTGAATCATAGATGAAGCACAACAAATGTCCTCGACCACTGGGCCACCACATCTCACATCTGGCGGCATTCGGGCAGAGCTTGTAAGTTGCGATGCTACATGAGAATCTCAACATCTGTGGGCGGAGTCAGAATTTGATTGGAATAGTAGTGGATCTCAAGTCCTTGTTTCCTGGCAGAAATAAACAAACCAATGGATGGATAAGGGACCATACAGAATCAAGAGAAACATACAATATTTTGATTCATAGATTATGAAGACATTGTGCTGTATGGGGAGCTGTCAGAAGATAAAATTTCAAAATGTTGTCCGGGTCTGCAACTTTCTCGGGGAATTGATGTCTGTCTGTTTGTTTTTCTGCCTGTATGTAATGCAGCAGTGCAGTTTCACAATCTCATTCTTTCACATCTCAGTTATGAGCTTCAAACCTTGAAGTGCCAAGCCCAGTCTAATGCTACCCCACCCCAAATGAGGAGCGAGTGCCATTTGGGTCTCTGGGGACTTAAAGGGTTAAACTCTCTCTGCATCCCTATTGTGGTATTGATTGCAGGTAAACGTGCCTTGGTCTGTATTCTCGACATTTGTAATTATATGCCACTGGACCCACTTTTAATTTCAGACATTATGACTTGCTTGAATTACATTTTATTCTTTCTTACTATTGTTATGTCTCAAAGTGCTGCAATCACAGATCATTGAACATGCAGACTGCTTCAGTCAGGATGAATCTGTCGCCATGGCAATTGCATATTGCGGTCATGTAAATTTCCGTTATCTTTTTCTCCCTGTTCTCTGATCTTTTCTTCTGAAGCAATTGCTCATTCTCCATAGAGCAGTGATTCATTTTGGGTAAAACACCAGCTTATGCATAAAGTCTAATTAAAACTGGCTTCCTTATTGTCATGTCAGCTAACTTTATTTTCATTAAGTTAGTCAATAAACTCCGAAGTTAAAAACTGAATGGCTAATGTCACGATGGAATTGAAGGTTCTCTCTTTTGCTGTGGCACATTAACAAACCTCAGGTACACTGTGTGATTTTTTTTGAAAACCTGTCTCATAAACTATTTTTTCTCGTAGCTCAAGGGTCTGTCCTAATTGTGTTAAAGCCCCCACAGACGGTATCATTTCTTTTTAGGATGAAGCAAAGACTGAATAAACAGTTTGAAAATTGGGGGGTTCAGCCAGTGTCAGGTGGGCTGTGGTTGGAAATGAGGATATGTGATTATATGTTTCATAGTGGACTAGCTTAATCACATCTCCTACCCCTTCATCTATAAAATGAAGCCATTTATTCATCAGCCACCTCCACAATGGTGATGCGACACCAGGGTTTCTGTTTCCTGATTACAACAGCAGCACGTTTGATTAAGGATGTGAGAGTAATCAGAAAAATATGCTCCACCTTCAAATAAGGATAATTCTGCTAGAGTGTAGCTTATCACCTTCATTCTTGTGCTTTGCATTGAGTACTATACAGTACATTTCCAGGCTAAACTCATAATATGCCATACAATATTAGTCTCCATATTAAATCCTATTAACTTACGGCACTTAATAGATATGATACATTCAAATGAGTTTGCGTTAGTCAAATACAACTATTTTGAGGAAAAAAATTTGTATTTAATGTAATATTTTACAAATAATTTCAGGCATCACTGTATCAAGTGGGTGCTTTGGCTCTGCTTTTGATATGCCTAAGTACAAACATAACATGTGGTAATAAGTGGTATTAAGAGCCATTGACTGAGAACACTTTGGATGCTTTGTGGAAATGACCCCTAGATTTGAATGAAACTTTGCGTGTAGGTACATACACTTCAGGTAAATGAAGATCATTGATGATATTCATGAAGGTTTTCCTGTGGCACCTTCCCGGAAAAATTGACTACGCGCTTGAATAACTGACGGTGCCTCCCTGCTGGCATACCAAAGAACTCCACCTTAATGCCATAACAAATTCTTATTTTTTCTCATCAGTCCTGTTAATATATTAAATTTCCAAAGGTTTCACTGCGGCACATCCATTGAGATGCTGTAAAATAAGGTATCGGTGAAAGCCCCACCTAGTGGCAGTTTTAGCTGAGATTACGCATTGAATATATGGCTTACCATACGTATAGAGTGCCATAATAATTCCATGTTTTCTTGAATCTACATGGTAGAGTCTGAAGATTCTCCAAATTTCAAGTATCTATCTAGCTGGGGTAAAATTTTATGGACTTCTAAAGATGGTCGCAAATTAGCTGAGAAGGTCACTTTCAGGTCGTATTGGTAACTTTGACAGGGGACAGCACTAAAATACTAAGGGGTGGCAAAGAAATTTCTAACCTTTCATACACCATGGAGGAAGGTATAAATCAACCCATTCATAAGTTCCATTCTTGTCTGGAGTATTGAGATATCTGACCTCACAGAAGGGCCAAAACAGCTAAAGTTCGCTTTTTAAGGCCAAATATCCCAAAACTCCAGCAAGATGGCAGAGGAATTCTCATATTATGCTATTATACATTCATAGGCCTTCACCATAAAGCATAGTTTCTCAAGGCATGTTGCTGGAGTAAATTAAAGATCAAGTCCAAAAAGTGGATATTCATTTTTAGCTTACTGGCGCTATGGGCCGATAAGCTATTGCCGTGGTGTGGCGTCCGTCGTCCGTCGTCCAGAACATTTTTAATCTTTTTTTTGGCCTGATGAATTTTTGTGTAAATTTGCAATAACATACTACTAGACCATATCTTTTTCTCGGATTTTTGATTAAATCATTTTTGTCCGTTTTATGGGCCCTTGAAATTTTGGCTCCAATGTTAAAGATAGGATTGAGAAATTTTAAAAAATCATTTCTCAAAAACTGTGTGATAAAATTTTTTCTAAATCAGATAATCAACTTATCTTGGTACCGTCAATGTACAGTGCGAACGCCATTTTGATTGAATCGATGGAAGTGGGTTTATTGGGGGCGCTGTACTTTATGAATATGCAAGATGGCCCGTGGAGGCCAAATGGTTTGCCGATAGAGATTAAGTTTGTATTATCAACATATAAGAAGTCATATATGACCCATAGTTTGGCAATATTAAATTTGACCACAGATGACTTTGAAAGGTCAAACTTGAGGTCAGGGAATATATTAACAATGTTAAAAGATATGACTTGAAATTTTAAGAAATTATTTCTCAAAAACTGTCAGATAACTTTTTTTCTAAATCTGGCAATCAACTCACCTTGATACACTTTATGTACAGTGCGAGTGCCATTTTGATTGAATCGATGGAAGTGGGTCTAGTGGGGGCGCTGTACTTTAACATTGGGTCTCATGGAGAATGGGCCAAATCGCCTGTGGGAGCTAAATGGTTGCAGATAGAGATTTGTATTACTGACATATAGGAAGTAATATATGACCTATATTTTGGCAGTGTTAAAGTTGACCTCAGATGACCTTGAAAGGTCAAATTTGAGGTCAAGCAAAATGTTACAATTTTCAAGCGTTTCTAGGCTCGAAAATATTGAAGATTGGGAACATATGTGCATTGAACACTTACAGGAAGTCATGTATGAACTTTCATTTGGTGGCCTTGAACTTGACCTTCCGCGACCTTCAAAGGTCAAACTTCACATAGTGAAATTTCAATGACTTCTATCACCAAAACTATTACAGATAGAGCTTAGGTTTTTATTGGGGGGCATATAGGAAGTCATGTATGAAGTTTCATTTGGTGACATTGAACTTGACCTTCAGTGATCTTGAATGCCCAAACTTCACAGTGAAATTTTAATGACTTATATCAGCAAAATGGTTACAGATAGTGTCAGTTTGTACTGGAGATGTATAGGAAGTCATACATGAACTTTCATTTGGTGGCCTTGAACTTGACCTTTGGTGACCTTCGAAGGTCAAACTTCACATAGTGATATTTCAATGACTTCTATCACCAAAACTATTACAGATAGAGCTTAGGTTTGTATTGTGGCCATATAGGAAGTCATGTATGAATTTTCATTGGGTGACCTTGAACTTGACCGTCAGTGACCTTCAACGGCCAAACTATACAGTGAAATTTCAATGACTTATAGCAGCAAAATCATTACAGATTGAGTGTAGGAATGTATTGGAGACGCATAGGAAGTCATGAGTGAACTTTCATTTGGTGACCTTCATATTGACCTTCAAAAGGTCTAACTTGACCTAGAGAAAATTCAATGACTTCTGTCACTGAAAAGATCACAAATGGAGCCTAGGTTTGTGTTACTGAGATAGGACGTCACATAAGAACTTTCATTTGGTGACAACCAGCTTGACTGTTGATAACATTTGAAGGTCAAACTTGACATACTACAATTACAATGACTTGTATTGCCAAAACGGTCACAGATGGAGTCTAGGTTTGTATTTGAGACATATAGGAAGTCATATATGAACTTTCATTTGGTGACCTTCGTATTGACCTTCAAAGGTCAAATGTGACCTCGTGAAAATTCAATGACTTGTATCACTAAAATGGTCACAGATGGAGCCTAGGTTTGTGTTACTGACTTCTAGGAAGTCATTTATGAACTTTCATTTGGTGACATTCAACTTGACTCTCAGTGACCTTTGAGGGTCAAACTCGACAGTGAAATTACAATGACTTGTATCACCAAAATGGTCACAGATTGAGCCAAGGTTTGTATTGAGACATTTAGAAAGTCATGTATGAAGTCCATTTGCTGACCGCAACTTGACATTCTGTGACCTTTAAAGTTCACAATTGACATATTGAATACATATTGTTGACATGTTATAATGACTTGTATCAGCAAAACTGCTTCAGAGCTTAGGATTGTATTACAGAAGATTTTATAAATGTATGTGAACTTTTATTTAGTGACCTTGAGATTGATTTTCATTGATTCAAATGTCAAACTTCACATGAAATTTTCATAACTTGTATCATCGCTGTAAGACTGCTTGCCGGTAAGCTACAGGACCCTTGGTCCTATTTTTGTTTTCCCTAAACTTTGAGCCCCTGCCACAAGATTCTCCAAGTGACCACTCGGTGGCGACTGATTCACTAGAAAGTTCAAGTACTTAAATATACGTATCCATCAGAAATAGTTTGGCAGATTGAAATGATTTTCCATTATAATGCATCTCATAAGAATGTTTTTTTCCACTTTTCCCCTATTTTGGCCCTGACTTTTCAGCTTCCAGGTGGCGCTGCAACCAAACAAAGCGATCAATGGCAAAAAACGTTGGGTATTTTCCGTGATACATGTGTATGCACTGACACGCAAAGTTTTGTTCAAATCTAGGGGGGGTCTTTTCCACACCCAGTGCTATTCTCTCAGAGAATGGCTCTTAAGTTTTATTAGCTTTATTTAGCAAATAGTACGCATCATAGCCACCAGAAATATTTGATCTGAAAAATATCCTACTTGAAAGCAAGCAAACTGTTGAAGTATTGCATGAAGAAACCAGTGAACTGAAACAATGTCTTGAGACAGAGTTGTTTCAAGCAGTAAAAGAACAAAAGTGATCAACTTTGTTCATGTTACGGCCAGGCACACTGATCGTAACACAGATGACAAAAAGTCACAAGGGCTCGTGTCTTGGGGTTTTTATTTAAATCATAAATTAAACAACGAAACAAAAAAAAATTGGAGAAAAAAAGTAAGGGAAAGAAACCAGCAAGGCCCAATACGTGCAGTAGTCAACAACTTCTAAACATCTCTATAGTTATACAGGGCTTCCCAGTTTTTATAGAAAGCGGTCCACCCTCTTATAATAGGCCTCACCCGTAACAAGGAGGGGAGAGACACACAAACACTGCCGAGCTGCCAAATATTAACAAAGGAGATAAAGAGCACCACCGTAGGGCATTGAGGGATGTAAGAGTACAATTCCTTTTTTTTTTGACAAAAAAGGTCTATCTACTGAATTATGGGGAAATTGGAATAGATCAATGGTGGCATTCAAATAAATGATCTAATCCAGACCTATACAGCAATTTTTATAATTTTACATTATAAAGCTTTTACTTGAAAGGTTAAAATCAGCTGAGTATTCAAAGTTGATTGGGGGTTACTTGATTTCAGGAAAAAAAAGATGTTACTTCAAATTTATGTAATTATCATTCTTATTATTTATGGATCATATTAGTTTGTAGGTCCCTGAAAAGGTAAACCATGCACTCAACTGTTAATTTGCTGACAATTTGCTTACAATCCTAGTCTAACTCATCTACAAAACCTTGTTTACACTCACAATCATATCTCATTGTTGACAAATATATTCAAGATTATTTCAAGATTTTTATTTCCATTTTATTTTTAGCCTTTTTTACCTTCAGTGCATAGGAAACTTTGCAGTTCAAATCTGAAAAAAACTGGACACTTGGAGCAAAAAATGGAAAAAGTTTTTGTTAAATATCCTCAGTAATTCAGCTCATGCAACAAATATAAAGTATGCACAATCAATCTGGCTATTGTGGTGTAATGCGACTGAAGATAGTGCTCTCTGCAGTGGTGCCTTGTGGGAGGTGAGCAGTATAAGAAACATTCTGCAGTCACTGCAGCTGGAAATAATTGGATGAAATGGGATACCACTGTGTAGTAAAGAGCAGTGTGCACAAAGGAGATTGTTCAATGTAAAAAAAAAAAATTATCACATCGAGTATAACCTTTTAAATTCAATTTTTACATTTCTGGTTCTTTCTGTTACAGAAATATTGCACACTGGGTAGTACAGTAGGTTGCATGGATTCCAGTTAGAGCCTCTCAGTGTGTGGGTTGCATGTTCTCCCTGTGTTTGCATACAGCGCCCTCCATAATTATTGGCACCCCTGGTTAAGATGTGTTAAAAGCCTTAAAATAAATTCAATTTTTATTGCAGAAGCATACTCTCACACTGAAAATTGTAGAAAAATGTAACCTTCAACTCAAGTGAATTTTAAGGAAAAAAAAAATCCCTGACTAAGAAATAGTTATTTTTCATAAAATCACCTGTTCCACAATTATTGGCACCCCTAACAATTCCTAGGAAATAAATGTAATTGAAGTATTTCTGTCATTTCTACAGTAGTTTACAAAGTTGATCAGAGTATCTAGGAACATTTAATTTGTAATTCATAACTTCCTGTTTCCCTGGGGTATAAATACGACGTGACACAGAGGCCATTTCTCTTATCCACTTTACAACATGGGAAAGACAAAGGAACACACCATTCAAGTAAGGCAGATGTGTGTCGACCTTCACAAGTCAGGCAATGGCTACAAGAAAATAGCCACTCGCCTGCACCTGCCCATTTCTACTGTCAGAGGAATCATTAAGAAGTTTAAAACAACTGGAACAGTGGTAAACAAGCCTGGACGAGGACGCAAGGTTATTTTGCCACCACGCACAGTGAGGAGGATGGTAAGAGAAGTAAAATTTTCTCCAAAGCTCACTGTTAAAGAATTGCAACAAATGGTAGCATCTTGGGGTCACAAAGTCTCCAAAACAACCATCAGGCACTATCTACATGCCAACAAGCTGTTTGGGAGGCATGCACGGAAAAAACCTTTTCTCACTCAAATCATAAACGCAAAACGTCTGGAGTTTGCTAAGCGGTACTGGGACTTCAACTGGGACCATGTGCTTTGGTCAGATGAGACCAAGATAGAGCTTTTGGCAACAAACACTCTAAGTGGGTCTGGCAGAACACAAAAGATGAGTATGCAGAAAAGCACCTCATATCCACTGTGAAGTACGGGGGAGGATCGGTGATGCTGTGGGCCTGTTTCTCATCCAGAGGCCCTGGGAACCTTGTTAGGGTGCATGGCATCATGAACGCTTTGAAATACCAGGACATTTTAAATCAAAATCTGGTGGCCTCTGCCTGAAAGCTGAAGATGGGTCGTCACTGGGTCTTTCAGCAAGATAATGACCCTAAACATGTGGCCTAATCTACACAGAAATGGTTCACTAGACACAGAATCAAGCTCCTCCCATGGCCATCTCAGTCCCCAGACCTCAACCCCATTGAAAACCTGTGGAGTGAGCTGAAGAGGAGAGTGCAGAGGAGAGGACCCAGGTCGCTGGATGATTTAGAGAGATTGTGCAAAGAGGAATGGTCAAAGATCCCTCTTTCTGTATTCTCCCATCTTGTGAAACATTATAGGAGAAGATTAGGTGCTGTTTTGTTGGCAAAAGAGGGTTGTACAAAGTATTAACATCAGGGGTGCTAATAATTGTGGCAAACATGATTTGATGTAAAAGAATTATTTCTTAATGTGAGATTTTTTTCCCACTGAATAAATGCACTTGAATTAAAGGTTGGATTTTCCTCTTTTTTTCATTGTAGTCCTATATTATTTAGAAAAAAACTGAATTTATTAGAAGCTAAAGAACACATCTTAACCAGGGGTGCCAATAATTATTGAGGGCAGTGTATATTTCTCAGGGTGCTCTGGTTTCCTCCCATTGGCCAAATAAGTACATTTAAGGGTGACTATTGAATGTGTGTGTGTGTGTGTGTGTGTGTGTGTGTGTGTGTGAGCCCTTTGATAGAATAGCAAACTGCCCAAGGTGGGTCCCTGTCTCTCTCCCACTAGATGCCAACATAGGTTTCAGCCCAGACTGCCACCCTGACAAGGTTTAAGTGATTGGATTGTTGTTTATTAGGTGAATGCACTTGCTTAGTTCAAATGTGTTGAATTTCTACACACTTAAACTGTGTTGCTGCTTAAAAGGAAATGTAACAGAAATTTGAAATGCAAATGGTGGCAATGTTGACGAAAATAAAAATTATTTTCTGTATTTTCTCTATATCTGATTTCTAGAAAAATGTGGGTTAATGTACTGGGACAGTGGTTACAGGTTGGGATTGTGGAAATATCTTTAGAAATGCTCTTGTTGTTCATCACCTCATAAATAGGTGGCTTCCAGGGCAATAGACATTATATTGCTGAATATAAATAGCAAGTGAAAGAGCTGTGGTGTGCTCACTGACCTTTGGTGAGAACACAATTATCATTTTTATACATCTGTGGGATACCAGCCACCATTGTAAAAAATAAAGCACATCAGGTTAAAAAATATCTTGCTGGCTGACTTGCAGGTAAAGGCCAGAAAGAATTTATAGACTGTGTAGCACACATATAAAATAAAATCCGGCTAGCATAACACAATGTTATCCCAATGAACAGATGTGCTGGCAACAAATCTGCTGTAACTGAATAATGCCATTAAGTCTCCAACACCCTGTTCAGTCCACTTCACAAAGAACTAAAAGCCAGATTCACGAGGACCTTTTGCACGTGTAAAACCTTTAAACACATGCCAAACCAGTAACATCGCCAATTATTGGTGCAAAGCAAATACACTGAACGATCACTGGCCATATAATTGGTTTTTGCCACTGGACCAAAAGAAGAGAAAGTTATTTCTGCAGATTAGTCACTATGGGTGATGCAGATATATTTGATGTATGGTGTGACTGTATATTTACACTTGATTAGTTAACTTCTATGTGAGTGCTTATCTTCCATATATTTAAATAGAGACTGAACTTCGTTCTCCCTTCACCAAGTCACTGTGGATAAAGGGCAGAATCAACCCAAAGAAGAAACTCACACCATGATTATTCTTGGTTAAATCCATGAGGTGGAAAATGTCAGCCTCCTGAAATTGACAGGGAAACAGGAAAGGATGGTCTTGTTCAGAGACTTGAGCGCTCTTGCGGTAAGCTCCGTTACAACTCCCAGAGCTCACAGTGTGATTCGGAGGCATTACGCGCACCAGGGAGCTGAAGAAATAAACCGTGTGTGACCATCACTCTGGTGTTCTCATCCCCGCCTGGCTCTAAATTGCATGTACTCTGTTTAGCTGTGGTGATAATGTTCATCTACATGACTTACAGCCCCAGAACTAAAAAAAAATAAGAGCTGTCATCGGTGGTGTCATGGAGAGAATGGCTCAAGGATGTGCTGGTTTTTGTTCTCTCCACCCACTTTAGTCTTGAGAAACCATGGGACTGTTCCCATGTGGAAATGAAGAGTTTGTTTTCAAAATGCAATAAGTGCCAAAATGACAAAAATTGAGATAATACCATAGAGCGATAGCCCTGTTCTTGTTACACATGGTGCAAAAATCAGTTTTTAGAAATTCATAATATAAGGTGTATTTTTTAAGTTTGTGTTTTTCTATAAAACGCAAAAGGCGCCAACATAGAAAGAGCTGACTTACTCAAAATGAGTAAAATGGATATACTGCATTTTGGAAACAAACTCTTGAAATATAAAGGTAAATGGAATTAGAACAAGGAAAAGGTCATTGGCTGGAAACTTCACTTCTAACAGGAGCACAGATCTAACATAACACCGTTAATAGATTGATTAAAATTATTTAAAGACATAAATTGGTCAGGTTGGAGCGTAAACTGCATATTACTCCTAGATCACGGTGGTAAGTAATCAAATTCCTTTTTCCAGAAATAGTTCTGATTGCAGGAACTTTCAGATAAATACATTGCTGTGATCTTAAACTGTTGGCATCTGTGGATATTTGCAATTTGGTCAAGCAAGAGGGAAATTTTGGAATAATGGATTTTCCAATAATGGAAAAACGTACCAGTGTATCAGTTTTCTAAAGTTCTGGATAATGCGTGCTAGTACAGTTTTTGGTACAGGACGCAGTGGTGAGTTACTGATCTGATGTCAGTGATACAATGTAAAGCTTTGCATTTGAAAGAATCAAGGGTATGTGTTTGAATGAAAAATGTCTCAGATATCTGGCACTGTTATGAAGGTGAATTGGTGGTTTGTGCTCCATTACATCAACATAGGTGATAATACTACTATCGATTACAAATAGCATTATTTTAAGCAAAAACACCTTCTAGAAATAAAATGCATGTGATGGCTTGTTGCTGCATTTATTTGGCCGTACCATACACTCACACTGCACAATAAGCACTGCAATAAGCATTCATAACTCAGTATGAATTATTACAGTCTTTATAATGTCATGTAGATCATTGTTATTGCAAACCATGAGGCCCAAGAGAAATATATTATACTCCTTCTTCCCAGTAAACTTCAAAAGCTGAAAAAGTGCCGAGGCTGGGGTTCTCCATCCATTGGTGCAGAGAAAACTGCTAATGGTTTTATGAGCTGCATTGTTCATCTCTCAAATATCAATATCATTTTTTTAACTAATGAAACTAAGTTCAATGACTCACCCATCTTCACTGTCAGAGATGAGACTGCTACCACAAAAACAAATGAGCAAGAAAGATTTCGCCTCCATCAACTTCTGTAAATTCATAAATGCTGCTGTTATTGATGTTTTGTGGTCCGGCTTTTGTACATTGGCAGAAGTCATGAAAAAATTTCACTGTGTCTCAGTACAACTACAAAGATTATTCACTCATTATTTGTCTGTCGCTTTAGCTGTTGTTCAGAAGATAATGTCTGGATCTATTCAATACAGGTGTAATGGCTGGTAGTATATAGAGGCCAAGCACAACGACCAGAGAAAAAGAGAGTAGCTTGGACATAGTACAAACACAGAGAATAATATAGACCAAACGAAAGTACTCGCGCTCCCAAAGGACGTATAATAGTCCGAACCACGGAAGCAAAGCGAGATAGAAAAGGGAGAAGGAACTCAAACAATCAGAAGATAGAAAGTCATGCAAAACCTGACTACAGATATCTTCGGCTATAGTGCAAAGCTAAAAACAGACACTCTAGCGAAGGAGGCGTGCCGGACTTCCTGCTTACATAGATTCTGGGAAAGCGCCACCCCAGTTCAATCAACCAGCTGGGTAAAGAATTCGATAGCCCAGGAATTCGATATTGTCCCGGGACGAGAGCCGCAAAGAAAAGTCCAAACAACACGCACACCTCACAAACCATGACAGGACCCCCCCCCCCACCAAGGAACAGCCCCAGAAGTTCCCAGAGAGCCCCGCGCACGGAATTCCGAGATAAGGGTGGGGTCCAGGATATCCTGAGAAGGGACCCAGCACCGGTCCTCAGGACCATAACCCTCCCAATCTACTAAAAACTGAGCTCCACGACCCACACGCCTCTCGGCTAAAATACGACACACAGTGTAAACCGGCCCCCCCTCAATCATCTGCAGCGGTGGCGGGGGTTTGTCAACCGGAGTCAGGACGCAAGTGCTAACCGGTTTGAGCCTGGAGACATGAAAAGAGGGGTGGATCCGTAAGGATCTAGGGAGCTTCAACCAGACTGTGACAGGATTGATCCTTCGCACAATCTTAAAAGGACCAACAAAGCGGGGAGCCAATTTCCGTGACTCCACTCTCAAGGGCAGGTCCCGTGTGGAAAGCTAGACCCTTTGGCCAACCTGATAAGATGGGGCGAACGGCGCCTTCTATCTGCGGCAGTTTTTTGTTTCCGTCCAGGAACCTCTGGAACCTCTGAATCCCTGTCAGTCTCAGGAAACATTGGAGGCTGATAACCGAACTGAGCCTCAAATGGGGGAAGGCCTGTGGGAGAGTTACCCAGTGAATTGTGGGAATATTCAGCCCATGCTAAAAATCAACCCCAAGATGGGTTGTCAGCCGCCAAACATCGAAGAGTATTCTCCAAGGACTGATTGGTTCGCTCTGCCTGCCCGTTAGTCTCTGGGTGGAAACCAGAAGAAAGGCTCATGGTGGCCCCCAACTGGTTGCAAAACGCACGCCAGAATTTTGCCGTAAATTGAGGACCTAGGTCAGAAACCACATCTTGAGGGAGGCCATGCAGCCGGAAAACATGGTCCACAACAAGAAGGGACGTCTCCCGCGCCGAATGCAGCTTGGGCAGCGCGATAAAGTGGGTGGCCTTCGAAAAACAGTCAACCATGACCAGGATGATCGTGTTGCCTTCAGAAACAGGCAGCCCTGTAACAAAATCAAGGGCGATATGGCTCCATGGGTGCTTAGGGACGGGCAACGGCCGCAGCAAACCAGACGGGGGGAGGTGGGAAGTCTTGTTCCTAGCGCAAATACAGCACGCCGCTACAAACTCCCGGATGTCCTCAATCATGCTGGGCCACCAAAAACATCGGGCCAAGAACTGCTTGGTCCGATGAACTCCCAGGTGACCCGCCAGACGGGAAGAGTGCCCCCACTGGAGAACTTGGGGCCGCACTGCCAAAGGAACAAACAAACAGCCAGGCGGCTCCCTACCAGGACCGGGATCATCTCTCAACGCCTCCCCTACAACAGACTCCACGTCCCCACTGAATGGGATCCACAATCTGAGCTGCCGGGATAACCGGCTCAGGAATGAGGTCGCGACCGGAACGGTCGTGAATCCGCGACAAAGCGTTGGGCTTGATGTTTTTAGACCCCGGGCGATAGGTTAACGTAAAGTTAAAGCGTTGAAAAACAATGACCACCGCACCTGCCAAGAATTACATCGTTTAGTCTGTTGGATGTATTGGAGATTTTTATGATCCGTCCAAACCATAAACAGATGTTCAGCCCCGTCCAACCAATGGCACCACTCTTCTAATGCCAACTTGACAGCCAACAACTCCCGGTCACCAATGTTGTAATTCCGTTCGGCGGCTGACATCGACCAGGAGAAGTAGGCGCATGGGTGCAACTTATTGTCCCGAAGGGGGCGCTGGGACAAAATGGCACCTACCCCGACTTCCGAGACATCCACCTCCACAACAAACGGGAGGGAGGGGTCAGGCAAAACGAGAATAGGTTCTGAGCTAAATTGTTTCTTTAACTCCTGAAAAGCAGCCTCAGCTGCTGGAGACCAAGCAAACGACGAGGAGGTATTCTTCTTAGTGAGCACGATAATGGGGGCAGCTACCGCGCTAAAATTACGGATAAATCTCCTATGAAAATTAGCAAACCCCAAAAACCATTGCACCTCCTTAACGTTTTGAGGGGCAGGCCAATCCCTGACCGATGCCACTTTGTCAGGATCCATACGGACCGACCCTTCCAAAACAATGAAGCCAAGAAACGAAACTGCCTTGGCATGAAAAACGCATTTCTCAGCCTTGACAAAAAGCTTGGCTTTGAGGAGGGCCTCAAGCAATTGCCTGACGTGTTGTTTATGCTCCGAGAGAGTTGAAGAGAAAATCAGAATATCGTCAAGGTAGATAAAGACGAATCTCTCTAACATCTCTCGGAGGACGTCATTAATGAGTGCCTGGAACACAGAGGGGGCGTTAACCAATCCAAACGACATGACCAAATATTCGTAGTACCCATCATGCATATTAAATGTCATTTTCCACTCGTCCTCCTCCCAGATTCAAACCAAGTTATAAGCATTCCGGAGGTCTAACTTAGTAAAAAAACGAAGCCTCCTGCAGCCGTTCAAACGCGGAGTTCATCAACGGAAGTGGGTATTGGTTTTTAATAGTGATATTATTCAAGCCCCTGTAATCAATACAGGGTCTCAGGCCGCCATCTTTTTTGCCCACAAAAAAGAACCCTGCTCCGGCAGGAGACGTGGAGGGCCGAATAAATCCATTAGCCAGAGCCTCCTGAATATATTCTCACATGGCCTTTCGCTCAGGCCCTGACAGCGAGTATAATGAACCCCTGGGGGGAGTGGTACCCGGGTAAAGATTGATCTTGCAATCAAACGTGCGATGAGGAGGTAAAGTCGAGGCCCGTTGCTTGCTAAAAACCTCTGCAAGATCAGTATAATCATCAGGAACATTAGGAGGCGAACAAAAGTTTAGAGCAGCCCCCAAATTCTCACCCTGTTCGGGACCTGCCCTCTCTATGTCAGATTCCGAGTCAGAGAAATCCTCTGTATAGCAATCCTCCTCTGGCTGCCACCAGTCAAACTGAGTATCCCACTCCAACCCCTCCTCTGCCCCTTTCTGTAGATTAGGAGGGTTGTGTGAGACAAACTCCTCAGAATCACTCCAGGTGTCAGCCTCCCCCATAGGTTGATGCCCGGGATGACACGCCAAACTCTCCCTACAGTGGGACCTACAATCAGTGCCCCACTAAACAATCGGGTTATCCTGACTTCCCCAAATGATATGAGGCCTATGTTCCCGTAGCCAAGAGTGTCCTAAAATGACAGGGAAAACAGAAGAACTGATAATAAAAACCGGACCTCCTCAGAATGCTTACCAAAAGAGATGAACATAGTCAATGATTCAGAAACTTCGGTTATAAATCCAGTTCCCAGCGGGCGACCGTCCAAAGATCTAACAGAGCGTGAATGTAAAAAGAGGGCGGATAGGAATGGAATGTCTCCTAGCCCACTCTGCATCCATAAAAAACAATCCACGGGCCAGAGTCCAAAAGCTTCGATAAATATTCTCTGTCTCCCCACAGTCGATTCTACAGGGATTAAAGTACGGAAGGGAAATTGGGTCTGTCCCTCTAGCACCCCCCATACTGCTAAAGGGACTTCCCGTTTCCCTGAAGCTCAGGGCAGCGTGGACGGATATGTCCCGGTTTGTTACAATTATAGCAGATTATACGTTTCTGAACGGGCTTACGAGCTCGGCTCTCATATGAGCCACCAACCTGCATAGGCTCAACAGGAGTGGATTTTCAGTAGACAGAATGGGAGCTGTATGCATGCTGCTAGAAGCATTAGCCCCGTTGCCAGCAAGAGTCAATGCAGTACATTTCTCCCTGTTACGTTTGCGGATACGATTATCAATTCGCACCGCAGTGCGAACCAACCAATCTAGAGAAAAACAAGGCTCCAGTGTAGCCAGAGCGTCCTTAACCTCCTCAGCCAAAGCGTGAACAAACACTGTCATAAGAGGCGCTTTTGGCCAGCCTGCCTCTGTCGCCAAGGAGAAAAATGTGATTGAAAATGCAGCGACACTCTCAGAGCCCTGCCTTAGATGCATTAAACGCGTAGCCACGTCCTGACCACAAACATCCTGATCAAACACCGATACCATTTCTCTAATGAGAGTCTCCACAGTATTCATTACCAGTGAATTAGATCGAATAAGTGGGCCGACCCAAGTGAGTGCTGTGTCGGTTAACAGGGATAAAATAAATGAAACCCGAGACTCTTCATTCACGAACCGTGAAGGCTGCGCTTTAAAAAATATCTCACATTGGGCAATGACATCTTTACATCTTCTTGCCTCGCCTCCGTATCTTGGGGGTAACTGAAGCTTTGGCTCTCGGGGAAGATGTACGGACTGTTTGTGCAACATTTTGTGTGATTTGCGTGGACAAGGATCTAATACTCTCAGTGAGAGTTAACAGAACATTCTCCTGTCTCTCCATGGCATTCGCCTGAAGGCAGACTCTCTCCGCCAACTCTGCCTGTTGATTGTTCAGGCCAGAAAGACCCTTGCCATAACCAGAGAGAACAGCTTGTTGGTTAGCCACAACTTTCTCTAACACAGCCGTTGCTGATGACTCCATGTTGGCTAGAGTGTTCTGTAATGGCCGGTAGTATACGGAGGCCAAGCGCAACGACCAGAGAGAAAGAGAGTAGCTCGGACACAGTACAAACAGTTAGAATAATATAGACCAAACGAAAGTACTCACGCTTCCAAAGGACGTATAATAGTCCGAACCACGGAAGCAAAGCAAGATAGAAAAGGGAGAAGGAACTCCAACAATCAGAAGATAGGAAGTCATACAAAACCCGACTACAGATATCTTCAGCTGTAGTGCGAAGCTACAAACAGACACTCTAGCGAAGGAGGCGTGCCGGACTTCCTGCTTATATAGATTCTGGGAAAGTGCCACCCCAGCTCAATCAACCAGCTGGGTAAAGAATTCGATAGCCCAGGAATTCGATATCATCCCGGGACGAGAGCCGCAAAGAAAAGTCCAAACAACACGCACACCTCACAAACCATGACAACAGGTGGAACAAAAAAAAAAAAAAAGTTCATAGCTTGTAAATAACATCAATGTGAATTGGTTTCAATTAGCCCTAATAGCATATTACCCTTCCGAGAGACCTTATCAATCATAATGTTATGTCCATTTTTCTAAGCCTACTATAGTACCTAATAACTGCATGTTTATCACAAACGTATTATTACTAAGAGCATGCAACATTATTATTTGATTGGACCTACATCTAATTAAATGTTACTGAATATTCATTTCTTATTAAAAGGTACTGCACATATGCTGCCGGAGATGTTTATTTGGATCCAGTTCCTACTGTAAAAGAAGTTGTGTCAAATATTTATAAAATTTGATTTGAATCCTATTATTCGTTTTAGAGTCCTTAAAATGTGGGTGACTCAACAGTGTATAACAAAGACAGAAAGGAAACTAGATCTGCCTGACAGCATCTTTTTTGTTTGTTCAAAGGCATACATCCTTTCCAATTAACAAAGAATAGAAGGAAAAGAAACTAAAAGAAAAAAGATTGCCAAGGGCAGCGTTTCCCAATTACAGTCTTTGATGAGACAAGTAGCAGCCCGATTTGATATAATTTCTTGATTTGAAAGAAATTTGTCTTTGTACAAAGGCAAAGGTGGTAGAATAAGAAAAAAAAAAAAAGTTGAAAGCACAGAAAGTAAAAAGTTAGAAACTCAATTATGAACACAGAAAAAAACATCATGGTCTTGCATTTTGGTATCAAAGACTGCTATATTGAGGAGGAGTGTTGCTAACTCTGTATCAGAATAATGATATTCAGAAAAACAGATTTTGTCTTTCCATGAAATAACCCTGCATTTAAATGGTCAGCCATTTTCTGCTGAGAAGTGTTGCTGCTTTGTTGTCTTAAAAGCTGATGCAGTGCAATTTTGGTGTTTATGAGTTCCTCTTGGACTCTGAGCTGTGATGTGTAAAGACTTCAGTTTTCACTTCAGTCTACACTGGGGCCTATGCCAGGGTCAGACCACCTTCCCCCTTTCTCATAAAAAATTTATGCCATGCCACAGGTGCAGTCTTCATGGATCTAATCTGATGACAGTACAAGAAGTGAGCCAGTAGGGGGCAACGTTCCAGCCAGATGATTACAAATAGCACTGATAGCAGTTATGAAAGATTCATTCCAATGTTTGATAAAAGACAAGTGATGACTTGAATGTACTCAATAACTCATTAAAAATAATGGGAAAGGCTTTTGATATAGTTTCTGCATTAGTTGTACAAATCAATTAAAGATTTATCCAGTGCACCATTATCTCCAGGCCAAACATGTGAAATACACAAATGGTACAGTAACACTTTACAATAAGTTAACATTAACAGTAACATTTAATAATGCTGTAGTAAGCATTCTCTATCAGTTAATTAATGCAGTGTGGTAAACAAGCATGATGTAACCATAATTAACTATTTATTAAAGATCTCCTATTATGTCACCAGGTGCACAGCCAATTAGTTATTACAAGCCATTTAAAAATCTTTTCCATCTTGACATCACATGGGGAAGTAACCAACCAGAGGCAAGAAGAACTGATCAACTTCAGCCAAGCAGTCAGTCAGATTTCATTATTCTGGGTGGTCACTCCCCCTTGTGATGTCAGGAAGGGAAGATTTTGAACTAATTAGCTAATTAGCTGTGCACCTGTTGGCATAATAGGGAACCTTTATTGCTCATTGTCACACTTGCTTTGAAGTTGAAAACATCATTTAATTATCCATTAAGTCACACTTGAAACTATCAAACTATTTAATAATGTATCAAGCAATACCTTAGTTAACATGAACACCATTAGTAAGTGATTTCTAGACAAATCAGTTAATTGTTAAAGGGGACCTATGATGCTTTTTTTCTGTTAAAATAAGTTTCAGTATTCTTGGATGTCCAAGAGGGAGGTTTATAAACTTTTTTTGCAAGAAAAAAAAGAAAAAGACTAGGTGCAACCTAGTATATGGCTGGGCTGCCAAGTGCTGTATGAAAATGTGGGCCCAAGAAAAGGGTGCTAAATGAGGCAAAGCTCACGCTATTATATGAAGTGCAAGTTTAGTAATGAGCTGGAGCTGATGAATTATTTACAAAGTGGGTGGGGAGAGTGGGAGAGTGTGAGAGTGAGAGTGTGAGTGAGTGTGAGAGTGTGTGAGTGAGGGAGCGGGAGTGAGTGAGAGGGAGTGGGAGTGGGAGGTGGGGGGGGGTCTTGAGTAAGGAAAACATATCAAAAGCAAGTTATACATTTGAATAGACAAAGAGGTAGAGTAGAGGTAGCAGTTATTGATTTTGTGAATGTGAATTTGAGAGGGACAGCAGCAGCAGATGTAGATAGCAGTTAAAGTATGTATGTGTGTTCCTGAATCGTAATGAAACAATAAAGTTATCGTTACAGCTGTGCTAACCGGGGACGTGAGGTCACTTTTGTAAACACAAGGCAGTTCCTATATAGTGAGGGTGTAAGAACGAACTTCAAAGATTCCTTTTTTTTCCCATGTTACGTCTTTTGGCATGTTATGGACAAAGAATCCACAGTTTCAAGTAAAACCGCTTAATAAATATGTTCGAGTGAAGGAGTTGCCATGTGTTTACATAAAGCGTTATTTGATATTGGTGATGAATGAATATGGTTTACTATGTGACAAAAAAAATTGAAATGCAATTAATTTTAATGAATTTATGACCTATTGTAAGCTCTAAAAAGGCCTTGTAGTTAACAGCAAGGTCATGAGAATTGGCCGAGAAATAAGAAAGTTCATTCTATAATTTAATTTCATTTTGTTTGATTTGGCTGAGAAACTGAAGTGATTTCCACTAGTTCTTCATCAGAGGACTTACGGTCAGCAATTTTCCGCCAGAATTCCTCTCTGGCCTTATTAGCAGCAACAGTATTGCTTTTTGCTGTTTTTTTATATATTTACATTCTTCATAACTGTCCATAATCACGACCCACTTCTCCTAAGAGATTTTCTTTCTTTATTTATTTTTTTAAAGATTTTATCAATCACCCAGCAACCACTTACATTACATCCAACGAACAAGTGCATACATCAACCAGCATGAATGCACTAACATAAATCTCAATTATAATTTCTCAAGTGTCCACCTGAGTATTCGCATGCATAATCATGCAGTCTTTCAAGTGTCCAACCAATCAGTGTAAAACTTCATTTGTCTCCCATTAAGCTGCTGGCGGTGCCCCCTGGTGGCGCGGGGGGAGGTAACCCGCAGTGTTACTGATCATGGATCAGGGATAGTTTCCTCGGAGAAATATACAGCACGCGATCGGGTCATTTTATGAACGGAAATCGGGTCAATTGACGTATGAAACGCTATTCTGTTGAGAGCGGATACAGTGTTGAAAGCACAAAAACAAGATTAACAAAGAAAGATTACAACCTCCGTTGTGGTACCAATTATCTGTGATTGTGAGTTCAGGGTTTGTTAAGCCGGCTCACTCATGTACAGCCCGTTTAGGTGAGTCTTTCATTAAGCCGTTTGATGCGGGTCAATTGACGCATGAAACACTATTTTGTTGAGAGCGCATACAGTGTTGAAAGCACAAAAACAAGATTAACAAAGAAAGATTACAACCACCGTTGTGGTACCAATTATCTGTGATTGCGAGTTCAGGGTTTGTTGAGCCGGCTCAGTCAAATATAGCCTGTCTATGTTGAACTTGCTGTGTAGTATACCCCCCTGGAGATACGAGTGACAAACGCCCGGCCAGCCAGCCAGCCAGCCAATCGTCAGCCAATCGAGAGTTCTTGCCCGCCGGCTGACCAATCGCTGAAGCCAGTCGTCGGCCAACCAATCGTTGAAGTTCTTCCCTGCCGACTGACCAATCGCTGAACTTCTTCCCTGCAGGCCAGCCAATCGTTGAACTCAGGCACTCACTCACTCACTCACTCACTCAGCGACATTCGCGTTTATAGGGGCCAGGCCGCTGCTCAGCCCAGCCCAATAAAAAAACATGAGAGAACCATAATTTCTAGACAGTTTGATTCCTGCCATTCCTAACCTTCTGACATGCTGATGGCGCTGAGTGGGCGTCCCCTTTAAATTCAGATGACTGAACAAGTAGCTAACTACCAGATAGCTGTTAAACTAACGACACAATGAGTCATTTAGTGATTTGTAATGACTCTGATAGACTCAGCAATGTTGAGGCACTGGAGCCACTTTGGACTAGTGATCACTCTACTGTTAATTTTGACGTTTCATGGGAAGTTAAAAAGGTGTCTTTGAAAACCAAAATTTTTAATTTTAGGCGAGCAAACTTTGACAGGATGCGCTCATATCTAAGCGAAATAAAATGGGAGACACTTCTGGACTGTCAGTCTGTAAATGAGATGTGGGAAAGATTTAAGGGGGTTTTACTTGATTCACAGTGTAAATTCATTCCAAAGGTGTCCAAAAGTAAGCTGAAAAAGCAAAATCCTCCATGGATGACCGCAGCTATTTGTAGGAGTCTGAGGAATAAGAGGAATCTTTATAAGACGTACATAAAGGATAACAATGAGAATACTAAGGCTGAATACTGTAAAATGCGAGCTGTGGTCAAAAAAGAGCTGAGGAATGCTAGAAGACTGTATGAAAGGCAAATTGCAGAAGGGGCAAAAACTAATCCTAAGCGCTTCTTTCAGTACTGTAGCAGAAAAAAGAAAGTCAAAGAGGAGGTAAAGTGCATAAAGAATAAATATGGATCGCTGCTATATGATAACAAGGATATTGCGGATACCTTAAACTGTTTTTTTGTTGAGAATTTCAGCTCGGAGCGGGTTTTTATTCAGCCAGAGGGCATGTCCAATGCTCAAGATTATTTTGCGGAAATTGAGGTTAGGGATAATGAAGTATTAGACAAGTTGCATAAACTAAAGGCAGATAAGGCAGCGGGTCCTGATGGCTTATATCCTAGAGTGCTCAGGGAAGTTAGTGAGATCATCTTTAAACCGCTCTCCACTATCTTCAGACAGTCTTTACAAACTGGAGAAATACTAAATGATTGGAAGCAGGGCACTATAATACCAATATATAAGAAAGGGGACCGTACTGAGCCAGGAAATTACAGGCCAGTCAGTTTAACTTGCATTGCATGCAAAATACTGGAATCTATCATTAAAGACGAGCTGGAATTATTCCTTGAACGTAATAATATTTTGAGGGATAGCCAACATGGTTTCCGTAAGGGAAAGTCATGCCTGACAAACCTGGAATTTTTTGAAGAGGCCACCGAGACTCATGATCAGAGCAGGGCTTATGACGTCATATACTTGGATTTTCAGAAAGCATTTGATAAAGTACCGCATAAGAGACTAATTTTTAAAATGAGCTCCATTGGAGTTACAGAAGGTATTCTGGAGTGGATTCAAAACTGGTTACAGGACAGAACACAAAGAGTGGTGGTCAGTGGAATCTCATCTCAGCTAGGTATGGTGGGGAGTGGCGTCCCTCAGGGATCAGTGTTGGGACCCCTGCTGTTCCTGATCTACATTAATGACCTTGATAGAAATTTTGAGAGCAAATTATTTAAATTTGCGGATGATACTAAATTGGGAGGTTTGGCAAATAGTTTAGACTCTACTAAAGTGATTCAGGAGGATTTGGATAGAATCCAGAGTTAGGCAGAAATGTGGCAAATGAAATTTAATTCAGCAATTGTAAAGTTGTACATGTAGGTAATAAATACATTAGACAGGATTACTTCATGGGAGGTTTAAAACTGGAATGTGCTCCACATGAAAAAGATCTAGGAGTGATTGTTGACCAAACCCTCACAGGTTCTAGTCATTGTGCCGTAGCAGTTAAAAAAGCCAATCGGATGCTGGGATACATTGCCAAAAGTATTGAGTACAAATCCAAGGAGGTGATACTTCTCTTGTACAACACATTCGTCAGACCACATCTGGAGTATTGTGTATAGTTCTGGGGACCATACTTTAAGAAAGATATAGAGGCTCTAGAAAAAGTGCAGAGAAGAGCAACTAAGCTGATTCCGTGTATAAAAGATGAAAGCTATGAGAACAGGCTGAAGATCCTTAATCTCTTTAGTCTTAGGAAAAGGAGACTCAGGGGTGATCTGATTGAGGTCTTTAAATATGTTAAAGGGATTAACAAAGTGAATTATGTAGGATTCCTTCGGCCAAGTTCTGTCAGTAGAACTCGGGGTCATAAATGGAAGTTGACCAAGGGTAAATTTAGCACTCATATTAGGAAATATTTTTTCAGCCAAAGAGTACTTTCGATGTGGAACAGCTTGCCTGACCATGTTGTTGAGGCAGAAACCTTGGGAATTTTCAAGAGCAGGCTTGACTTAAAGCTAGATACCATTGAGTCATTGAGTATCTGAAGTGATATATTCACAATAGTTAAAAGAAACTGGCGAGCCTAGTTGGGCTGAACGGCTTGTTCTTGCCACTCATGTTATGTTATGTTATGTTATGTTATTTTTTATGAGTATGGAGAGCTATTGTGTGCAATCTAGACAAGGATGGTTGTTGCATTCACAAATAAATATGACGTGCAGTCGTCAAAATAATTTAACTACACTTGGAATTCAGCCTGTTGAGAATGATCTGCGGTTTGCATCTCTATAGTAGCAAAATGGATGGAATTCCATAAATAATAGTCGCCTGTTTCTGCCTCTGACTAAACTAGCATTAGTTTTTCACTCCACATTCAATTTAGGAGCCAGTCAGCGACACTTATAATTATCTTAATAATAACAGAAATGGCAAACTCTCACCTAGCCAGCTACCGATTCTCCTGAAAATAAATCCAGGCCACCACTTCTTTGTATCTTCCAAAAAGCATAATAGGTCTGCTTCAAAAATAAATTTTAACCACTGACCCCGCACTTCTTTATCTTTTGAAAGTCCAAACGAAGTGCCTTTGCCTTCGCATTGATAAAAATACTGACTTATCAGCATGGTGATTTTAGATCAGAGCTCGTCCAGGCGGGCAGTCTAAGTGAGGGGCGCCAGGGGCAGGCAGCCTTTTGTAACTTTGTGTTTCAGGGCATGCCAAACTATACTGCCCTGTGACAATAGTGATGCCACTATGTTCAGAAAGAAAAGGTTGGACTACAAACAAGGCTTTTTGTGCAATTTTGGCTAGATGTTTTCTGTTGGCAAGAATATCTCAGCTCTTTGATGGATTTTGAACTTCGTAACTTTGTAGACCTTTTTAATTCTCAATATACTTAATAATACACCAAAGAAAGGTAAAAACATGAAAAGCATAATAGATCCCCTCTAATGCTTATTATTGCACTAATTTATGTTATTTAATGAGCCCTTATCGTGAAGTGTTACCAACTGTTCTATTCTGCAGTGTGTAGAGTGGATACAAAGAGGTCATTCAAGTGACTCATATATCACAGCAGTCTTAATTTTTCTTTTCCAGCTCCAAAATGAAATGTCCTCATTCCTTCAAAATGATTTTGAAGTGGCTTCAGTAACAGAAAATTATAGGGGTGGCATATGAATGGCAGTTATGGAAAGGTAGATTACATGCGTCAATCACTAATGTCACACATTCCTGAAAAAAAAGCTCTCCGCAAAGAATAGTTGTGCCATTCCTTGCAGAACTCCTAGATAGCAATTCCTAATTCCTAACTGATTGAACCAATTGGACTCCGCATGGAATGAAAAAGGGAGAGAGAAATAGACTATTGGAATGAGCCCACAGTCATCTTTACATACAGAGCGAGATTTGAGCTTGCACCTTCATTTGCCATGTGCTCGAAAGCTGAATGCGCTACCAGTCAGTAAAAAAATAAATTGAAGGGTAAGGTCATAAAAACTGAACGTGGTGGTTGCCACATCAGTAAGCATTGGCGTGATATGAGAACTTTTCTTTACTGCGACAAACTGAATAAGCTAGATAACTAGCCAAGGTACCACCACTAGGCATGAACATTGTCTCTTCACTCAGAGGTCCAGAAAACTCTATCCTTGCAGTTTTATTACAGATCATTAATCCTGCTACAAATGTTCACCTGAAATTTTTATCGCTTTTCTTCCAAAAAAAAAAATTAGTCTTAAGTGAAAACATCACTGTTTCTGACCCAAAATAGGCAACAATTTCCCTTATCATTCATCATAGATGGACTGAAAAAAGAGGCCCTCTGTATTCCGTGGTAGAATTATTTTTGGCGAGCTGATTGATTGTTTTTCTAATCAAGCATATTGGGAACTGAAGTTCCATATCATAGGCCATGCCTCAGGCCAAAAGAAAAGCACTGGAGCCGCACCATGATTGAGTTCATGTAACCTCAACATCAGCGCTCTACCATATTCACTTGATGTGAATGGATCCTGATTGGCCACAAAGCTCTGGTTTGCAGCTTAATGGTGAGTGTGATTGCAGATGATGAACTTCTTGATTGTATTTCAGCTCAGAGGTCGCAGAAAAGTCAAGGTGGGGGTGGATGGGAGTAGATGTTGCACAAATGCAATCACAATACTGACCATGTCACCGCGAATATTGATCTGGATTTACCCTCCATCTCACCCTGCTCTGATGAGAAATTTGGCAGACATAAATAGCAAAGTGAAATAGTGAAATAGTTCTTTCACCAAAAGATCAAATTGTGAATGCACCTTTGCGCTAAAACCAGCGATGGGTATGTGTCAGAAAATCTTAAGAGTTGACATTACTGCAGAACTACATATAAAATAGAACTATTTTGAAGGGAATTATTATGGGGTAAGGAAAGGTCATAGCTCAGAGACCCTGCTGGTTTTGTTTTAGAGTCAGAAATAGCAACAAAGAGGGGGAAGAAAAAAGTTAAAAGAGGAAGAGACGAGCAGAGATAGAGAGTGGGTGAGCACTTGTCAACAAATGAAGTGTTATGGATGTGTTCTCAATGTGTTATGGCACCAATGTATCAGAATCTTAACCACACCGCCCGCTGTCACTGACGCACACACACACACACACACACACAAACACACGGAGCCACACACATGCACGCACACACACACAGACGTGCAGACAGACACACATTGAAACCTGCTGCGATAGAATGGAGTAGCTGGTCATCAATACAAAATCATGAAAAAGCAAGCTCAGAATTTGAGCATGTCACACTTTGTGAACTAAGAATATAACGTGGCAAAACCAACAGTGCTTGATCTAACAGGATGAGACTTACCACTGGTATGACGTTCAATGTGTATCACCATAATGACCACAGGAAAGTGCAAGTAGCTTATTAACAAATAACAGCTAATCACTGTTCATTCTGTCACTTTCAAAGTTCTCCAGTCTTTTCTCATGGACAATTTCCACTGTGGAGAATTTACAGCTCTGGATGGTACCGATAAGGTGAGACTAGGCTAGATTCAACATCTCCAGTGAGCTTCAGCGTCAGGCTAAGATCCAATAGCTCTTCTGTCATACAGGATAATGTCCTGGCAGCAGTGGATGTAAGTGCAGGAGTCTAATTCACAGTCACAACAAAAGAGACACACATAATCACCCTCTGAGGAACGTGTACAAAACAAGACTTCAAAAAGATGCTAACAAAAGAGCAGGGTTTAAATAAGAACAGTCATCAAACTTAACCCTTTGAGTGCCGAATAAATTTTCAAGGAATTGAGAATGTAAGCATCCTAAGCTGTTGAAAACCTATCTTGTGGCAACTTGTTTAAAAGAGCTCCCGCACAGCATCTGGTTTTGATATCTTACACCATTGGGCAACTATAGCTACCTATGGAGCTCAAAGTGTTAAACGAGTTTGGGTGCTTTCAGTAATGAGCCAGAACTCAGAGTAACATGGGTGCCAGAGAGTTCAAAACTATGGTGAGGAGGCAGTGACTGGAGTGGAAAGGACCTCATCCAGGAGTCTGAAGAATAAAAACCAGGCTCAGAAACAAGCAGTGCCAGGCAGGGCAAACTCAGCCCCCCACAAACATTTCAGCTGTTCATTAAACTGATCTACTGTTTTCATATATGTGATTGTGAGGGAGCTGCAGGCATTCCCTCACTAAACAGGTGCACAGTTCCATTATGCACACCTCAAACACATATATTCATATATATCTGATTAAGATGTGTTATTTGTGTAGTTTTTGTTGATTGTGTTGATCTGCTAAAGATGGATCCTATTTAGTGGATTGATACATTAGTTGGTTATTTTCAGATGTTTTCTTTGGTTATGTTGTTGGATTTGGTTCTGGTCTTTCTCTCTCTGAGGTGGTTCCTGAGATCAACATCCTCATGGAGGCGCGCCCATGAGAGTGTTGCTGATGAGGGTCTGGTGTGCACAATCAGCCTCATTGGAGCAAACCAAGTGAACTGAAGAGAGGGGGGATGTTGGGAAGGAGTTAGATTTTGTTGATTTATTGTTTAGTTGTTACAGATAGTAAACTGCTCAGAGTAACATTCAAATGCATTTATTATTTTTTGGGTGAAGGTTGTATTTATTGTAAATATTGTACATAGTAATTGTGGACACCACCCCTTTTCATGTTGCCAGTGGTAGGGAATGGAAGACATATATACTGGGTGATGGTCATTGTGTTTTTTTTTCTCTTGGTTGAGGATAGAGGGGAATCCATGTCTCTCCCTACCCCTTGTGCATGTACCTGGCTGAATGCTAAAATTGAGTAAAAAAACAGAGCTCTGCTGCAATTTGGGTGCTGTGTTTTTTCCTGCTGGCTGTACATCTCAGTAGCCGCTGCCATTCCTGGTTAAGTAAGGAACAGTCTACCATCCAAACCTTACAGTGATCTTGTGGTCTTGGATTTGACCTTTCAAGGTCACCCAAGGTCAAAGGTCCTGGTGTAATTTTAAGGTTCATCTATGACTTTATGTGATCAATAGTAACAAAATGACTTTCTGCAGTGGTTTTTGAGATGACTGGATAATTGGTGTTTCTGATCAATGACCTGGACCCCCCTGAACTTTTACCCCTACCAATCTTTGAAAATATGCACTTTTCACTACAACAATGGATGAAATTATATTTTACAAATTGTAAAAGGAAAATTTTGGCATTAAATTGATGTAAATTGGACCATATTTGACTGAGTTATGGCCAAAAAGTGATTTTTACCTTTTCTGTCACTTTGACCTTGACCAGATTCATTCCAAAATTTAATTGGGATCTGTTCTGGATCAGTGCCCAATTTTTTTTTAAATTTGGCGTAAATCAAGGCAATAGTCTTTGCGCGATCGTGCTTACTAACGAAGAAACAAACGAACAAAGAAACCGACTTGATTAAATGCCCTTGTCCTACACCTCTGGGGGGGGGGGTGTGTAATAAAGTCTAGTACTTAGTTCCAGTCATCTAGATTTGCAAATTAGTCTTAATTCTGCAGCCAGCAGGAGAGAATCAAGTTTCTTCCGAGATGGAGGAAAACCATGGCAGGAGTCATACTTTCTGATCCCTAGATTTTCCAAAGTGAGCAGGAACTGCCGATGGGTTTGGGTTTAACTCCTTCAACCCCACAGCCCTCTACAGAGGGCTGACCAACATATTCCCTTCAACCCCAAATTCCTGTAGGGAAAATTCAAACAATCTGTCTAATTGATTGGAACATATCAGGTTACATTTAATGGGATTCCAGAGATAACAGTAAGATACAATGTCCAGATAATGACCAGCCCTCTACAGAGGGCTGTGGGGTTGCAGGGTATAGTGATGCTAGAATATCTGGAGTTGAAAGAGTTAAATAGTGTCAAAGACCTCCACTGAGATCTTAATTTTGAGCTTGAAATAGTTTTTACGGTTAGTGAAGGCACGGGTGAAGGTAGTGATGTCATCAATCCACAGAATTTTTTGGAGTTTTTTTTTTTTTTTTTTGGAGTTATCTGCTGCCGTCATTTCCCATGCTAGTCCCTTAAAGGCCAATTTTTAATAAAGTAATGAAAAATGTGTCTGGTATTTGTATTTATTTCTGCTTTAATTAAGAATGTATTGGTTTTCACTAGTATTAACCTTTTTCTATTATAGGAAAGCAGGTAGCTGAACTGTGCATTAAATAATGAATGAAGCCCAGAGTAATAAAATAAATGCTATGGTCTAGACCAGTGTAGAGACAGACTTACAATGCAACTGGTAATTTATTGGCAGCAGTACAATAATGATGGGGACAGAACCCGGGAGAGGAGAAGTGAGGACGGAGCCCCAGAGAGGAGGAGAGGCAGTTCAACACAATTGTGGAGGGTAATGCTTGGCTGCTGTCCCCGGCCAGAGACTTCCGGTGTGCTGCTAGATGTTGAAGCACTTACCAGTGCTGGACTGCCCACAAAGAGAAAGGTTGAAGCTTGCGAGGAGTTTGGTCCCAGTCCTGGACCCTGATTGGGATTGGAAGCTTGTTCAAATTAATTAATGATAAAGGTTTCAAGGAGATTTTAGCTGCCATTTAATTTCTGGTTCCATTTGACAAAGACGAAGAAGTGTTATGGACACACATACAGTACATGACCTAGATTTCAGCATGAATGCTGCTTTGCGATCCAGCAACAAGCATGAAAAGACTTAAAAATACCCACCACTTGCGCATTAGAAAATGAGAATCAGCCGAGAGGGGAGACACGCACAAGACATATGCCCATCACAAAACACATACACCAAATAGACATGCATGCTGCTGAATGGCAAAGAGACACATGAGGGATTCTTTCAAGGGTTGTGACAATACATCCTGTTTTTCTCCTAAATTTATTGAATAACCATGACAAATGACTGCAAGGAGGGAATGCAATAAACTGCCAAGACATTATGCAAAGCAGAGGAAGTAAGTAGCTGTGTTTCCATTACAGTTTTGAGCAAAATAAAAGTGATATGTCCAAAAATTTGACAAAACACAATAGCGAGCAGCAAGTGTTTCCATTGGAGGACGTTTTGCGAATAAACCTCATAATTTTTGTAAACGCTCGTCTCGCGATATTCTTTTTCAACTGAAGATGGATGTGATTGGACTGGGTCAGAACCTGTTGCCTGTAGGGATGATCTCTGTCGATCTCTGTCGCCATGATTAGTTTTAACAGAAGACGAAGGCAGCAGATGATTGTTGAAAGGCAAAGTCCTTATACATGGCCGCGGCAGGTGTAAGGGATTTCTGGGAGAGGACTGTCAACAATGAATTCACTGAGGACCTGTGGATTAAAAATTTCCAAATAACCCGCGCAAGGTTCAATGAACACGTCCTGTGACTTGTAAATGCGGAAAAAAGTGTTTCCATTCCAATTTTGTGAAATATTGCAATATCGACACGCCTGAAAAACCACCTCAGGAGAGCATAAAAACTTTTTAGTGATATTTCAGAGCAAATTTTATTTTAGCAAATATTTCATATTTTTCGATATTTCGAAATTCCATTAACCAGTTTTTTATTTCGCTATTTAGATTTTGAGCATTTCTAAGGGTAATGGAAACGCACCTATCGAAACACTAGAAAAATGAAATGTGTGAAGTATGCATCTGTATTTTCATGAGAATGATGCAAAAAAAAAAAGACATTAAGTAAACTTTTAGGTTTAAAACCTTGAGTTTATTCAATGAGGCATTCAATTAGCATTCTGTGATCAAGTGTGCACGGTCCTTTCTTATGATAAATATTCTGAAATAATATTCCTTAATCTGAGGCCATGATTGGTCACAGTAGGCTGGTAATGCAGAATTTCTCTTTAAGCTATTTGTTTGGTGTCTTACATCTGGCAAAAGTTTGAAAGCATTAACGAAATTACCAGAAAGAAAAAGGAAAAAGAAAAATTAGGGTGGAGTTTTCCTCGTGTGGCTCAGTGTTATGAGAAATGGGCTGTATGAGGACAAAGGAGGGACAGTTTGCAGTCTGCTGCCCTTGATGCACCTTGTGCCAGCAGGCTGGCCTATGTTGAGGCGTATAGCCTGGGCATTTAGAAATTAAGGCATATTTGTTCGGAAGCTTGTGTAGCCCAGCGGCATGTGGACTTTTTTTGTTTTCACAGCACAAAGCCTTTTGTCCCCCCCCTACCCCCCTCGGGGATTCCATCGGCACTCCCGGCTATATTACAAATAAGCTTCCCCATTTTCCCTTTCATTAGGGGTCCACAGAGCAGAGACACTACTGACCCCCTCCAGGGCGGCCTGGGGGTACGCCCACGCCTGTCTCTGCTGTGGGCTCGCAGGTGAAATGCTCAGCTGCTGCCCTGGAACAAGGAAGGGAGGGAGGCAGGGGGGAGGGAGAGAGAGAGAGAGAGAGAGAGAGAGTTAAAAACACCCCATGCTATAAACAATGAAACAATGGAATTAACTACAGCTATATAAATCTCGCTCTCCCTCAGTTCAATTCGTGATTAGATTAGAATGAATTGCCAAAACTTTGCATAAGCGTTAAATATATTCAGCTTGGAATTAGCAGTAACACAAATCTTTCTCTCTACCTCCTCCTCTATCACATTCTTTACTTTCTTTTCATGTTTTGCCCTCTCACAATCTCTCACTCCCTCTCTGGTGTTCTCCCTCAATCTCAGCCTCTCTCACTCTATTATGCCCTCTCTCACTCTCATGCTCTCCCTCCCTCCTTTTCTCTCTCCCTCATTCACACTCTTTCCCCCTTCACTCTCTCTGCTTCCTTTACTTTTTCCCTCCTTCACTCTCTCCCTCTTTCAATTTCAATTTTTTCAATTTAATTTGTTTTATTGGCATTTCAAATCAATATATCTATGTTGCCAAAGCATAAGATAAGTAAATAAATAAATACTTTTATATGTACATACATACATACATACATACATACATACATAAAATACACACATAAATAAATAAAAATTATCATCAAGCTTTGACAATACTTGTAAAATAGGGATAATTATATTATCCTTGAAGATGATGTAAGAACAACTACTGTGTTTGTATCTCTGTGTAATACGACGGTTATATATTTAGCCTTGTATCATGGCAGGAAAAAATACACCTGGCTGCGAGCCATTCTGTACTTTTATCCTCCCCCAATAAAAATGGAAGCTTTCTGTCATCAGAGTACAGAGTGAAGCCTGGTATGACTTTTTCAAATTTCGGAAAATATGTTTTTCGTATATCCTTATATTTCGGACATGCGCATAGGAAATATGTTTCTGTTCCAATGTCCTGGTGGCAGTGTGTACAGACACATTTCTCTTTCGGTTTCCAAGATTTTAAATGGCGACCTCTCTCAATTTCAAGTTCATGGTCACTGACTCCATATTTTGTTATAGAATTTGTTTTGCTTTTTAATTTTTGTTTTTCATATATTCGGCTAAATTAATATCTCTGTCCAGGGATTGATAGCAGAGTAGCTTGTGTTGTATTTTATTTTCATTTCTCCATTGTTCTGTATATTCTTCTTTTAATTTTGTTTCATATTTTTTGACTGAAGGAAGAGGATTGTGTCTGTAGTTGGCCCCGCTCTGAGGCTCACCGACTGTGGGGATTATCTCGGTGCACCTCAGGGCCAGCTGGGCCCGAGGGTGCTCACCAGGAGATTGTTCATTGCTTTGGAGAGTTTTGTATGCTACAGAATGTTGATCGGCCTACTTAGCTGTTGCCAGAATTTAATAGATCTTTTTTGGATTTGAGTTTTCAGTGGGAATATACCAAGGTCTGCTCCACATGCATTACTTTGGGTGTTTGGGCAAACTTTTATTATGGTCTGACAAAATTCCTATTGTAATTTGTCAGGGGGAGTTTTATCCCAATTTTTAAATTCTGGATTTGAGATTGGACCCCATATTTCACTTCCATGGAGCGTAATAGGTATAATCAAAGAATTTTGTATTTTTATCCAAATTCTAGTGGGGATGTCTGTTTTTCTGAATTTACTTTTAATAGCATACAAAGCTCTCCAGGCTTTATTACATGGAGTTTTTATGGCCAGGTTGAAACTCACTGTTGAACTAATTTCAACCCCTAAGTAGTTACAGGAGGCCACCTGCTGTAGCCTGGTGTGGCCCAGAGTGAAGCTGTATCTCTCTCTATTTCCCTCTGGCTCTCCTCTGAAATACCATAACGCTGGTCTTTTTCAGATTGACTGTCAGTGCCCATCTCTGACAGAACTGCTCTTGGACGGATAAGCTCTGCTGTAAACCCTCCTCTGTTGGGGACAGCAGAACTAGATCATCGGCATAAAGCAGGAACTTGATGTTAATATCGTGAAGAGTGAGACCTGGGGCTGCAGATTGTTCCAACATGGTTGCCAGTTCGTTGATGTAAATGTTGAACAATGTTGGACTCAAACTGCATCTCTGCCTCACCCCACGCCCCTGTTTAAAGAATTCAGTTTTTTGGAGCCAATTCTTACTGCACATTTATTTTCCATGTACATAGATTTAATGATATCATTAGCTTTACCCCCTAGACCACTTTCAATAAGTTTGTAAGAGAGCCCATCAAGCCATATTGAATCAAATGCCTTTTCAAAATCAAGAAAACATGCAAATATTTTTAATTTTGGTGTAGTTTTTAATAAGGGTGTGTAGGGTGTAAAAGTGGTCTGAACTATGGCACTTTGGTAAAAATCCACTTTGTCCTTTATTCAAGACATTGTATTTGGTAAGGAAGGCCAGTATTTGAGCATTAATAATACTGCAGAAAACCTCCAGACTATTGGTCACACAGATGCCTCAGTAATTATTGGGGTTGAATCTGTCACTGTTTTTGAAAATAGGGGTAATTAGTCCATGGCTCCAGATCTCAGGGAAACATCCAGATTCCAGCACAAGGTTGAACAGCCTTTTTATAACCGCCTGTAGTGTAGGGCTGCTGTACTTCAGCATCTCAGGACAGATGCTGTCCACCCCGCAGGCCTTTCTAACCTTGAAAGCCTGCAGGTGGCTCTGTATTTCATTTAGGGATATTTCTGAATCAAGGGGGGTTTTGATAGACTTTGACCCTCTCCTCTAATTGATGAAGTTTTTCAGTTACTGAATGTTGCTGAGGGGTGATGGCACTCCAGTCAATATTCTTATACAAAATTTCGAAGTGATTTTTCCACATCAACCCATTTTGTATTGTTAGTTTATCTTTAGTTTGTTTAGGGGAGTTTTGGTCAATTGCTTCTTCTATTTTGTTAAGCTCTTCAGATCTGTAAAGTTCGCTTTTCTTGTTAAGGCGTTTGCGGTTTTTTAGTGCTTCATGGTACTGGGCCCATAACTGACTGTCTTGGGGTTCTCTGTGTCTCTAGTTAGATAATATTCTTAGTTGTTTTCTAGCAAAAATGCACTCATTATCATACCATTTTTCTTTTGGAAGTTTGGTTTTTTTTCTCTTGTTATTATGGTTAATAATTCCAAGGTTTAATTTTATAGCTAATTCATTAAATATAAAATTGAAATATTGTGTAGCCAAATGTTGTGTGTGGATAGTTAAGTGAGTCTGAAAAAATTTAGTTTTGTTTCAATTTCTGTGCAGGAAAGTGCAGTTAATTGAGTTAATACATTTTACTGGGTTCTGATTCTGGACCTTTGCTAAATTTTGTGGACCTATTTAGATAAAGAGTTGTTTGGCAGTGGTCTGAAAAGGGAAGTTGGGGTGAGACTAAAAATGCATTGATTTCCCTGCGGTGGATGTCTGTAATGGCATAATCCACAACACTGCTGTCTAGAGTGGAGGAATAGGTCATTCTACCCAGAGAGTCTCCACGGGTCCTTCCATTGACAATGTATAGGCCCAGATTTTTACATATCTGGAGAACTTGCTTGCCATTGTTATTTATGACAGTATCGAAACTTGTCTTTGTGATATTGTGTTCCAGGACTGAGGGAATTTGGCCAAATATGTGGGGTTTTTTTTAATCAACTTCAACGTAGTCTTTCTCTTTGCCAGTCCTTGCATTGAGATCTCCACAAATTAAGATGTGACCTAATGACTGGAAATTCATTATTTCACTCTCTCACTCTTTCACTCTCTTCCTCCACTCTCTTCCTCTTTCACTCTCTCACTCTTTCACTATGTCTCCCTCCTGCGCTCTCTCTCCTTCTTTCACTCTCTCACTTTAACTCTCTCTCCCTCTTTCAATCTCTCACTCTCTTTTACTCTCTCCCTCCTTCACTCTCTCACTCTTTCACTCTCTCCCTGTTTCCCTCTCTCACTCTCTCCCTGTTTCACTCCTTTACCCCTTTACTCTCTCGCTCTCTCTCCCTGTATCACACTTTCCCTAACTCTTTCACTATCTTACTGTTTTGCCTCACTTCACTTCATTCTCTGAAGGCTTTCATGCCACTCAGACATTTACAGAGCTGATTCTACTTATCAAAGCCCTTAGTGATGACTCTGGGGGTTGATTATTAGAATCGGATGTGTAATTGCATGGCTCAGATGAAAGCCTGCACCCATATTGACCCTTATTGGATAAGGTTGAGCATCTCTGCCTTAAACAGTTAACGTTCAGATGCTATTCTTAACTCATTTAATGTTGATGTCTGCATCACATATTATAGCGTCATCAGGACAGCCATGGCACAACCTCTAATGAACAGAATAATGCAAACCATCAGCACATGCTGTTAATGAGCATTGCGTGCGTGGTTATTAATATTCATGCAACTGGGACATACTAACCCCAATGAGGACGTCAGGGCATGCGGGGACACCAACATTATGCAGCATTATTGACTTTTTCCAGCAGTCGAGGCAGGAAACTGGAAATTAAAACAAATGCAAACAATAACTCAGAAAACAATATCAATAGTAATGATGATAATGATTTCAATAGGGCTGTCGAGTTGATAGTAGTACAGTAATGTATTGCGAGGCCTATGATCCATTTCTAAACTGAATATCTGAAGTCAAGGGTTCCTCTTGGAAATGCACTGCTTTCTGCATCACAGCATCGGGATACAGGATGTCTGTTCACGGTCTATTCGGTTCAACCTGCCACCTTCAGTGTGGCTAACCTGCTGGGTGACCTGGACTGCTCAAATGCAACACCTGCATAATTTAATGGGAGCTCAAGAAAAACAACAAAAAAAAGGTATTCTGACCCACTAAAACCCAGCCATTTTATAACCTTGACTGTAACCTATTGAACTCATTTAAAAAGCTATTAGGTTTTCCAGCTGCATTTCCTTTACAGTCAACTGTAACACCTTGCCGGTCAGCAGAGGGAAGGGCTCTGTTGGTAAAGCTCTTGAGGGTTATGGAAAAACCTAGCAAGTCAAATTTTGTTCAAAACTAAGTTAGGACCATTTTTGTATTTATTAGGCTTTGCCTCATCATATACAGTAAGATACATGAAAAATAATCATTGATTTCCTTTGTTTTCCTGTGGCAAAACCAAGCAAGTCATCGGTATTTAATCAGTTGTGAAGTAAAAATCAAGCAAGTTGATCTTCCTTGGTTCTTCCACATAAAATTTTCTATTTTTTAATGATAAAACCTGGTCAGTGAATTAGCCAGTTATGAAGCAGTATACCTTTATTATCTGATCTGTGAGGTAAGTCCCCATGCAGAGCATTGGATGTGCAGGACATTCATGGTCAGAATTTGTAATTCACGCAATTCACGTGCTAATAACGACTGAAAAATGGCTTGAAGAGGGAAGCAGATGGTGGAGTTAACACTGAAAAACTGTCAAATGCCACTGCAGCTGCATAATCGTTAGGTTTTTGTCCATCATTTTGAGATTTGACGTTTTATATTTTCAGATGGAAAAATTTCTTAAGTCATATTGCCAGGGATACTAATAAAAAAGGGAAAAAAATTCCTCCATAAATATCTCTTATTATGTAATGAACAAATAACTACCATCTCAGTTTCATTGTCAGACAAGAGCTTAACCCCAGAGGGATACAGTTTTCTGTCTTTTCCTTGGAATCAGCTTTTTGTTACTTACTAGGTTTCTCCATAACACTCAAGAGCTGGTTTTCACCTTAGATTTCCCCCATTAGAGAGATTTTCTTCACTGCTGTTTAAGGGGCTCTCTTCCTATTAGGAATTTTTATAAATCTCATGTGTTAGTTATTTATTCACTATTTTTGGTGGGTGCACACAATATTATTTATGCTGTTGAACTGACTGGGTAAAGGGGGGTGGTGAGGTTCCAAGTCAAGAACTGTGATTGAGAAGTCATATTTAGAATTAAAGAAAGGCAGAAACATTTGATATAAAAGTGTCATTATCACTGGTTCAAATCAGCAGGGAATAAATATTTGGAAAAAAAGATAGGTCAGCTTTCCTGATAATTCAATGTTACATGCTAGGCATGATACCATTCATGCAAGCCAAAATGATTCCTTGTCATATACCTTACAACAGCTGTCTGCACAAACCCGTTTTCTGACATAATAGAGCGGAGAAGAGTCAATCAATAAGTGTGTATTACCTCCATTAGCATTGCATTTTTCCCCCTGAAAAAATGAAACAAACCTCTCCCAAGGTTGCCAGGTTATCCATCCCCTTGTCAATGAAACACGACAAAGCAAGCAGAGTTACATAATCAGGAAACCTTGGGAGAGGTGATGTTTCAGGCAGGCAATTGTGCAGAGCAGCTTGTCTCTGGGCAACAGTGTAAGTGACAGCAGCACTGGGAAAAACTGCTTACTTTAGACACGCAGCTAAGGGGAGAAATTCACTGACTTCCGTATCAGTCAGTAATGCAAGGTATCCTGTATCCACTGCCACTGCCCCGTGTATCCTGTGTTTACTGTGTTTTGCACTCATACACGATAGTGTACTGCATATATGTATTGTATCACTGGGGTTCAGTTGGGGTTGGCGGTAACTTTACCGCTTAAGACAGGAGAAGTGGGGGGTCCTAATGATTAAACTCACAGGTTTTCAACGTCAATATTCTCCGGGTTGTTAAATACAGTGGAGACCACTATACCAGTGTGTAAATATGAAGGGTTTGATGGCAAAACGTGATATAGGTCTACGCCATTCTGGGACTTGCGCACAAACTGGTATCATCTGCTTTAAACTGGGGCAGAATTACCCTTACTAAAATCATTCATCTCAAAATGCGATTTAACCCATTAACCAGCCAGCCAAATTCTGTTGTTTGCTTTCAAAATGCAACAAACGATCCAGCTGTTTCATTGCAAAACGTTGTAACCAATACCGTATGGCTCTGGCCAATACCTGCCAGCTCTCATGCATATAGGAAAGATTAGTGTGACGTCATGACCAAATTATATCATCATGGATATGCACCATATTGATATGCGCCTCACACTTGCTTCCACTTGTGCTTTCAGTGTTGAGAGTTCTCAGTGGTGTTGTATCTTCATCATCTGTCCAGATCTGACTGCATTCGCACCAGGATTAATGAGCCTCAGCTCCTCTGAAAAGAATAACAATATGCTGAACAAGCTAACGGGCGCCATTTTGCACTTTTGTTTGTACCCATCCAAGGGCTGTTGCAACTACATCACATTACATTAGAGCGAAAGTGATTAAACTGCTAATCTTCCTCATGGCGTGAGTCTCACACTTTTAGGTGGCATATCACGTTCTCCCTCCATGGATCAGCAATCTCAAGCATAATAACAAAAATGAGGATTGAAAAATTAAATTCGGCATACAAGATCATATTTCATTCCCGAGTTCCACGTTTTAATCAACCCATGCAGTACCGAGAGTGATAGGCAATATGTCATTGGTACACGGATCAGTCATTATTCAATCAACCTGTATTTAAGAGATACAGAAGCGGAATTGAAGTCCCTTGTGAATTAAAGTTCTTTCAGTTTCATGTTCGTTGCGCTGGATTTCACCATGAGAAGCAATGAACGCGATAGTGATTTTGCCTGTCTCACGCTTTTCTCAGGGTTTGGAAGCTATGCGGATGAATACTGCTCTTTCTGTCATGTTTGAGGTTGCTCAAAATGTTGGCACATCTGATTGAAATGAATTGACCTACCTTGGTTTTTAAGTTCAAAAGTAACCTTTGCTTTAATGCTGGGCATTTGAAAAAAAAATATTTTTATGTACTGAGAAACGGCGGGGCGGGGTGGCACAGTGGCGCTCTGCTATCTCAAAGCAAGAAGGTTGCGGGTTTGAATCCAGCCTGGGGTCTCTCTGCATGGAGTTTATATGTTGTGTGTGAGTGGTGTATGCGCCCTACAATGGATTGGCAAGCTGTCCGGGGCGTGTCCCTGCCGTTTCGCCCATAGTCAGTTGGGATAGGCTATAGCACCCCCACAACTCTAGAGAGGAAGTAGTGGTATAGATGAAGGATGGATGATGCACAGTGGCTTTATAATTTGAATTTGTTTCAGACTGTCTAATACTGGCATTTTACTAGCGAATGCAGATTAGCTTAGGTTTTTGAAGTTTATTTGATAATATATTTGTATTTGGAAACATAAGTCATCCTGGCTTTACTTTTATGATTCTTGGGCATATGTACATAGGAATATGTTTATATATAGATGAACGATAGTTTTATAATTTGAGTTCACTGCAGACTTGCTCCACTCAAACAATAAAATAATAATAATAATAATAATAATAATAGTCTTCTAACTCTAGCCAAATTTAGGGAAATTTAAGGAAAATTATGATTTTTGATGCAAACTTTTTTCGCGTGAACATAAAAAGTGCAGAAATTAAGCTTTCATCATAAGCCAGCATGTGTGAAGTAACTTATGGATATGTTTTGTTATGATAAAAATAGTTCTGGATATATCACATCATGCAAAAAAAAAAAAAAATAAAAATATATATATATATATATATATATAAAACGCATATATATATATTATATTTTGATGAAGAGTTTGATTCCAAAAGAAACACAAACTTTATTCATTTTACACTCATTTTGAAAAAAAAATGAAAATTTGCACCATGTGTAAGAGGCACAGGGCTATTGCCCTATGATATTATCTCAATTTTTGTAATTTTGGCACTTATTGCATTTTGGAACCAAACTCTTCATATATATACATATATATATATATTCACAGCAGTAGAAAGTGAAATATTATTAGGATAACATTTTATTGCAATGTCCTCTGAATTAACTATGTGACACAAAGAGTAGAAGTGCACATATCCAGTCACTCGAGGGCCAGTCATTCGAGGGATTATTCTCGGTTATTGATTGAAAGAATCAATTGTTTTATTGCTAATTAAATAGATGAGATGGGAGCAGTTTGAGAGTAATCATGGATGGAGGGTTAAGATTTTGCTAGCAGTATTATAACTCTGACAACATACTTGTTCTATGTAATTTATATATTCTCGGCTGTAGAGGGGGACGCTTTGAGGAATGGGGAGGCCAGAACAGGATTTCATTCTAATACATGGGGGAAACAGCACATGCTGATACTGTGTGCGTGTGAGGGTGCATGTGTGTATTTAGGTGTGTATGGGTGTAATTATGGGTGTAAATATGTGTGTGCATTCTCTGTATGTGTTTATACATGGGGGAATGAATGGGTGTAATTATGCATGCATATGTGTGTATACTGTAAATGTATGGGTGTGTACATGTTTGAGTGTGTTTAAGCGCGTATGTTTATACCTACGTGTATGAGCTAATGGGTTTATATACTGTGTGTTCCCATACATGAATGTGCATGGGTGTGCTCATGTCTGTGTGCGCACCTGTGTCTTGCCCGTCTGTGTACATTGTTGTATGCTTAGCATTGACAAAGGAACCAGATTAAGGTACAAACAAATCACTAGGGACAACCATGACAATAAGCAGAGCATCACTGCTCTGTTTTGGTGTGAAAACTGCAAGGCTATGTAAGTTTGCGGAGTATAACTCATTGTTTTCTCTGACCGACAAGTTTTGGATCAGTGCTCAGTAAAGTTGAGAGGAGTCTGTTTGTGTCTCAGGTCAAAGTTCACCAAGATTTAAAAGGAGTGCATCAGTAGCTAGCTATGCGGTTGGGTTGATGGTATCGTCTGTGCCATTAATTAATATTGCTTTGCCGCCCTGAATTATCCCTCCATCTGTCTCTTTTGGGCTAAACATTCAGTTAATTAAATTACCAAGTGCTGGCAATTATGGAATTTGTTAAAGCGTAGGTTTTGAATGAACAGAGTCGTATATCGCTTTGGGGTTGACAGTGTGTTCAGTGTGATGGGTGTTTTGTGTTTTTCTGAGAAATTTATGAGGATTGTTAATGGGTTCCAAATGCTACAAGAGCCCTTCATGCTTGGCTTATTCAGTTTTGATCAACTACTCCCCTATGATTATAGTATCAATTTTCAGATTTTGTGTTCGGTTATTTTTATGCATTTAGGTTTCATCCAGTTAACTTTTGACAAATTTCATTCAGCCACATATGAATGTGACACATTGTCTGCAATGAATGATATTAATGACGTGCATTCTTGATGAATAGGTTAGGATCAGTTACAGGTGGAGTTGACTGTCATGCAGAAGTATAACAGCATTGGAAAATGTGCCTTTTACAATGTCACTTGATACCAACTGTCACTTAAAATCATTCTCCGGTTTGTGAGTCAGACTTGCGTAGACATGATTCAGTGGGAAACACGTCTGCAGCTTTTAAAGAATGGTTCACTTGATTTTTTTAATGCATTCTACTCTGTCTTCAATTGGCAGGGACAGGCTTTGTGTGAGAGGAAGGATTTTCTATTTCAATACGCGTGTCTTATGTTTTTGACAGCCAACTGGCTTTATAATGGTACAATTTTAAAAACCCCATAAAGAGAGCTATCTTTTATGCTGGTGAAACTGCAGTGACTCAAATAACCAGTAGAGGTCAATAATGAGCAAAAATGCACAATCACTACCAACCAAAACTTATCACTTTTGAGCTAGACCATTGTTGTCCTGCAGGGGCATGGTCTGAATATAAATATTCAATAAAAAAGGGGGAAAATATATATATATATATATATAAAATTTTTTAATGAAAAACATGAAGAATAATGAAAGCTTCCTGCTATTTTAAAATTTTTTTTTATTCCTCTGGAGAAATAAATAGCATTCATTAGGCATTCACTGAGGAGTATAAAAACATCTGTCTCTCCTCAGTATGAAGCAAATTGTTATTTAATCCAAGCTCTTTGGCAAACTAAGGTCACAGTAGGCAACAGAGTAAAGCTCAGAATGCTCCTGGGTCAATTCTCATCATCATTTGCAGAAGCACACATCCCATACGCCCGAGTTTGAACCAAAGACATATGGATCCCAACCCAGCAACTCCACTAACATAGTACATTACCTTCATAGGCAGTAGACCTGCTTGAATTAAACTTCAGGTCAGCATTTTAATAACAGTGATTGTGCATGCAACATCAAGACAGCTCAAAGTAAAATCAATTCAGCAAACTAAGAGCCAAAATACATGCACTGACAGAAACTACGACAAACTTTAACCCTTTAAGAACCATTATGAAGAGTGTGTTTGGCCTGGGTCTGGGAGATTGTTTCAGATTATTCCAGAAGATGGATGACTACCATTGCCGTGGCAGTTTATTTCACCTTCAGGCATAGGGGTTGGGGGAGTGAAGGGGTGTGTATCGACAAATACTTTTGGTCAAACAACCAAAAAAGGAAAAAAAAAATCACCAGAAGATAGGACATTGAGTTCTCTGGAGGTTGTCAAACAGCTTTGGATCTGCCAAAAAATATCTGAGCAAAGCATCAGGGCTTCAGCACCATGAATAGAGCCAGTCACACTTGAAGTACAAAGAAAGCCGAGACAGCGACAAACCCTTTTTAATTCAATTGCATGAGAGTCACTTGTCCCTGCATTGCAGAACCACAGACACACACTGATCACATTCTGTATTTCTACACCATGGCAGTGGCGGCTCGTGAATTGGCAACAGGGGAGGCTCAAACAATCCCTTAAAATTAATGATTGGTCATGATCTGTTTTCAATAATTGATTTAAATTACCATTACAGAAACTCTGAAAACTCTCAACATTATCAGGTGTGGCCAGTTTTCATTAATGACGCGTACCTCTCAACTCTCACGCATTCGGTGTGAGTTTTAGTGACATATTTACGTTCCCTTGCTGTAGTCAGCATATGTAAGAGATTCTCGCGCGGAATTGAAGCTCTTGTGCATGGAAGGGTTGGAAGCAATGCAATTGCATGAAGATGTTTCAAATGATCTTATTTCATTTAAAGGATCATGAAACACATGCATTGCTTCCAACCCCTGAGTAAGGAAAAGCGTGAGAAGTCCCGAGTCGTAATCGGTATGCGTTACAAATGAAAATGGCCACATCTAATAATGTTGAGAGTTTTCGGAGTTTCTGTAATGGTAATTTAAATGAATGATTGAAAACAGGTCATGACCAACCATTCATTTTAAGGGATTGTTTGAGCTTCTCCTTTTGCCAGTTCACCAGCCGCTACTACCATGGAGAGAGCATCAGGCACACCTGTGCTGTGGTGCTATGTACTTTTGTTCTTATCAAATATGGTCAGATGTGGTATAAAAGACATGTCTCTTACTAGCTAGTCCATGAGGCACATAGAAACAATAGCAATGGTAGAACCCTGATCGCAACATTATCAATATAAATCAACTGATATAAAAATAAGATATAAATAAAAGATATAAATCTTCCATTCCCATATTTTCTCAATGCATAAAAAGCTGTTTACTGTAATGTATAGCAAATTGTGCGCAACAACATATATTCATCCAGTTAAAAATACCTCTATAGCACCATCCACTTCTAGTGCTGAACATTAGAGGAGTCCACAGTACATGTAATCTCAAGTTTCAATCAATATTAGCACGACTTAATTTCATTGAGCCATCCCCCATTCTATTCACTCCTGTAGACGTGCCACGTTGTTATTTGGAAGAGGCGGGTTAAAAAGGGCTGCTTTCACACTCTTTTACCTCCATCCTGAACATCACACAGAGATGTTTGATGCACTCTGCAAGCCCCTGGCTTTCCTCGTGGGGATTGGAGCTATTTCACCAGCTCTGCTGGAGGTTCAGGTCTGTACTTCACCCAGATTAATGGAACTGCTGTGGCCAGCAGCGTGACAGCTCAACTTCTGCCCGGTATCGGCCATTTTTATTTCATTGCATATTTTTTGAACCATGAGGAAGCAAAGATAAATTTCACTGAGGCCAAGCAAGCAGAGTCGGGGAATTGACAAGCTTGTCACAGGGATGCACAGTGAGTATTCGGATAGGGATACCACTTTAAAGGGCTGTACACACTACAAGGTTCACTTGAAATGAATATAAATAGCCTCTAATTAAAGACACTTTTATTTGCGGGCATTTACTTCCAAACGGGCTGAACCACAGAAGAAGTGAGGCCCTGTAAAATTAGCTTGCTGTCCAAATACTTGTGGACTTTGCTGTACACCCCAGTGCGTGTAATGAAGTTGGCAGCAGCAAGCCAGGAAACAAACAGCATGTGAGGAGGGTTGAAAATGAAAAAAGAATCATGTTTCGTGGATGAATTCATTGGAATTGAACAGCAAATGAGATATGAGAATTACAGTGAAAGGACAGTGACCTTTTTAGTGTATTGGATTGCACTTCAGTATATTAGACTTGAAAACATTTAATATGACATTAAAATTTTCTTCTGAAATGCTGGCTCACAGTTGTATGTCCGCACCATAATGCATACTAAGGATGTTTTTTTTTTCCTTGAAACAAGTGATACCTGCCGTGAAAAACCACGTTTGGGTCATGTGAAGACTGAATGCATTTACGGTGAATGTTGAAAAGAGGTGATTTTTCTTCTTAGGAATTGGCTTGCTTAAGTGTGTCTATGTAGAGAGAGTGAGTGTGTGTGTGTGTGTGTCCATTCATGCGTGTGTGAGTGTGTGTGTGTGTGCGTGCAAATAAATGAAAACTGGCCACATCTGATAATGTTGAGAGTTTTCGGAGTTTCTGTAATGGTAATTTAAATGAATGATTGAAAACAGGTCATGACCAATCATTCATTTTAAGGGATTGTTTGAGCTTCTCCTTTTGCCAGTTCACCAGCCGCCACTGCACCATGGAGAGCATCAGGCACACCTGTGCTGTGGTGCTATGTACTTTTGTTCTTATCAAATATGGTCAGATGTGGTATAAAAGACATGTCTCTTACTAGCTAGTCCATGAGGCACATAGAAACAATAGCAATGGTAGAACCCTGATCGCAACATTATCAATATAAATCAACTGAAAAGAGGTGATTTTTCTTCTTAAGAATTGGCTTGCTTAAGTGTGTCTCTGTAGAGAGTGTGTGTGTGTGTGTGTGTGTGTGTCCATTCGTGCGTGCTTGTGTGTGTGTGTGTGTGCACGCACACGCATTTCTGTGTGTGTTGGGGTGGGGGTATTAATTGCAGTAGCAGTGCCTCTGTCGACAGGCAACTCAGCTGTTTTGATTGCCCATTTACTGATTTACTGACCAGTAAGGGATATCTATGAAATTCAAAACAGCTCTACTGTTCAGGAGCAGCATTCGTCCAAAAAACAGAATAAAATTAAGAAGCATTATGTTCTTCACAAGCACATTTGGCAACTTTATTTTTATTTGGCAACTATGCGTGTGAAGAAGGAAAGAAAATGTGCATTCATTCGGAATTAAAATATTAGGATAGAAGAACGTTGTTATGGCTCAATTCTAATTGTCTGATAATAGTGGTCTACATAAATGTAGACAATGTGGAAACTTTCATCCAGCAGTTCTCTTCTCCATCTCACTATAAGACAGTTATGGATTGAGTCACAACAGTAGTATTCATATACAAATTTATGCGCTCTGCTATATAAGTACGTGCACATTTGTGTGTGCAAGTACTTAAGTACACTACCTGGCCAAAAAAAAGTGACCACCTGGATTTAACTCAGCAGATAGGCAAGACCCTTCCATTGGATAACTACTGCAGTGATTAATATTTTTCAGCTGGCACAGAGTGCAGTTGCATGGAGGACAGGAAGTGGAGGGCTGGACTCAAGTGCAGAGGTGGATTTGGTTGGTTTATTATGCCCAACTGTAATGCAGCAGACACAGACTTTGCAGACAAAACAACAGGAACAGAGGTTCTCTACAAAATTTTTATGAAAGGGAATACTAGAACTGGAAAGCACTGCAGTACTATGTATTAGACAAAACAAAAAGGAAACAATGTTTGTTTAAAAAGAAATAAAAGTGCTGCATTTAATCATAACAGCACTTGGCTCAGAGTTTAGAGTTTGGTACGCAAAATGCGGAAAACAAGCCTATACAGACTACTCTGTCAAACAGGCATGAGGTTACACAGACTTCACAAAGAGGCTGAGATAAGCTCAGCCTTAAACATGCTCTGCTTCCACTCAGAGACAACAGGGAAGAAGTGCAAATGATAATTGAATTGCGCTCCGGGATTTAGTAGACTGGTGAGCTGGATGGCTGGAGGAGTGGCCTTACATGAGTAGCTTCTCATTTCTTAAAGAACTATGTTGAAAGACATATTCTGTGGTTGAGGAAAAGATGTTACTCTGTTTCAGAAGGGTCAAATTATTGGCCTGCATCAAGCAAGGAAAACAACTAAGAAAATTGCTGAAACTACTAAAACTGGGTTAAGATCTGTCCAATGCATTATTAAGAGCCAATTTTTGAGAGATTCAGACAAAATCAAACACATTGACCCCCCTGCATTTGGCTGATATTTAATTTTGAAATAGGTATGGTACCCAAACTTCAAATCCAGAACCGTTCCTCTATTGACCCCTTCTGGCCTGAGCTACAGCGACCCCTTTTTTGGGCCCTTATTGGCCGAATTAACAAAATCGCAAGTTTCCACCTCTCTAGTTCTAAACTTCTAAGGTCAAAGTATATTAAGAGTGAGTCTATAGGGACTGTAGAGTCTCATAATGTGGTTATTCACCTGGGGCACCCTTGAAGTTTGCCAATAGGGGGCGTTCAAATTGCTCTGAGCCATTTTTTTTCCCAAAATTTATCATGGATAGTCTTGAAACTTAAATGATATCCCAGAATATTTTTTGCAGGGATCTTTAAGTTGAAAGGTACTTTATTTAAATCCATTGTTATTTTGTTGGGACAACCTTGAAGTCTGGAGAAAAAAGGGCCCAAAAAGGGTCACGGACCAAAACAGGGGTCATTTTAGGACCCTTTTTCTCAAAACTTCAAAAGTCAAAAACTCTTAAGCACAAATGTGAGCCATAAACCTAGATATTAAAATGAAACAACAAAACAGCTGGGATCTTGTCTGATGTGTCTATAATTAACAAATATAAAATTTAAAAAAATGTATAGGCGGCAGCACTGTACCTTGAAATGCAATGTATATGTCAGATGTACATTGTATAAACAGGGTCCACCTGAATCCAAAGTACAACTCCGAAATAGTTGGGAAAAAGTGTAAATTGTGAATAAAATCAAAAAACACAATGACTTTCAAATCACACCAGCCAGTATTTTATTCAGAATAGAACAGAGGTGACATAGCAAATTTTGAAACTGAGAAATTTTACAATTTTATCCACAAAATCAGCTCATTTCAAATTTGATGGCTGCTACACATCTCAAAAAAGTTGGGACTGGGGCCTGTTTACCATGGTGTAGTATCCCCTCTTCTTTTTAACACAGAGTGGAGGCGTCTGGGCATTGAGGAGACAAGGTTCTTGAGTTTAGCCATTGGAATTTGATCCCACTCTTGTTCAATACAGGCTTCCAGCTGCTGGATAGTTCTGGGTCTCCTTTGACAGACTTTTCGTTTAATTATGCACCAAATGTTCTCAATCGGTGAAAGATCAGGACTGCAGGCAGGCCAGTTCAGCACACGGACTCTTCTACTATGAAGCCATGCTGTTGTAATAGCTGCAGTATGTGGTTTTGCATTGTCCTGCTGAAATACACAAGGCCTTCCATGGAATAGATGTCGTCTGGAGGGGAGAATATATTGCTCTAAAACATTTATATACCTTTCAACATTCATAGTGCTTTTTAAAACATACAAGTGTCCCACACCATATGTAGTAATGCATCCCCATATCATCAGAGATGCTGGCTTTTGAACTGAACGCTGATAACAGGAGGGGTGGTCTTTCTCCTCTTTAGCCCGGAGGACACGACGCCCATGATTTCCAACGAGAATGTCAAATTTGGACTCGTCTGACCACAGGACACTTTGCCACTTTGCTACAGTCCATTTTAAATGAGACTTGGCCCACAGAACACGGCGGCGCTTCTGGATCATGCTCAACAATGGCTTCCTTTTTGCATGATAGAGTTTTAGGTGGCATCTGTGGATGGTACGGAGGACTGTGTTTACTGACAGTGGTTTCTTGAAGTATTCCTGGACCCATTTAGTAATGTCAATGACAGAATCATGCCGGTGAGTGATACAGTGATGTCTGAGGGCCCGAAGATCACGGGCATCCAGTAAAGGTCTTCGGCCTTGTCCCTTACGCACAGAGATTTTTCCAGTTTCTCTGAATCTTTTGATGATGTTATGCATTGTCGATGATGAGACCTTCAAAGCCTTTGCAATTTGACGTTGAGGAACATTATTTTTAAAGTATTCCACAATTTTTTTATGCAAGCCTTCACAGGTTGGAGAGCCTCTCGCCATCTTTACTTCTGAGAGACTCAGCCTCTCTAAGACATCCCTTTTATAGCCAATCATGTTACACACCTGATGCCAGTTAACTTAATTACTTGCTAAATGTTCTTTCAGCTGATTCTCTTACATATTAATTGCTTTTTCAGCCCTTTTTTGCCTGTGTCCCAAGTTTTTTGAGACCTGTTGCAGCCAGAAAATTTGAAATAAGCTCATTTTGTGGATAAAAATGTAAAATGTCTCAGTTTCAACATTTGAAATGTTATATATGTTATGTTGTAAATAACATATTGGCTCATGTGATCTGAAAGTCATTGCATTTTGATTTTATTCACAATTTACACTTCATCCCAACTATTTCAGAATTGGAGTTGTATAACATAAAAAGTCATAGTAAGCAAAAAAATCCCACCATCATGGTCCAGCAAAATTTAAGAGCCAATTTTTGAGAGATTCAGGCAAAATGAGGCACCTTGAATTGTTGACCCCCTGGATTTGGCTGATTTTTTATTTTTGAGATGGGTATAGTACCCAAAACTCAAAACCCAAACCATTTCTCTGTCAACCCCTTCTGCCCCGAGCTTTTTTGTCCCTTTTTGGCCAATTTAACAAAATTGCATGTTCTCACCTCTCTAATTCTGAATTTCAATGGTGTCCCAGCTCAAAGCCCATTGAAAGTGGGTCTATTGGGAGGGCAGATAACCAGAATGTAGTTATCCACATGGGGCACCCTTGAAGTTTGTCAATAGGGGGGGCTCAAAATGCTCAAAACCATTTTTTTTCTTAAGTTTGTCATGGATTTTCTCCAAACTTCAAAGGTATCCCAGTTGCCTTTTTGCAGGAATATTTTAGTTGGAAGGACCTTAATTCAAATCTACAATTACTTTTGTGGGACAACCTTGGAGTTTGGAGATAAAAGGGCCAAAAAAGGGTCTCGGACCTAAAAAGGGGTCATTTTGGGAGCCTATTTCTCAAAGCTTCATGTTTGTATGTTAGCAAGTAAGTGCGTAATTATGTAAGTAAGTATGTACTGTGTTAAGTATGTATGTATGTTAACACTTATGTATGTACCGCATGTTTTTTCTCAAACATTTTGAGCAGTATGTATAATTTCAAGCAATTTAGGATTGCAGGGCAGCACACATTAATGTATTTCATGCCTCAGTAATACTTCAAAAATGAATCTGAATTAAGATCAGAGGTGCATGGTGCCCGATGGATTTCAGGCAATTTTTAACAAACCGTTTTTTTTTAATACCATTTCCTCAAAAACATATGTTAGCTAATATTTTGATATTTCTTGACTGAAGCCAAACCTCAAATTAGAACTTATATAATTGATTATATTCTTTCAGGTTGACATTCCAGATGGTCATTTGATCAGTCAGTTTTTCCTTGCCCTAGTTAAATTGGATTTTGACTTAGTTTGTAGTTATATTTAACATGGTACATAAACAGGAAATGCCCTGAGAATTAAATCATGTAAGAGTTATTTTTAAATGGTCATGAAGCACGCCAGGTAACTCATCGATCCATTGCACATGACTTTGTCATGTGACTTTAAGATGCATAACTGTGTTCATCCATTGATTTGCTGTGACATGATTGCATATTATTGATTTAAAATCAAACATGGCGGTGAAGAATCATATCAAAATTTACAAAATGTACAGTTTGATTTGGTCATTTACATTACAATAAACATTACGCAAAATGTCATATTCACACACATAAAAACAGACATCACACAGACTTATTTCCCAAACTCCTTATCCTGATCTTATCCATAAACCCTACATGCCTAACCCGAACCTAAAGCACTAACCTTAATATAACTAGATTCCTTGCAGGGACCAAAAAATGCCTGCATAATGATGAAGAAATCTGGTATTACATCATTTATGGGGACATTTGATCCCCACAAGAGGTAAGAATACCCTCTCACACACACATACAGAATGCACACATATGAATGCACTGACACACATACACACAATTTCAGAATGTGCCATATCCCTGGTGCAACATGCTCCCATCTCATCTCTCCGTCTGTCAGCTTCTCTCTGACAGGCTGCTCAATGACTCCAGCTAAGCCCTGTAGCGGCACCAGCTGCCTGCTTGACCCACACATGATCTGAGACCAGTAGGAATAAAGTGCGGCTTACACTCCGCCTGACCCACACATGACCTGAGATCAGTGGTGATAAAGTGTGGCTCACACTCTGCGTGACCCACACGTGATCTGAGATCAGTGATGATAAAGTGTAGGGCACACTCTACCTGACCCACACATGATCTGAGATCAGTGGAGAGAAAGTGTAGCTCACACTCCTTCTGACCCACGCATGATCTGAGATCAGTGGAGAGAAAGGTTAGCTCACACTCAGCCTGACCCACACATGACCTGAGATCAGTGGAGAGAAAGATTAGCTCACACTCCACCTGACCCACACATGATCTGAGATCAGTGGTAAGAAAGTGTAGCTCACACTCTGCCTGACCCACACAAGATCTGAGATCAGTGGAGAGAAAGTGCAGCTTACACTCCACCAGACCTACACATGATCTGAGATCAGTGGCGAGAAAGTGGAGCTCACACTCCGCCTGACCCACGCATGATCTGAGATCAGAGGATGAAGTGCAGCTGTCTCACTACGTCAGTTGGAGATTCACCTTCCACAGGGCTTTCGGAGGACAGACTCTATTGGGACATTCTCCCAGTGCTGCTCCCAATGAAGCAGGGAATTAATAATGGATGACATTGGAATCAATCAGTCTCTTGAGAAAATAGAGAGTGTATATTGGGTCAGACCATTGCAGTGCTGCAGCTCCGGCTATGACTGTGCTCTCTCCATTCGCTATGGCCAGCTGCCACGAGAACCATGTGAGAATTTCAGAATTTCAGCCCTTTATAGTATGCAAAGTCAGAGGACAAATGCTTGTGAGCTGTGCTGAATGTTCACATAACAAATGTGCTCAGTTGTGACAGGGAAACACGAGCAGATGGCCGGATACTCAGTCAAATTATGATGTGAAGTTCTCAAAAAATGAAAAGGCTAGAGGTGGTAATCAAATTAACTGCTGATTTCTTTAGAGACCTGATGATGGGAAAATAATCTGATTTTTTTCTTCTTTTGCAAACACAGGCTCACAGTCACCCCCCCTGCATACTAAAGATGTTTTTCTTTGACAAATACGCTCTCCCAGGTCTCGCCGCAGTTTTTGGAAGTGAATGAGCTCGGCTGTGAAGGTGCTGCACTTAGTGCTCCCATTTGCCTTTTTCTTCTCAGTCTCCTTTGCATCTGAATTGGTCTGTATCTCGCTGCAATGCTCGGCTGCCACTACTTCCCAGGTTGTTTGGTCAAAATCCCCTGTGTTCATATCACATTTAGAGATGTCTCTGTAATGCAGGGCTGGTCTTTGACTGGGTCTGGGGCCCTGTGCAGTTCACCCTCAGGGATCTGGACATCCTCTATGCAACTGATATGTCTAAGCCATCATGGGCGACAGTAAGTAAGAAGGGCAAACGTGCTTGCAACGTCTGCTTTTCTAGAATGCTCTGCCATGTGATGCCCAGGATTCCTGTGGCACATGTATATGACATGTTGCAGGTCCTGGTGTCCCAGCTTGTCCGGGGTCCAATTTTAGTAATATATACTTTATTGATCATTCTTCGCCTGCTGCAGTGTTTACAGTTTGCTTGATATGTTGATCCTCTGAGCTCCAAGCACCAACTGAAGCACCTTAATAACCTGAGGCCGCCAAATTTCAGATGGACGGTGGCTGACCAGAGGGACACAACAATCTCTTTTACCACTGAAAATGACTCATTACTCCTGCTACACCAATCGGTGAGGGTTTATCACCTGTCACAGCTGTTTCCCTTGTTGGTTCTGTCACTGCTGACAGAGGCTCTGAAGTGACCCCTTCAAGGCACATGCCTGGGTGGAAGGTTTCAAGGGCTTAGGGATTTACAGCCAAAATCACCAGACCCCTTCTTTACCGCCAGTCACATAGTGCAAAAGAAAAGCAAAAGCAATAGGTTTGGCAATGAGTTCAATGTCATTCAGGTGCTTTAGATTTTCTTTATGGTTTTACTTCCATAAGCCATCATTGCCAATTTGTTTGTCCATAAGGTAGAGGGGCTGTTTGCCTATAGCTTTACAGATCTATTTCTCTAAGCCCTGTCGCCCTGAATGCATGAATGAAGCTACAAACACACACATACATGTACGAACACTACATAGCGGAGTGTCCTAAGTGAGCAGCCTATCCCAGTAATGCCACCATTGGCACTGCAACCCATAAGTAAGCTGTTCTACACAATCACCAGCCAGTACCATCACCCGTCTCAAGGTTGCCAAGTATTCTGACCCTGAGTTATAACTCAAATTCTCCAATGAATCAGAATATGTCCTCCCTCTTCAAAGTCTGTTTTTTTTCAAACATTCCTTATTTGTATGACTTAGCTGTCGGCAGACTTCTTAAACCTTCAAAGTGTGCGGGCGTGCTGGCAGTTAGGAAAGCTTATTTTAGAAACAAGCTCCCTTCGAGTCAATTGTCATTCTTTAATAGCGCTCTGCTGATTTTCTATTGCGTTAGACTCCGCATGGAGCTGCAAATGCCCAATAGGCAAGCAGTCACGCAAATTAATAAAATGCTTCGTCTACGGAGCACTTGCCAGGTGCCTTGGCCCCACAAATCTATGAACAAGTGGGGACTGGGTTGCCCAGAATTGAGTAGCTTGAATGGCAACTGTACCTCCTGTTAGAACAGTGAAGCGGGCATTAACATACATTACATTAATATTTGGAAGATCCTGTAAACATCTTGAAAAGAGAAACACATTTCCTTGACACTTCTTGCAAGCTAAGTTATGGATATAAACAGGAAACTGATGTGGCAGCTGCTGTGGAAGCCTTAAGTTTGTCCCCAAGCATACTGTATGTAAATAAAAGTAGCAAGTTTTTCTTCTGGATTGTTCCACAACCTTAGAATACACTGTTAAAAACTAATTTTTCGGGCAGCTGTGGCACTGAATGGTGGATGGTCCTTACAGGTTAAGTCATGGTCTCAGTGCATTGTATAATACCATAATTAATGAGATCCTTCCCTTGAATTAATCATGATGCATAAAGTTATTAAAGGCATAAAGCTACTCATTTCTCAAAACTCAAGCAGGAACATTAATTATGAAACCAAGCATTTTGTTCAGGTGTCTATTATTCAGATTTCGAAAACCCATCTGGATAGGTTACAGCAGAGGAGACCACTGTCTCATCAACAGCACTCTATTTGTGAAAGTTAACATTGTGAGAGATTAAGCCAGAATTGTAAGAAAATAAGTTTGTATAACTTGAAAGGGACAATACTGGGAATTTAAGATTGTATGATCCAGACAAGTAACCAAATACAGACTCCGGGTACAATCCACAAATGAGTCTTTATTTATTTATTTTTTTTAAAGATTATTTTTTTGGGATTTTCACCTTTATTTGACAGTTGCAGAGTAGAGCGAGACAGGAAGGTTGGGGAGAAGAATGGGGAAGACATGCGGCAAATGACCCAAGCCGGAATCGAACCCGGGTCGCCGCGGGAAGGACACAGCCTTTATGGTGCGCGCGCTTAGACCGATGAGCCACCGGGGCACCCCAAATGAGTCTTTATTAACAGAAATATGGTACAGTAATAGAATTGGGAAAAGCTGTAGCCCGGCAGTCCAGCTAAACTGCTAATGACCAGAGAGGGTAGGGCTTTGTCCAAGCCTAGGACAGTGGCTGTCCCAGGGCAGAAACCAGGTGGTGAATTCCCCTCGCAGGAGCAGGACTGCTTGACAGTTGAACTGAAGGGTTTTGCAGGAACACAGTTCTAATCCTGGAGACCAATAAGGATTGGGAGGTATTCTAAATAAACTGATTCAGTGGAACGGACAGGAACAATAGATCAACAAAAATGCACCACCAATCCTGGAGATGAATATAAAGGCTTGAGAGTGTGTTCCTATTAATAAGACTCTGAAGATGAATTACATTTTTATTGATCACTACTTTACCAAAAACACAGAGAAGAAGAGTTTAGCTCAGTACTAGATGACACAAACTGATTGGAAAGGTAGTAAGGTATGAACCATGACAATCCAGCAACCGTACAGAAACCTCAGTGAACTTATATAGACAGGACATTCTCGAAAGGGGAGCAGCATACAAATGATAACACCTGGGAGTGAAGGAGGAGACAAGACAATAAATCAATTACTGGAGACAAAACTGTCAAACCACATGCAGACTGCTAGACCGGGGAGGAAACAATAGGACACATGAGGGTTGTGACGAAGATGAGATAACAGGAAATTGGGCAAAATACTGGGAAATAATTGGAATTGTGGAAAATAGTAAAATACACCTGATTTTTTTCAATGGCAAAGTTGGGTCTTCCCCAGAATATTAAATGCAGACAGAGATAATTTTAGGGTAGAAAATCCATGATTTTTAAATGCATATTGACACTTGGATTTATGCCACTCAGTCTCACAGTCTCTCCTACTTTTCGACGGCTTTTTAGGCCATTAGACCAGGGTAACATTTTCATCTCAATTAACAATATTCCAAATGCCCTAAGAGATCTACACTAGAAAGGTAGTCACTCTTAAGTGGTCCTGTTTTTCCAGACATTCTGTTCCAAGCGTTACTCTTCAATGTTTTCAATGACAGTTGTGTCAATGTCATCTTCCATTAAAGAAATTCCATCACAACCGAATTGCTTCAGAGACTGAAATATGCACAGCTCGTGAACTGAGCAAATAAATTTTTTCCCCTTGGGGATGATTATGACTAGTAAGGGAAAATGCTTGACGGAGCCGACATTGTTTTTAATGCAATTTCCATTGCAATGTAATATGTTTTAAAAATACACTTTAAAAAAAAAAAACCAGACTTAACACAAGTCGCTTGACAACTTGCCTTATACGTCTACTATTACTATGTCATCCCCCCCCCAAATCTTGTTTTCGCATTAGAACCACCCTGCTGTTGATCTCCATACCAAAACACAACAGTACAGACAAAAAACTATGTGATTGCGCTTCACTACTGCCACCCTGGGTGGCATATTGCACTATTACAGCATGTCAAAAAGTAGAAATCATTTCAATCACTATTGTTATTCTCACCCAAGTGATGTCAGAATCAGTTTTAAGTTTTTTGTTGCCTGATCATTGTTTGTACTGTGAATTTTTTGTAAACAACCAGCATGGATGCTGTCGTCATTTTAGAAATATTTTTTCTTAGTTTACCTGGCAACATCAATCAGCATTTATTATCTATCGTTCTTGTTATTTACAGAACAGCCAACCCTAATATTTTGCTTTAATGCATTGTTGTTTACAGTCTTTATTTTGCTGACAATCAAAAAAAAAAAAAGCTAAAATAATGAGCAATGAAGTTGAGATTAACGTGCCATCAAAACGAAATGTTGCGATTGAAGTCAGTGAAGGAGAAACAGTCCTCTAAAGCCCTATATGGATGGGATTGAGTCTTCGGGACTATCGCTGGACCTTTGTAATGCATTTGCAAGTCAAGTGAGTAATAATATTCAATGAGGATTTGAGCTACATGGCTTTAGTATTTTCTGGAGTTATTTTTACAGTCTTTCACGACAGGTAGAAGATGCTGGAATTTTTAGTGACACGTCAGTGCGCAGTCTGCAAATGTTAGTTGTATGGCGAATTCGGCCAGGACTGAAATAGCAGAGATGCTCCCTGAAATATTACAGTGCCTTATCCAAAATGGCCAGATATCATAAAAATGATTGAACTTACTTATACAGCAGAAAGCAACTTCAGTTCACTTTGAAATCTTTTGTTTTGTATAAGTTTTTTCCATCTTTCTAAAGCCACATCGATGTTGACCCTTGGCCTCTGACTTCTCTGATCTCTAAATTGCTTCTCGACATCTTTATGGTTTCATTTCAAATTTGGAGTGAACCTTGTGTGTGGTAAGGTCACAAAACCTATCAATTTTGGGAGTGATTGCTGTATTAATAATTTTAAATAGTTAATTAATTTGAAAATTTAGGATTTTCTTGTGAGTGCTCTTGGGGCAGCAATATTGGTCTGTTGCCTTTAATTCCGGTATGCACATTCTTGTGGGACAGGAGAAGAAGCCTATTGACTTGCATAAGAATACACATATTATTAATAAGCAAAATAGGATGAGTTGGCATTTTTGGATATAGGGTGTCTGGCGATATGCACCGACCTGCAGGTGACCAACTGGCTGTTTTTTTTTAGCCTAAAAATTTTCAGAGACCTTTAAGCACTGGTTTTGCACACTGCATTTAGTCACTGTTTAGCTGCACTGCGGTTACATTGGATGTATTCTATGTTTAAAATAAAATAAATCTTAAGCTATGATGGAATTACACTTTCATGAAGGCTGGGAATGTGTGCGTTGAACATTTAATTAAAAGTTCGATTACAAACATAAAATCTTGCAGAGCCATATTGGCAGGGTATTTGGTCTTTGTCCCAAGCAATATGGAGCTACAGGTGAGTCATGGCTATCATCTAAAACTGCAGAGAACAAAAGGTTACCCTGCATTTCATTGTGGTTTAGCCCCGCGTCAGCAGAAAGGCTCGTTGTTAAGTACGATCTGAAGCACAGCTCTGATAACTGGGTGATTCTTTTTGATCTCCTCTGATAGCTGTATTTACAAGTTGCCTCCAGATGCCAGTTGGCTTATTCTTTCAGAATGACTGATAGTAACCCCATCTTTTCACTGAGTTTTTGCTTAGAAATCAGTGCTTTGATAACACAAAAGTGCTCTCAACGTGCGCCTCATTAGTAATAGTGAGCCTTTACCATGACTGACAAATGAGAACCTCGATGCTGGCAACTGACTGAAAAGGATCATATATCTGTAACAGACATTTATCTGATTTTTTTTTCCTAAATGTCAACCTTTAATTTGTTTTCATTGAATAATTACCTTGAACATCTTTAGCCCTCACTGCTTTGATTGAGCCTCCCATAAAAGTTATAATGACACTACTCTCATTCACAAGCTCACAGGCTCCGGAGATAGATTGATGAGGTGTTGGTTATGAATGCCACCTTGTCTGCTGTCAGACACTTTTAGTGTGGGGAGCCTAACGTTTGCGGTGCTGTTTGCTTTGAATGAAATCACCTGGACTCAGAGCCCTTCTTAAAACTGGGGAAAAGAACTGAGTCCTTGCAAAATAGAAGCCACTTTGCTGAACATAGCATCTTACGACTCTGTTTTGGTTAGTCACTGTTATCTATGTCTGCTGTAGCAAGGTCAGACCTTATAAATCTACCAACTATTCACCATCCCCTTTTCTCATTCCCCCATTCATTCAGAATTTTGATGTAGTTTTTATTTTTGACTCTCTTATGAAATTAAAGACATGATTGGAACAAAATTTAGAGTATTCATGTGTAATTAAAAATTATTTTTCTTGTCAAATCATGGGCCATCAAATCAGGGCGTTTATCCTCAAAGCTATGACATCAGAGATAAATTGACTAAAATGGATGTTTGAACTTGATTTGTGGTGTCATTCTTTATATTATGCCATGATCATTAGTCTTCCTGTTTACAGTTGTCTGGGGGGTACACATAATTGGCGGGTGATTTGTAGTGGTAGGGATTTAGCTGACAGCTTGTTACTGAACCGGCAGTTAATGGATTGGCTGATGCATTTACTCTCCTCCATACCAAAGCCTCAATTCTTAGCAATAAAAGTACAACGTAATAAACAAAATATTCTACATGATAAATGTAATACTTAAATTACTTGGATGACAAAGCAACCTTGGAAAGGCACAATGAATGTAATATTTTAAAACGGCCCTTCAGAAATCTATGCTTTTTGATGCACTAAATAAACAGATAGATAAATAAATAAATAACGAGGTTTTGAACTGCCAGTGTAAAAATATTAAGACTTTTCGTCATTCATTGCACTTTCCCAATGATCTTTTTATTATTTTTCTGTACATTACTATTATTTGTCACCAAAAAATTTAACCTGATGCATAAATGTGTTCTTTTTTGGGAGGCCTTCCATTACCTCTGGCACTTTTTAATGTTGTTTGAATACTTCTGCGATGAAAAAGTCAGGTTCAGTGATTTTGGGTGATTGTAAAAAAAAAGGGAAGATGACATGCATTTACGGCTCATTGGGAAGAGAGATAGAGGCACTTCTCTCACAAGAGGCGGGGTAGCACGTTCATTAATCAAACGCCAAGTATGAATAGTGATGTGTCCAGCGGCATCGCAAGGTGATGTGTTTTCACTGACAAGGGAGATAGAGTCTGTTGTCCGCAGAAGCGTTGTTTTCGCATGAAAAGCAGTTTGGAGTCCCTTTTCTGAAACCGTGCCCTGTGCATTTTGAATGTAAACACTGCTGTAGCAAGCATACATTGGCCCAGATATTTTACTGAATCCATCCATTCATTACCTAGCCCATTATAGTTTGAAGTTGGTTTAAAGTCTGTCCCAGCTTTCAGTGTTAAAGAGGCAGGAACACACCCCGGCCTGCTCACAAATCCATCACAGGCATCACACAACATTCACTCCAGTTAGCCTGCCATGCATGTGTTTGGACTCCGGGAGGAAACTGCAGTACTCAGTGAAAAATCCTTGTGAACATCAGGATAGCATGAAGACCTGCACACAGAAAACCTCCAGCTGGATTCAAACCCAGAACCTTCTGGCAGTGTGTTTCCAGTGCCTCCGACTGCACCATAACACCACCCCATTTTTACTGTAATGATATGGAAAAAGGAAATAAGTGCAAAGAGCTGATGTAGTATGTGCTGCTAAAGCTTACTTACAATTGCTGAGACAGGAACACTCACATACATCTACATTCAATCATATTTGCTTTGCCACTTTTTTTTTAATGAAAGAATTTTCAGTTTAATCAAGTGAACATCAGCTTTACTTTGGATTTAGCAAAAAAAAAAAAAAAATACTCTCAGCAAAGTTTCAGTTTTTGCTAATTTGCATTCAAGCATCATCCTCAGAGATTATAGTCATCTCTTTCCATTATTTCTTTGCACAAATAAGGGAACTAGCCTGCCTGGTCTCACCCCTGGCACAAAATGGCAGAAGTAGAGACATGGAAGAGAAAAGCGGATGAACAGACAATGGGGGAAACAGAAGAGGAGTTTTCAGACTCTGTTCTATGGATATAATTATAACCTGAACAGCAGCTCTCAAATATAAAAGCAGCTGTTAATTATTTTAATCATGCAGACTGATGTGTAATGAGTCCTGCCACCCCCTCTTGATGCTGCATTTCCTATCCATGTCAGAAAGAGAGAATATTCAATACCCATCGAATGAGTGAATAAAATCAGCTTGAAAACAGCAATGGTTTTTATTTCCTTTAAAGCCTTGCAGCAAAGGAGTCCATTTTGAAGTCAAAAGTGTTCCAGAAAACTACCCATTCACCTTCCTTACAGATTCTCAAACAAAGAGTAAATTTCATACCCTGATTTGCCATTTTACCACTTGCCAGTTGTTTATAATGACGTGTGACCTTACTTCACCTTAGCTGTTACCTTCACCGAGATCACAAAAAATTAACTTTCGTCCTGGGCCAAGAACAATTTGATTAAATTCTTATGCCGATTGGCCGAAAGAAACAGTTACGCTGAATACTTCATCTGCATCCTTGTCTGAGCTCTGCTGAGTGCATGCTCTAGTCAAATTTTGTGTTTGAAAGTTTGAATTCGCACCTCTTGTTATCTCTGCCATGCCACTATGCTTGGAATATCTATCTGAGAAAATCTGCTGCCACTGCCAATTTCAAGTATTCTCAGTCATACAGTTGCATTGCAATAGAAAACTGTATGGTTAGAATGGGAATTAAAAAGCTATTTGCACTGCGAATACTGGATGCACAAAGCACTAAAAAAAAAAAGACCGAATCGTCAAGATGCCTACTTATTTATGTATTTCTTCATTAATTTAATCATTTTGGGAACAGGGGTTTTACATTTTTTCCTTTTTTCTGAATCTATGGTAATTGCGTCTGATAAAAAAGCTGTCCCATTGTTGAGCGAACATCATTGCTGATTACCTGTATTGTTCACTCTGGGTTCTTTGTACTCATCTTCATTAAAATTAATGTGAGTTATTCTGGAGGGCAAAGAGTTTACTGCATGTCTTTTGTGATATGAAAAATCCTGATAAATCCATTAACACATTTGCACATTTATTCATTCATTCAAAAACCAATATTTTTTAGTGTGTATGCATGCAATAGACTTAATATGGAAAGTCCTTTAGAACTCTTTTTTTCTGAAAATACTACATATTCACTTTTAATGGCCAATTTTGAATAATCAGAAATAAAAAAATTGAAGTCTCACATTTGTCTCCTTGCCACTATTAAATAAATAATAATAGTAATAGTAATAATAATAATAATAATAACAATGGCTGATATTTTGGCTGACAATCTAGTTGCCTCCACCAGAAGGCTGGGACTTGGCCATAGGTGGACTTTCCAACAAGACAATGACACACAACCATACCGCAAGGTCCACAAAGAAATGGTTCTGTGACAACAAAATCAATGCTCTGCAATGACTATCTCAGTCACCAGGCCTCAAACCAATTGAAAACCTGTGGGTGGAGTTGAAGAGCGCAATTCATAAATGCAAACCCCAAAATGTAAAGGATCTTCAAAGGATCTGCTAGGTGGAATGGTTCAAAATCCCCCAAAATGTGTGCCTTAACCTTGTTAAAAATGACAGGAAAAGACTCCATGCTGTTGTTCTTGCCAGAGGTGGTTGCACTTAGTACTAAATGAAGGGTTCCAATAATTTTTTAATTTTGATGCTATTTATTTTGTATGAAATGATTGTTATGATTTTTATTGTTTCCATCGAAACATTAATAAAGTATTTCACACATGTTGGTATATTCCGTTTCTTTACCATTTTTATCATTACTATTATTTTTTTGTATTGTTTGAGCATTACCAGTCAGGGGTGCCAGTAATTTTGGAGCCCACTATATGTCTGTCCATCATTAGGCAGACTCATACTGATACTGATTGGATAACTTCGCCATTTCATTCATGTAAAATGAAATGCACAGTTTTAAGTATAGAAGTTGCAGTGTCAGTTCCATGGCAATGCTGTACACAAGTGTTATTCCAAGAATAAGAAAAAAGGCATTTTTTCATTTCACAGCAGAGGGCCTCTATTAGGTGGGGTTTAATAACAGGGCACAATACAACAGTAACAAGAGAAGACGATTCTCCCCAACAAAGCTGTCCATTTTCCAACCTCTGAAGTGTACTTAGCGCTTATGGTACTTAAAAATTTGGTAGTGTCTCTCAAGTGTGGTGTTGAAAACCCTTAAGGGTTTAGTTTCTAAAAAATAACCTGGCCAGCTATGCCTCACTGGATTTAATTTCAGTACTTTTGGTGATGTTTTCCACCATCCTGCAGGCCCTTTTAGCGGCTACAACAATTACTAGAACCTGAAAGGTCAGCTAACACTCCCAAGAGGCATATTCAATGATAAAACCGCATACAGTAAGCTTGGTATACAGTTTAATAATTCCATTATTCATGTGTTGTTATGTGCAATGTTCATACCATAAATGTTTATCATTGCAAATCATATATACATAATCACCTTTGCATTTACGGTTTTGGAAGGCCATGGGCCTGAAATTTGTGTGTAGATATAGTTGTAAATGATTTTGAACAATAATTTAATTAATTGCATTAACTATACACATGCATCCTATCTTAGGGGGGGTCCCTAATGTGAAGTGTGCCGCATCAAATTTAATTGACAATCCCATACAGTGCCATCTAAAGTAGCATGGACAATTGAGTGATTTTTTCCCCCTATACACTTAAAAGCACTTACATCAGTGGTATTCAATGTCGTTCCTGGGGGCCCACTGTGTATGCTGGTTTTTGTTCCAACCACAACTGTAATTTTAATTGTTAGGATTTTAATAACCTGTTAATTTTTTATTCTTTAAGTGCATTTAATGTTTAGAGCAGTTAATTTGCCCTCTTAATCCACATGTTTACAGAAATATCTATGTATGCCATCAAGAATTAAAAAACCATACCCGCATTGCGTTGTATTGCAAAAACTGCATAAAATGAGAGAAAACAATGTAACCAATCACTTCAAAGTAGTGGGCTCCTAACTGGTGAAAACTAATTGGCATATTATGACAAATTTATTCAACAATGATAAGGAGTCAAACCAGTTTAGTGTTATGTTAATCTAATAAATTCACATGAAGTTTTTTGAAAGAACTGAAAACACTTGTGTCCAGCAACCTAATTCAGGGTTTACTGATTTTCTCAGTGTCTTTTTTGATCTGTATAAAATGTTATATCACTTGAAATTGCTTGCAATATAGAAACAAACACGCTATCTTCAAAAGTATTTTATTCTTCATGGCATGTATGGATGTTTCATTTAAAATTTGGCTAAAGAGAGTGAAGAACAGCTCTAAACATGAAATACACCTAATTAAGACATTAACAGCTTGTTAAAATCCTGCAATTGTTGTACTATCCATTTTGTATACAGCAGTGATTAAGCATGGTTTCACACTTGATGGTATGTCAGATGGCACTATGGTACCCATCCCTATTTTTATTTTATTTATTTAACCCTTATTTAACCAGGGAAGTCCCGTTGAGATTTGAAATCTCTTTTTCAAGGGAGCCCTGTGGGTAGAGGTGGGGAGGGCGAGAACAATTTGCACAGCCAATTAGATCAGGGGATGATTAGGTGGCAGGTCGAAAGAGCCAGGTTGGGACTTTTGCCATGACACCAGGGAACCCCCTACTCTTATCGAAGAGTGTCATAGGATCTTTAATGACCACAGTGAGTCAGGACCTCGGTTTAACGTCTCATCCGAAAGACAGCATCTCCTTCAGTACAGTGTCCCCGTCGCTGCACTGGGGCATTGGGGATTATTCCACCAGAGGGACGATCGCAACCTACTGGCCCACCAACACCTCTTCCAACAGCAACTTGGTTTTCCCAGATGGTCTCCCATCCAAGTACTGACCAAGCCCACACCTGCTTAGATTCAGCGACGCGGCTAGAGCAGATCGAATTGTGGTATGGCTGCTGGCTGAGGGAAAAGGGAAAGGGAAAGTGGTCAAATTTAACAGTGTCAGATAACTTTTGTGCCATCACTTTAGGCAGTGTTGTTTGTAAGTTACTTGATGTTATTGTCCTTTTTAAGGAAAGCAACAAGTTATGTACCAGCAATTTACGATTTGGGTGTAAAGATGGTTTGTCAACTGGTATGTGCACTGCAATGGTTATTGAAACTGTTTCATATTACGTTAACTCCTTTCTGCAGACGTAGACGCCTGCAGACATAGAGCAGCTCTTTTTATGGATGCAGTTGCACTACTCTATCACGAGATAGCACCCCCAGATCAGTTATTGAAATTCACAAGCCAGCAGAGCTGGAACACAGTCAAGAATATTGACGAGTTCACTCCTATCCCTGTTTTTCAGGAGTTGCATGAGTTAAACTCCTCAGCTAAGCCTGATGTGCAAACTGCTCAATATCCTTGCCCATAGTATCTATCCAGCAGTTTAAAAAATGATCTCTTGCGACAGAAAAAATCGTTGTCCTCTGTAACAACCACTTCAGTTACAGTGACTCAATGGTATTCCAAGTGGTTAAAAGAAAATCTGTTTCCTGAGGCAAAAATTCACCATGGTATTGACACTATGTCATTCTACTATCAATTTCAGTCATCACATATTAAAAATGTGCAATTTCCTATCGTGGATTAACGCGTAGATATGTCAGTTGAAGAAGTAGCTGTTTTTTAGTGCCTCATACAAGCTCTCACGGAAATCCAATCACTTTAATGGTGATTCAATGGTATCTACGTGAAAGCCCAGCTGTAGTTCACGGCCACGTGAAATTCTCCTGGTAATTACCAGTTGGTTGACACGATTTTTATCCAATTGCAGACAGTATAAGCTTTCCTCAGTAAGTGACAGACATTGATTGGACCTTAAAAAACATATTAAAATACTTGCGTAATAGGGTTACGTTGTATTCAAAACACTTTACACAGCTCAGACTGACGTGGTTGCATGGGAACAAAAAACCTCCAGAACTGAGCCTGGAGAGCTGAGTTTATTTGCGGGATGGAAATGTGATTCTGAGATGGAAAATAGCTGTTATTCTGAATGGAACAGACAGGAGGGCTGACAGCATTGATACTTTTGAGGAGCAGCTCAATAATTCTATTGAAAAGTGAGTAAAGCTGTCTTTGTATGGTGTAGCTCTATCTTACTTTTAGCCTGCTAACTAACTAGCCAGCTATTTCTTATTTTTGGTTTACCACCGTGATCACAGAGCTTGTTTGTCACACTGGGTAACAAAAGAGTAGTCGATACTGCAGTGTGCTGGCATTTTTCTTAACTAGGTGATCCGTTTTAGAATCTATACTACATTCAATGAAACGGAATGCCTTGCATTTTTGCTCTTTTAAAGTGCGAACAGCTATTACTGTGACCTGAGTTATACTTGTTCCATAGAGGGTTACAAGCTTGCGTTTTGCTTGGATGATCGGAATTGTAAACAATTTTCCACCTGCATGAACATTCTGACCGTAAAATAAGCAGTTCTAATGAGTATGTGTGCTTGCTGACGCGGCTTTGTAGATAAATGGATGAGACTCTGAACTTTATCATGGAGAAAAGGCAATATTTCTGGTTTGGAGAGGTCAGTGGTGACCATTGATGTCCAGCTGCGCCTATATTGATAAACTCATGCCAAATTCAACCAGAAAATCATCCATTCATACTGAACTTCATGAGTACAAAGTTGATTTGCGTTAAAAATATGATTATTTTATGAATTGAAAGTGCGCCATTTTCAAGGCTCTGGGAGTTCGGGGAGCCACCTGGATAGCTATCTTATTTGGCTCATAAAAAGTGGATAATTTAATATTTCATGTTCAGATGAGGAGTACTTGTGGTCTAGAAGTTTTTTATCCCAGAAATGTATTGTTTTAACCCTCAGCCATTTTTCAATCCTTAGAATTATTATTTTTTTTTACAGTTTCAATGGTGAATTCTCATGAAGATTTTTTATGTTTGCAGCCCATTTTCTCTACCAAAATCATGAAAATAAAGTGAAATATGATGTAATTCTAAATGCTGTAAGTGTCTTTTCTGAGTTGAGCCACATTTGTCCTCTTTATGAAGCTTAAATCTTGAATTATAAAGCAGCAAATTGGGTAACCCATAAACAGCCAAATTTGGCTTCTGCGCAAAGGGGTTAATAATGGTTCTCATGTGTATGGTCTTATGTTAGATGCAAGTAAAGCATTTGACAGGGTCAATTACTGTCGTCTATTTAGAAAATTAATAGACAGAGGTTTATGTCCCATATTTTGTAGGTTTCTGTGAAATATGTATCTCAGTCAAAAATTAAGAGTTAGATGGGAGCACACATTCACAATATTTTTCAATTTCAAATGATGTTAAACAAGGTGGGGTTATATCCCCTATTTTGTTTTGTATATACTGTATATTGATGATTTGATGAACAAATTGCAAAATCTAGGTGTTGGCCGTCATATGGGCAGTGTTTATGCTGGTGCTTTCAGCTATGCAGATGATGTTAAGTTACTGGCACCTAGCGAAAGCGCATTACAACTTATGATTACTGCTTGTGAAAATTATGCCAAGGAATTTGATATCATGTTTAATGGCAAAAAGAGTGAGCTTATTATTTACAAATGTACTCGGGCTAGACCATCTGACCCTGTTAGTTTTGTGAATAATGTCAGAGTTCCTAGAAATGCTAAAGTTATGTACTTAGATCATGACCTTTATGAAGATATATTTGATATAAACGCTGACAAATGTGTAGCAGATTTTAATCGTCAGTGTAATATGTTTTTTGCTGATTTCAAAAAATGCTAACTCCTACATAAGGAATGAGTTATTTCACAAATATTGTACGTCTTTCTATGGTAGCCAAATTCTTCCTTTATATTCAAATGAAATTGAAACCATTTATTGTGCATGGAGAAAGGCTATACGTAAAGTCTGGCGTGTACCTTATACTACTCATTGTAATATTTTGCCATATCTTGCTAATTGTATGAATATTGATATTTTATTCGCGAAGCATTGTATTAAATTTATTGATAAGATGTGTAATAGTGACAATAATGTTGTCAGTACAATTACCGACATGGTTATGTTAGGAACACATTCTGTTATTGGTGCTAATAGTAGATATCTTTTGTACAAATTTCAATGTGATGTTAGCAATGTTTGTGCCTTTTGGCAGCATAATTTTGACAAAAACATATTTAGAATTGCTCAACAAATTAAAGAATTGTGTGCAATGAGAGACAGTTGTGAGGTAAATTTATTTAGTGATTAAGAAATTACTGCTATAATTACACTACTGTGTGCAGAGTAAGGCCAGGTGTTGTTTTCATAATGTTTTTTTTTTATTTTGTTTTTATTTTGGTTTTCATTTTAATTGTTAATTTTTATTGTACAACTTTTTGTGTTGCGAACACAGAAATACAAACAAACAATTGGGGTTGGAACAAAAACCAGCATACACATTGGGTCCACAGGAACGACGTTGAATACCTCTGATTTACATTTTAGGCCAAAGATGACAGGAGGGAAAAGATTGAATATGAATGAGGCAATCAGATTTTATTCAGGTAGTTGCATCTATCCATCCATCCATCCATTTACCCACCCATATATCCATCATTCAATCCACATATTCCTGGCAAGCAAAACAGTGGGGCTGAGTTTTATCCCATCATGCAATGGAGCGAGAGGTGAGCAGGGCACCACCACATTGCCGTTCACACACCATTTACTCACTCATACCTCTGGGCAATTTAGAATCATCCACTTAGCTTAACCTGCATGTCTTTGGACTATAAGTGGTAAATGGACTGAGATATAACTGCATTTACATGGGTATATAAGTTACTATTTTACAGAAAAAGGTTTTTGGACTCTATTATCCCCATTCTTCCAGAGAGGTGGTCACCAACCTCTCACTAATGAAAGAGATCCTAGCTGCTAATTATTTGAGTAAGATGTGGCAGATTAAGATTGCAATGAAAACCTTCGGGAGAGAAGATCTCCAGGAACAGGGTTGGTTACGACTGTAGAGGATGCCCCAGCTAACATGAAAATAATGAAAGAGACCGAAATGCATGATGATGGTGCTACCTGAGATTCCCTCACAGCCCAGAGGCAGCTTCTTTAAGCACACAGACTCCGCGGGGGACTCTGCTGCAGCGTAGGAAAGCCGATCTGCCGAAGACAAATGCTTCCTGGCAACCGCGGGACTCAGCGCCACACATTAGTACAAACACGGCAATTAGGTGCCTCCTCAGCTCCAGTCCTCTTCACAAGTGGCTCAGTGTCAACCTGGCAGATTTTCAAGGCAGATCAAAGAGTGGTGCATTTTGCTGGGCTTTTCTCTCTCTCTCTCTCTCTCTCTCTCCTCTCCTCTCTCGGTCTCTGTGTGTATGTGTGTGCTTGTATGTGTTTCTCTCTTCTTCTCTCCCTTTCTCTCTCTATTTGTGTGTAGGTGTGCATGTGCATCTGTTATTGCCTCCTTTCTCAGTAGGCACACAAACCCGCACCCATTTTAAAACGCAAGGTGATTGCTCTTTTCAGGCCAGTGCTCCACGCCTCTGGAATGCACTACCTCTGACTCTGCGCAGCATAGAGTCCACTGAAGGTTTTAAGAGAGAACTTAAAACTTATCTTTTTAGACAGGCTTTTTACTAATATTGATGTTCTGGGGCCTCTGTGAAGTTACCTGTTTTTTGTGCTGTTGTGTGTTTGTGTCTCTGTATTTTATCTGCATTCTGTCCTTGCTGTGAAGCACTTTGTGATTTTATCTGTGAAAAGTGCTATATAAATAAAATTTACTTACTTAACTAAACTCAAGCGCGCACACACAAACACACTCGCGCGCACGCATGCACACGCATGCATACATACACATGCAGTCACACAAAGGGTTTTGCTGATGGTTTAGGACAGTGGTTCTTAGAAAATAAGCTCACTTAGAACATTTTAACTTGTGCTGCCTTAGTATGCATGAGTAAGCATAGTTTGTGGACCAACAACCTGCAAATAAAATATTTGTATTTATTTATATTGACAGTTGTTGGAAGGCTGTCATTTTCCCTTACCATATCCCACTAGGGTGCCTCAAAACTGAAGTAGTATAGTCAAATGTCCAGTGCCTAGTCAATTCATACAGAGTTTATATGAGTTCAACAGAGAACACGTTTAGTCTGACAAAAATGTTCTTTATTATTCACTGCAATTTTATGTTGTATAAAATAGTGCTAAATAGAACAGCCTGGATTTCAGAATAGGCCCTTTCCAGCTTTTTGACTAGCCTTTATATTTCATATGGCTCCATGATTATGATTATTAGCAATTACTGGATGATGTTTGATATTGGCTATTAAAGCAATATTATTTTGGTTGTTCTTGCTGTTGTTATTTTTATTGACTTTATTGAGCTGACATTCCTCCCTGAGACAATTTTTCCTATGAGCCAGGATCTTTGTGGATGCTGCTCAGAATGAGAACCATTGTGAAGAATGTTATTTCAGGAATTCAGCTCACCATTATAGGATTCAAATCAGCGTCTCTTGTTTTATGCTGTTTTGTGTAACAATTAGTCCACTTCACCAGGCTGTGAGAAAAGGCTTATAATTATCATCCAGTTACAGATGTTAAATTGAATCATTTTTCTCTCCAACCAGCTGGCTACAAGAGATAAGGCCATTTTCTAGTGAAACCCACAGTGATGGTCACCCAGACTCCACAATGAGCCATTAAGTGCACCTTTTACCTTGCATTGCTGTCTGCGCATGGCTAATTTATAATTATTTAACAAGCGAAAGAGCACTCGCTGGATACTGATGTCCCAATGAATTTCTCTTGCACTTTTTAATTTATGCTTTGACATCTAGTATGCACAGAGGAAAGCTAAATAAGCAGGATAACAATGCTGGTGATGAAGATGACGATGACGATGGTGATGGTTATGACTATTATTAAAATTCGCTCCTTTTAGTATACATCATTATACAATTACAATCTGTATAACTGCATGAGCACTGCAATGACATTTAAAATGTGCGAGCGCAATTTCACATTTGCACATGGCTAATGTTTGCCTAATAAGAGATAAAATAAATTTTTTTTGAAAATAACATTTCTACATCTGAGCATTAGGTTGGTATTGTAAGTTGTTAATGTAATTACATAAAGAAGCCATTAGACATTTCGCTCCATTTTCTGTGCCTGAAACCGTGAAATATAAGCAATTACTGGGGCTCCAGTGCAGTGACTTGAGGCTAATGGTATGTACTGCATATTTTAAAACAAGGAAAACAATTGTACTAAAAACATCTTCCACTCATGTTTTCTATGTACAGTTTATAGTTCAGTTTTTGTAAACTAGTGATGCTTTTGATTTTAGAAGTTCTGACTTTATAAATAGCCTTAAATGGGGCGAGGTGAATTGTCAAAAAGAATCTGACAAAAAGCTGCATGACAAAAGAAATAAGTTAGCTTTAAATGAATAATTTACAATTTTCCAACGAGGGAAGCAATATAAATCTAGTTTGGGACAAGTTGCAGAGCAAAATAAAAAAAAAGCACATCAGTGCTTCCTCAGCAGGGTGGGATGTGAACCTTCAGAACAATATTCATGACCTTGTAGAACAATTAATTAGGCTATTTAATATGCTCAGTTTTTATGGCAAGAGGTTCCTATTTTGATAAAAGTAATATTTCTTAAAACAGGCTTTAATACCTGTTCTTTCTGAATGTTTAAAAATGGTTGCAATAAAACTTTCAGTCATCCTGTTATTAGTTTTTTGAGGGAAATTATACAACTTTTGGAATTGAACATTGATCTTGTATTTTTGTACAACATCAAAATGACTTGCCAGACACGCCTATTTAGTCAGAAAAAAAATGCATCAGATGAATGAAACTCTGCAGTGTCATTGTTCACTATTGTGAGCTGGCTCCAATTCCCTTGTGTTCTTCTAGCTTATAGTATTTTATTAGCAACATGCTGATCACCCACCATCGTACAGCACTTCCCAGATCGAATGGAAAAATATGATGCACAAATTAAACTGTGATCAATAAAAAGAGATAACATTAGCATGCATAATTAAACGCTGTTCTGTTGTGCTTCAGGAAACTGACGTGGCCAGTCTGTACTGCTGAAAGGGAAAAATATTCACTGAGTTGCTGCTTAGCAACTGCAACTGTGACTTAGCCTGAGTGAGGCTGAACCAGATTCCATGCTTTACTCTCTTCCCCACGGAATGTTCCAGTAAAATCACTTCTGTACTGAAAAGTTCATCAATCAATGAGTAAATAAATAAAACAGTATATTTACGAGCTTCCTTTGCGGTATTTTGTTGGGGGGGGATGAAGAGTGAAGCCTCATACGAATCTGCACATAAGTGCTGCGGTCAGGACTGGCAAAGTAATGTTTCTTCGTTCAGTGATGCTCAAACAGAATCTCAGAATGATCAATCCCTGACTCATGTCCTGTAGTTCTCCAAAGTCTTCATTATCCATCACCATCATCATCATGGTCACTTCCATATCAAGCATTATTATGCATAACAAAGTCAGAGACTACCTATTCACTGTTTTATATGCTTTTTAATTGTTTCTGTGGAAATTTCTAGAGCGACCAATATTAAACTACAGTTTATGTGCAGTATTTTTTTCAGGCTGGCCAAACCAAAGGGCAGACTGTACAGAGTTGTGTTGAAACATTTCAATTCTGTGTTGCAATGTTTGTTTGCATGACTTTTGTAAGGAGATTAATTTAAACATATTTAGCAGCATTAAATGAGGATTTTGAAGCCATGTTGAGCAGTGATATCAAACTAAATTCCTGAATTTTTTTTTTTTTTTTTTTTTTGCCCTTGTAGAAATTGTTTTAAATTTTCATTATTCTGTATCATTACTGCAATTTCTTTCCTATTAAAAATGGACTAATCACATCCAAAGATTAAAATTCTGCTCTATTGTATTATTGCTATGTATTTTAGGAAAGTCAGAGTTGTAAAATTGTATGGCAAAATGATGAAGTAATTATGAATTATGCCTTATGCCATTGCTGTATGGTGACGCATTCAAATTTACATCAATATGTTTTGTGGAGTATTTTTTCCATTAATTTCAGCTCAACATCAGCAGAAAAGGGCAGAAAAAAAATTACATTCAATCGTATTTTTTAAAAGTTCCAGGTGGGAATAATTGAAACATAATGCAATACTGTAGGTAATATGCTTGCACCTAGTTTAGTTCTTTGTATATTAAACCATTTTCTTCAGTTATTCTAGCATTCTAAATCCAAGCCATGAGAACTGAAATAAACCCAAGGCATGAAAATATTCTGCTTCATAAAATACAACTTGTCAGCAACAATAAAAAAGGCAAAGGTTCACAAAAATGCATTAGAATGAAATCTATAGTGGCATAATACATTGCACAAAATAATAGATAGTAGACTAATTGGAGGCCTATTAGCCTTCTGGGACTACAGGGAAGGTTAATGGTTCAACACCTCTGTATGGCCACAATTTGATCAATGCTGTTGTTGGGCCATTGAACAAGGCCATTAACCCCAGATTGTGCTTGGGTGATTGGCCCCTGCTCGATCAAACCAACTGTGAGTCACTTTGAATACAAAATTAAGCAAAATAATTCTAATGTTATGTAATGTTAAAATTGTATTTTTAGTCGCAAATCGAGTGAATAGTGGAGCTTGACTTGCTTCATGGACTAATCACAAACTATTGGGCTATAAATAGGAGTGGCAGAGAAATTACCTGCCGTCTCATCCTGTTGCTAATTGTTTTTTATTAACTAATGAACACAATAATTTGATTAAGAATTCCTCTTTTGCAGCTGGCTCCCTTTTAATTGATTGCACCGAATGAGTCATTTGGACCTCATACACACAAATGAATAAATAGAGTTCTAAGCATTACTTCTGTTTATGGACATTAATGAAGGGGTATGATGCAGGTTCAGAATGTAAACTTCCTCTCCAGCATAAGCTTCCTGTGACCTAGTTTTACTGATTATCCTGTACACTTTAAAATAAGGGTACATTAATTATCATGAGTTAATGCAATAATAAGAAATGCTTGTCTCTGAAATGAACAGTTATGTATCAGAGTGCAGAACAAGCATCGTGTCACCAAAATTAACCATTTACACATGCCCTGTCAGTCTTATTGCCAAGTTGAGACCATCACTTCAGTATAATTTAAGTAACTCTTATAAAGGGGACATACTATGAAAAACTAATTTTTTCAGTTCTTGTGCACATACATTTTGATATCTGGAGTGCTTTCAACCTTTGCTCAAACTATGAAGTAAAACAATCCAGTCATATTTTTGTAGGCTGCCATATTCATAAAGCATGACATTCCGCATGGCATAGTGATTGGCTCTACCTTCATCACATGCAGGTGCGAGAGAATTGTACAGCCCCTCATCTAAATATCTCCACCCACGGCTTATTTTCTATGGCAACATTCCACGATCAATCGGCAAAATCCATTGATCTGGATTGTTTCACAGTTGAGTGATTTTTTTTATCCCAAAGGGGCAAACAAAGGGGCTACTATGCATAGAAATGCACATACTAGTGTATTGATTTTGTGCCTGTCTGCTTTCTTTTAATTCCTTCATTGAATCCATTTATTGAGTCATTTGAGCTACCGCCGAAGTTTTCTCATGTTTCTTGTTATTTCACACTTTTGAATTTTCCTTTACTTTTGAGGTCATCTTATCATTGCAATATATGATGAGCTCAGGCTTGCATATCTTATCTTTGGCTTGGTGACTTAATTTGGTATCAAATATAATGATAAATTCGGGCATTTGGACTCATTGGTGAGCCATATACACAGCAAGTCTTCCCCATCTGCTTTTCTTTAACCAACAGTGCCGTGAAAAAAGTATTTGCCCCCTTCCTGATTTCTTTTTTTTTTTGCGTATTTGTCACAATTAAATGCTTCAGATCATCAAACTAATTTTAACATGAGACCCAAGTAAATACAAAATGCAGTTTTTAAATTATGATTTCATTTATTAAGGGGAAAAAGCTATCCCAACCTACCTGGCCCTATGTGAAAAAGTAATTGCCCCGCCCTTGTTAAATCATGAATTAACTGTGATTAACCACATTTTTTGAGTTCAATTTCATTAGCCACACCCAGGCCTGATTACTGCCAGACCTTTTGAATCAAGAAATCTGACTTAAATAGAACCTGTCTGACAAAGTGAAGTAGGCTAAAAGATCTCAAAAAGAAACACATCATGCCGGGAACTAAAGAAATTCATGAACAGATGAGAAACAAAGTAATTGACATCTATGAGTTTGGGAAAGGGTTACAAAGCCATTTCTAAGGCTTTGGGACTCCAGTGAATCACGGTGAGAGCCATTATCCACAAATGGAGAAAACTTGGAACAGTGGTGAACCTTCCCAGGAGTGGCCGGCCTACCAAAATTACTCCAAGAGCGCATCGACGACTCATCCAGGAGGTCACAAAAGAACCCAGAACAACATCTAAAGAACTGCAGGCCTCACTTGCCTCATTTAAAGTCAGTATTCATGATTCAACAATAAGAAAGAGACTGGGCAAAAATGGCATCCATGGGAGAGTTCCAAGGCAAAAACCACTGCTGACCAAAAAGAAAATAAAGGCTCAATTCACATTTGTCAAAATACAGCTTAATGATCCCCAAGACTTTTGCGAAAATATTCTGTGGACTGACCGGACAAAAGTTGAACTTTTTGGAAGGTGTGTGTCCTGTTACATCTTGTGTAAAACTAACATTTCATAAAAAGAACATCATATCAACAGTCAAACGTGGTGGTGGTAGTGTGATGGTTTGGGGCTGCTTTGCTGCTTCAGGACCTGGACCACTTGCCATAATTAATGGAACCATGAATTCTGCTCTCTACCAGAAAATCCTGAAAGAGAATGTCCGACCATCAGTTTGTGACCTCAAGCTTAAGCGCACTTGGGTTATGCTGCAGGACAATTATAATAATTATAGCACAAGTACTTTCATTTGGCCTGTATTTTTCTCTGTGTTTGTACAGTGTCCGTGCTGCTCACTTTCTCTCTGGTCGTTGCACTTGGCCTCCTAATTCTATCAGCCATTACAAATGCTGGATGAAATTTTTATTAAAGGGGATCTTTTATGCTTTTGGCTTAGTTTTAGATTTAACTAGCTGACTTGCTAGCCAGCTAAGTGCATTACCTTTTAATAATCATAATATTTATTAGCTGGCTAACTAGCTTCGAAATTGACTATGAATTTAGAAGCCGTTGGTAGTTCAGCCATAAGCAATGTACAAGACGTTGATCAGAACAGATTGGATGCATGACCATTGTTGAATCAAATTTCAGTCCATTTTTAATGGGGCAGCGCAGTAAATCAAATGTAAGCTAATGGTTGCTACTGTACAGATAATTCTGAACTTTAGAGACTGAATTACAAGTGTAGTAAAACTATTATGGTGACTGTTGCACTTCCATGAATATAACGTCCAAGCTTGCTTAGCCTGCAGACGTTACCTTTCTGCACCATTGACTGCATGTAAAGATGGATAACCTATCAGCTCCCCAATATTGAGACCAAAACATCTAGATTGCCATCTAGTGGCTGGCTGCTGTATATGTCATCTGGCTGCTCCATTTTAGTGGATGGGACATTGGCCAGTCTAAAAAATGAAAGTAGGTGTTTTTCTCCAAAAATGGTTTCTATCATGTTAAGTAGCACTTATTATGCTGATCTATGCATCAGTTTTCATTTTTAATGATAAGTTTGGTCTTATTTAGTTATTTGATACTATAAAAAGGGGGTGTAAAGCGATGATTGACAGTAATTCTAAGAGAAATATTATTTATTTATTTATTGATTTATAGTACCACCACATTTTCATATGAATTAACCAATAGGAAGTTGTAATCAACACTCAATTCTAACTCTCTAATGCCCAAAGTCCCCTTGGTGGTAATGCCGGCGTTATGGGATATTCAAATGACATGCTGTGAGTCTCTGACCCTTAAATGCATAATTGCTTTCAAATTGATCCAGATTAAGATCGCTTGATCAATAATCACCCAATTTATTTACTGAATAATGAAGACCTATATGGCCCTTCGATTATAAAGAAAGTATTAAGAAATAACAGATCACTGAAGGGTAACATTGACAACAGACTTAATAGTGATATTGTACAGATGAAAAAAAAAAAAAAAAAATAATTATGACAACTGTGATGACAACTCCGGAGTGGAAGAGGTTAATGATAAAATCATTGGGCTATATTTCACCCTTCTCCCACAGTAGAGTAGCCTTCTGCCTCAAATTACGTTTCTATGCTGCTGAATAGAAGCACTGATATAAACGCCGACTGAAAAGAGTTATTAGTATTCATTAACGTAACCTACTTATGAGAATGACTTTTAGTAAAACCAGATGAATATAAAATAAAAGGTCAAATTGTGTTACCTTATGAGCTAAAATCATCATGTTCTGAACGGATTATTTAATTTTTAAACAAAGAAATAGTTGGCTAGTTATGATCAGGCCAGTAATGTTAATGAATTCTGATTGCACTTTTTTTCAGCTTAAATTACCTCAGTATAGATGCTTCCTCTTGCAGCAAAGAAAAATGTTTTGTGGCAGAAGGCTATGACTATACCCTGTCAGAAGGGTAAAATGTATCCAAGTCTATTGATTGTATAATTAAAATTGCCTCTTAATTTCAACTCTGTATGGGCCTATTACATTTCAAAATGTGATGGCCCTTTTCCGTGTAGAAACTCATGAAGACTAGAGGTGGCTTGCTTATCATTATTACATGTTTGTACAGTTGTCACACTAATAAACAAGACGACAGTGTCATCACTATCCTCCTCCACGATCAAGGGCCATAACTCTGTTAAAAAAAAATATGCTTCGACATCCATTTTCGAACTCAACGTAGATCATGAGTAGCTTATAAGCGTGCAAAATTTCACGCAACTTGGCATAATAGTTTCAGAGAAATTTCGTCCCCATTGTGGCCCAGATGGACGGACACATGCACGGATGGACGGATGGACCCCAATTCAATATCTCCAATCCCACTTTGTGGCGGGGGTTAATAACCCAAGTTAGTCACGGCAAATCTGGGTTGATATACAGTACTCCTAGCCGTGGTTAAGGCCTACGTAATTAGGCTATAATAAAGTCACAAGGTTAATTTAGTTGCATTTCTGATGGACAGCAGCAATAGCTGACTTACGTTCCTCAAACAACCATCCACTCAAATCATTTTTTGTTCTTTGGTTAGCAGAATTCAATGGTAAAACCATTAAGTCACTTTCCAGTGTCCTCTTTGAGGCCAAATCACTTTTCTGAAATGACCACTGCATTTTCAAATGAATTACGTAGAGCTTTAATCAAAACTTAATTTAAAGCAGAAAATCATCAGGCTGTATCACACCCCTCTGCCTGAGTATAACTAAAGTTGTCTTCTTAGAATTATGTTTCTATGTTGCAGAGAGAAAGCACCATAATCAACCGAGATTAACAGCTGACAGCTAAGTGTGAATACAATTCATTAACACCACTTGCCAAACCTGCCAATTATTTTTTGATGTTCACCAGCTATGCTTGATAAAATAATCTGTTCAGGGCATTCATATTTTTGTGAATAAGCTGACACAATCTGCCATTTTTACTTTATATTCAGCCAAGTTTTTTCAGGTGTCATTAGCTAGTTTATTGATATGCCAAATTATTGCAATAAAAAGTGGCGAGCTGCGTATTGTCAAGCCACATCGATTGTAACTAGCTCATTTTAACGGATTCAAATTTCATGGATGTAATTATTCAAAATAAGTTATTTATCAGAATGGCAGGTTGGAAAAATGAGTTGGCCAACAGTTATGCGGGGGGTACGGCAGGCATTTACGATGCAATTGCAGTATCCCGAGCATGGACTGCACAGTCAGTGGTTCCAAGACGGTAGGCTACCGCCCTCTCGAGCCACTTTCCTCAGTGTAAAGGCCAGTAAAGACAGAAAAATTCCACTGTCTCGAGACACTCGTTCAGTGGTCTGGATCAGTCCCCAAGTGGAGGAGGACAGTTACTGCAATGGAAAGCCACTGCCCCGAGCCAGTCTCGAGACACCCGTTCAGTGGTTCGGGCCAGTCCCTTGTGGAGCAGAACAATTACTGCAATGGAAAGCCACTGCCATGAGCTAGACTCAAAACACTCGTTCAGTGGCCCAGGCCAGTCTCCAAGTGGAGTAGGACATTTACTGCAAGTGGCCCCTGCCACAGGGCAGTACCATATACAAAATGTTACAGCCCCTGCTGGATATGCTTGCGACTGAGCAGGGCAGGTGTATGGGCGGGACCTCGATACTACAGCTCAACCCCCAACTACTCAAGATCCAAATGTGCAAGATGGCAGTGTCCGTATGAAGGATATTTTGGGCCCATTTTCATACAGTGTTAGGAAATGGAGACGTGTCGTCCCTTCAATAAACAGTCTATGTTCCATACTCATTGTGTAGTTTAATGGCTAGCTAGCTTATTCCCTTTTGGACACTGAAGAATATTGTAACTTAAAAAAATAGCATAATAGGTCTCCTTTGAACTATTAAACAATAGAAAAATGTGTAAATTAGTACTGAACATGAATGCCATAAGTGAATAATTATTAGACACATTAGTTAATCGCTAATTTATTGTTAGATAATCCATATTACTGCAGCATCTAATGTTAATAAATGTACCTGTATTGTAAAATGTTACCGTTTATTCTTTCTCAGCCTGGAGGTACAGCCAGTGTGTGAGTTCATGTTTTGGAGGAATCGCATGGCAGGGTTTTATTTTAGATCCTGGGACATTTTGTATACCCTTGCCAATCCAAAGACAAAGCAGAGGATGAGAAAAGAGAAACACAGGAGAAGGAAATAAAGAGGAAAGGATCGTGTTCTTTAGACAGAAGGATCGTGATATTTAGATAGACGCATATACTGTATAGATGCTGATTGCACTGTCAGCATCAATCGGTTATCCTTGAACATGAGCGAAAGAGAGAGAGAGTAATCAACAATCATATTCATCATTACGAGTTGTATTTTGGCCGTTAGCAGGACATCCTGCTTAAAGTGCACTCTTTTTCTCCATTACTGCAAGTTGGAGAGGGGACGCAGAGAGAAAATGAATGGCCGAAGTATAGTACAGTGTAAGTCAGAGAGATTAGTAAAAGCTCTGCCACTAGGCTTATGAATATATGAAAGAAAAAAAAACGGGAGTGACAAGGATTCCCGGAAAAACCGCTGTGAGTAAGCCAAAAAGAGGAAGAGAGAGGGAAGGAGAAAGGGGTGTGAGATAACCAGGAAGGCACGATTATTCACAGTTATTACAAATTATTACTGTCCTAATTAAATATTTGGCATTCCTCATGTTGATTTTCTGGAGGTCTGGATTACCAACAACAGTAACAACAATAATAATGAAAAGTCATTCATAGAATGACAACTTGCCGGAATCATGCACAGATCTCAGAAGCAGAATAAATGGAATGGAGTTGGTTTGAAGTCTCTAGCTGTAATAGTAGCAAAGTTATGAACCAAAATGTGTTTTTGACCTTTCTGGTGAGCTTGACCTTTGACCTCGAAAAGAGACCGGTCTGTAGCCACAAGGCTAGTCAAAGTTGTCACCAAGTTTGGTGAAGAAAATGTGAAAATTGTGGCCTGTAGAGTACACACAAACAGACAGACAAACAAATAAACGAAAATAGAGCGCTGCTTAGGTGACCTTGACCTTTAACCTAGATTTACCAAAATAGTGCAGTGCCTGCCCAGTGCCATTCCTATGTTGAGTATGCACTTGGTTTGTCTGTACGACAATTGGAACCGAAGATATGGCTTCTTATGTGTTTTTTACCTTTTGTGTGACCTTGACCCTGACCTTTGACCTATATTCACCCAAATGGTGCAATGCCTGCCTGATGCCTGTCCTGTGCTGAGTATGCACTTGGTTAGAAGTGTCTATGATGATTAGAACCGAAGATATGGCTTCTTATGTGTTTTTGACCTTTTGTGTGACCATGACCTTGACCTTTGACCTAGATTCACCAAAATAGTGCAGTGCCTGCCCAGTACCTGTCCTATGTTGATCATGTAATATGAACTAAATTGAGGTGAAACTGTGGACGCCACAGTGCAAACAAACAAACACACAAACAAACAAACAGAGTAATATACTTGCCAATCCGAGATTCCTCGGATTCCGGCAAGTACTAATAATAATAATAATTAAAGCTGCAAGCAGCGATGAATGGGCCCTCACACCCTTGTGCATGTTGGGGGTGGTGGCGAGATCCTGACGGGTGCAGCTGTGCATTCAAAACAATTGGATAGTGGCAACCTGGTTAAAAAAGCTGCGAGGGCTGCTTTGTTGAAATTTTCTAGGGGGCACTATAGAGCCATTTTGCCCCCCCATGGGCAACAACCCTATCATATTTAAGTGCTCGCCATTCTTGACGTGTCTCAATTTTCATGAGGTTATGACTTCGTTAAAGCCATGAAAAAGCCAAACGTAATTTGATGGTGAGGGATCAATAGTTGCCACGCTGGCAGACAGAAGCAATTGCTTGTTACTTCCCAACGTTGATAATGTAGCTTCACCAACTTATTCTGTATGTCTTAGAAGTGGAATAAAGTTAGTGGGGTCAACTATGTGGGATCAGTACATGGTAGAGTAAAAAAAAGGCCACTTCCTGTTACCAGCGGGGGGTGCTATGACTATTACAGGATATTGTCATTAGACGTGTTCAGGGCGGGACTCTTATCAAACGTGAAGTTTGGGGCAGATTGGACAATATACATTGAAGTTACAGCAACTTCCTGTTTCATGGCAAGTACTGGAAATTTGACGCCACGCCAGCGCCACGCAGTTCTGGATCTTTTGATAACTTTTGGTCAGAAACTAGTGCGGATGACAAACACCAGTTTTGAAGTCAATCTGATAAATCCTGTAGGAGGAGTTCGTTAAAATACAAAGCGTGCAAAACACCAAAAATGGCCACTTAATTCAAAATGACCGACTTTCTGTCGGGTTTAGGCTATGGCTCCAAAAGACTTTTTTGTGCATCTGGGCATGATATATGTGTTAACCAATTTTCGTGCATGTTGGTGAAATGGGCCGTGGGGGCTACAGTCTAGAGGGCGTGGCCAAGGCAATTGGATAGTGGCAACTTGGTTAAAGAAGTTGCGAGGGCTGCTTTGTTGAAATTTTCTAGGGGGCCCTATGGAGCCACCCCCCATGGGCAACACCCCTATCATATGTAAGTGCTCGCCACTCTTGACGTGTGTATCAATTTTCATGAGGTTATGACTTTGTTAAAGCCATGAAAAAGCCAAACATAATTTGATGGCGAGGGATCGATATTCGCCACCCTGGCAGACGGACGCCATTGCTCGTAGCTTCTCAGCGTTCACAATGTAGCTTCACCAACTTATTCTGTACATCTTAGAAGTGGAATAAAGTTGGTTGGGTCAACGATGTTGGATCAGTACATGGTAGAGTAATGAAAGGTCACTTCCTGTTACCACCGGGGGGCGCTATGACTATGGCGGGATATTGTCATGTAGCCGTGTTCAGGGCGGGACTCTTATTAAACATGTAAAGTTTGGGGCAGATTGGACCATATACATTGAAGTTACAGCAACTACCTGGTTCATGGCGAATACTGAAAATTCGATGCCACGGCCTCGCCGTTCAATGCTGACTGGATCTTTTAATAATTTTTGGTCAGAAACTAGTCTGGATGACACACACCGATTTTGAAGTCAATCTGATAAATTCTGTAGCAGGAGTTTGTTAAAATACGAAGCGTGCAAAACGCCAAAAATGGCCCTTAATTAAAAATGGCTGACTTCCTGTCGGGTTTAGGCTGTGGGTCCAAGAGGCTTTTTTGCGCATCTGGGTGTGATACATATGTATACCGATTTTCGTGCATATCGGTGAAACGGGCCTTGGGGGCTACTGTTTAAGGGGCATGGTCTAGCCATTTGCCCGTCCATGGGGCCATATCTTACTGTTTAACAGGGATTGACATGCGCTGCAAAATTGGTGACTTTTTGAGTATGTTAAAGCCCCCAAATAAGCTATTTACTTTTGTTGTAATAATAAGAAAGAAGAAGAAGAAGAAGAATTACCGCGATTACAATAGGGTCCTCGCACCGCTTGGTGCTCGGGCCTTAATAATAATGAGTGGCACGGTGGCGCAGTGCTTAGCATTGCTGCCTCACAGCATCGTTGGTTCGAATCTGGGGCCTTTCTGTGTGGAGTTTGCATGTTCTCCTCGTGTTCGCATGGGTTTCCTCCGTGTGCTCCTGTTTCCTCCCACAGGCCAAAGACAAGCGCATCAGGATAATTGGAGACGCTAAATTTCCCATATGTGCGAGTGTGAGAGTTAATGGTGTGTGAATGGTATGTGCGCCCTCCGATGGATTGGCAAGCTGTTAAGGGTGGGTCCCTGCCTTTCGCCTGTAGTCTGGTGGAATAGGCTCCAGCTCCCCCGCGATCCTTGTGAGGAAGAAGTGGGTATGGAGAATGGATGGATAATAAAAACAATAATGCCTTGTGTTGTTGCCATTGTGTAAATGTTTGGCGATATTGTTTCCAAGCAGTTATCCCAACAAATAATTTTTGAATGGAATTGAAAGAACTGAAATAGAGAGAGAGAGAGAGAGAGAGAGAGAGAGAGAGAGAGACCGAGAACGGGAGAGAGAGACCAGCGAAAACATGTAGGTGAAGTCGTGAGTCATGGCAGCCTGCAGGAATGTCTGTGTCGACTGCTCTGCTCCATCGCGGGACCTTTGTATGGTGTGACCTCCAGTGTCTCTTTGCTTTAACCCCTTAACTATTAGGGTCGGGCCAAATGTGAGAAAATGCAGGTGACAGTTAAGGGGTTAATAGCAAACCCACAGCTATTTTCCGGCAAATGGGCGATATGTTATACTCATGAGTCACATGCATGATGTTCATAAAGCTTGCCACTCACTGGTGGTCTGAAATGATCCTCTGGCAGTTGGAGTGACTAATTTTCTACAGTGATCATGAAGAGATGCTAGAGAAAGAGAGGGAAAACACAAGCTACTTGCTGTTCAGTGCATTTCTTTTTTCATCCATGATTTTCCTCAATTTCTCCTGATTCATATGGGGCACAATTATATCATTTGTGGAGGCTAAATTCATAGTCGTGATGTCTGCCAAGGCTGGCATGCTTTGCCTTCGTCAATAAACTTTCAAAACACCGCTTTTATACCCCAGCCAGCCGTATGACGTGTGCTGTCATTGAATAGCTTGACCATAAGTGTCACTGTTCTGTGGAGGGTGATTTGTGCCATAATTCAATACAATACACACATTGAAATACAATACACTTATTGAAATACAATACATGTGTACCAGTAAATACAATACAAAAATGCTTAAATACAATACATATATTGAAAATACAATACATGTGTAACAGTAAATACAATACAAAAATTCTTTGTTTTTCAATGTGAGCCAGGAATATTTGTGCCAAAATTAAAACAATACAACCGTATTGTATTTTTGAGATGTGTATTCTATTTCAAGATGTGTATTGTATTTCAATGTGTATTGTATTTAATTTTGTCATGAGTAATCCTGACCGACATTGAAAAACAAATTATGTTTGTATTGTATTTATTGTTAAACATGTATTGTATTTTCGAGGTGTGTATTGTATTTCGAGCTCTGTGCCAAAAACCTCGCATTGAAATACAATACACCGTGTATTGCATTTCGATATGCAGTTTTGGCACGATGTAGGCTGGTTCTTGGCTGGATACGCCCTGCGTGGCCAGGATTGGCCAGGCGCCCACGCTGGCGGCAGATTTAGTTGGACCAACAAACCTACAAAAATAAATGACGGTTTCCGTAGAGCCAGCAAGCTGAAATCAGTCCGTTGTTCCAGCACGTAGCCAGCGAACTGTCAGCAGTTGCTGATACATGAAGTGGACATGTTAGCTTCGTTTAATGAATAAAGCGTGATTACTTCGCTGCTTTAATATTTACGGTCATTATCACTGGAGCACCTATTGTTAACCGCCCCACAGGACGATCTCGCGTCTTTGCATTGACTTTGAATGTAATTTGTTTCGCGTCCAGTGTGAAAGCAGTTTAACTCAATTCTGTAAAATGAGCGATTGTGACGATATGAATGTTTTAATGTCTTCTGTGTGTTGAATAGCTTTGTTTTGTTGCCAATCGTAGTTTTAGCACAGAGTGCACAGTAAGCAAAGACTGCTTTTAATTAGCTAGACTGTATTCAGTTAATAGCCTACTGAAAATGAACGTTACTTATGTGACATCCTACAGCGATGTGCGCCGTTAATTTATGTCTGAATAGTAGTTAATGATATACCTAATCAAATTTGGGTTTTTTTCTTTTTTCATTTAACTTTAACTTATTTCGAATATTTGAACGTCAAACAGTGAAGCAGTGCATTGCTGAGGTGTAAATTCTCATGCAACTTCGAACGAACAGTGACGAACCGTCCGTCCGCGTTGGACCATGGTCGGACATCCTACTTTTGTTTTATTGAAACACCTGACGGACATGGTCTGTCGAAGGTCCGACTTTTCACGCGACAGATGGTCTGACTCGGTCGGACAAGTAAAGTTTATTGAAACAGCCCCCTGGAGATAAATGAGTATCTTGGTTTCTGTTATATCCAGCCAAATGCCAGTGCTCTAACGTTGCCATGGTTATAGGTTGGCTAGCGGATGAATTTCGCACTGGTGAAACTACCGCAGCCGAACTATCTGTGCGGTTTCACGGTTTTAATTAACACCTGCCAGCCAATCAGAAAGGTGTATTCACCTAGACCATGGTATACATCAGAGTACCAACCGGGCGTGACTTAAGCACTCTATGGAATGTCTCGTCCAATCATATTAATTGGTCGGAGCTCATAGACTAAAATTTACATAATGCCAAAACCCAACATCGAAATGCAATACACACCTCGATATACAGTGCACACATTGAAATACAATACACAACTTGAAAAACAGTACAGTTGTATTGTTTTAATTGTTACATATGTATTGTATTTTCAAGGTAGGTATTGCATTTCGAGGTGTGATATGTATTCAGTTTGGCACAAATATTCCTGATGGACATTGAAAAAGAAATCATTTTAGTATTGTATTTATTGTTTCACATGTATTGTATTTTTGAGGTGTGTATTGTATTTTGAGGCATGTATTGTATTTTCAATATGTGTATTGTATTTAAGCATTTTTGTATTGCATTTATTGCTACACGTATTGTATTTTCAAGATGTGTATTGTATTTCAATAAGTGTATTGTACTGAATTATGGCACAAATCACCCTCCATACTGTTTTGCCACAATGTAGCGAGAATGAGGACGAATAGCTGTTTGACTGCTATGTTGCAGCTATTATGTTTTGAGAGGCATTTTCCCCCTTCCTGATTTCTTATATTTTTGCATACTTTTCAGACTAAAATGTTTCACTTCAAACTAATTTTAATAGTAAACAAAGATAATTTGTGTAAGTACAAAATGCAGTTTTTAAATTAGGATTTTTCTTTTATTTATTGAAGGAAAAAAACTGCCCAACCCTACCTGGCTATATCTGAAAAAGTTACTGCCCCCTGAGATACTCAAGCAACCAATTAGACAAAGTTAAATAATAATTTGTTCAATTTCAGACACATTCCGGCATAATTGCTGCCAGCCCTTCTGAATTTAAACATAACTTATATTCAATTTGTCTGGCAATGTCACGAAGACAAAAAGCAGGACATGATGTCACAATCTAAAAAAAAAGACAGAAACAAAGAAACAAAATCATTGACATCTATCTCCCTGAAAAGGGTTACAAAGCCATATCTAAAGCATTGAGACTTCTGCAAACCATGGTGAGAGCCATTATCTACAAATAGAGCAAAATAGGAATGGTAGTGAACCTCCACTGGAGTGACCAGCATACTAAGATTTCTCTACAAGCACATTGATGACTCGTCCAGGAGGTCATAAAAGGACCCAAACTAACATCGAAAGAACAGCAGGCCTCTTTTCCCTCAACTAAGATCAGTGTTCATGATTCACAATAAGAGAGAGACTGGGTAAAAATGACATGCAGGATTTAGCTGCAAAGCAAAAATTGGTACTGCCCAAAAATGACTCAAAGGTTTGTCTCAAATTTGACAAAACACATTTTGATGACCCCAGAGACTTTTGGGGTAATATTCTGTGAACTGAAAATCAAAAGTGAAACTTTTCGGAAGACATGGGTCCCATTACATCTGTTCTAAAGCTTACACTGCATCACAAAATAAGAACATCATACAAACAGTGAAATAAGGTGATTTTGTGTTGTTCTAGGGCTGCATTGCTGCTTCAGGACTTGGGCGTCTTTCCATAATTTATGGAGTCATAAATTTTGCTCTCTATCAGAAATCCTGAGGGAGATTTTCCCATAATCAATTTGTGACCTAAAGCTCACTCGCAATTGGGTGATGAAGCAGGAAAATGATCCAAAGCACACAAGCAAGTCTACCTCTGAATGGCTCAGAAGAAACAAAGTGAAGGTTTTGGAGTGACCAGTCAAAGACCTGCCTTGAATTCAATTAAGATGCTGCAACATGACCTTGAACAGGTAGTTCATGCTAGAAAACTTCAATGTGGCTGAATTAAAACAATTCTGCTTTGAAGAGAAGGCTAAAATTCCCCTACATCAATGTAAAAGACTCATTGCCAGGTATCACAGTTGCTTGATTGCAGTTGTTGCAGCCAAGGGCAGCTTAGCCAGTTATTAGGGGTTTTTTTTTTTTTGGGGGTGTTATTTGGAATTATTTTTTAGGTATAGGTTTTGAATATCTTCTACTCTCAAAAAATGACACAATAATTTAAGAGCTGCATTTTCTGTTTACTCCTGTTGTCTTTGTCATATTAAAATAGTTGAATGATTTGAAAAATTCATTCAAATATGGCAGAAAAGCAAAAATAGAAGAAATAGGGGAGGGGATAAATACTTTTTCACAGCACTGTATGGTCTGTACTGCTAAGTATAAAAGGACCTTGTCTACAATCTCATGTTCAGATGGAACTTACTGAACATTTTAAATAGTTTTCATCTTAATACTGGATGTGATGGCCTTTCCTGTGGTTCTGCTGTATGTGAAGAAAGTTGCTGCAATTAACAGTACTGCATGAACACAAATGAAATGGCTGTATTACACATGCTAAACCAGCAAGACAATGTACTTCGCTGCCACTATTCATGTAAAAAGTAGAAAAACAATGTGATTCAAATTACTAAAGCCTATCTATTTGAACAATGACGCTGAAGAAAAAGTTTGGAATTCTTAAATGGTTCACGCTGTGTGAATTTTGAATGCCTGAAAATTATACCGGACAGCCTGAGATTAACCTTTTGACGCCCAGCTTTTACAAAACAAAATGTGACTGCTCTGCCCAAGTTCATTAAGACCAGATATCAGATATGCTCCAAATTTTTTTAATCAAATTCTCAGTTAACTATAGCATTTCATGGTATGAAATAGGACAATTATGTGTTGCTTATAACTTTTAGCACACGTTGAATGCATTTATTTACGGCAAAATTAAACAGATTTTATATATTAAGAGCAAATATTCAGTGAAACATGATCAGTTTGACTTTGAATCTTTATTGAAGACCTTGATTAGTAGAATCCCGTGTGTGACTGCTGAGTTGGGATGAAAGCCTGCACCCACTCCGGCCCTTTCTGGATAAGATTGAGGACTCCACAGCATTTGCATTCAGGCAGCGGAGTCGATTAGCGCAAAATGGAAATTTCTTTAAGCGGGCACAAAAACGTTAACTTCATATTTCACTGTTCACAAATTCAATGAATACAAATTGACACAGCATAAAATGCGTCACTGTCCAAATCGAAACGGACTGTACTGTGCATTGTTTTTAAGTCCTAATGGCTCAGTTGATCTCCCAGACTCAGTGCATTTCGCTGGCACTCCTTTTCACCACAGCTGTCTGTGTTGTTACTCAGTGATGAATTTTCATGTCCTGCCAACAGTGACAGAGACAAAGCAGGGCTCCCTGCTGACGGCCAAAATGCAAGACATAATGAGGGCAATGATTTCTTTTGTTTTTATTACACCAATTTTCTCTCAGTTTCTTGCCCCCATTTTGAGGTTTTGCTGAGTGTATAACTGTGAATTGCTACATATTTTGACACAATTTACAATATTTTAGTGACAGGCAATACATATGCGACAAAGCATAAAAAAATATAGATTCCAGAAAGTCATCATTTCAGTCTTAGTACAAGTAGTTTGCAAAAAAACTATATGGTTCATGCTGTGAAGACAGGTTTTTAAGACTACAATTGATATACAACCCCAATTCCGAAATAGTTGGGACTAAGTGTAAATTGTGAATAAAATAAAAATGGAATGACTTTCAGATCACAAAAGCCAATATGTTATTTACTTTAGAACATAGATAACATTTCAAATGTTGAAACTGAGACATTTTACATTTTTATCCACAAAATGAGCTTATTTCAAATTTTCTGGCTGCAACAGGTCTCAAAAAAGTTGGGACACAGGCAAAAAAAAAAAAAGGGCTGAAAAAGCAATTAATATATAATAGAGTCAGCTGAAAGAACATTTAGCAAGTAATTAAGTTAACTGGCATCAGGTGTGTAACATGATTGATATAAAAGGGCTGTCTTAGAGAGGCTGAGTCTCTTAGAAGTAAAGATGGCCAGAGGCTCTCCAACCTGTGAAGGCTTGCATAAAAAAAATTGTGGAATACTTTAAAAACAATGTTCCTCAACGTCAAATTGCAAAGGCTTTGAAGGTCTCAACATCGACAGTGGATAACATCATCAACAGATTCAGAGAAACTGGAAAAATCTCTGTGCGTAAGGGACAAGGTCGAAGACCTTTACTGGATGCCCGTGATCTTCGGGCCCTCAGACGCCACTGCATCACTCACCAGCATGATTCTGTCATTGACATGACTAAATGGGCCCAGGAATACTTCAAAAAACCACTGTCTGTAAACACAGTCTGCCGTACCATCCACAGATGCCACCTAAAACTCTATCATGCAAAAAGGAAGCCATTGTTGAGCACGATCCAGAAGTGCCGCCTTCTTCTGTGGGCCAAGGCTCATTTAAAATGGACTGTAGCAAAGTGGCAAAGTGTCCTGTGGTCAGACGAGTCAAAATTTGACATTCTTGTTGAAAATCATGGACGTCGTGTCTTCCGGGCTAAAGAAGAGAAAGACCACCCCTCCTGTGATCAGAGTTCAGTTTAAAAGCCAGCATCTCTGATGGTATGGGGATGCATTAGTGCATATGGTGTGGGACACTTGCACGTTTCAAAATTGCACCATGAATGCTGAAAGGTATATAAAGGTTTTAGAGCAACATATGCTCCCCCAGATGACATCTACTCCAGGGAAGGCCTTGTGTATTTCAGCAGGACAATGCAAAACCACATACTGCAGCTATTACAACAGCATGGCTTCGTAGTAGACGAGTCCGTGTGCTGAACTGGCCTGCCTGCAGTCCTGATCTTTCACCGATTGAGAACATTTGGCGCATAATGAAACAAAAAGTCCGTCAAAGGAGACCCAAAACTCTCCAGCAGCTGGAAGCCTGTATTAAACAAGAGTGGGATCAAATTCCAATGGCTAAACTCAAGAAACTTGTCTCCTCAATGCCCAAACGCCTCCACTCTCTGTTAGAAAGAAGAGGGGATGCTACACCATGGTAAACAGGCCCCTGTCCCAACTTTTTTAGAGACGTAGCAGCCATCAAATTTGAAATGAGCTCATTTTTTGTGGATAAAATTGTAAAATTTCTCAGTTTCAACATTTGCTATGTTATCTCTGTTCTATTGTGAATAAAATACTGGCTGGTGTGATTTGAAAGTCATTGCATTTTGATTTTATTCATAATTTACACTTTGTCCCAAGTATTTCGGAATTGGGGTTGTATTTCCACATACTATCCAGCATTGCAGACTTAACTGTTACGCACACTTTTGTTGTAGGAAAATGGCAAGCTTTGCTGGGCTTGATAGCCTGTTCTCGCAAATTAATTATGTCATGTAAAATTGTACATTTGAGCAAAAAGAGTGTGCAGCTTTGTTTTTCTTCTTAAATAACCAAGGCAGAAAATCACAGAAGTAGCATGAGCCCCAGTTGTATATACCCAGATTATTTGCTGCAAAGTTTCAAATATTTGTAACCAAGTTTCCCTAAAAATTTCCGCAAAATTTGCCATCAGATAAAGTGTGCTTATACTCTGCACCTCCTTGGCAGGCAACTGAGCCTCCTGACTGTGCCATCTCTTGGCAGCCAAGTAGGTGGTAAAACAAGCAAGGGGGAAAAAAGCCTGTAAGTGCTACATTATATGCTTTTAACCTTGATAAACCCCTGAGCTTTCTTCTGTGTCTTCAGAGAATTTAAAGAGGGGCTTACAGAATCCGAGCAGTCTTTACTGGCTGATGACAAAAATAGGCCTGTCATTTAAGGGCCCCCCTGAACACATTAACAGATACTGTGCATTTTGGGCAGCGGCATGTTTATCTGGCTAAAATGCCTAACTATGGAACATAAATAAGCATAATTGTCTCAGAGCTGACCGTGGCTGGTTGCTCCATATGGTAAGACATGATTGATGATGGCATCAAGATGGTTTATAGGAGGGTTTTGGTAAATTATATGACTGCAATTCAACACTCGTGGGCAACCTCTACTGGTTAGGGTGACAACACTGTTTTAAATTGACTGAATTTAACAGAAAAATTAACACATTGTTTCCTGGTTATTTTAACTGTTAGTAGAGTCCTGCGTGCATTTAACTGTGGTTTACAGTTAACACACATGGAAATCAGTTGTAAATTTTTGTAAAATTACAGTTAAAATAACTGGCAAAAAAAGTGCCAGTTAAATCAACCAGCAAAAAGGTGCAAGTTTATAACAGTGAAGAAGCCTGTGAACTTCATGCCAAAGCCACAGGTGAAGTCTTTTCCTCCAACTCAAGTCTGTGTGAGTTTGGCAGCAAGCTGCAGAGAGACCATAAGCAAACAGTTGTCACCATGTGGTTCGGTGTAGAACTGCAGCTGGCTCTTTTTTTACAAATAATTTTTTTTTTCTTTTTTTAGATTTGGCATCTCCAATCCCACCCGAATCTGGAATGCCCAATCCGAGAATTATGTACAAGTCTTGCTCGTATGCAACCCCTTGTTGCCAGCTCAGGAGTGAGAGGCAGTTTGCGGATCTCCTCTGAAGCACGCACCTGTCAGCCCCTGCATCTTTACACTCATTGGTCAAAATTATCGCAAGTTCAGAACGAGGGCAGAGGATACCCGGACATGAGCAAGCTTGGAATCTCACTGACCAGCACCTGGCTGGCCAACAGGAGGCGCTTGAGCAATGAACAAGGGAACCATTTTTAATGGGGACCCACCCGGATGACATCACGAAAAACGTGAATAAACGTCACATGATGCGGATGTCGGGCAAGCATCGGGCATTGCCATAGAGAACCATTGAAAATGAGACCCACTAAACTGCTTGTTATTCGTTTTTTTCTCCATGGAATGAAGCGAAATTGTGTGCTCAAAGGTAGTTTAAAAATTGAATTACTCCTCCCAATGAATAATAACTGATAACACTAAATGAATGGGCGAATGTCGTGCGGTAAATTTAGTCACACGCCTCCCTTTCTCCCCCGTCCCGGGCTGCGACTTACGCCCAGGTAACCTGGTTAACCTGCCGCCTTCTGATACTTATGTAGACATACCAGCAGCAATAGGTGTACAAAACTCCTTTTGTAGTCTTCACAAGCTTTGTTCCCTTAAGTAGCATTATTCTTGAACATCAACATATTTTACATGCACTGCGAGGTTTGAAATAAGCCGTATTGCATCACATTTGCGATCTAAAAATGCCTACTTTCGAACCAGAATAAACAATACCGGACAAATGAATCGCAGCCGCTGCGAAAGAAAATCCTAACAACATAGGTAGAATAACTTCAAATTCTAGCATAGAATCATACAACTAACGTATTATCAAGTAGGTTAACGAACTGTTACCAAGCTAACTTGCCGTTACAAACCTATCACAGGGGTCACAAATTAAAGTATGAATACGAAGTCTTCTCCATTATTCTGCCGTGATTTGAGCATTGAACACATCGCTTTTGCGTCTCTGTAGCTGGCTAAGCGCAAACAAAAAAAAAGGGTTGTTATTGTCGCGGTTTGTGTTATCTGGACTGCCCCTTACCTGTGTTTCCCCATTAGCTGTCAATGGTGAAGTGAATTTTTTCAGAGCCATTGTTGCTATTGCTCGGTCTGCTCTGCCGAGCAAGGAATGCGTTTCTCAGAAGAACAGGTGTGAACTTACATAGTTGGAGCCATTGACAGTGAATGGACGAACTACGTAAGTTGCTAGTGTAGTTAAAAAAACATGCTTTTGGGAAACGCACCCCAGGTCCCCATTGTCAACACAAGTTAGATCTAAAATATAAGTTGATAAAATCGCCTAAAAACCTACTTTTTCCAACTCGGGCTATTTTAAGATGTCGGGCGGGTCCCCATTTCCCTTCCCGGAAGTCCCTTCCCAATTTGCATCCCTACAGTGCTTTAGCCAATAGTGCGCTGTTCTGAAAAAGCTGCCGACCACTGCTGGTTGGTACAATCGGGTAACGAACCCATGCCGTGGCATTCACTACTGCTCTGCAAATGTGACGCCTTAACTGAGTGAGCTAACGCGGCAGCCTTTTTACAAAGAATTTGGGCATCGTAAAATCAAGGCACAATTTCAAGATGGAGATTCATTTTATGTCACGACCAGCAGCGAGATAAAATGCCATTTGGCAATGAGGTTTTTTTTAACATTGCGCGAGATATAATCCTTTGGACATGCATTTTTTGTTCAGGCATTAATTTCCAGCATTGACATAGTTTGTTAGTTTGTTGGTGGTATAAAGTTTTTACAATAAAATGATATTTACATGTTTAATTTTCAGGCTTTCCTCTCAGGCATTTATTTATTTGCTTTTTTTTTTTCTTTACATATGAGCCCGAACATCATACGACTCTACTGCTGGGATCTGCAAAAATCAGCCTGGTGAACTGCAGATGCTGTTGCTTGATAATGTTGCACTGCATTTAATTATTAATTTATTGGAATTGATTACAGTTAATATATTTCACCCGATGAACTAGCTATGAATTGGATGCTCAATCTAATGTATCTTTTATTAGTTCCATAATTTTACTATTTCCTGGAAAACCATAGTCTTTAAGGTGAAACAGAAACTATCCAAGATTGTGGCTCTCCGGGAGCAAGGCAGTGGATACGTTCAATTTTCCCCTGATTTTCTAACAGACTGCTTATATAGCGGTATAATACTCACAAGTATAGCATCTTCCAACTGACAGTATACATTTTTGTAGTTCTTTGATAGCACTTTTTATTCTGTTGATATCTAATACTATACAGAAGTACAGATACAATGGCCAGATTTTTTGAGAATTCAAAAACAGAAGTTAGCCAAGCTACTGCTAATGGTTGTTATTACTCTGTGCATTTGCGGGTCTGTGATGCTTAAACTGTTTGATAGCTTTCCCAGCCCATCAATCTTTTCCAATCAACGGTTGTGTACTTCATGTTTTATTTACCCATCATAACCTAGCATTTGAAAATAGAACATTGATACAACATGGGCACGGGTTCTCATTGCTTCAGGTCCTCAAGCACATTATAACTAGTCATAATAAATAATTCATGCCATTATTTCTGGAATTTTGCATCTGTCAGCGAGTGCAGAAGCAAGTGCAGTGGAACCCCTTGGTGTGACTGAGTTGCAAAGCGCTGTCTATGTTGGGCTTGACCCATGTACTGTATGTTTGAGCATGAGTGTATGCCTTCTTTATTTTCTTCATTCTATGAATCATGCTTTTAGTTCTGATGCTTAGCTCGAAGGATTTGATTAAAAAACTACAATAACAACAGTGACTACATCTGGCTTTACAAACTTTTCTGACACCTCAAAACTTCAGTAATAATTTTCAAAAAACATACAAGCAACTAATTCAGATAGACCTCGGATGGGGGGAGCAGTGTTAGAGACCTCCTCCTGAGGTGCCCAGTCATAACAGTTTTGATTGTATTCAGGTTGTGACTAACCAGAAGGGTAATGGTTCACCCTCATGTGTGTATGCAGTCTCGTTTCCATCTAGGACGAGGCCAATGACTGCTGCATCGTCTGCGAGTTTCAGAAAATTTTGCCAAGCTCTTGCAGCATTAGCACAATTGTGTAATATATCCTCATTTGCTCATCTTAAACATTCACTAGTCAATGTCTCAGTCTGAGTCATTTCCCTCTTAGAACTGAATCTAGTTGGACCGTCTTACGCTTCTTTGAAGGATGCACAGTGGCAGCTGGGAGGGCAGGAAAGACAGTTGGATTTGGTATCACTTCAAGCAGGACTAAGCAGAATTCACATCCATTTCACATCTTCAAATATATAGCAGGAAGCGTGCCCTCATTGGGAGTAGATAAAAATTTAAGGCTTCATTTCATTTCTGTGTATTACTTTTCAGACTGATCCGGAAAATGCAGCTGGTTTGGACGGACTTTCATAAACAACTGGCAAATAATAGCTAATTTCCAGTGTTTAAAATCCCGTTCCCCTCTGTATATCCACAATTATATCCCCTACCCCCATGATTGCACGTCTATTTTAGCACCACTATGTCAGTGCAATTTCTACTCATCTTTGTTTTAGTGCACCTTAAAAAAATTGATGCTGTATCCAATTTTCCTGTGGCCAGGTGTTGGTGTTAACATTTAAAATTATTATTCACACTTCTAAAGGTGTCTTAAATTCCCTAAAATGCAGACACAATGGCTACTGCTACATATTTTGAATTTAAATATGGCTTCTCAAAAGAGATGGTTCATTTCGGATGTGGTCATTAAGTTGAAATGACCGTGATGTTTCTCAGCTATTAAAAGTGGACATGCTCCTTGGTTTCGGAGGGCATCGTTGGAAATGTTCTTTGTCCACTGTTTTGTCTTAAGCATCTTCCTGTCGGTGTTTTGAGGCAAACAAAATGTGTTTGTGGTGAAGTCACATCTGAAGGAGCCCAGTGCAGGCTCAGGAACAACAAACAGTTCACAGCCCTTCAATTTTCTAACTTTATTCAGACAGGATAGCAAAGGTAGGCCATTATTCTAGAAGCCATGGTGTATGGTGAAGACATGGTAGTTGGGGGTTTTAAGCCCCATTGTAGCAACCATACAATCAAGTGCAGATGTTGGGCCCATCAGCAAGATGCTTCACTCCACATTGCTCATGGGGGGCTGGGGGATGGGAGTTAGCCCCTGCCTAGTCTAATCAGCTAAGTTGCTTGCACAAAAGTGTCAGTGAAATAACTTTGCTGAAACAATGCCAACAAAGACATTGCATCTTTGAAGACATTGCTGGAGAATAATGGTGAAAACCTGTAATAGAAAGACTGTAATAGGATTTCTGGGTCGGCCATTCGGTGGATTGGGCCGCTCTCTGGAATAGAGTTTGATGCTATTGCTGAGTAGACCATCCCATAATGCCTTTTGAGTAGACGCCCTGTCGTAGCCTCCTTTCCTGAGTCACACCAAACTCAGAGTGTGCACGACACACGCGCAAAACAGCCCCTGGCCTCCTCTTATTCCAACCTCGCTCCCCTGCCGACTGCTTTCAGACATGCTGACTTTTTGTGAGTCAGTGGGGGAGGATTTTTTGAGTCCCTGCAATCAAGGATGCTTTTTTAAAAAGTAGAGGTCGGGGGACTGCCAGTGAAATATTGCTGCTTCCTGGAAAAGGCCCCATCTGCCGCTGTTTTTCTGTGACATTTCATGCTGAATAACTTGAGGTCTGTATGACTGATATCTTGACGACGGGCAAACTGTCAATGCTGAGGAACTATATTAATTAAGCATTTGTCATTTGAAATTAGCACGGCAGATCTTAAACTTAAAAGTATGCAAATAAACGTAATTGAACAAACAAATTGAAAGAGTTATTGAACCCAAAAAAATTTTTGCATTGAAAATCTTTAAAATGCCAAGACATATATAATGTAATATAATATACACATATAATGCATAGACATGCTTATAATGCCCTTGCTATGTTTGTATGAGCTCACCTTTCTGAAGCTGATTTCCTGTATTTGTTAATCTAAAATGTCTTTCGGTTCATCCTGGGCACAGCACTCTTGTTTCTGCATGGAGGAGTGAATGTGGCTGAAGAGCCTGCAGGTGATGAAGATTTAGAAGTGAAACTTAGTAAAGTGAAACTAAAAGCTGACAGAGCTCCTTCTGAAACCTGATTCTGCCTCAGGATTTGCTTTGCTTGCTACCTGCAGTTATTGAAAACTGAGTTTTCAAGGTGAAAAATGGTGGAACGGATTTGAAATAAAAACCATGCATGGGCGGGGTGAAGGCTGGCACATCTTTGACTGTAAATGGAGAACTGCGGTAGGGCTAAAAAGCCTGGATATACCATACTCTTGTGTGATTTAGGGAGATTGATTTGGGTTTTTGCCGCATACAAGAAATTCAGTCCTGACCTTCCACAATCACTGTAAAAACTCACAACTTTCCCATTTAAAGTAGCAAGCGCCAGGACTGCATTAAATTTTGATCTAAGTGAACTTGATCTAAGTCACTTTATAGGATTACAGTAAACAACCACTCAAGTTCGCAAAATTTAAAATCTTAAGGAAGCCTTAATACTGAGTTTTCTAAGTTGGAAAGTTTATCTATTTATTTATTTATTTTAATTTAAAAAGTTATCAGTCCTTTTACTTCACTGAATGCTTTTAATTTTCCCCAAGTTGCTCATTTTAAATGAATGTATATGTGTTTCTGTGCTTGTGTGTTTGTGTCAGTGCATGTGTACGTGTGCATGTGCGTGTGTGTGTGTGTGTGTGCACATTTTTGAGTAACCTTGCATGCATGTCTGTTTTTGAGTGCGTGTGTGGGCTTGTGCAACACTCGCAAATGTAATAACAGCCCTAAAATGTAATAAACCACAAATATAATACAAATTTGCAGCTTTTGATGTCATAATTCCAAAACATAAGAGGAGTGACCGTGAGGGGCCAAGGGGACGTCCGCCCCAGTGCCCACAGCCAGTGGGGGCCCCCTGCTGCCTCACTGTGCTACTTTCTCATCATCGCCTTATAGGAGGCTAATATAAAACAAAATATAAAATTTTTAAAGGTAAAACAAGACACATATTAAACTTTAAAACATCACACACTCTTTACAGTACACTCATTTTACCCTACCTGACATATTGTGTGGAGATTTGGGGAAATACCTACAAAAACAACCTACAACTGTAATGGCCGGTAGAATACAGAAGCCAATTGCAATGACCAGAGAGAAAGAGAGTAGCACGGACACAGTACAAACACAGAGAATAATACAGACCAAATGAAAGTACTCGCGCTTCCAAAGGACGTATAATAGTCCAAACCATGGAAGCAAAACAAGATAGAAAAAGGGAGAAGAAACTCCAATAATAACGAGAAGATAGAAAGTCAAACAAATCCTGACTACAGATATCTTTGGCTATAGTGCGTAGCTACAACAGACACTCTAGCAAAGAGGCGTGGCAAACATCCGGCTTATATAGAGTCCGGGGAAGCGCCGCCCCAGTTCAATCAGCCAGCTGGGTAAAGAATCCAATAGAAATGGACTACGATATCATCCCGGGACGAGAGCCACAAAGAAAAGTCTGAAACACACGCACAAACATCCAGAACCATGGCAAGACCCCCCAAGGGACGGCCCCAGACGTTCCCAAAGAACCCCGAGCACGGAACTCCGAAATAAGGGTGGGACTTCTCAGGACACCAAACCCTCGGGTCAACCTGATAAGCCTGTGCAAAACGGCACCTCCTATCAGCGGCAGCCCTCCTTTTATGCACCGCCATGGGGACAAACAAACAGCCAGACGGCTCCCCACCAGAACCAGGGTCGGGCCGCAAGGCCTCCTGCACAACAGATTCAGTATCCCGCTGAATGGGAGCCACAATCGGAGCCGCCGGAATAACCAGCCCAGAAATGGGATCACGGCCCGAGCGGTCATAAATCCGTGACAGGGCGCCAGGCTTGATGTTTTTGGAGCCGGGGCGATAAGTTAACGTAAAGTCAAAGCGATTGAAAAACAATGCCAACCGATCCTGCCGGGAATCACGTCGCCTAGTCGGCTGGACACACTGGAGATTCCTGAGATCCATCCAAACCACAAACAGATGTTCAGCCCCCTCCAACCAATGGCGCCACTCTTATAATGCCAATTTAACAGCTGACAACTCCCGGTCACCAATACTGTAATTCCGTTCAACCGGTGACAACGACCGGGAGAAGAAGGCGCATGGGTGCAACTTATTTTCCCGAAAGGGGCGCTGAGACAAAATGGCACCCACCCCGACCTCTGAAGCGTCAACCTCCACCACAAATGGGAGGGAGGGGTCGGGCAAAACGACAATAGGTTCAGAGCTAAGTCGTTTTTTCAACTCCTGAAAAGCAGCCTCCGCTGCTGGAGACCAAGCAAATGACGAGGAGGAATTCCTCATAGAAAGCGCAATGATGGGGTCAGCCACAGCGCTAAAATTGTGAATAAACCTCCTATAAAAATGAGCAAAGCCCAAAAATAGTTGAACCTCCTTAACATTCTGAGGGGCAGGCCAATTCCTAACCGCTGCCACCTTGTCAGGGAATAGTTTGATCTCACAGTCGTAATCACGATGTGGAGGCAAAGACGAGGCTCGTTGTTTGCCAAAATCCTCTGCAAGATCAACATAATCATCTGAAACGTTGGGAGGTAAACCAGGGTTCAGCATGGCTCCTCCACACCAATCTTGTTCAGAACCCGATGCCTCCCCCATGGGTTGAAATTCGGGGCGACTTGCCAGAATCTCACTACAGTTTGACCTACAGTCAGAGCCCCACTGGACGATTGGGTTATTTTGACTGCCCCAAAAGATCTGTGGCCTATGCTGAAGCAGCCACGAATGACCTAAAACCACAGGACAAACCGGGGAATTGATTAAGAAAAAATGAATTTTCTCTGAATGACCACCAAAAGGGATGAACATAGTCAAAAAATCATAGACCTCGGTTATAAGCCTCCCACGACCAGAGAACGACCAGAGAGAAAGAGAGTAGCACGGACACAGTACAAACACAGAGAATAATACAGACCAAACGAAAGTACTCGCGCTCCCAAAGGACGTATAATAGTCTGAACCACAGAAGCAAAACGAGATAGAAAAAGGGAGAAGAAACTCAAATAATAACGAGAAGATAGAAAGTCAAACAAATCCTGACTACAGATATCTTTGGCTATAGTGCGAGCTAGCTACAAACAGACACTCTAGCAAAGAGGCGTGGCAAACATCTGGGTTATATAGAGTCCGGGGAAGCGCCGCCCCAATTCAATCAGCCAGCTGGGTAAAGAATCCGATAGAAATGGAATACGATATTGTTCCGGGATGAGAGCCACAAAGAAAAGTCCGAAACACACGCACAAACATCCAGAACCATAATAACAACCTATTTACATGATGCAAAAAAGGGCAATCAGAATTGTAAATAATGTAGGATTCCACCATCACACTAATGAACTGTTTTTTAATCAAGGGCATTAAAGTTTTCTGACCTCGATGGAACTTAAAATGGCACAGATATTCTACGAAGCAAGAAATAATTTACTCCCTAGTAATATACAAAAAATGTTCAAGGAAAGAGATTGGCGATATGGATCAAGAAGGGAATTTAATTTAAAACCACCAAGCGTTCATGCCACATGTATGCTTAAAAGCACATGTATTCCTGTCGCTGGGGTGAAGTTGTCGAACAGCTTGCCAGATGGTCTTAAACAAAGCAAATACATTGTACAGTTCAAAAATAAGATCAAACAGATTATGATTGGAAAGTATAAACAAGATTGAATGATTTGTTGTATAAGTGATTTTGCTGTATTGCTTGAATAGTAAATTAGTAACCTACATCTGGAAATTTGCTATTTATTTGTTTATTCATTTATTGTAACCATTGCTTTGGAGATTTGGTTTTCTGTTTCGGTACATTGTTTTCTATGTTTGATGTTTTGTATACTTGATGTTATTTGGATCCATTTTAGTTCTTCTCTCGATTTCATTATGTATGTAACATTTTTTGATTATTTTGTTTTTGTTTCTTTTGATTTGATGTCTTTGTGTCTTTGTTGGTATATATATTTAAGCTTTGTTTTTGTTTTCTTTTTTATTCTTTTGGAAATACTTGAAATTATTAATTGCATCAATGTGCAGATAATTATAGGGAAGGTTTAAGGATAGGCTTTTATAAGCTCAAAGCTTCAGCCTATTTCCTTTTCGATTTACCAAAATAACCAGAAAATTCATGTTATGTCGAATTGGGTGTGAAAATTCATCTCCGCCATTGTCTTGCGTTTTGGAATTAATGCGGCCCGAACCGTAGGTAGGCCATTATATTAGAAGCAGAAAAGATTGGGAAGAAAGTTGAAAAAGACCTTTTTTGAAATAGCCATCCTGATCACATACTTGACACTACAAGAAAAAAAAATATGGGGACGGTCAGCAGAGTCTCCTCTCGCTCACAATGTTTTTGTTTTCACCATAGGACCTATGGTCTGCCAGAAAATGGCAGTAGTTCAAACAGTATCACTGACTAACTCTCCCATAGGCAGCCATTATAACAGGAGCAGAAAAGTTTGGGAAGAAAGTTGAAAAACACCTTTTTTGAAATCGCCATCCTGGCCACATACTTGACACCACAAGAAAAAAAATACATGGAGACGCTCAGCAGAGTCTCCTCTCGCTCACAATGTTTTTGTTTTCACCTATGGTCTGCCAGAAAATGGCAGAAGTTCGGACAGTGTCACTGAATAGAGACACGCACACACATAGAGGAGCTGCTTTAAATTTCTTTTTGAGTATTTTTATGTAAAGCACTGTATATCATTTGTAAATGGAGATTTGTTATATGCTGATTTTGCTGCCTTGCTGGTCAGCTATTTATTTTGTTCATTAGCACCCTCTGGTGGTGTGTCTGTAGCAAAACATGATCTGATGTAATATCACTTCTTTGAAATAGACTAGTGCTTTCTAGAAGCTTCTGGCATCTTCCTGCCTGGAGGGGGCGGGATTACCCAGGAATCCTGTAGATCTTTCCAGAATGTTGCTAGTCTATATAAATGCTGTGATTTTGGTCAGTAGGAGCAGAGTTTTTGTTTTTGCAAAAGAGTTACATAGTGGCATTAGAGTGTTATTTTAAGATTAAACAGTGGATTATTTGTAGACTTTTTTTTTATCAGTGAAGAATAAATTTGTTTAAGTTGTCATTGCTGGTTTTCTTTGTTGTGATTTTCAAGTCATAACAATATAAAGTTTTTTAATAAAGTTTGTACCTGTGCAATTAAATTTTGCGAGATATTCTAGTCTTTTTCAGTCCAGCTTGTAAAATCTTCTGAGGGCTCGTGACTTTTTCCTGTTACAAGCCCGACCGACTAGTGGCAAAAAAATGGGAGGATCGAGCTTTGCCAACATATCAAATTAATGAAACTCCAGTATTAATTCTCACTTTTACCTCGCCGAAGGCTCGAAATAAATTCAAATGACTACTTTCGACCTTGCCAAATGCTCAGAATAAATTAAAATTACTATTCTGGTTTAGCAGACATCTGGCAACCATACCCTAAATGCTTTTGCTGCCAAAACACTGGCAACTTTTTTTTCTCTCGTTATTGGAAGATTTGGGGTCTTGAGGATATTTTAGGTGGTCCTAACAGAGGATCACTCGTAATTGATAAAAATTAGGGTTATGGTTACAGTTAGGACGAGGTTAAGGTTAGGGTTAGGCATAATTATTTTAGGGTTGGGCAATGGTTTTACAGAATAAATGCAAGTCAATACAATGTCATCATAGATATAGCAATAGAAATGTGTGTGTATATGTGTGTGTGTGTGGGGTGTGTGCGCACCTGTTTTCTCAAGCATGTGTTCCTGTGTCTGAGTGCACCAGGCTTTAGCTGCAGATTCACTGGGAGCAGTGGTAAATATAAATCCTAGGTTCTTATCCCTACAAGACTCCAGCATGCAATGCTTTGGTCGCTGCTCTTCTTAAAACTCCCGTCTTCTTCATCTCCCTTTTCCGAACTTCAGACACATACCATCCCTTCCGGCTCCAGTGGCTGTATCAGAGGTGCATCGTCGGAACAAAGCTAGACTCTGCCTGAGATACTCCACACTATCTCAAAGCACATGCCTACAGCCAAAGCCCAGAGAAAGAGCTAGTGGTGAACTTGTGCCAAGTCCCTCTTTACACCATCAACCCTTGAAGGAAGATTCTAATTCCCAACTACTAGGATGTTCAATTAAGAATTAAATTAAGATTGTTTTCGCCTATTCATTTCATTCTCATGCTGCTGGATCACCATGACCATGGGAGATTAAAATCAATCGGGTTCTAGAGCACTGAGATTAAAAGCAGCAACTTAATAAATGAATAAATAAATAGATAAATAAACACTGCAAAACTGTTCTGTTTCAAATAAAAGAGTGCATTTATTAAAAAATAAATACCTGTGAATGATGGAGCAAATATCACCAATAGATGTTGTCCGAACATTTAAGTAATCTAAAATCTTAAATTTTGTAACATGGGGTATAAGTTTTTTGGGGGAAAAATATATATATATATATATATATATATATATATATATATGTGTGCATATAAAATCTTATAAGGTAATGCAATGAGTAATCCAGTGCTTCTTTTCACACTGTAGTTGGCAAGTTGGGCTCACACCTAGCTGGAGAAAGACACCTCACGTGCAGCTCAAATTGCCGCTGTGTGATGAGACCTTGCCATCCTCACCTTCAGAAATCCTCATCTCCTAGGTAACATTAGAGCCAATTACACAACACCCTGGAGAGCTGTGAGCCACAGTTGGCCCTGGCTGTGAACAGACTCGACACCAGACCACTAGGCTTAACCACGCTTTGGAACTATGCCTTTCATCAGGCGAGCCATCCAGCAGTTTCTATTTCTGCTTTCTGTAGGAATAAGCTGAGAAAGGAGAATTAAAAGATCCTACATTATGAAAGTCATGTTTTTCCTTGCCCTTACATGTGTAATACTTTGATCCTTCAAACTAACCTCTGACAAAATGTGAAACCAGACGGTCTCAGCTTTTTTACTGTCGCACCCTTCCAAAGAAATGGGCTTTGAAAGACTTGTTTTGATAATGTACCCCCATTAAAATCACAAGAGAATTAGTTTGGATATTACAGCTGTGTGGAGATAGGATTGTTTAAAAAAGCAGAACACAATGATGTCATGGTTTAGTCCCGCCGGATGCAACAAGCAATCCGGCGGGCACTGGGACCATGTACCCAAAGGCTGAAAAAGGGACCCATTCGCACAGGCTGGTAAGAAAAAATGGAAGACATTTAATAAATATACTTTTTAAAAATGACAAAGAGACAGGGGAGCAGCAGCAACATATACGAGGCTCAAAAAACAGAGTGCAGCTGCACTACTTTAAACTTCACCTCCACTTCAACAAGCAACAGGTGTGGCTCGTTGAAGTGGAGGCGAAGACAGCAGGAGAGGGAGGGACTGCAGGGCAGAACCATCACAAATGAGACCTTTAATGTATGCAAAATAGTACAGTAAGTGAAACTTTACACTGAGTTGCTGCCGTGCATGTGTTGTTAATTTGAAACTAATTTAAGGTTATTGCAGTTAATCCAGTGAAGGAAAAATTACAGTAACACTTCCTTTAGAGAGTATCCACTTTCAGCGCTAACTACTTGTAAATTTCTTAACCATAAATTATGCAGAGAATTCAATACTTACTGTCTTTGGGTTCTATCGATGTGATGAAGTCAGTTAAGTGGATGAGCAAGTGTTTGCAATTTTGGAAAAAAAAAATGGCCAGTGGTTATTCAGCAAACAGGTCTCTGAAAAAATTAGTTGATTCGGCAAAAGTTTCTTGCAAGTTAATTAATGTTGATCCAACAAATCCGTGTACAATAAGGTGTGGTGTACTAGGAAGAACAGTGGCTTACAGCGAGATTATGGATTCAAATTTAGCCTGGGACTTTTTCTGGCGTTTACATGTTCTCTCTGTATTTGCGTGTGGGTTTCCTCCAGGAACTCCGGTTTCCTCCCACTGTACAAAAGAAATAGATTTCAGGCTAATGGATGGACTCAGAATAGTGCATTGTTGGGCTGGGCCGAGCAGCGGCCAGGCCCCTATAAACGCGAATGTCGCTGAGTGAGTGAGTGACTGCCTGAGTGATCAAGCCAACGAATGATCAAGAAGTTCAGCGATTGGTCGGCCGGATGGGAAGAAGTTCAGCAATTGGTTGGCTGGCGATTGGCTGGGAAAGCACTCAACGATTGGTTGGCTGGTGGGGAAGAACTTCAACGATTGGTTGGCTGGCTGGCTGTTCAGCAATTGGTTGGCCGGTGGGGAAGAACTTCAACGATTGGTTGGCCGACGATCGGCTGGCTGGCTGGCCGGGCGTCGACTTCACTCCTATTTACTGGTCTGTGTATTTGCATTACAAATACATGGGTCTCGGATTTTCGGTTTTGAGACATTACGAAAGAAATTGAATACTTTGCTGTTGTTGGATCTTGGATTTGAGAGTTTGCCGCAGAAACCAAAATTAAAAAGTGGAATTGAACTCGCCACACTCATTTATGCGTGTGATGGACTATTTACGTACACGGTGGAAGTGGCGCCAGCACTATTATGTTTCAGTATTTTCAAGAATACCGGAAGAATTTGTGAGTTGGTTCGCTTGAACAGAAGCAGTTGTGGTGGCCGCTTTGATTGTATCTATGAGAGCGACTGTAACCGAAACCAAAGAAAACAATAAATTTAAGAAAATATTGAGTTTAAAAGATCGCGCCAAGCTGGATTGGACACCCCATCATTGAAGTAGCTACTTCTCCACGACGTTGTTGTACCCACTACGCCAACTTAACACAACCAGTACTTGAATCCAGTCTAGCAATAGACTGCAATAATCAGGTAAAAGTACTGTTAAGTTAAAACACATTTTGTACATATAGAATGTTCACAATGTGCAATTTTTGACGCCAATGAATGTTTCTTGGCGATATTGGTCGCTATTTTACGAAAATTAATGCGTATTTTCTTCTAATGGACAGCAAAAGGTGGATTAAATATTCATATAGTGGATGCATATGATGTGCTTGCCCTAGCTAGCATCCGGGTATTTTAAAAAGTTCCATTCAATTTTGTTGCACTATGAGCACAATCCGACCATTATTAGGCTAATCTTCTTTCACGCTAGATTGGTTCGGTTTGTTTCAGTCCTCCATGCTTGTTTTCTCTGGTACCAGTTGCGAGATTCCATAGAGATAGAGGAATGTAACATATCGTACCAATCTAGCATGAAAGAATCATAACAATGGTTGGAATGTTTTTTATTTACATATTCAATCTTGCAACCGATACGACAGTTAACAAGCATGGAGGACAATATTGGTTGCGAGGTTGAATAAAGGAATTAAAAACACATTCCGACCATTATTAAGATTCTTTGACGATAGATTGGTACGATGTGTTACATTCCTCCATCTCCCTTTTGAATTTCGTAGCCGGTGCCAGGATTATTTCCTTAATCTTCCTATTGAATCTCACAACCAATACGAGAGAAGACAGATAGGGGAGACCGGGTCCAGTTGTTACAGCTTTTTCTTTTAACGGCTGTAGAATTGACATTATCAGGTTTTTGTTATCAATATGCACTGTAAATATATAAAGTTTATTAGACTACATGACTGATCTGCAGCAACCCCTATATTCTGCACATGCGTAATGCTGGTGAGGAAAAAATAGACTCCTGTCACCTGTAACAAACTACCCCACAAGAGGGGTAGTTTGTCACAGGTTTGGGGGCATTTTGTTACACTAAGAATTTGCTTAAGTTAGACATGTTTCCCACTTAAGTAGGCAAGTTAAGGGGGATGCCTTACTACTAATATCCCACGAAGCTACAGTAAGGAACCTCTTGAGTCATTCTCTAATGGCATTGCCACGTTTTGTTATTTGTTTGTAATTTCGAGGCATCTTTCTGAAATAAAAAAAGGTAGAAAGTCATTCAGTGAGGTAATTTGATCTTGTCCAAGTTTTTACAGGTTTTGGGGCAAGTTCTTACTGTAACAACTTGGGTGTATCCACTAGTCCATCAGCAACCCTTCGCCATTGTCCCGACATTTTGAAATGTTGCAGTGCAATGTTTACATGGGTGTGTCATGACACTGTGGCTAATATCTTCCTCTCTCATAATCCAGAAAATCTCGGGTATGTGTCAGTTACACTTGATGTTAATCGAAATCTCCCAAACACCAAGAAAGTTACTTTTTCAAGCTTTTTTCTGGAACACTAACCTGCGACTTTCGACGTACGTCCTTCTGTCACGTAAAGGACGCGGGTCACCTTCGTGAAGCAACAGGAAAAATTAGAGCGCCGTCTGTGTTTTATTATGGTAACTATTTAGAATGTAACAACATGGACGTGTAACAACTAGACCCGGTCTCCCCTACAATGAAGGGACTTGGGATACACTATAATCAGAGGTGTACATGCACTTTGTTACAGTACTTTAATAGTTTGAGGATTTATACTTTACTTGAGTTTTTTTTTAAACCTAGACTTTTACTATACTACATTTAAAAGATAAAAAGTATACTTTCACTTCGTTTCTTTGACACTGGCCACTTTTTTACTCGATACAAATTAAAAGATGAATGTAATTCATCCTTTAAGGATTATCTGGATTTGGCATGTTTGAGAAGAACAACGGTGCTGGGCTGGGTATCTTTGTGCAGATGTGTCCGCCAGCGGACATGGAGCTGCAAATTTATGCGCGCAATTACAATATTCTACCACTAGATGGCAGATCAGTTACTGAATATTCACAAAGCAAGCTGAGCTCGAACACGGTTTAGAATATGGACGAGTTCACTCCAATCCATGTTTTTCAGGAGTTGCCTGAATAAAACTCCTCAGCTAAGCCTGATGTGCAAACTGCTCAATATACTTGCCCATAGTATCTATCCAGCAGTTCAAAAAAATTATCTCTTGATACATAAATAATCGTTGTCCTCTGCAGCAACCACTTCAGCTACAGTGAGCACATGGTACCCCAATTAGTAGTTAAGAAAAAGAAGTTTTCTGAAGCAAAAATTCAGCATGGTATTGATACTATGTCATTCTACTATTAATTATAGTCAATTGTAGTGGTAAAACCGCCAGTAAACTCAGAGAAGAAGAAGAAGAAGTAAAGGAGAGACTGCCTGTTTGTTTTTTGAATACTGCATTTTTCATTCACCTGAAAATTGATTAAAGAGCACAAGGAGAGAACAAAGAGTGGTTGCTTTGCTTCTTTCTATGCATACTATGAAAAATACTTTGTACTTATACTCGCACTTTTGATACTTAAGTATATTCTTTCACAAAATACTTATGGTACCTAAGTACGTTAAATGTGAGCTATTTTAAGACTTTTACTCAAGTAATTTTCTTATGGGTGACTTCAACTTTTACCAAAGTAACTTTCAGTAATGGTACTTCTACTTTTTCTTAGTTATTTTTTCCAGTACTTTATACACCTCTGATTATCATATTAGCTTTGTGACGAAGTGCAATACTCGGTCAGGCTGTAACTGTCACTTATGAAAATCGTTCATGCTTTCTTTCCTAAATTCTTGTATTTTATTTCATATCTTTAAACTTTGATTATATCATTTTTTTTATCACACTTTTTTTTATCCACAGTGACTGAAATAAATACCAAACAATTTGCTATTTGGGGGCACTATAAAATTCCAAAATGTTCTTATTTCTCGGTTAATTCTCATGATCTTGGTGTCAACTGCAAGACCTTTTAATAGGTCATAAATTTATTAAAATTAATTGCATTTCAATTTTTTTGGTCACTTACTTAACGATATTCAACCATCACCAATATCGTCTAATGCAGGGGTGGCCAACCCTGGTACTGGAGAGCCACAGTGTCTGCTGGTTTTTAGTGTTACCCAGCACTTGATTGATGAATTAAAGCAGTTGATTACACACTTCACTTATCTCACCTGGTGTCTTAGGTTTAAATCAGGTGGAGAAAACCAAACTCAGCACACCCTCTGGCTCTACAGGACCAGCGTTATCCACCCCTGCTCTATAAACTTTTATCTGGTAACACCATAAATAAAAGTATTTATCTTTTATTTTTACAATTCATGATTTGCGAGGACTGCAAGGAGTTGACTGGTGTTCGTCTCCATCAGGGAGATTTAATGCTTTGTGACTCTTGTAACTGCAAACGTTTTGGTTCACCACAGAGGAGGGCTGTTGCGGGAAACTCGAACGAGTTGGACAAGGCTGTTGTTTATGAACACATCAATCAGCTCGCGGACCTCGTGAAACTGAACAAAGCAGATTTACCTGCGGTTTTTATTGACTCTCGATCGTTGGATGTTATATATTGCCATTCTATGTCATCGATTCAGGATACATTGAATAAGTTAGAGACTGAGACACTTATTTTTGTGTACAAATGATTATGTGAAAGAGTCTCCAAGTTTTTTCCTCAGTATCACAATCGGCGGCGTGTTAACAGGCAAGCCAAACACAAACTACTGTCAGACATTTATTATCTTGGACGTTGTCTGGTAGATAAATTCCCATCTAAAGAAAGAGAAAGAATATTTAAACATGAAGTGGCAAGCAGTTCACTAACATCAGAAATTATAAATTCGGACAAGGTTGATGTTTCTTTTCTCTGCCAACAACTTAAGGATCAACGAATGCGCATCGAGGAGTTGGAAATAGCTGTAGAACGACTTATGGCTATTGTGGCACATTTGAATGTGACCTCAGATATTGCACACGGTAAGGCAGATCAACATGTTACAGTTAAAATGAGTGGACTTGAGAAAAATGGTGACGTTTCTGACTCAGATAGTTCGGATAACTCTGATGATGATGGGTTGGAGGGGCTAAGCACTGAGCTGCCAGTTAAGGTTCTTGAACCATGTGCAGCCACTGCATATGTCCCTGCTGATGAGTTGATGCTTCCGCAATCCCCAAAAAAGAAATTCAAACAACGTGAAAGGAGAAAACGTCACAGACTAACCGCTTAGAAATCCTGAGGTGTAAGCGTGCCTACCAGTGCTGTCAGCCCAACTTCTGACATTTACATTGGTAGGCTAAATTCGAAACACACGAAGCAAGACATCATTGATCATCTGAGTTCGCTGGGCATAAGTGTCTGTTGAGCTGCTTGCGGACAAGAAATTGTATAAATCGTTTAAAGTGACTGTATCACAAACTGAGGCTATTATAGTTTTTAAATAAGGACTTGTGGCCGAGAGGAGTAATTATTCGACCCTTTCGTAAAGGGAACCTCCGCCTACAAGCAGCGCAGCAACCACCGAAATACGGTCAACAACACAAGGGGACAAGGCGTCACTGCCAGGACTGGGAACAGAGTCAAAGGCATTGGGACATTACCAGTTGCTGCAGACAAGAGGAGGACTATCAGACGCGTTTCTGGAACTATGAAACTGACGGACATCAGTGGTCTAAATCCAGAGACTATTACGCGTAAAACCTCATCCTTGACTTATTGTGTAATGAATGCACGGAGTTTGAAAACTGTTAGTCTCACTAAGAATAAGTTGGTTAATATTCAGAATTTGATTTTGGTGAAGATATTGACTTGGTGAGCGTGACCGAGTCGTGGATCAATGCAAGTGTAAATGATGCCAAGATTCTACCCCCAAATCTTTTCTATATGCATAGAAAAGATGCGCAGAGCAAGGGGGGTGGTGTTCTGTTTGCAGTGAAGTGTATGTATAAATCATGTCGTCAGGTTGATTTAGAAGCTGATGATGCAGAAATACTAGTCTGTGATGTATGTCTCGTAAATGGTAGTAACCTTGGTTTTATAACATGTTACAGGCCTCCAGACTCAGTGGACTTTGTAGAAAAATTGAGAACTGTATTGCACAATTGTGATGGCTTATTTACTTGTGTCTTTATTTATTTTTTTGTAATTTCCCTGAGATTGACTGGGCCAATGGATGCGCTCCTGGTGCAGGGGAAGCCCAAAACTTTTGTGATTTAATTAATGATTTCCTTTTAATGCAGGTTGTGGAAGGACCTACACACAGAAATGGGAATACCCTCGACCTGGTTTTGACTGATTCCCTGGCATCTTTTGAGAGCACTGAAGTGTGGCCGGACATGTTTGACTCAGACCACTTCCCAATTGTGTCAAGTATCTTGGTACATCCTGTACGCAGCCATGGTGTAACGCATGTTGTGTTTGATTATAAATCGGCTAATTTTTGTGGTCTTCGCGAGTTCCTTTGTCAAAGGTTGAATGATCAATTTATTGAAAACACAATTCTTCAGAAATTGACAAAATTTGGGAAGATTGGTGTGAAATATTCAAAGTTGGAATTGAATTATTTGTTCCTAAACGTATTGTTCGTGATCATTATCGTCCCCGCTGGATTGACGCTGAGGTTAAACACTTGGTGAACCAAGTTAGGGCCGCACGACGCAAAGCAAAACGTACAAATAGACAATCGGCATGGAAACGATATAGATGTTTGAGGAACAGGCTTAGGACATTGACGCGTGACAAATATCGGTCATATGTGGCTTTTTTGGGAAGAGAGATTAAGTCAAACCCTAAAAAGCTGTGGTCATTTTATCGTGCAAAGACGAATGTTAATTCAGTACAACCGATGGTGAAATAAGGTGGAAGCAGCGCAACTGAGAGTAAAGCTAAAGCAGAACTGTTCAATGAGTATTTTCATTGAGTTTTCTCTCATTCCTCGCCTCGCACACTTCCTGATATAGCGAGGTTTGAAAACCTACTGCTGGGGAGTATTGAGTTCTCTGCTCTTGAAGTAGAGCAAGTTTTGGCCAACCTCAATACTACCAAAACAAGTGGTCTGGACAAAATTTCGCCTTTGGTCTTGAAGTCCTGTTCTGGCATTTTGAGTCAATCTTTGTCCTTTGTGTTTAATATGTCTATGCAAACTGGCACGGTGCCATCAGATTGGAAAACTGCTAATGTTGTTCCCATCTTTAAGAAAAATGATAGGGAGTTGGTTACGAACTACCGCGGTGTATCTCTCCTTCGATGGTTTCGAAGGTGATGGAGAGATGTCTCTTCAATCAGATTTACTCACATATTGACCCAGTGTTGAACCCTGCTCAGCATGGTTTTCGAGTTGGTCGTTCAACCAGCACGCAGTTGGTTCAGTTCCTCCATAAAATAGGTCATGAATTGGATGATGGCAAGCAGGTCGACGTGCTATATCTTGATTTTTCAAAGGCATTTGACTCTGTGCCTCATGATCTGTTATGTCACAAAATATGTTCCTTTGGTATCCATGGCAACCTTTTAAAGTGGTTTCAATCCTATTTGAAGGGTCGTTACCAAAGGGTTGTTATAGAGGGTGAGGAGTCATGCTTATTGCTGGTAACCTCCGGAGTTCCTCAGGGCTCGATCCTTGGCCCCATTCTTTTTTCTATGTATGTTAAAGGGGACCTATTTTGCTATATTTCCAAGGTTATATTTTGATCTTGGACTCCCCTAGAGTTTTCCTGATCGTTCAAAGTCCTAAACAGGGTCCTTAGTTAGCTCATACTGCTATCTCAAAAAACCCCATTTGTAGTCTATTGTTGTCTCTGCCTGAAACGCCTCATTGGGGTGGCTCTTCCGCTATGGCCCCCACTGCCCGTGTGCCCACTTTCTTCCGACTGGCCAGCTCTGTGGAGGGCGGATCTAGGCGGGACGAGGCAGCAGAACGCAGTTTTCCGGGTCTGCCTCCTCAGAGTGAAACTGAAACGTGTCTCCCGAAGGAATCAACGGGCTTATTCCGCAATCAAACACATACAGATCTAATGAAATTAACTGGTTCTAATAAACGCAACGGTGAAAGTGGAGGACGCAGTGCGAATGTCTAGCAGCTCAAGCTTGAATTTGCTGTCTACTTATGGCTACTATGGTGAGTACACCGGTGTTTCTACTCTATGGCTAGGATTTAGGGAAAGCTAGAATCCACCCCATATAGACACATTTGTAGAACGGGTCGACAAACCCAAGTGTAGACCGGATACTGTAGAAATCCGGTGGGTCTGAGTTTAGAGGGAAACATGGACAGTGAGGAGCAGCAAAAAGTGGACCAACAGCTTATGGACTGCTTAGGTGTGTATTATAAGGACCTGCATGTTCTTGTGAGCATAGCTGTGGTGTGTCGTTAGCGTGGAGTAACGAATAGCTTCTGCGCTGGTGTATGACGAAGGGGCGAAAGCTCCAGGCTAAATGGCCTTTTCGGAAATTGCCCGTGGTAATGGTTACTTATTGCGTCGAGAATGACCAGAGTTTGCTCTCAGAATATAGGCGTGATAAGCATTGTCTTTGCATTTACTTTGAATGTAATCTCTCGCGTGAAAAATTAGTTTCGCGTCCGGTGTGAAAGCTGCTTAATGCGCCCATAACGCGTTTATTCGCGTCTTTGCATTGACTTTGAATGTAGCTAATCTGTCGCGCAAAAAATTAGTTTTGCGTCCGGTGTGAAAGCTGCTTAACGCGCCCATAACGCGTGTATTCGCGTCTTTGCATTGACTTTGAATGTAGCTAATCTGTCGCGTGAAAAAATTAGTTTTAAGCGTCCGGTGTGAAAAGCTGCTTAACGCGCCCATAACGCGTGTATTCGCGTCTTTGCATTGACTTTGAATGTAGCTAATCTGTCGCGTGAAAAATTAGTTTTGCGTCCGGTGTGAAAGCTGCTTAACGCACCCATGACGCGTGTATTCGCATCTTTGCATTGACTTTGAATGTAGCTAATCTGTCGCGCGAAAAATTTGTTTCGCGTCCGATGTGAAAGCAGCTTGACATGCCCCTAACTCGTGTATTCGAGTCTTTGCATTGACTTTGAATGTAATCTGTCCCCCGAAAAATTCGTTTCGCCTCCGATGTGAAAGCAGCTTTATGGATAGTAGCCCACGCGATAGCTAGAGAGAGCTTGGTTATGTTATGAACATAATACAGGTTTTGCAGACTGTAAGTTCTGTTCGCGCGGACAAGTTGCTTATGTGGAGCGAGCAAATCGATCACTTCTACAGGAAAGAATTTCCTATTTAATCTGTGCCTTTTTCGGCTTTTTATTACCCACAACAATTTCTAAAGGGGTATGAAATTATGTCACGGTAGTGCAGAGAAAGCCTTTGTTATACCAAACACATTAAAGCTTCTGCGTTTCGCGATTGCTTTCACGGTAGAATCAGAGAGCTAACCCAGATATTTGTGATAGGGATCCGGCTGATCCCGGTCATGGATAAGTGAAGCGATCACAAGCAGCCGCTTCAACTGTAGTGGCTACAATCGGGTAACGTTATGATGAAACTGCCACATTGATGCTTACTGAAATAACAAGCATACCGATCAGAATTACTGCATATAAGTTAACCAGGAGCATTTTCAATGAGCACGGCGGCACGCAAACTAACATGCAGTTGCTGGTAACCGAGCGGTCATAACCACAGAGACAAACCCTTGCAATACAGGTTTTACAGACAGCAAGTTCCGTTACCGTGGACAGTTGTACCAAGCATCCAAATTACAAACAAGTATTAAAAGTTAGCTTCAAATGAGGTTTATGTTCACACACCTTCTGTAGAATTTCCCCTGATATCACTCTTGCATATTTAGGACACAAACATTAGCAACAGTAACTTGGCTACGTTAGCCGCTGTGCTACAGCCACAATCAACTGGCTATCACGTCAGGTTGGCTTATGCAGTAAAAGCAACTTACAGCTTCTGTGTCTGTGAGTCACGGACAGTCGCAACCAATACAGGCTTTATCTTCAGATATTTTACAAAGCCTGCATTTGAGGCCAGTTGTTAGTGCTAAATATCGCTAGCGGTCCTTCTAGCCACCCGTAACACGTTAGCTTCACTTACATTATTTGCTGTTATATTGTTACTTACAGCTTGTGGCTCCGAGCGCTTGATCGATGCAGCTGCTTCAGGTTTGAGAAGCAGCTGAAACGCTTATCCTGTGTTGAATTATCCTTTATTTATAAAGCTGTCTTTGGTGAAATGCTGAGCACAAACAGCCAACGTTCCCTTTGGCTGTGGCTGTTTGCTGCTAGCAAACAAAAAAAGCTACCCACTGATTTCTGGTGGCATCCTCTTTTGGAAGAGAAATAGGTGTTTTTCTTTGCGTTCAAAAGTAAACAGATAAGCAGCTTTGGGAGAGATACTGACCAAACTGCTCCTCAAATGATCTGCGGTTCTTCTTTTGTATTTCCAAAAGTGTAGACGCTACTAAGGCATAGTATGATCTGCCGTTGTTAGTGCCTGTCAGAATAGTTTCCGGTGTGGGCAGGTCCAGCGCCGTGATTGGCTCTGGCTAGGTCTGTATTAATTGGATGGCACAACCTGACGTCAGGTTTTGCCCAGGTCTGGCAAAGATCTCGGGAGGAGCTGTTCAGAGAGGAAATCACGTTCACGAAATCACGTTCTTGGATTACGGCAAAACCTCAGTATCTTATGTTTAGAAACTTTTCAGAGGTTGAGTATGGACAAGCAACATTATAACATTACTAATATGTATTAAAAGAAGGATCAGCATAATAGGTCGCCTTTAACGATTTACCCACTGTTTTGAGTAGCAGGACTGAATCTGGTCTTTATGCTGATGATGCGAAATGTTTTAGAACTATTCATAGTATGGCCGATTGTCTGTCATTGCAGGAAGACCTAGATTGCTTGTTAGAGTGGAGTATGGGGTCTTGGATTTAACATGGGTAAATGCCAGGTTATGTCAATTACAAGAAAGGTGAACCCTGTTTTATTTCACTATAATTTACAAGGATCTGTGGTAGAGAGGGTTGATTCAGTAAATGATCTTGGTTTAAATATTGAGTCAAATTTGTGTTGGAACAAGCATGTTGATCAACTTATTAGTAGTGCCAATAGATCATGGTACACAGTAAGACGCGTGACCGGAAACTGCCGAGATGTCAATATTTAAAAGATGATGTACACAAGTGTAGTGCGTAGCAAGTTGGAATATTGCAATGTTGCCTGGGACTCCTTATCAAAACGAAACTTGTGTCGTTTAGAAGGAGTTCAAAGAAGGGCAACTAGACACATATTGGGTAACGATTTAGATTATCAAGGCAGGTTAAAAGATTTAAATATCTTGCCTCTGTCATACCGTAGAGAAGTACTAGATCTCGCCTTTTTTCATGATTGTTTAACGGGGAAATTTGCGGTCCCGATTGACTTGTACATTGAGTTCCATTCGTGGCGGGGTGATGATCTTCTTGTTAAAAGTTTTAGATGCCGAACTGAGCGATTTTATGCATCATATTTTAATAGAATTATTAAACTTTGGAATATATTACCGTATCACGTTAGAGCCATCGGCAATGGCCATAATTTTAAAACGAAAGTGATGAGTTTTATAAAATGAAATTTTCATCATATTTTAATGTTCATAATACGTGCTCCTGGGTTAGTATATGTAGATGCACAGCCTGTTGTCAGAGCTGACCATGTTTTTATTTCCTGTATTTTATCTGGGTGGCCCTTAAGAGGCAATATTTTTGCCTAAACGCTATCCCTTCTGTGCCATATATAAATCTTATTTGACCTGGGTCTTTGTCTCTGTTTTATTATTGTAGTAATGCTTTAAAATGTAATAGTGGTATCTGTGTTTTCTCTTTTGTTTTATTGCTGCTAAATTGATTTATGCATTGATGTATATGGCATGGTGAATTTTAAATAAATAAATCTGTACTCTGTGCTTCTACTTTTCTGCATTATAATTACGCTAAATATCCAACCACATTGACAAATCTTGGTTAACGCGTAGATTGCTGTCACAACCTGCAAGTCTGCTTAATTGGCTCTAGGAGTCTTGTGGGTTGTTCTTGCTAATTGGTTGATTGTCTTATTATTACCAAAATAAACCTGAGACACCAGGTGAGATAAGTGAAGTGAGTAATCAACTACTTTAATCCAGCAATCAAGTGCTGAGTAACACCAAAAATCAGCAGACACTGCAGCTCTCCAGGACCAGGGTTGGCCACCCCTGGTCTAACGCTTTATGTAAACACATGGCAACTCCTTCACTGAAACACATTTACTAAGCAGTTTTACTCAAAACTGTGGATTTTTATCCATAACATGCCCAAAGAAGAAACATGGGGAAAAAAAGGAAACTTTGACGTTCGTTCTTACACCCTCACTATGTAGGAACTGCCATGTGTTCACGAAAGTGACATCACGTCCCCGATTAGCACAACTGTAATGATAACTTTGTTTCATTACGATTCAGGAACATACATACATACTTTAACTGCCATCTACATCTGCTGCTGCTGTCTCTCTCAAATTGACATTCACAAAATCAATAACTGCTACCCTTACTCTGCCTCTTTGTCTATTCAAATGTTTAACTTGCTTTTGATATGTTTTCCTTACTCAAGACCCCCCCCCACCTCCCACTCCCACTCACTCACTCCCACTCCCTCACTCACATACTCTCACTCATACTCACTCTTTTACACTCTCACTCTCCCACTCCCTCACTCTCACTCTCGAACTCTCCCACTCCCACACTCTCACACTCTTCCCACCTACTTTGTAAATAATTTATCAGCTCCAGCTCATTACTAAACTTGCACTTCATATAATTGTGTGAGCTTTGCCTCATTTAGCACCCTTTTCTTGGGCCCACATTCTCATACAGCACTTGAGGGCCCAGCCATATACTAGGTTGCACCTAGTCTTGTTTCAGTACATTAATGCTGTGTGATCTGTGAGGCACTGGAAACTGGAAGGATGAAACAGTTTCATGTGGGACAAATCAAGGTTGGAGAAGGGTTGGTGCTGTCCATGGTACTGCAGCTTCACTCAGTGTCCTTGGTACTGAATGGACCATGCACAATCACCTATCCAGGCAGCCGGATTATTTTTCATAACCAAGTTAGAGGAAAATACCAGTTATGTACACTACCAGTCAAAAGTTTTTGCACACTCAAATATTTTCTCTAATCATTACAATTTTTTTATATTTTGTTCTTGTGTAATAGTCTCATATTGGCTGTATTACAGAACGGTAGGAAAACTGAAGCCCAATGCATAAACCATGTATATAACAAAACAAATAAAGAAAAACCAGGATCAGTCATTATGTCAGTATTTAAGCAGATCAGCAACGATGGTCTAATCCAGTGCTTCTCAAACCTCTCCTGGAGTACCACCTGTCCTGCATGTTGCAGATCTCTCCCTGCTCCAGCACAGGTGATTCAAATGATCTACTCATTATCAAGCAGCTTCAGGGGGTTGATAGCCAGCCGCTGATTTCAATCACCTGTGCTGCATTCCTTCCATTCTTCCTTCCTTCCTTTTTCTTGTAAATTTATTATTTGTAATAAACAAATGTTGGGTTCCAGTGATTTCTTTGTTGTAAACATACATGTAAGATAAAAAATTGACAAGATCTTGAGGTGTGCAATAACTTTTAACTGGTAGCGTACAATTGGATTGGCTTACAATTCCAGTTAGGTACCATCTGGTTGGCTGAAGTGCGGCTCAGAGCAGAAGCGGTACCACAACTTGGTCCTGAAAAATAAGCACGCCTGCAGGCAAGTGAATGCAGGCAAAGGCCTACTCCAAGGATTTTTCACATTCTTCATTCTTTCTTGTGCCTAACTTAAAAAAATGATCAAGATTTATCATCATTAAGGAATTATGAATCTGCTTAATGACTTCAGAGATAAGAATAAATGGTGTCAGCAAGATCTCCTAGACAAGGAAATATGAGACCATCCTATATATGTATGTATATGTGTGATGTAGTTATTGACTGGCAGATGGACACATTGCCATCTGTCTCACATCTGCTTAGCCAGTGACAGACATTGTTTCAAATTAATCTTTGAAGGAGCAAGGGCGCTCTATTTTGCTAACTCAAATTCCTTTGATTCCCCTTCTTGGCTCTGTTTCCTTGGTTTTTCCCTCATCTTCTCAGTGGGTGGAGTAATGAGTAGGAAAATGATTGAAGGGCGAAAAGAGGCAAAAAGATACCCTTGGGACTAGCCAGCTGTGACTGTATGAAATTTGTCAGCATCTCTCTGTCTCATCCTGCACTGGATCCCCGTAATCCAGCAATGCTGGCAGTTTGACTCCGTTATCTGAATCGTCTCAATGTGACTCAGAATTGTGGAGTTCTGTGGGCAAATGCAATCATCAACCCTGTGAATCTGCCCTCTCATTCTTAGAGTTCTTCAAGTAATCTGAGTATTAACGTCCATACAAACCTATTTCCAAAAAAGTTGGGACACTGAGTAAAATGTAAATAAAAACAGAATGCAACGATTTGCAAATCATTTAAACCATTTTTAATTGAAAGAAGTACAAAGAAAATAATTATAATTAAATATAGGGTTTAAGCAATTTGCAAATCATCAAATTTTTTTTTATTTTCATTTTACAGCATCCAAACTTAACTGGAAATGGGGCTGTAGATCATTTTATGTGCTTGCACACAAACAGCAATGCACAAAATTACTGGCCTGATTCTTTACAACAGGGTTGAATGGCCATCAACAAATTTTGATTTGCGCATAAGAAATTCCATTGTAAACAATAAGAGGCTGCTTAATGTTTGCACATGAAGCTCCAAAGGATTTTCAAGGAGCATAAATATTTCCATTCCAAAATTCCCAAGTGTACCGCATCGTAAAATCAGGCTGTGCCTTTTTTTGGGTTTTACGATGAACATTTTAATCATCATCATGTACTCTCTCTGAATGTTTATGATAGTTATTTTATCATGGCTAAAACAGTTATGGAGGTGTTTTCAAAGTCCCATAAACAGTGCTAATCATTTTCCATTGTAAATTGGGCCATCAAACAGTGTTATGAGGTACGCTGCCTCTGCGGCTCATGGGTATTTTAGAGTATATACAAAGGTTTCTCTTGACCTACTGGCTCTAGAATGGCTGGTGTGGGCATATGAGTGGGCTTTGAGAGGGTTTAAAGCAAGAAAATGGAAACTAACAGCTTTCAAAAATCAGTTGGTGCCTCAATGTACTAGCCAGTCTCGAACAAATGTTTTTAAAAATTCATGCTAAGTGTCCTCCATGGCAAGGAAAACAGTACAGACCAATCTTAGATTCACTACTGTAACCTAAGACGGAAATCATAGAATCAGTAAAAAACCAAGTGAGCCCACTCCTGTGAAAATATTTGCTTTGTAACAGGATAATCATTTCAAATGCTGAGTAAAGTTATACACATTAGGCTAGATGTGGCAGCTTTTTAATTCTGAACGATATAAGGAGGGAGAAATGTCAATGCTTATTCTTGAAGGAGGACAAATTTATATGCATACATTCATTTCTATTCACTGTGATCAAGCATAATTAAAATTCTTTTATGTCAGGGAATCAATAGATGGATAAAAAAAACAAATTGTAGTTTTGGCCAGTAGAGTTAAGTCTATACCAAAAATATTAACATAATGTTTTCTGTTAAATATGCATTATTCCCTGACTTAATATCACCTCTTTGTTTGGGTATTCTTAAGATTTTTTTTTTATGTGCAGCACTGGGTCATTCTTCTTTCTCAGTAACATCAAACAAAAGCTTTGATGGCTTTCCTTGTCATTTGCTTTTGGACCCATGTTCTCCGATGAGGACTTGCGCATCAGAACAATTCACTGGCTTCTCTTTTTTCAAATACTATTTTTTTTTCTTTTTGTTGGGCAGAAATAAACTCAAGTACTGCCTGTGCCGTGACGACCAAGAACATAGTGTGCTGAGAACTTCACAGAAAAGAGGCAAGATGAAATATACAGCCCTTTTTGTATCTGTTACCATTGGATGTCTTTTTCAGATCTTTTTGAGTTGATGGGGTTGGAGCAGTGCCTGAGGGCAGAGAATAACCTCACATATGGGGTTAGGGAGGCTTCTTTAAAAGTGTTCAAATTATAAAACATGAACCCGCCAGAATTACTGAAATATTGACCACTGAAATTTTGCTTGGTGCACGTAGTACAACAAGGATCATCACTGTCCTTGAGGTCTGAGGACTACTGTTTTTCCACCTTCACCAGGAGTCAGGTATTAAGTCTGGCCAATTAGAAGCTCAATGTTCAGTTTATTTGTAGGGTAATTTGGGAAAAAATATTAAACCAGGGCTGGATTTAGATTTGAGATCCAGATTTGGTGATCCATGTGGTGCAGTATTCTCAGCCCAGCACAAGCTGTATAAAGTTAAGATTAAACTATTTACACCCCTTTTCCTCAGCTGGCATGAAGGGCACCAGAGGATGAATTATTTCTTCTTTTGATGGATTTGAAAGTTTCATGCCATTTGCAATCACTTTTTAATGCCCATATTGAGTTGATAAAGGAAATAAAAATTTTCGGAATACTGACCCAAAAGATAATGTGTGTTGAAGGATTAGTTCATCTTTAAATTGCTATTTTACCCAATAAAATAGTATTCAAAGATGTGAATTTACACACACACACACACACACACACACACACACACACATGCATGCATGCTAGCACGCACACATGCTCACACACACAAAGTGACACTTTGACCCATATTTTTGTCTGGACTGCATGAAAGTGGGGACCAGCCTGACAGGCACTAAGGTCTGTGACTGACTGCATGACGGATTGAGAGTGATATTACACCATTGGTTGGTCAAGTGTTGGAATTTTGCCATTGGTCATTGCTCTTTGAAAATGAATAACCATGAACGGTCAATTGCATCAAGAGGCTTTTACAGCAAGGCGCAGAAAGTCCTAAAATATGCCATAATTGTGTCACAACCCTCATCTGTCCTTCATTGGTTCTTGCCCTATTCCAGCTACCTGCACAGATTTTGTGGTTTTGTGTCCTCTAATGATTCATTGTCTGGTTTTTCCCCTTGATCCCAGGTGTTGTTATTTGTATGCCCCATTCCCTTCGAGAAGGTCTGGTCTATTTAAGTTCATTTTGTTGCTGGGTTTTATAAGATAAAATACGCTTTATTGAACCCCATGGGGTAATTTGTACTCTGCATTTAACCCATCCTATTGTTAGGAGCAGTGGGCAGCCACAGAGCAGCGCCCAGGGACCCACTCCAGCTCTAAAGTCAGTTCCTTTGTCAGGGGTACTCCTATAAGGAGTGTTCCTATAATGCATGTTTTTGTGGGTGGGGGAAACCGGAGTACCCAGAGGAAACCCACGCAAACACGGGAAGAACATGTAAACTCCATACAGAAAGGCCCCAGGCCGGTTTCTAACCGATGACTTTCTCGCTGTGAGGCAACAGTGCTAACCACTACGCCACCGTGCCACCCAAGGCTTGTGAGGCTTTATTTGCATCTAAGCCTTCCAGTCAGTTTGTATATTCTAGTTTTGAGATATATTCTTCCATGTGTTTTGATAAATTAATGTTAAAGAAATATGCAGTAATTTTTTCCATATCTTATTGATAGGATCAAGCTCCCCAGCTTTTGTCTCTGTCTCCAGGATCGGGACCGTGTTCTTGTTAAATCTCGGTTCCAGTCTGTTCTTCTGAGTCAGTTTACTAGGAATTCCTCCCAAGTCTCCATCGATCTCCAGGATTCGGACTGTGTTCCTGCTGAAGCTTCTGATTCAACTGTCATGTAATCTGGTTTCGGCAAGGGGGATTTCCCATCTGGCTTCTGCCTCCTCCTCTAATCTGGGCTACAGCCTTTACCTGTATTATTACCATGAATACTTCATTTTGGAACATACCCTGAACCTGCGTCTGTTTCCTTGTATGGATCATAACACAATTCAGCACATTGACCATACACGGTCTAGACATATACTAGGTTTTAACCCAGTTTGGCAAGACAAGTGTCCTTCATACAGAGGTCACCCTTGTTAGACATGAGAAAGGATTATCAGCATCGAGCCCAGATAGAATATTTCTTTGTAAATGCAGCTAAAAGCCAATGTGATATCAGGGCCTTCTACCCGGGCTGTGAAAGAGGTTGCATCAGTAGCAGTGACATATCCCTCTCATTTTTAGTTTCAGCTTTTGAAAAGGGAACAGAGAGAGATAGAGAGATCTGTATGCTCGCTACTACTGTGTTTAATTGTTTTTACTGCAATCTCCATGGGAACTGCAGTTTCTTGGAAGCCATTCTTCAGTACACAGATTGGGGGTGGGGTGGATGATTCCTGAACTTCACAGACAGACAGTGTGCAGGCACGCTTGTGTCAGTCCAGGTTACAAAATTTCACAGACAGCGATGAGGTCAACCTGACAACTTTGAATTTATTGGCTCAATGAATATAAGGATGAGAGCTTGAGTGAATGACTGGAAGATATTTTTAGCAATGACATTCGACTGCAACTGCTGGGTTGTGTGAGGTACAAATTATTAACCTGTTCCCCATCTACATATTACTAAAATGGGCACATAATGTTGCTTTAAGGAGCAAGGACATTCATTTTGCCAGACTCATGTTTTTGTGGTTCCATCATCTTCATGTTCTCTTCTATTTTCCATTCTGAGTTCCCACAGACAGGTGGAGCAAGGAGGAAGGAGAGAAGGAAGGAGGGGAACATCACACAAACATTAAAACCACAAATGTAATACAAATCTCCAGCCTCTACTGTACCAGTCCTGCAAATGCAATAAGTTTTCCACAAACATTACACATGCACATTGGTACATTTAAAGCTAAATATATATACTGCACTTGTAGGTTATTACATGCTGTATATAAGGCATTGTTATGTTAGCAGATACTACAAGGAGGTGAAATCAGAAGTATTGGAACAACTCCATTTCTCAAGCATTTAGATGTGAGCTCCACACAAGTGGGAGTTTGCTTTTTTTTTTTTTTTTAAGGGAGCACATTTTTCCAATTTTCAGAGATTGTTTGACATTTCTAGACTAATTGGTAATGTCCAAGAAAATAAATTCGGTTCAATTTGTGGCAGAACTGAAATGTCAAACTTTGGCTGATCAGGGAAAATCAAAATCTGTTACAAACCATGCAAAAGAAAATGGAAACTTAAATTGCTTTAAAAGGGACCAATAGTGGTGTGCTTTTAAGTTATAATATTTTTGGATGCCCAATAGGGACGTTAATAAATGTTTTAGTGGAAAAAGAAAAAAAATTCCATGATTCCTGTCATCCGTAACCCTCTTAAAAACGACCTGTACTAAATGGGCGTCCCCTCTATGGAAAGAGCTTCATTCTCAATGATCACCTTGCCAACGGAGAGCAATGATGCAGAAATCTCCCAGCTACTGGCAAATCTCAAAATAAAGATGATTGAATAAGTAGCTGGCTGCCTAGCCATTAAACTACACAATGAGTACGGACAGGTAACATCTACAGGCTTGCCAAGCATGGACATTATATTCACAGATGTGGGACATGCAGTCACCATAAGAGTTGTACTACACTTGTAGCTAATTCAGTGTCTAACGTTAAACATGATCTGTAGCTAACATCTGTACAGTGGCAACCATTAGCTAACATTCCATTTACTGCATCAGCTACTCCATAAAAACGGATTGAATCTGCTTAAAAATGGTCACACGTTTTATCTGTCCTCTCTACTTGTCTCATGCGTTGCTTCTGGCTGAGCTAGTGACAGTTTCTAAATTCAAAGTCAAACTAGATAACTCGGTCGCCACAGGGACCAAGTGGTGTATCTCTCCGATCCCCAAATTTCAGACAAAATGGCCGCCGGCAGCCATATTGGACGTCCAAAATTGCCGAAAATCCGTCTTGAGCATTGTCAAATAAATATCTTTGCCCGTGCAAAATTAGAGAAAATTCCTGCAATAATTGTCGCTTCCAGAGCCTGAAACAGAAAATCTCTGCAGGCGCGGGGGGCGGGTGCGGCGGTGGCCCCAGAACTAAACCATAGTATCTCCCGTCTATCGTCATCAGGGAGATACAATTAGTGGCTAGCTAGCTAGCTAATAAATCTCAGAATGATTGTAATGCCTGCATGCTAGCTAAGTAAGCTAGTATTGAGAGTAGCACTTAGCTAGCTAGTTACATCCGCAACCAAGCCTTACACATTTAACTAAGGTTATACTTGGAATTTAGTTTAAATATTGACAGAAATTGGAACATCTACCTGGCTAGCAAGCTGCACCTTGAAAATAAATCGAAACCAACACTTCTTTGCATTTTCCAAAATATTTTCCTCTTTAATCTGGATTATATTGCTTGCTATAATTGTTATGGGTTTTTAGCGATTAAAACCGAGATGTTGTCATAAGCCAGGGCTATTCAACCGTGTCCAGAAAGGGCCGGTGTGGGTGCAGGCTTTCATTCCAACCAAGCAGTTAAACACCACTTACCACTAATCAGCCCCAAGAGTCTTTGCTAATGAGCTTGATTGGTAGTATAAGGTGTGTAAGTGCTTGGTTGGAATTAAAGCCTGCACCCACACCGGCCCTTGCAGGATAATGTTGAATAGCCCTGCCATAAGAAGTAAGCCGTGGGTAGAGATATTCAGATGAGGGGCAGAACAATTTTCTCAAGCCTGCATGTGACGTAGGATGGGAAGCCAAATCTGAAAGCCATGCCAAATTCCACATTTTATTAAAAAGAAAGTAAATTAAAAATGAGTGGATTGTTTTACTTCACAGTTAGTGGGTTGTAAAGCAGGCCAGATACCAAAATTAATGTGCACATGAACTGAACGAGGGAGTTTTTCATAATATGGCCCCTTTAACCAAACAAGTAAAATAACAAATGGCTCTTAATATATAATTAGAAGGGCACTCAGTAGAGTGCATACCCCCACCACACAATACGTCAGTATTATTGGTTTCTCCGGATCTAGAATCCAGAATCACTTCCGAAATTGAATCAACTCATCCTTGGACTACCAGCCACCATCCTACCAAATTTCGTGCCAATTCATTTATAACCTTTTGAGATATCTAGTTAACAGACCGACAAACATACAGATAAACAGGGGTGAGTGCATATCCTCCTTGGCAGAGGTAATGAACAGAAACAAAATTATCACTATCAGATCTTGGTGTGCAAAGAAATAAAATAACAAAATGTAACCTGTTGGACTGAGCAATTATTTAAGCAAGACAATTAAATCTTGCAATAGGGCCCCTCTAACAGTCCTCAATTAGAAACATTTCTCATACTGTCTCTTAAAGGTGCACTATGCAAGTTTGTTTATTTTCTGCATGATTATATTTTTGTCTCAATTCACCGACATCTCCCCACAATCGGCTAGCTGCCTGCCCCTAAATTCACTGTAAAAAAACCCGGGCTCTGGAGACCGCACAGGCGTCACAAACTGCAAATAAACACAAGGGGCACAGGCTGTGCCCCATAACATAACAAACCCTTCCGGCCAATCACCGACAAGAGCTGACAGTTACAGAAGCATGGGAAGGAGGGAACTATGAGAGGGAGGGGCGGGCTACCTCTGTTTTGTTTGAATTCGAATGTCAACAGAAGTGATGTCAACAAACTTGCATAGAGCACCTTTAAAAATCAACCAGAAAATTCCCTCAAATAGTTAACAATCTATTAAGAAATCCTTATGTGATCTTTACAAGGACCAGCATTTCTAGAAACAGCCATCTTTCACATAAGAGCAGTCTTGACTGCCGGCAGGATCAAAATGATCTCTCAGTGCACACGTCCCTGTCTCTTATGAACCGAACAAAAAAGCCCTCATCACACCCTGATTGGACAGAGGGGAATACACAACAACTGCTCTCAATTACCTGTTAAGACTTAGGCCCTACACTGCTGAACACAGATGATCCAAATAACCATCTATTTATCAAGCTTAGAAAGGAAGCTCAAATTAGATGAAAATAAAAAGAAAAATAAAACTCATAAAATGTGAAAATGAAAAGGACTCATTAAAAGTAAATTACCGGCCAGCACCACAAAGCCTGTGGCTGCTACAAGTATAGCTCACTTGTGAGCTAGTGGTGTAGCTAGTGGGGGGGCACAGACGCGTCACTTTATGACAATTAGTCCTGGCTAGTTCTCAATCATTTTCCTTTATTGACGCATTTTCCAATTATTGTAATTGGCAACTAAAGCCACGGTTTCTCTCCATATAATCTAAAATCATGGGCTAAATTCAGTACAGTGGCGGAATAAGAACAGAGAATTGGGGTGCACAAAACATCCGTTTAAAACAATTATTTTTCCTGACCTGTTCTCAGTCATTTTCATAATTAACAGAAGGTTCCCTCTGAGAGCACTCCACACTTAACAGGTGCTGCCTGTTCTCCCAGATTAGGTAAGACGACAATCATTCATCTGGACGAGTATTTGCTGTATTTAAATCAACGTTATTCAAAATGGCATACCTGTCGACTCACGCAAATAGCTGGAGCTGCATGCTTTTTATAGCCTATTGAACTGCCGAGTGCCACTTTTTTTTTTTTAAATCAACCCACACAATACCGAGACTGAAAGTCCGTATTTCATTGGAACGCGGAGCAGTTCAATCAACGCGAAGCACTGCCCTATTAATAAGTAAATTATTTTTCTGTACTGAATTTAGCCCATGATTTCATCGCTGTTAGATCGCATATGGAAAGAAACCGTGTCTTCAGTTGCCAATCACAATAATTGGAAAACGCATCAATAAAGGAAAATGATTGAGAACTAGCCAGGACTAATTGTTGTCATAAAGGGATGTGTCTTTGCCCCGCCACTAGCTAAGCCACTGTTGTGAGCTCTGAGTTTTTTGCAGTAATTTTTGCAAGATGTGCCCAGTTCAATTACATCAGCCATCACAACTTAGACTCATAAATTAATTGTATGTGATTAGGTTAGCCTGTTAAGTAAAAATCAACTGACATAAAGCCATAATATTAACACAATATCATCACTGAACTCAACTTAAGCCATGCCAGTTTGCCAGTTAGAGGCTAGGTCATGTGAGCTGACCACCCAAGCAAAAATGTAGCATGGCTATTACTCTTGTTAAGTGCAGAAGTTAGCTCAACATAAAGCATTCCTTGATTGGAAAATGTGAATATTTTGCAATGATTTGTGCTCAGTATTTCACTTAAGACAGCTTTGTCAATAAAGGATAATTCGACACAGGATAAGCGTTTCAGCTGCTTCTCAAACCTGAAGCAGTTGCATCGATCAAGCGCTCGGAGCCACAAGCTGTAAGTAACGATATCACAGCAAATAATGTAAGTGAAGCTAACGTGTTACGGGTGGCTAGCAGGACCGCTAATGATAGTTAGCAGTAACAGCTGGCCTCAAATGCAGGCTTTGTAAAATATCTGAAGATAAAGCCTGGATCGGTCGTGACTCTCCGTGACTCACAGACGCAGAAGCTGTAAGTTGCTTTACTGCATAACTCTACCTAACGTGATGGCCTATTGATTGTGGCTGTAGCACTGCGGCTAACGTAGCCAAGTTACTGTTGCTAATGTTTGTGTCCTAAATATGCAAGAGTAATATCAGGGGAAATTCAACAGAAGGTGTGTGAACATAAACCTCATTTGAGCTAACTTTTAATACTTGTTTGTAATTTGGATGCTTGGTACAACTGTCCACGGTAACGGAACTTGCTGTCTGTAAAACCTGTATTGCAAGGGTTTGTCTTTGTGGTTGTTATGAATGCTCGGTTACCAGCTACTGCGTGTTAGTTTGCGTGCCGTGCTAATTGAAAGTGCTCCTGGTTAACTTATATGCAGTAATTCTGATCGGAATGTTTGTGTTACTTCGGTAAGCATCAATGTGGCAGTTTCATCATAACGTTGCCCGATTGTAGCCACTACAGTTGAAGCTAACCGGAGAGGTGCTGTATGTGTCTGCAAAGTTGGGCTGAAAAGGCTGCAGTTAGACCAGACGTAGGTTTTGCAGAGCTTGGGATACATGTTTGGGTTTGTTTACAGCTGCTTGTGATCGCTTCACTTATCCATGACTAAGGTCAGCTGGATACTTCACCAATATCTGGGCTAGCTCTCTGATGTTACCGTAAAAGCAATCACGAAACGCACAAGCTCTAACGTGTCTTGTATAACAAATGATTTCTCTGCATTACCGTGGCATAATTTCATACCCCTTTAGAAATTGCTCTGGCTAACAAAAAGCTGAAAAAGGCGGAGATTGAATAGGAAGTTCTTTCCAACACCGTGTCACCTCCTCATAATTTCATAATTTCGCTCCCAGTAATAGCCAGAAAGCTCAGGACCTAAGACTTGGGGTTGGTATGAGGATAAGGCTGTTGCAGATACACTTGAAAAAGTTTCGTTCTTTTTTTTTTTTTGTGATGTACCTATTTCCAAACCAATCTGTATTGAATCTTCATCAGGATGTATGCATCACTTTTCATGAAACTCTGTGATTAGTATTGTCTTATTATCCATTTGACTGAGTACTGAAAAATTTATACCAAAAAATGACTAGTGAAAAATCACTTTCCATATGAGAGAGCTGCCCTGATCTGCTTCTCTGATTTTTTTTCCCTTTTACAAAGACAGCTCAAAATAACCAGACTATCCAGAATGTTCTTAGTGAACGTGAACACATAATTCGGGAAAATTTTTGAAAGTATTACTCGGTAAACACTTAAGAAAAGGTGTTGATTGAATTAAGGCCACAGCAGGACAGCCCTATGGCATGGATATAATCATATTTGGCTCTCTGAAAGACGAAGTCATCTGCTACCCAAGCGACTGCCAACTGCTCTTCTGGGAGGTTAGCAGATGGTTTCTGAAAGAGAAGTCGTTTGAAAATTAGAGGATACTTTGTCATTAAAACTCTCCCAGAGAGGTTTATTTTGTACAAATACACACACGCACGCACACAACACACACATGTATACACACGTGCTGTCTCTCACTTTTGTACGCATACATACATATAAGCCTGATGCTCACCTACACATGCACACACACACACACACACACACACATCTTTCACTCACATGCAAACACATGCATGCCAACACATACAAAGTCTCTGACTTATATAAATGCAAACACATGCAAACACACATGCAGTCTCTCACACACTCGCACATGCACACAAATGCAATTATGCACTTGCATTCTCTCACACATACATGCATACATAAGCACATATTCTCTAGCACACATGCAGTCTGTCAGACAGACACACAAACACACACACACACACACACACACACACACACACACACGGACACACTGGAATACATACGCAGTATCTCCTCTCACACACACATGCATAAACTCATGCAGAGTCCTTCACTCACACAGGCAAACATATTAACTCCCTGTCCACATCATGACTGTTGCCTGCAATACTGAAGAGTTTCCTCTCTCTTTAAATTGGCTGGCTAATCTGGCAACTTCTTGCTGATGTTAGCAATGCAGTACATAATCATATTTCTTTGCTAATGCTTCCCGACTCCCAAATCACAGGGGTCAATACACTGTGGAAATGTAGGGGCTGGCTCAGTGATGGGAACTCTTCTCGCCTTGCATCTCAGAGGTCGGCTTCAAAAGGTCTGCAACCGAGCAGTGCTCATCACGGCCCTTTGAAGAAATCCTCTCATCTTTTGCCGGGACTGCTCCTTCGCCATTTGCAGCCACTATGAGCTTCCGCTGTGAGCGGGCTTGTTTACTGAGAACGATCAGGACCGTTCCGAAACATTTTCGCTGTGACTCTCGGCTGTGTGAGAAAATGGGACAGCCACAGTGCCGGCTTTGTTAAATCCGGTTCCCAAACAAGCCCGGAAATAGCAGCTCCTCCAGTAGCAGCCCTTGTTAAGAGCATGTTGGAAGCACTCACAGATATGGGAGCTGAAGAGATAAAACACAAGCTGCAAAAATAGCAAAGTGGCTATAGACAAAGGTTTTTCTGTAGCTCGCATCACATAGCTTCCAGCTGTGATTTGTTTTGTATCCATGCAATATCCCAGCTCATGTCCAATACAAGATTCTGTTGCCCCAGTAGCCAAATGGAGCCTTGAATACTTTTTTGGTAGACAATGGAACCTTTTTTTTTCACTCATTCCCTGTTGGTTATATGGTGTGATGTCAGTTGTGTCGTGAAAGCCACATTTGCCTGATGAGACTTTCTTTGGGGTGTTATAAATGAACATGTATAATTGCAACTCGAGAACACCTAGAGAAGTATGTCACACATATAATAACAACCGCTTCACTAAGGCCTTGGGGAAGTTGTACTTAAGTGAATCAAAGCCGACAATCTGATTGGTCTAAATGAAACTTGACCTACGCAACACTAATAGGTAATTTAGTTCTCTTTATCTATCTGTCAAGAATACCAGAGTTTCCTTGAATTTACTTGTGTCGCAGGTGAGTTACAATCCAAAATGGAGTTAAACATCATGCCTTTGTTGTTAAAAACCATGAGTTACCTTGAGTTTGGCAGATATGCCCACACAGTGAAAATAGGGCCCACCTTATGAGCTGTAGTGCTGCCTTACTGTGACTTACATAATGTAATTTATATTAATACTTTGCCATTTTTATGAATACTCAGAATATGAATCCTCTCAAGATCTGACATTGCAGCATGTTTTGTACAATGAGCTGATATCTTTTCATTTTACATCAGTTGAGAGTCATGAGGAACTTCTCATGAGGAATATCTGTGTGACAGTTGTCAGAGCTATTTTTGGAGGATATAATCAAACGCATTGTCAGATGACATTAAAGCTATTAGGAAGATGTGCTTATTGAAAATTAATTTTACATCTTAGTGTGTTAGTGCATGCAATAATATGAACAGCCCTGACTTCATTGAAAAAAAATGCATCAATTAAAAAAAACTCTCTTCAAGATATCATGGCAGCATACTGCACTGTCAGCATAATCAGCAATCCACCACATGTTCAAACACTGTTTCCTGCCAATATATCCAAAACCGAACGAATCATTGGGAGTTTGTGTGCAATATACAGCTGAGGAGCAACATAAGGCAAATATGAGTCCCTGACTGCGCTATAAGTCACACTAAGATTTGTCTTAGCTAGTCTTTAAGACTCACTATGGAAATTAAATTTTTTTTTCATCTTAAGAAATAGGAGTTGATTGTTGCTGTTGTTCTTAATTGTAGCTTGCTGAACAAGTCAACACGGATGTTGCCATAAGCTTTGTTATTTTTTTATCCCCCCCCCCCCTTTTTTTTTTTTTTTTAAGGTGCCTCTGGGTGGGCATCTAAATATCCATTGGGGCATTAAATTTGTACACATAAGCGTGCTCTCGTATGATTATTTTGATGGTGAATACTGCTTTTGCGTGTACTCGAGTGTGTGCGTGTGCGTGTGTTTGTATGTGCGTGAGCGCGCATGTTTGTGTGACTGCAGACATGCTTTTGTCAGTGTTATTACTTGTCAGTCAAGCTCAATCAAAGAGTAACCTTTTCCTGCCTGACCAACCAAGGCCCCCCCCAGCCCTGCCCCACCTCCACGCCTCCTTCTCCAATTAAATCACGGTGATCTGATCAGACAGCCGAGAAGCTCCAATCATTAGGCCTCTTTATTTGATGAATTGAGAGCGCCAGACATGCACTTTACATAAAGATGGAGCTAAATTGATTTTGGATGCGCTGATTTCCCCGGAGAAAGCTACGATGCTGCGCTGTCTCAGATTCACAGATGCTCAATATGTCAGGTCAGGTTGTTATACACATTCCGTCAGTGGCTTCATAATGTTAATGTGCACCCAATAAACATCAGCAAGTGCGCATTCAAAAAGCTCTATATTTTATTTCCCCACCTTATAGTGTATTCTTTTGTAATCTGTCAAAGCGGATGGGGTAGTTCCCTAAAGGATTTGCATCCATACTGGCAGCAAAATGGAATTCTGAGTCAAGGCAAGATATCTCACGCAGTTCTCAGTAAGAAAGATAAGACATAAAAATGGGGCCATCAATTCTGGCCTGCGTTTTCGTTCTTCCCAGGTAATTAAGTGAGCAAACAAGTACAAATTAATGCTGCTGATTCGTCACACTGCCACACCTGATCTTTAGTTAGAGGAATTGTGGAAAACCAGCAGTTCTCAGCTCGAGAAGAACGGATTTTTTGAAAGGGTCTTGTGACTTCACACACTTTACTGAATTCATTTAGCGTCATTGCCTCATTCATCATGCATCTGGATAAAAAGGATTCTGTGATGTTTATTTCAAATATTTTCAGTCAATACACTGGTGGTTTAGGACTTGTAATGGGTACTCAAGTATTATTTTCCATAAAACATTGTACAATGTGTTTAGTGGCATCAATATTAAATAGAAATGCTGACCACACAAAGGGTACAATATAGGATGAATCATTGATAGGATACTGCAGAAAGCAGTCATTGAGTGATTGAATCATTTGACCTCAGTTTATGACTGAGCTGAATGAGGTACTGACTATAGGGCCTCACTAAAAATATGCAGACAAACTATATGGTGCTCAGCTATATGTAACTTTGCTTCTCCTATGCTTTTAGCACAATAGCTCTCTTAAATTTGCGCAGAATACAAATACTGCCAACTTTTCCTGTTGTGCATTAGCCTATTTAAGGCTTTATAACTCAGTATTTGTGTCACAAAGACTATTCCAGTGAAGCAAGACATTTGGAAATTCAATTACAGGATTATTTTGCAATTAAATTTCTGAATTTACGGACATCGACATCTATATTTGCACAAGGGGGTTTTAAAAGAACATACCAGTGATGTCAAGCACAACATGCCGCACCCAGTTTTCTGATGATTTTGACCCATTTGGGTCCTAAATTTAATAAGGTGATCCTTGAATGCTCACCTTTCTCAAAAATGTTGTACAATTTGATCAAACAGTTTTTATGCTAGATTGCCGACAGACATACACACAAACAGACAAATGCCCCTTGCCTTCCTTCGGGTAATACACACCTGTTCTGCTTCAGACAGCTGAAACACTGGAGCTTCTGAAGTCTGCTTAGGGGGCTTCTTTCATTGAACCCATTTTACCCTTGGAAGAAGGGGTAATCAACATCATCATCACCATCACCATCATCATCATCATTATTATTATTATTATTATTAGTTATAGTACAACCCCAATTCTGAAATAGTTGGGACGAAGTGTAAATTGTGAATAAAATCAAAATGCAATGACTTTCAGATCACATGAGCCAATATGTTATTTACAATAGAACATAGATAACATTTCAAATGTTGAAACTGAGACATTTTACATTTTTATCCACAAAATGAGCTTATTTCAAATTTTCTGGCGGCAACAGGTCTCAAAAAAGTTGGGGCACAGGCAAAAAAGGGCTGAAAAAGCAATTAATATATAAGAGAATCAGCTGAAAGAACATTTAGCAAGTAATTAAGTTAACTGGCATCAGGTGTGTAACATGATTGGCATAAAAGGGATGTCTTAGAGAGGCTGAGTCTCTCAGAAGTAAAGATGGCCAGAGGCTCTCCAACCTGTGAAGGCTTGCGTAAAAAAAAAAAATTGTGGAATACTTTAAAAACAATGTTCCTCAACATCAAATTGCAAAGGCTTTGAAGGTCTCAGCATCGACAGTACATAACATCATCAAAAGATTCAAAGAAACTGGAAAAATCTTTATGCGTAAGGGACAAGGCCGAAGACCTTTACTGGATGCCTGTGATCTTCGGGCCCTCAGACGCCACTGCATCACTCACCGGCATGATTCTGTCATTGACATTACTAAATGGGCCCAGGAATACTAAAAGAAACCACTATCTGTAAACACAGTCCGCCGTGCCATCCACAGATGCCACTTAAAACTCTATCATGCAAAAAGGAAGCCATTGTTGAGCATGATCCAGAAGCTCCGCCGTCTTCTGTGGGCCAAGGCTCATTTAAAATGGACTGTAGCAAAGTTGCAAAGTGTACTGTGGTCAGACGAGTCAAAATTTGACATTCTTGTTGGAAATCGTGGGCGTCGTGCCCTCCGGGCTAAAGAGGAGAAAGACCACCTGTTATCAGCGTTCAGTTCAAAAGCCAGCATCTCTGATGGTATGGGGATGCATTAGTGCATATGGTGTGGGACACTTGCATGTTTTAAAAAGCACCATGAATGCTGAAAGGTATATAAAGGTTTTAGAGCAACATATGCTCCCCTCCAGATGACATCTATTCCAGGGAAGGCCTTGTGTATTTCAGCAGGACAATGCAAAACCACATACTGCAGCTATTACAACAGCATGGCTTTGTAGTAGAAGAGTCCATGTGCTGAACTGGCCTGCCTGCAGTCCTGATCTTTCACCAATTGAGAACATTTGGCGCATAATAAAATGCAAAGTCCGTCAAAGGAGACCCAAAACTCTCCAGTAGCTGGAAGCCTGTATTAAACAAGAGTGGGATCAAATTCCAATGGCTAAACTCAGGAAACTTGTCTCCTCAATGCCCAGACGCCTCCACTCTGTGTTAAAAAGAGTGGTGGAAAGAGCCAGGCCTCTACATTTCCTTCCCAAGCTTTAACCTACTCTCTCATTGTGCATTTCACATTTGTCACATGGCCTCCATTTCCAGGCACAAAGTGCCCCAGCACCACCTGTACCCGGCAGTAGAGTTATTGCAGCACTCCTGAAACACTGAAAGCACATTAGACGACCTCGATCTCTGTCGGCTCCCATATCTCTCTCCTTCACTCTCATTTCCTTTATATTTAAAGCCTCTCGGAGATCGGAAATAGGAGGGACGTGAAGGCGGCTTATGGCCAAGCCGATAAAAGAAGACGCACAGCCTTTCTGTTGCTGAATGCGAATAATAAAAATAAATAAAGAACACCAGCTGTAAAGGTCCCTGTGTGGATCCACGGGCCTGTTGCCTCTTTTATGTTATGGTGAAAGACAACAGCTGAGGAAATGGAATATTTTTTACAATCTGCCTCCATACAGGAGTAAAAGTCCCAGCAAGTAACCAAATTCAAAAACATGAACTAATATGAATAAAAATTCAATTCAAGAATTAGTTAAAGGTGACCTAGAATGGTTGAATGGGGTATTTATCCTTGTTCAGTGAAGTGACATATACACCACAAAATTTTGGTTCGGTCTGTAATGCCTCAGAAGCTTCCTAAAAACCTCTCTCAAAAAGCTATGTTAGGGTGGGGGATTTTGAACACCTTGTTTTGCACCTATTTGGTGACCTTCTGGGCTTAACTGGCAACCTCATTATGAAATGCAAGCACTTGACGCTAATTGGCTGGCTTTGCTGCCTAAAGCGAAGCAAGTTATAATCGCTTTCCATGTTACTTGCAGTGAAATTCACCTTTACGCAAGTGAAACTGAAACTTCAAGGCACAAGGATTTTAATTCCACGTGAGAATCTCATTAATAAGCATTCATTGAATAATTACGGACTACGGCGAATAATCCTAAAAAATGCGCTAGACCCACATGTTTTGGTGTTGACGCACCAGGCAAAACATCTTCACAAACTAAAGGCGCAGATGCCGACCTCCCACCGTCTTAATGTGAGCATGGCAGGATCATTGGCAACAACAATCTTCACGGATTTATCTCAGATCTCATTTCAAAGCTGTTGTTGAGTGATAATCATGTCATACGACATTGGCTAGACAAGCAAAACAAATATATTCTATTTTTAACGTTTTAAAAACAATCTAACAACGTGATACTTACAGTTTGTACTGGTTGTTTAGGTAGACGCAAAGTCAGAACTGCTCCGCTACGTAGCACCAAACGCTGCGAGGAGCCGGCTTGAAATTGTGCCTGGTTGGTAAAACTGTCAGAGGTGAAATGGGCTGAGCAAAGAAACAGTCTGTGGTTGAATGTAGTGGGAATCCGATTAAAAATGAACAGCAGCCACGCATCTCGTGCATTTCTTTCGGTTGGAAGGTTATGGAACGTTTGCACACTGCTTCCACTGCCTGGAAGAGCCCACCTCGGTACGCGACTTGCCATTTCGCCTTAAACTTCACGAACACTGCTGCAATTACTTTCTGTAGGGGGCGGGAGAGCGGGTGTATGCAAATTATTTTGAGGGGGAGGAAACGGAATGAGAGTGGGGGGGCAGTGAGATACATATGACATCATATGTATGCGTTGTTCAGATTGGCCCGTTTTCTGGCGGTCATTTTTAAAAGAGGAATTTCTATGAAACGGAGATGTTCAGAATGTCTATCACTTTTCATATTTTCTTGAATGCGGGTAGACTACCATTATACAACATAGACAAGGAAAAATGGTTTTTCATTCTATGTCACCTTTAATTTTTTCGTTGTGCCTAAGGAAGTCCTAAAACTAATTATGGATGAATTCTATGCGCTCAATCAATCAGAAGTGGACAATCCAAGCTCAAAAAGTAACCCCCCACCCAGTATTCTGTGCCAACCACCTAGATTTACTGAATATAAAAACCCTTCAGCTAGAAGTTTGAATTAACTAGTGAAATTAGTTGGCTGAGCTCATATTGATGGTGAAACATCACAGGACTTCTTATTTCTGACCCTTGGAATCTCCTCCTCTGCAATAAAATGAAATTTAAGTTGATTTTCCATATCAGGGATCACTGAATCATAGTTCTTGTGGTCTGAGAACAACTGGTTGTCCATCTTCCTATTGCCAGGGAGTCAGCTGTAAAGACACTCCAGCCAAACAGAAATACTATTGACTCATCTAATTGGTTAATTACCCAAGAGAAAAGAAAACCAGGGCTGAATTTTGATAAGAGGTCCAGATCTGGTGATCGCTGTACTGCACAGTTCATATGCTACGTCATTTGGAAGCAGTGACCTGAATGTGATATAACAGGACCATGTTTGATGTCACAAATGGTTTAAAAACCATTTTCATTTTTCTTTCATTTTATTTCTTAAAGGGTTGAATAAAGTGGCCTCTTCATAGGCCAGGGGTTCCCAGCCTGAGCCAAAAAGGTATGGCGTGAGTGCAGGCGTTCAATCGCCTGATTCCACTCATGATGACCCCTCTGGAGTCTTCAGACCTTAAGCTGCAATTGGTAACTCTCCTGAGTCACACTTTAGATTAAGTGTTGCTCATAAAGGCTTTATACAGCATGTATAAAGCCTTCATAAATGAGACATAATGTCTTCATAAATCATACATAAGCAGATGTTATGCTTTGTAAAGGGTGAAATAACACATCCTTATTCAGCATGTGATGACAGAGGTGATATAACTGACAATGTCACTTAGCTAGTGGCTAAATGCTATAAAGGGCAACATTGTCAACTAAGTGACATTGTCATTGTCACATCTGGCATCGTCATGCTGAATAAGGATTTGTTATTTCACCCATTACAAAGCATGACATCTGCTTATGTATGATATATGAAGACATTATGTCTCATTTATGAAGGTGTTATACATGCTGTATAAAGTCTTTATTAGCAACACTTCATCTAAAGTGTGACCCTCTTCTGTGCACCATTAGATACAAATGTCATAAATACCCTTCCAGCTATCAGTAATTGAAATGATCTGAGAGTAAATTGAGATCTCTGTGTTTCCCCATACCTCTGCTTTCAGAGGTATAAAAATTCTACCGCTCCTGTTAGCTTTAACCAGTCAAGGCCTCTCTCAGACCTCTCTGTCCTGACTTGTTGAGGGGCTGTCTGATCATGTTGCTGCCTGAGTTTCATAAGCGTTCATGAGAAATTTGAAATGATGGTGGACAGCAAAAATCTGGAAGCATGAAATCTCCTTTATACATCCAATTCCTTCATTGCCAACAACTGCATATATTAGCAATCATTGCCAACGACTGCATATGCAAGCTATCAGCTGAGAGGTAAGTAGACTGAGCAAGAGTTAAAACACAAGTCAATGATAGCATAGCTTTCCAAAGATGGGGGCAACTTTGGAATTTCAGAGGTTTGAAATCGGACGCCGAGTTAACAACCTTTCTTCTTGAGAAGGTAACTAGCTGTGTTATTTTACTTTATTACAAATCTTGTGATGTGAAATATACTGTATAACATTAGTTTAGTTGTAATAATTGCAACCCGCATGGACTGGGCACAATTGTTTGGAAGATCTGCAGACATTGTGTTAGCCAACAACTTGCTAGCTTGCCTCTACATTACCACTGAAGCACTGGTCTGCACATTTATTCAACTATAATTATGTAAAAGCTACTCATCTGTAACAGAAAAGTTTACGGCATTTACAACGTATTTCTAATGTGAACTACATGTGTTTGATTGCTAAGCAAGCATCATGACACAGTGAAAATGTTGTCCGTATAAAGACAGATCAGTAGGTAGCAGCTGGGAAGTTGATTTTACTCTGCAGTGTACATGGATATAAACTAATCTTTTCTGCGGAGGACGTCCTCTACTCCGCCTCCCTCATCCTGTGGTTGGACCTGGAGTGTAGTCATCACTGGAGCTAAGGCTCCCATCTTGTACGCTCGACTAATGAAAAAAATAGAAAATTAAAAAATAAAAGTCTTGTGTCTGCTTTGTAGCTTTTGTAAAATGTACTGGTACAGCCAGTTGCTAGGTTCCGTGGCAAATGCTAACGTTAACTAGGTAATGTTAATTTGCCTAGTTGCTTGGCTTATATACAGCCTCATTTCTCTATCATCTTTCGATTACCAAGCATGATTGCAATGACTATGAGATGCTGTGGTATGCAGCTGTGAGTAAAATGAAATGCTCAATGTTCACTTTGTTGTTATTACCAGTGTTTCTTAATTTGGAGTCAGACATACTTGAGCTTCTCAGCTGTTCCTGTCAACCGCTGCAACTGAATGTATGAACAAAAGTAAGCCTTGTTTGGAGGGAGGGGCTACAGGAGGGGAGAAGGATCAGTGAAGGCGGGGCAGTGATGTTTATGATCAAAATTTCTCTCTCTCTTGCTCTTTTCTCAAAAGTTACCAAATGCAGCCTTCATTAGTAGAATGTGAGTGACTGCATGATTATAAAGAAAGCTTCCAACCACATCGGTGCGTAGGGGGTGCAGGGTAGGTGAAAAAGTGCTTGCCAGGCCTTGTGGGCATTTTCAAAATGTTCAAAAATTTTTACCTAGGTCTCACGACCTAATTTTCGTCCAACTTGTGTGAACATTTTGTATACTACGAGCAAAGTAGGCTCAAGTACTGCGTGAGAAGGTGTGCCAATGCATGCCATGGTATGCCATTAGGCCTAGTGATCCCGCATTTTAGCTGATGGTCACGACAAGTTTGCACATAGCTTGCCCATCGTCACTCTAGTCGTGACTATAAAGTTGGCATGATGACTTCACGCATGCGCAACCTTGTCTATTCAATAAGTGACAAGGCGTGGTCATAGCGTAAACTCTGCGTGAAATGTGTGACAATTAACGACAATGCATGCCACTGTGGTGGGTTATGTGTGACCAGTGCTTAACTTTGGTGCAAACATGGCGTGATAATATGTTTCATAGAGAGCCCATGCGTGACACTGGGGTGTCACGCATTTTGTGAACAGTTCTTATCTTATGCGTGACAGGTGGTACAACATGGCGTAAACTGTGCGTCACCTTGCCATCTTGACCTGCTTCATGCCACTAACATGGTATGCCTTGGCACGCCACATTGCAGAGCATTGCGGGATCAAAATTCGTGCAAGAGCAAAATTTGTGCATTAGAATCCCAGGTATAAAGTAGTCCATGTGCTCATAAGAAGACTTTCATTTTAGGTCCTGCAAAAACAGTCATTTACCTTCAGTAATGCACACTGCAAAATAATTGATGCTAATTCAAATAAGTGCTCGAAAGGTTAATCTTAACAATGTTAATTAACTAACGGTTAATGAACCAAACCTTCATGTAATGCAGAGTAATTAAAGGCTTTCAGCAGAGTTCGCCTTTTTCAGCGCGCTCAGTATGAGGAGGAGTGGTTTTTCACCAGATCCTCTCTCTGGCAGCCTCATAATCTTTTGGCTGCTTCGCCACTGTGCCTGATCTTGTCTTGGAACATTCTGGTATTTACGTTACCCTTAATTATGTTGATTGTTCTATTGTACTACAGAGCTCATCTAGTGGTTTTGACATGAGTGGCATACTTCCTGCTCTGTCATACCACCCTGTCACTTCTTTGAGCTTCTGTCTCACTTTTGCTTCAAAATTAAAGTTTGATAAATTCCTGCTGACCATTTACCATTTATTTAGATTTACATTTCTTATAATTATTGATAAATTATATCATACACATGAAGTCAAGAAAAAGGCCAAAGGAATGCACTGTTCTAGTTGCAGTCTGTTATGAATTATCTACTGATACGTTCATGCTGCTGACTATTTTATCATGAAATCCACTTTTATTTATTTTATAAAATATAGCATTTGTATGTTATTTGTGAAAGAGGAACATGTCAGCCAGCATGTTGGTCTCAAAATAGGAAATTTAATTACTCAACTTATATTGTTATTAGGTAAGCTGTATTATTAAGACATGTACATCAATTAATTAGACCTAAATTGAAAAATGTAATGTGGCTGTTGATGAAATACCCTGTTTTACTTCCCTTTTTTTCCTTTTTTTGAATCCTAATCAACTTGAAATGGCTGCTACTGCAGTAATGAACTATAAAACTGAAGTCAGAAATGAAATATTAATAATACTTTTCTAGGGTTCACAAGTTGAAAGCTAGTTTTCATAATGGTGCAAAATTATACATTTTCAACGTGCTCATCATTTACAATTTTTTTTTTAATCAAATTAGTATGCTTTTTCATAAAGTTCAGACTGTTAGTTCAACAGATTTTGAGTCAATATTTCAATTTTAATCCAATAAATTGCTTCCAGACAGTCTATTTCATTAATTTGGCTAAGAGATGTCAGTCAATTCACCAAGGCTCATAAAACACCATTGGTGATATTTTGTGGTTTTTGGAGCAGTGGGGAGGAAAGCTTGGGTGGATAGGGGGTGTGGGGGGTGGACAGTAAGTGTTTTAAATTAGCTCAACAAGTACCTGCATACAACCACCTATCTGCACCAGAATGCTCAGTGCACATCACTTCAGGTCGACAGATCAATATCCAATTAACAGCTCAATCCCCTATCAAACCTAATTAACCACAGCTAGCGCTAACTGAAACTGTCAGTGGACAAACAGCAAATACGTCAGGATCATGACCAGCATTAAACAAAGTAAATTATTAAGTGTGACTTGAACTCTTATGGAGTGCATAGTATTGTCACTATTAACTTTGTATGGCCGTATGATAGAATTCAATTAGCTCAGCTCATTTTACAGTGCATTATCCCTTGGGAGCCACCTTGTAGCATCATTATTAGACACATGCACTCCTTGTGCAGAGGTCATCTGCTCATGTTATGTAACATCCACTGACATTTGAGGGCTGCATAGTATTACAGTGAATGGCACTGTTGCTTGCAGAGGGAAGGTCATGGTCGATCCTGCTTGTAGTCTCCACTGATTTTTCTGAGGTTTATCTCCAGATAGCCTGGGTGGATTCTCTCTCACAGTCCAAAGACAAGCACAGGTTAGGCTATTTGGTGACTCTTATTGATCCTAGGTACCAGTATGTGAGTCAGCTTGATCAGGAAGATGGACAGGTGTTCTGTCCAGGGTATGTTCCTGCCTCTTGCCCAATGTATTCTAGGATAGCATACAATCCTAAACTTTCCAGTGCCCTTGTCCAGGAATGCACAGCTTAGATTATGGAAGGATAGAGTATTCCCATGCACTGCTACCACCACTCCACAGTAAACAACTGCAACCACACCCCCAAACCCCTGCCGACTCACACCGGCACCAACCATTCTGAAGGAAAAGTGTGGGGGGCCCAGTGGTGCCGGAAACACGTCACTTCCTGTCCAATGTCCTGGATAAAAGTTCTGGAAAAACATCTCTGTTTCCCCCATTGGGAATTCACCTCAGGCCAGGAGATGAAAACTTGACCAAATTTGTCTTGTCGTTTTGGCGGGAGTCCCTTTTGAGTCTGCTGAAGCAGTGGCGAGCACGCGGAGTCCATCAATCAGAACTGCAGTGAGCCTCCAGCGGAGCACTGAGGAGGCAATTTTACAAAGAGCGAGATGCCAAACTGCAAAACACGTGTGAATGGCTGGGTTATAAGAGCCAATGGAAGCCATTACCTATAAAGCATACTACACTCAGGCAGCAGGCATCATATTTCATCTTTTTTTATGGGGTAGGTGAATTTCACAGGCCCCCCTGGAAAACAGTGTTAAACAGTATGGCACACAAATAGAGGTTTTTTTTTTTTTTTTTTGGTTTTCTGTTGCTATAGTGGCCAATTATCAGGCTTCATAATCAGACTCTGCCTTCTGCTGGCTTCATAATACAGTACCTGAGTTACAACCCCACACGGTCTTTTTATTGCAATACAAAGAATGATCAGAAATATGCAGTTGGGTTTGGTTATTGGAATGCAATCAGACAAATAGTATGTGCCAGTAATTTTGCCAGGTGCAATGTGCAAGCTAATAAAGCAAATAGCTTGATAAGAGAGTACTGTACCGCACTCTCATCCCTGCTTGGAGAAATGCAGACGGGAAGCTCCAATAGAACTAAAAAGATTGAAAGAACATTTTAGCCATCGATATTTAGACTGTATAATTAACCTTTTTTAATTCTTTGGGCCCAAAATTGATAAGATAAATGCAACCAGGAAATACTCTGCCCGGCCAAAAAAAAAGTCGCACACTCAAATATTTAGTTGGAACCCCTGTAGCTTTGATTACAGTGCATATTCGTCTTGTCATTGTTTTGACAACTACATGCAATGCCAGAACATTTATTTTCGATCAGAAATGCCAAAATTTTTGGCCAAGATCTTGTCTTCTCGGCATAATGGTTGAACCACTCGGTGGTCTTTCTTGAGCACATCCCAATAACTTTTAATGTGTTTAAGGTCAGGACTTTGTGCTGGCAAATTTGTTTGTGAAAATGATTCCTCATACTTGTTTTTGTCATTCTTGGTTTTCTTTGCTAAATACAGGCCAGTAACTTGCCCGTTCTGAAATACTGTAACATCTTTTCCACCATCAGGGGATGTGTCTTCCGACATGTTTTTTTAAAAAATGAGTAGTGACGCGCTTCATCAGTCAGGGTTAAAATGATTATTGCCAGCTGAAACATATTAATAACCACAATAATGCTCCAATTATAGAATTTGTTCATTAATTTCCAAACGGTGACTTTTTTTTTGGCCGGGCAGTGTATAAGTGCCAACAGTATTGTAGATCAAATGGGGCATGTCTAACTATATGCTGGTACTTTAGTGAGATGGAGCAATTGGGAACTGTGGCACTATTGTCAAAAGGGTTGGTCTAAGACAAATTAATTACCTGTGGGTGAAGAGGGGGTTTGGTTGGTGTTTGAATTACTCCAGACGGTTGACTGGTATCTATACTGATCCTCCATCGCACTCCGATTAGAAGCAAATACGGACAGAGAGATGCGGTTAAATTGCAATGAGCCAAACTTGGATATGCACATGCATGTAAATATGCATGGTTTTTTGCAATAAATATACAAAACGTAAACATTGCACAAGCATATGATACAACACAAACCTTTTGACACTGGCCAAAACAATCTTATAATATGCTAGATGGCTAGGCTAATTGAGAGCCTTAAACACGATAAGGGGCTCGCTATAACACATCACGTGTCCCTTGCTGTCAAAATGAATTTGTTTCACACCAGGGCACATCCAACATAAAGAAAAAAATGGGTGGCTCGGTAGTTAGCAAGGCAGTGAAACTTGAAAGCCTAGCAAAACAAAGTATAAACTGTGATAAGCCATAACTCGGTTGCAACATTTAGATTACACAACGATACAGTCGATAGTGCTTTTATTCAAGATAACACAAAGTTCACTTTATTCAAGAAATTTTGGCCCAACACAAAATTTTGTTTTTACAAAATATGTTGTTAAAAATAACAATAAACATTAAATAGTTTCCCATTTATTTTTATGTTTTAATCCTCTCCAGAATCGCTTTTTGGATCAAGTTCCGTATGCATATTCAAACTCATCATTCAATAAAACATTCATCCACGTTGTATTTCGTTTAGAAACACGGCTAGAATGCGGCTATTTGTATCGCAATGCCATGTTCACATGTCCCAAATTTGACCGGGAAGTAGTCTCAATGTTAGCGTTTTATCCCATGCCTGTTCCCAAAAATACAGTGCTGGGTGACCTGAAGACAGCCAATGGTAATGAGTACTAACAAGTTCCATTTAAAAAGCAATCAAAAGATCAGTGCTGCTTAAATAGTCATTTCCATTTAACATGAATGATGCAATTGAACATTCACTGTTAATCAAAGCCAGGAACCAACAAACCCTGGCTATTTTCCATGTCAGATCAGCTGCTGTCATTCCCTTTAACATGAGTGCGTCAATGCCATAGCAAACTGGCTATTTTCTCATGTCAGGTGAAGAAAGAGCACCTGACTTCAACAGGTGCTACCAGAAACACTTCTCTCAAGAGGAAACAGATAAACATGTTTGAGGCATAGAGGTCGGTTCACTGGGTCACTGGTTCCCAAACTCGATCCTGGGGACCCACTGTGTATGCTGGTTTTTGTAACAACCACAGGTGCAATCTCTGAACTATTCTTTTTCATACTGATGATTTACCCTTTTAGACTTCATGCCAGAAACGGTCATGATGAAAACAGTCTCATCGTATGCTATATTGGAAATTACTTTGCTAACTAAAAAAGTGGACATTTGCAATTGATGACATGAAACTATGAATTGGCTGCTAATTGATAAAACTGACGACACATGGTCATTAAACTAACTATTATTAGGCAATTATGAATTCAAGGACAAAGCATATTAGAATGAGTCAAACCTGTTAAATGTTACTTGTTTGTTTTCTGGAAAGAACTTCAACACCTGCGTTCAGAACCCTAATAAGCAGCTTATTGATTGATCGCAGTCACATAAAACATACCGCCATCTTGGCTTGGGGTGCTTACTTGGAATATATCAAAATGAACAATATGAATGTTGGGCTTTGAAACATCATGGAATGCAAAGCCACTTCTGTCATAATGTGGTTTAAGGGGGTAAAGCATCCCTCTGATCTGAAAAGCTACTAAGTAAAAAAAATTAACAGCCTGTGAAAATTCTGGGATCACAGTTGTGGTTGGAACAAAAAACAGCAAACACAGTGGGTCCCCAGGACCGACTTTGGGAACACTTGCACTTGGTCATGTGTTTTTTTATGAAAGTGGGTCATTTAAACCATATACAAAATAGGGCTCATAGGATTAAAACAAAGGCAAGACAGAAGTAAATGCATTGTATTCCCTGCCCTCCCACATAAAGAAAATACTCCCAGGTGTAAAAATAAAAAATACACCATCACTCTCCCCTCCCATTAGACTCCGCCACCATTTTGTATAGGCATTGTTTAGAGGGTACTCAACAAAGGGTGAAATAAAGAAGATGTTATATCCAATAACACGCAGACAGTAGCAGTGTATGTGAGTCGGTTTATCCACACTCACTCAGTCGGCATTTTTTTAACAACAACATACACGCGTCACACTTTTTGGCACTTCCGTCACACTGTCGTGACTTCCCTGTATTGTGGCATAGCGCCGTATACAACATTTACCCCCCCTTCTGAAAACCGACAACCAAGACAATCAGTGCAAACAACTTGGTTTGTGATAACATTGTGAGGCCTGAACATGGCCATCCTAGCTAGATGAACCGGGTAGACTGCCGGTTCACCTGCGTGGCTCTGTGGGTTAGTCTGCCACATGACGAGCACTCCACACTAGCTATATTTCAAAAGTTAGTCACATAATCTTTGAGGTAATAAGGCCTCTGGTGGGACCGGGCCGAAAGAGGCCCAAACTGCAGAGGGTCGGCCAGCACGTCTGGTCCGGACAGATGCCCATCTGGAGCCCCCGGTTGTGCATCAGGGAAGCCCCAGTTTCCTAGGAGGTCAGTCGCGGCCATCGGTTCTGGTCCAGGTGGCGGTGTGACTCATCTGAGGCGGCTGGCATGCCAACGTGAACTATCCACAAGACGGAAAGTGGCTGGACCAAGCTGCGCAGTAATCTGCCGTGGCTCTGACTAGCATAACAGCAGCTTATGGGACCGATTGGTTCGACGGATCCGAACCCAATCGGATACGGTGAGTGCAGGGCATTTTGCTTTATGCTTCCTGTCAAACCTTTGCTTCATGTAGCGCTGGCGCTCCGCCACTCTGTTGCCTGACGAGGGCGTTGTTGCTGGTGTGTCTCCTGTGGGGGGCCGTAGGCGATCCAGTGGAAGCTGCAGTTCGTGTCCCAACATCAAGAGGGCTGGAAAGCTGCCTGTTGTGGTGTGCGCCGTTGCCCTGTAGTGGAGCAGGGTGTTTTGCAGTGCTGTTGTGAATGCATGACCGTCCGCCAGGTGAGCTCTGTGCCCGTTTTAAAGACTCTGCTTAAATTTTTCTACACCGCTATCAGCCTGAGGATGGTACAAGGCCGTTCTTATGCGTTTGATCCCCCTCCCATCCATGAAAGCGGCAAATTCGTCCGAGATAAACTGAGGCCCGTTATCAGTGGTGACTATGTCTGGCATGCCCCAGCAGGCAAACAGAGAAGAGAGGAAGTCGGTGACCATGCTGGTGGTGACAGGCCCCACGGGCAGGACCTCAGGCCATTTAGAATGCAGGTCATAGGCTACCAGGAGGAAGCGCTGGTGCTGGGGAATGCCGTGAAGTTCCCCGCCGATGTCCACCTGGATGTGGGACCACGGTGTTGGCGGCCACAGCAAAGGCTGCAAAGGAGGAGGTGGCGGCGGGCCGGTCTTACCGCTGGTGAGGCACGCTGCACAGTCTTTGACCATGGTCTCCATGTCCCTGTCGATGCCTGGCCACCAGACCAGGCCCCTGCAGCGTTGCTTCACCTTCACAATCCCCAAGTGACCTTCGTGCACCATAGCTAATGTGCGTGCCCTCAAGGCAGTGGGGATGACAGCACACAGACCTCTTGCCACACAGACCTCATTCCAGCAGGACAGGTCCCCCTTGCGGCGGTAAAAGGGCGCCAACTCCTCCGGGATCTTGGCGGGTCAGGCCTCTCTGATGAAAGTACGGAGCTGGGTGAAAATGGGGTCCTGTGCAGACTCTGCCTGCAGCTGCTGCTGGGAAACAGCTGGTTGGAGGGGTGTGTGCAGCATGAGGACCAATTCCGGCTCCAGAGGGTCGTGGGCGGCGTTTGTCGTAGAGCTGGGTGTGGCCCTGGAAAGCAGGTCGGCCACGACGTTCTCCCTGCCAGGTGTGAACTGTGTGGTGAAATTGTACGCCTGTAGTCTCTCAGTCCACCTGTAGAGGTGCAGTGGCTTGTGACCAGACTCTGTCGTGGCCAGCAGGGCTGTGAGGGCCTGACGGTCTGTACGCAGCATGAAGTGACGTCCATAAAGGTAGATGTGCCACCGTTCACACGCCCAGACACAAGCGAGCGCTTCCCTCTCCTTGACAGAATACTTTTGCTCCGTTGGAGTAAGCGATTTGGAGGCAAACGCTATTGGCTGCTCCATCCCGTGCTGGAGCTGCGACAGGACAGCGCCGACAGCTGCACTAGGGGCGTCGCAGGTCACAAAAGTGTGGCTTTGCAGGTCAAAGTGGGCGAGCACCGGAGGAGAGGTGAGTTGGCGCTTGAGTTGGTGGACTGCCGCAGAACACTCTGGGGTCCAGGACCATGTCGCTTTCTGCTTCAGAAGGGCGTGAAGTGGAGAGGTGGTGTCTGAGTAGCCGGGAAGGAAGCGTAAATAAAAGGCTGTCATGCCCAAAAATGATGACAGCTGTGCAGGGCATGTGGGCTCTGGCAGTTGCAGGACAGCCTTGACGTTTGAGTGGAGGGGGCTCACGCCGTCAGCGGTCAGGCGGAACCACACAAACTCAATGGCCGGCACAGCAAAAATGCACTTCTCCCTGTTCAGGGTGAGCTTGTGGCGGTCCAGCATGTCAAGCACCCTGGCCAGGCGCTCGTCGTGCGGGGCTGATGAAGCTCCATGCACCACAATATCATCCAGGAAAATGGCCACGCCTGGGATGCCTGCGAAGATGGTAGTCATAATCTTTTGGAAACAGCTGGGGGCCGAGCTGAGACCAAAGGGCATCCGGGTGTAACGGAAAACCCCCATGTGCGTCACAAAGGCGGTTAGGTTTTGGCTGTCCGGGTGTAGGGGAACCTGTGGATAGCCCTGGCGAAGGTCAAGCTTGCTGAAGACTGATGAACCATGGAACTTCGCTGACAGGTCCTCCACCATGGGCAGCGGGTATTCATCCGGCATCACCGCCTTTTTAACTGCCTGAGGTCCACACAAGGGCGCAGGCCGCCGGACTTCTTTTTTGCCACCACCAGGTTAGAAATCCAGGGTGACGCACTGATGCCTGCTGCGAGCAGCCTCTGCAGCTCCACCGTGACATCATCATGCAGAGACAGGGGCAGTCGGCGTAGGGGCTGAATGATGGGGGTGATGGTTGGGTCAATGAGCGGCTGGTGGTTAAAGGCAGTGAGGCAGCCCAGCCCGACGAACAGTGACGGCCAGTGATGCTGCCAGGGCGAGTCCACGGTCAGGATGGTGGAGCCCGTGTTGTCTGTGATGGAAAAACTCAAGGTGCAGAACAAACCAAAGCCCAAGAGATTGGTGTCCTGGCGAGACACCTGGAAGGTGACGGCCGGGATGGTTCTGGAGCCGTAGCGCACTGAGAAGGTGATGGTGCCAGCCATGCCGATCTTGGTGCGGCCATAGCCATACAGCTCCTCCGCGTCCGCCTCAATCGTGTGATGAGGAAACAGTTGCCGAACTGTGGGCTCATTGAGTACGGACCGGGAGGTAGCAGTGTCCAGGAGCAATGAAAAGCACATGCCGTCTAGCTCCACCGTGCACCACTTGAACGGCTTCGCGCAGGAGCCCATGGAGTGGATGGCGGTTGGATCAGACGAGCGAGTCGAGCTGGGTCAAGAGCCGGTGGACGCGGGCGTAGAGCGACACACCTTAGCAAAGTGGTTCAGCTTACCACAACGTTGGCACCTCTGTCCGGTGGCTGGACAGACCGGCGCCTGCGTAGAGTGAGAAGTGGAGCCACAGTTCCCACAGGGGCGGCGTGATGTGGCGCCCTGCCGTCCTGCGAAGTCGAGGTCGCTGGGAGGGGAAACGGGGCCGGGTGGCATTGAGGCGAGCCAGATGTTACTAGCCACAATGCTAACTGAGCAGCAGACTCAAGTTGAAAGGCCATATCAACCGCCTTCGCGAGCGGCAGGTCATCTGGCGACATAAACAGCTTCTTCCTAAATTTTGGATTGGATGTGCGCTCTGCTAGCTGGTCCCGAATCATCTGGTCTTCTAAATCGCCGAACTTACAAAACCCAGCCAAGCAGCGAAGATCAGCTACGTAGAGATGGACTGACTCACCCGGTTGCTGGTGGCGTTGATGGAAGACGACTCGCCAGACAATCACGCTCTGTGGAGTGGCAAAGTGTCCGGATAGCAAGGCGACACAGTCCGCGTATGTCTGTGCAGGTCCGAGGGTGCAGAAAATGCACTGTCCCTCGCTGCCCAGGCTGTGGATCAGCATGGCTCTCCGTCTAGCATCGGTAGCTTTCTCCAGTCCGATAGCAGCTACAAAAGTCTCAAAAGACTCGTGCCAACGAGCTCAAGGCATTGTCGGTTCCCCAGGCAGAGCGAGGAAAGGAGATAGAAGTGAAAATGGAAGCTCCATCCTCATCGCCAATGTTATATCCAATAGCACGCGGACAGTAGCGGTGTCTGTGAGCCGGTTTATCCACACTCACTCAGTCAGCATTTTTGTAACAACAACATACATGCGTCACGCTTTTTGGCACTTCCGGCACACTGTCGTGACTTCCCTGTATTGCGGCATAGCGCCATATACTACAGAAGGGTAAGGAAACAATATGAATGATATGCATTTATTTGCAAACATCTCTGCTGGCTATGATTAATTCCAGTGAAACCACCATAGGGCGACAGTGAAACATTAAAGGTATTCAGGGTGAGTCAAAACGTAAACAAGTTTTTGACATGAAACTTAACCCTCGTCAACAGATTTTTTCCTGTCGCACGAAAAAGTTAACAGATATGATCTAATGCTTCTAGGTAATTGTTCATTCATCCTTTGCGCTCATTTTCATGAAAAAACGATGAGGGTACCTCACCCCCCAGGGGTAGGGTAGGCCGTCAAAGTCGAAGGGTAGGGGGGGTGGTTGCCACCAGCGTCAATTTTTGCCTGTTTTTGATACAAATATGCTTACAAATTAGTTGCAAATATTATGCTATTATTATGTTTCATGCTCAATGAACTTTGTAGACCACACTGATTGTCATCCTTCTTGATTTATTGATGTAGCTTGTCCTTGTATTAGTAAATCTTGGAATTACAATTACCAGCAGTGACCAGTAACCTTGAAGTGATCTTCACCTAATAATAAGTGCATGACCGACATACTTTTACTTGTGTGTTTGACTGGTTACTGTACTGTATACTATTTTTATACTGTGCTATAGGCCTACTATTATACAAGTTCATAGAATTGTTCATAAAGTTGTTCTCATAATTCATAGATAAACCTTTAATGCAAGTGTGTTTTTGTATTTTTCTCAGATATGACGTCTGTAAGACATCATTGTGACGTCACAGTGCTGAAGTTTGTGATGTTTGATTCTTGTTTTGAAAGAGAACATATGTACCAGACATATTACTGATATTATAAGCCTTGTTCTATCATAAGGAAAAACAAAGTAAAGAAAATGTGAAAAATGTTCAGAAAACTATTTGTTTTCCTTTTCTGTGTGTTTTTCCAAAAATGAGTTATTTATGACATCATAGTAATGTCAAACCTATGTTACTCATGAGTTTATAACATTTATAATAATACTAAAATATTAATTGTAGTATCAGTAGTTCTAGAGGTAACAGAAAGTTACTTATTTTCAGCTAAAACTAATAAAAATATTTTAAAAAATGGATTTTTGTCATTTTGATGTTTTTTCCTAATATGGTGTTAGTTATGACGTCACTATGACGTCATAATGTTGAAATGTGTTTTATTTGTACTTGATTTGAAGAGAGGACATCTGTAGCTGTACACTGATACCAAACAAGATGATGTTTATCGCTTAAATTCGAAATAATTGGGGGGGGAGGTAACCCCCCCTGGTCGGGGTTGCAGTAGAAAAACTCTTGGTTGGATGAGGGTTAAACAATTCCATCTGTTTTCACTGACATACCTTCTATTGTGCTGTTCAACCTACAGTGACACAAATGCCTTTATTGTAAACCACAATACCATCAAACTGGGCCAAGGCTCTACATACGCCAATTGTGACGGACGAAATTGTGGATAATGTTACCGCCATATGCGTTTCCATTTTTGAAGGCTTTTAACTGAAGCCATATGTACTATAACCAACCAAGTGATTTATACACTGCTCAAGATGTGTATGACACTGCAAGTGCAACACATTCTCATTCCGACTCGTCATATAGTGCCGTTACCTGACCAAGCATCAATATAGGACACAAGAGGAAGCTTTTGGCGTCTTTATTTGACATTTTAGGTTAGAGTTCGGGTTAAGGGTTAGGGGTTAGAGGGTAGGGTTTGTTGTAAACTGGCATGCCAAAAGCATCCTTTTGCCCTTTTGCGTCGTATATCGACGCTTGGTCAGGTAGCGTCAATATATGACACGTCAGGATGAGACTGGGCTCGCAAGTGCTTGCAATATTCGCGAGTTTTGTGTTTAATCACTTCAAAGCATTTTATGTAACCTTACTCTGCAGATTGGATCCTCGCACCATGGCTTAAGAGATGTACTTTGCAGATTTGAAGTCAAAGGGGACGGAATAACACAGAGGACCAATATTCATTGTGTAAAATGCAAGTAACCCAAGAACTGGTCTTTTAAGAATGCAAATTTGGGACATGTGATTTGGTGAGTTACCCGGATGAAAATGACTCGCAAATAGCATATATCTAAAAATAACAATATGCAACATAATGCATATCTTAATGTTAACATAACGCAACTCACATTTTGAAAAGCTTGCATTCAAAAGATTAACTAGCATGGATTTGGCCATATCTCTCTCTCTCTCTCTCTCTCTTTTAATAGCTGTGCAGATTAATCAGCTGCCAGATGTTACTTACACAGACAAAATCAGCATGGTTCATGGTTTTCAGCCTCATCTTGAAAAATGTTGAAAGGAGGCAGGGGGGAGTGGTTTCTCAGTTGGCACTTTACATGACAAATGCCGTCTCTCTTGCCCAAAGCAATAACAGTATATAGCAGCTGAGAGGCTCTTGGGTGAAAAAATACATGAAAAGAAAGGGCTGACTTTTTATTTTCCTTTTCCCTTTTCAATGCGACACATTGCTTTTTAGTAATGATAAGGTCAATTCCTCAGCTTCCCATTTAGAAAGAAAGCTTGAAGCTCTCATGCCTTTGAAGATGGCTTTTAAATGCAGAAAGCTTTTAATTATATAGTGCTTTTGAAAACAATACCTATAAACTGTTTCAAGAGCAGGTCTTTTTGAAGGATTTTTTTCCAAGTCAGTGTTCTAGAACATTTAAATTAACAGAAGTTATTTCTGCATTAGCTTTAGACTGTTTGATTAAGAACAGCGTAATGACATAGTTGCGATCTCACACCATAAGGGATTTCATGTTGCCGAGGTACCATGTTCCGTCACTTTTTTCCATGGGCAAATCAGAAAATTAGATTTTGAATTATTCACAGCCAATGGCATTGCTGCCATTGCCAATGCTACGCAGTCTGCACAGCTCTGAGGATTTTTCGCATTATTTATTTATTTTGAAGATTTCAGTATTTGGGCCTCATGGAAACAACATGCTGTGTTTTAGAATCCCCTGAAATAATGCTCCAACACGCGAATTTTGTATATTTTCCATATTAAGTCAATGCTCTTGCCCAAAGATACATGTGCATTTACTCAAAAGCCAGTCACAACAACATACAATTGCTCAAGGTAATCAAGAATATTGATCGTGAGGCTTACTGTACAAACTGCAGGTTATATGTCAAGTTCTCCAGTGTTTTGCCGTCATTTCCACCCATTCCTACCTGAACTGAATATTGGCAATGTTAAATATATCATTTTCCAGGGCAGTGGAGGGACGCAGGCTGTGAAACTGGCCACAGACTGTCATTGTGTGGTCATTGTGGTCCAAGGTCATCAATTAAGCTACATCAGATAACCACATTCATCACTTTTCTCAGTGCATTACTGAGCTGCGACAAATTTAGTGCCCTCTGCGAAATCTGCAGCAAAGCTTTAACTCTGGTCCGCTGTGGTAGGCATGGGTGTCAAACTCCATTCCATGGTTTCTATTGCAATATATAATCCTTTGGGCATCAATGGTCCACTGAAGACAGTGACTGGCTAGCAATTCTGCACTCAGTGTTCTCAAGGCCTTAATGGTCAATTGATTGAAAGGAGGCCAATAAAGACTTTAACCATTTCTGTGTCTGGGGTCTTTAGCTCCATTCGCCTACAACTTCAGTTCTTTTGAGGATGTGATTCTAGGCCTGATTTGGTTGGTGCACTTCTCTGAGAAAATGATTAGACATTCTGAAACTAGAGGGGCACTTGGTAGAGCACATACCTCCGCCACACCATATGTCAGTATTATTGATTTTTTCGGATCTAGAATCCAGAATATGTTCTGATCACTTCCAACACTGAAACAACTTATCAATGGACTACCATCTACCATCCTACCTAATTGCACACCAATCTGTTCTTAACTCCTTGAGTGATCCTGTTAACAGACAGAAAAACAAACAAGCAAACAAACAAATGGAGTGAAAACGTAGCCTCCTAGGCAGAGGTAAAAATGCACCAACATATGCACACCATGCAGCAGTGATCAACAACACTGTTCCTGGTGATCTACCATCCAGTAGGTTTTCATTCCAACCCTAACCCTAACCCTTACCCTAGCTGACTAATTCACTGCTCAACACGATATCTACCTATTCAGTTAAAAAAGTTTGCTTTGTTCGAGTTGAAAACATAAAGGATGCAAGATCTCCAGGAACAGGGTTTGTGACCTCTGCTTCACAGTGTCCATTTGTACCTGCGGCCCTTATGAAGACATATTTATATGAATCCCAGTTACTATATTATTGCTCAAGGGAACCAGGAGATTACCAAACCCGATTGTGACTCGTGCTCTGCAAACAGAGAAATCGGCAGGTCTTGGGCCTGTGTCTCTACCTGGGGCTGCATGTTCACATTGATCTGCAGGTCTGCTGTCAGACTCTATTTTGGTCACTAGTCTCAACTGGTTCAGATTGAATGGAATCTGTGACCAAGGATGCCATCTGCGTGATGATATAATTGCAAAAATCCCTGTCACCTTTTTTGCAGTCATTTTCGGTGTCAAGGCTATATCTGCTGTGGTCCTCAAGGGCCGCTTTTCAACTAATTGCATTACGCGCTGAGAGATGAGCAACTTTTGGAGCAGCCAATTAAATAATTTGCATGTTGATGGCGTAGCAAAAGACCCCCAGCTTCCGGCAGCCTGTTCATTTTAGACATATGGGCTAGTTTTTGGTGTCATCTCGAGGAGCCTTCTTGCTCTAATTATGTCTCGTGTCAGGCGATGAGCAGATTTCGAAGGCAATCAAATAGGCAATTTGCTTGATGATGTTGCAGCAAAAATGTAGCCTGTTTTGGGTCAACCCTTATTCTGCTCAGGTCTCAAGGTGCCTCCTGGCACTACGTCTTCTCTCTGCTAAATGCAGAGTCGGCTTTAGGGCAAAGAACTAAGTTATTTGCTTGATCACCTCTGATCAAAAATCCCAAACCAGCTGTTCTTCATTGTTTTGCTAAAGCTGTCATGACTAGCTCTGTGGGGCTCTCAAGGAACCTTTTGGCACAAATACTATTCTGCTCAAAGCACACAGCAGATTTGGAGGAGCCAACTAAGTCCATCTAAGGGGAATTAGAAAACAAAACAAAATTAACCAAAAACCCATTTGAGAAGTATCTGCAAATTGTTCCCTTGTTTCCCCAGAATAGTTCTCCATATGAGGATGAAAGCATCCACCCGGCCAAAATATATTGTCTGATTGAGAGTTAGTATTTCTGTCCTCCTTAAAGTGGTCACCGCCAAGGGGGGCATTAGAACTGTATATGTCATGCTATCAGCATGATTAGTTCCATTAGCAGCCCCTTATATTGCATATGCTCTCCAGTGATTCAGACTGTGTGAGAAAAACATTGGGGAAATGCTTAAGCGACAATAACCGGAGGGTAATCCAGCCTCAAATGGACCCCAGTTGTTTTATGATGAAGTATTATTAACGATAATGCAATTAGTTATTCATTTTATGTTTTTCAAATTGGGTGCGGCTAATGCTGGCGCTGAGTCCCAGAGGGCGAACTCTCTCAGTGTGCTCTCCTTCCATGGGAAATGGTTCAGTACCTCTCAGCTTCTTAATGAGACTTTATTACTGTCGCGGTGCTGCACAAGGCCCCATCCAGCACATACTGGGGTGCTGCATGAACACCTGCCTTAACAAGGTGACTGCTCAATCAGTGCTCAAAATCCATAGAGACTTTTATTTATTTATTTATTTGTTTATTTATTTTTGTCATCTGGATGGGGCTATCACAAAACCACCCATCTGTCTTTATTGCTTTTTAGTAATGGGGTACAGAACATTGCATTATTGCAATTATGGGAGCATTTATGAATAACCAGGTAAGAAAAAGAAATCATATTGATAAATCAAAGACTCATTCATCACACCCATTTTCAGGACTAGACAGCAGACATATTTTATATGTAAAGTGTTGAATATACAGTAACTATGTATTCACATTTTTCAAAAGATTTTCTTGATATATAAGTGCACCCCAGAGAAAAGAATTGTAGCCATGTTATGGGCCACTGTAAGGAATCTCTTCCCATCCCTGGACAGTGAAGCATACCCTGCCCTGCAGATCTGAGAGGAAAGGTCTCAGTGAATGAAACTCCTGGGCACGTTTTTCTGTAGTTATTCTTAGCGCTGGCCCCAGGTGTATTATTAGAAGAGGGACATACGGTTTACTTATTCGTATTTTCAATTTAACGGTTATTTACAAAAGATCGCTGAGCTTGGTGTGTTTATTGATTTTTATTTTTCATACAGATCTCTTCTCTTTGCCTGTAGATTGAAAAAGAAACTGAACTGCAGTTTTGAAAAATAACCATGGAAACCATTCTGAGAGCTTTCCTTGTTTTTTTTTCTTGTGTTAAAACACACTTCTGGGCTGAATTTTCTTTCACAAGGCCTTATTAACCAGGTGATTTTACTCAGTAATTACGTTGTATATAACGATGATTTCTGAGTGTAACTACTCAATATACTGTGTTGCAGTGGCAGCTGGTGAACTTGCAATAGGGGAAGCTCAAAGCCATCTCTTAAAAATAATGATTGGTCACAACCTGTTTTAAATGATTCATTTAAATTACCATTACAGAAACTCTGAAAACTCTCAACATTAACAGGTGTGGTCAGTTTTCATTAATGACGTATACCTGTCAACTCTCACACATTTGGCGTGAGTTTTATGGCATATTTACGTTCCCCTGCTGTAGTCAGCAATTATTCAATCAAAGCGTATGTAAGAGTTTCTCGCGCGGAATTGAAGTCCTTGTGCATGGAGGTTTATCAGTTTCACGTGTGTTACGGTGGATTTCACCTCTAGTAACTGGAAACCAATTATGACTCCGGACTTCTCACACTTTTCTTTACTCAGGGGTTGGAAGCAATGCATGTGTTTCATTATTGTTTAAATTGTTTAAATGAAATAAGATCATTTGAAATGTCTTTATATGCAATTGCATTGCTTCCAATGATCTTATTTCATGATCATTGAATGCTCCATGCTCAAGGACTTCAATGCCGTGCGAGAATCTCTTACATATGTGTTGATTGAATAATTGCTGACTACAGCAAGGGAACATAAATATGCCACTAAAACTCACGCCGAATGCGTGAGAGTTGACAGGTATGCATTATTAATGAAAACTGATCACACCTGATAATGTTGAGAGTTTTCGGAGTTTCTGTAATGGTAATTTAAATCAATTATTGAAAACAGATCATGACCAATCATTATTTTTAAGGGATGGGTTTAGCTTCCCCTATCGCCAGTTCACCAGCCGCCACTGCTGTGTTGGGCAATCATATTAAGTAAAATGTTAACAATAGGTTATGTGCAGGCAGTGGGACATTATTTTATGGCTCTCACACCACTTTGCCCCCCTATAAAACAGTTTCGGGGGATATGCACTTGAATGACAATATACCTCACTCAGCCCACTGTTATTATAACCATATTTAACTGCTTTATTAACAGACTAACATGGTCAAACAGATCTGGTCCAACAGATTTATCAAGTCTTTTTTAGTTTAAAAAAATGAATATGACCCTTATGTTCCATTTGACGTTCAACAGAGCCTCTTAAACTGTTGAAAACATATTACTTTGCTTTAATCTGCGTGATATTTCATAAATGTTCCTGACTTAATGAGAACTACTGATCAGCATGGTTTTTGGTGTGATGTTTCAAAAGTGCTATTCACAAAAAAACACATAACTATTGTTTATTGGCCCCATCAAAGCCAATTCAAACAGAGCGGTGTAGTAGTGTTAAAGACTTGAGAGATGGCTTTCTCCTGTTCCAGTTCTCACTGAGAGCATGCATGTACACTGCCCGTGAATCATTATTGCAGTGATGAATATTTTACTGTTCGCAATAATTTTTTTTGATTCTGACTGATTCAGTGCGTAACTTGTCATTTCTTTAACTACCATGTAACAGCATGGTACGAAGACATATCTCATGGTCATTGAAAAGATGCTACTGTGTTTCAGGAGGGGCAAATTATTGGCCAGCATCAATCAAAGAAAGCAGCCAAGGAGATTGCTGAATTCACTAGAACTGGGTTATGGATTGTCCGTCAATTTATTAAAACCAGGAAGGATAGTGGTGAACTATCAACTTTGCGGAAAAAATGGGTTGGAGAACACTCTTGGCTGATCCTGATCAGAGATCACTAAAATACTCTGTGAAGTCTCATCATTTAAAAAAATCAGCAGTAGAACTCATGGCTATGTTTAATAATGAAGGTAACAGCATTTCCACACACACAATGCAACAAGAACTTGGAGGATTAGGACTAAACACAAGAAAGCCAATTGTTAGTGAGGCTATTTGGGAAAAATATGTGTTCAATTTGCAAGGGAGCATAAAGATTGGACTGAGGAGCAATGGAAAAAAGGTCACGTGGTCTAATGAGCCCAGATTTACCCTATTCAAAAGTGATGGGCGTGTCAGGGTAAGAAAGGAAGCCCATGAAATGATGCACCCAATGTGCATAGTGCCCACTGTACAAGCCTCTGGAGGCAGTTTTATGTTGCTTCAACTGGTCAGGTCTAGGCGCAGCACTGTTCTGCAGCAATGAAATAAATTCAGTTACCTGAATATACTGAATAACCAGTAACCCATCGATGGACTTTATAATCCCAGATGGCACAGGCTTATTCCAGGATGACAATGCCAAGATTCATTGGGCTCAAATTGTGAGAGAGTTGTGCATCGAGCATGAGGAATCATTTTCACAGATGAATTGGCCCCCTCCAGGCCTGGACCTTAACTGATTGAATATCTTTTGGATGTGCTGGAGTAGGCTTAACGGAGTGGTTTGACTCACCTACTGTCAGTACAATATCTTAGCCAAAAATGAATGCAAAGCTGGTCAGAAATAAATGTTGTAACATTGTAAAAGATAGTAGAAACAATGCAACAACAAATATGCACTGTGATCACAGCTTAAGGTGGCCCAACAAAATATTATAATGTGTGACTTTTTGGACAGGCAGTGTATATATGTATGTGTACTTTGTGGTTAGCAAAGGAAATTGGGGATTGAAAGGTTCCTTCGGTTTGTTCAAATGCATATTTGGCCAGATGTAAAAAAAAAAAGATGCCTCAACATACCATGCTGTTATTTTTTCATTGTTCAACATTCAAAGAACGTTGAGCTGCCAACACGAGGTGCCACATTTGTGTGGTAGCCTTGGATACAGATGGTAATCTGCATCTCATTATTGAAGCCATAGTTTTAGGGTGTTAAGCAATTATTTATTAATTTACTTACCATTAAAAATCCATCTGTTCTCATCATACTCATTTGACTTGTGGCCTCTGTTCCTCTTTCAAGATAGCACTGTTCACAATAGGATGGGATAATTTTTGATGTTGCTTTGTTGGCCATGTTACAATCATCATTAAGAGTTTTTGTGACCAATTTGTTGGCAATTTGATTTGACAATAAAACGGTGTCACTTGCATTATGCTGATTTGGAAACTCAAGTATCAAAGGACTCAATAACGACATCTTTTCTTTTGGCTACTGACACAGCTCTAAGCAGCATCTAACCAAATAAAAAAGCAATGTCGTCATAAATGTGCATAGTTACTTTATTTAGGAGCGCTTTTCACAGATTCTGTGGTATATTTTCCCCAATATCAAATAAATCAGACTTGGTGAGGACTAGATGATGGTTAGTCATATCTTGTAAAGACACTGGCTTTGTAATGATGATATAAGACCATAAATTTGAAAACAGAAGCATGTTCCACAAAGCAGGATTACTCAGTCAGCTGGATAGTTGCACAGAGTAAAGCCTGGTTGCCTCTTGAATCTGGGGAATGGATTGAAGTAAAAATAGCTCCTCCGGGTTTTACTCTTGGCAGCTATCTGGCTAACGTGGCCATCTTGCATTGTGGAACAGGCAGTGGTGTGCTTTGTTTCAGGTCACTGTATATTGAGTGAGCGTGTATCTGTGTTTGTTTGTGTGTTTCTGTGTCCATGTATCACTCCTATGGAACAGAAGGCCATTTTTAGAAACAGGGAACAAATAAATTAATTCTAATGGAATTTCCATGTGGTCTACAACCTGCTCTTTAAGGCAGGTGCAGCCCCAAATAACGAAATAGCCCAGACCATGCAACATGCCTTATGTCAGGGAAGAAAAAGCGTTTTCTCGGCTAAAACGTAAATGTAACATCAAAGTAAAACTTTTTTTCTTTTCTTTTTAATGTCTCATCTGAAGTGCACATGTCTAAGTCATCAGTCCAAGCAAGACATTTATTTATTCATTCATTTATTTATCCTGTACTGCAGTGCACGGCTTTTCGTCGTCCACACATCAGGCTTACCCTGTGCTCCGCAAGACAAGTGAAAAAATTTGAATTTTGAAAAGCAGTCTCCGGCTTATTCAGTCGAATAATGCTGATCCTAGTCATTTCAGACCAGATTTACACTGTATGGCATGCAGATGAACCTTGTTGGCTGCTGAATGTCAGCCAACAGTATAAGTGATTTACATCATCTATGCACTGATCTCATACACTGGAGGAACCATCTTGTGTTTCTGTTCTGTACAGCAGAGAATCGATCATTTTCTTTTACGAGCTTGATTCTGGATTTGTTTCGTTGCCCACAATATAACAGCAAACATGATTTTACGGCTGGTCTACGAATTTCATTGGTTTTTGGTTACCAGGGCTGCCAAGAACAATGGTGCCTTCATTTGCACATCAATTAGTAGAACATTAACTGGCAGCTGGCATTTGAATACTTATTTAATGTTAAATGAACATCATTTGCCAGTGTTGAATCACTGTAGAACAGGGCTGGACTGGGACAAAAAAACGGCCCTGGCATTTTCGGCCATGGCGGCCCAACCTGATCGTGACGTGACGGTCCGCCATACGCGCACACTATGCTGTTACCAAAAGTTTAAATTAAGTTCAGTTGTAGCCTACATGCCCTGAAACCACGCAGAAAGGCCCCAGGCTGGAATCGAACCCACAACCTTCTTGCTGTGTGGTGACAGTGCTAATCACTGCGCCACCATGACAAAGAATAAGTTATTATTATTATTATTATTATTAATATATTTACATGAATGAATGTGAAAAAGAAATGTGACTTTGGGGCCATTTATAATTTTTCAATAAGACCATTGCACTATTTGGATTGATTTATACATAACCTTTTTAAATAACGTTACATATCTTACAGACTCAACAGGGCATAGAATAGCTCACTAGCTTAAGAACCGCAGTACTCGCTGGTTGCAAGTTTACTGGCAGGTGATTCTGAACGTCAAGACAGGGTTTTAAATAGGAAAATTTGAAAGTCTTCCTTGCTGTATTCCAAGACAAATTTTATTTGCCGCCATAAAACAACGAATCAATATGCATGAAATAGTAGGTTATTAACAGCTGTTCCATCAGTGGGGGCCTTTTGTGAGCTCAAGCAAATTTTAACCGAATAGATACTTGCGATAGCCTATTAATTTAACATCAGTCTTACCGCTTTCCGTGTCCCCCTCCAAATGAAAACTGCTTGCTACATGAGGATCATCGTGGCCAAAAAAGCTGGTCAATTTTTTTAGCGTTTGAAAGCCTGAGGCTCCAATGTCTGTTTACTTTATTCTCGAAGCTTTTCCGCCTCTCCACTGCTTTCTGACATTTTTGTCTGATCTCGTGAAACGCGTTTTTAGACTGTTAACGCAACTGGGGAAAAGCAAGGCCATTGGTCAAACTAATTTCCCAGCAAGCCTGCCTTCTTAAACTTTTAGGATGAAAACAACAACATTAATAAACTGTACATGGCTTAAGCCTTTGCATCGTTTTTTTATCCGAAAGAATACAGTTTTTTGGTAATTCCTTTATCATAAAACAAATGTATAAATAGATACCGAAAAATGGCCAATGCAAGATAACCGGAATCGTGAAGTAGAAGAATAAAAAGTGGTATATCAAACGTGTCACCATGGGTACAAAGTTCAGAAAATATCAGGGGGAGCTCTTCAAATGCACTAGTACTAATTTTCTGTGTATGAAATTCAACTTCGAGTTAACTACATTCAATCTGCAGTTTGCTCGCCTTAATGTGGGCCACTGGCTACTAACGAATCGTACGCAATTGACCTATGGCTAAGCCCCGCCCTCAAATGCGATGAACCAATCACAGTGCGTATTCTCTCTCCATATACTTGGACATTCTGAGCCTGAACTTCCATTGAAATGCATTACGGAAACACCGAATCGTTCGCTTTCATGGGGTTTTAAAATGTTTTTAAGTTGAAAAAATGGTCAAACGCTGTGCTCGGGGTAAATTTAACTCCGATACGAGGTATCCCAGCAGGCTGGGCAATGGAATGTATTTTATACCCTTCCCAAAGCTACATCATAACCGAGAGAAGTGACTCCTCTGAATAAAGCAGCTTTCACACTGGACACAAAACGAATTATTCGCACGACAGATTACATTCAAAGTCAATGCAAAGACGCGAATGCGTGTTTGTATTGACTTTGAACGTAATCTGTAGTGCGAAAAATTTGTATCGTGTCCGGTGTGAAAGCAGCTTAAAGCTTTGTGGAAGACCCCACTAGCAGCTTAACGTAGCTAACAAAGGTCAACAAGGATGTCTACATTTGTTCCAAGCTAAGTCAACATCGTGTTTAAGGCGACATCTTGTCACTTCGCTGGAGATTAATGTAAAGTTATCTTTTACATCGCTAAGTTAGCTAAAGTTAGTAAACTCTATGGCTAACTTCAGCGCTGACGGACGTTGGCTTGATGTGAGCTCCTGGCTGCGTTGTTCATGTCACCTTGTTTACTTAGAAGGAGTTCAATCACGTCAGGTTAGATTTCTTAAATTCGGTAGCTAGCAATAATAATACGTAAATTAAATTTATTACCTTGCAGTGCACGAACAATGCTGATCCTCTATCTTGTGTGAGAGGGTGACAGAAACAAGATGCGGTTCATTGCGTTAGCACTGAGACCGGAAAATTTTAGCTTCTAAGTTAAACTTTTCGTTGACCTTTTCCACTCTAAATTCATTAATGTATCCCTATAATGCATAGTGTAACCCTATTTGCTGACTTGTTGATGATATTTGAGCCTTCTATTGCCAAAAATCATCAATAGCATCCTGAAAAATATTTCCGACTGTGATACCAGCCATTAGCGCCTGTTATAAAATGTTGATTGTTTGTCCGAGTCAGTGGAGGGGGCGGGGCTTAGCCATAGGTCAATTGCGTTTTTTTTTTTTTTCCCTGAGGAGGGAGGGCTCAGAGATTTCATTGGTCCAGCCCTGTGTCAGTGAAGAAAATGAACCAATGGGCCGCTTTCCGTGTTTTAAAGGCCGGCGCGGTCGTTCAAAATTATCAATCTTATTATAATTTTATAAACTATGATTGCATCGGCCCAAAATGTGCGTCGGCCCACCGGGCATTGCCCGGTACACCAGATTACCAGTCCAGCCTTGCTGTGGAATTCAGATTTGATTTTGAACAGTGAATCGACGTTGAACTTGCAACGTCATTTCAACGTCTTATTTTTCACATAGGTGAAACGTTGAATCGATAATAATTTTTGGGTTAATTTTAAAATCGAATCAATGTTGAAATCATGTTCCAGTATTTTTTAAACATTTTTTATGGCATTTCGTCTTCAGTGGACAGTCACAGAGAGATACGGAAGAACGGGGGTTGACATACAGCAACTGGCATGAGGTCGGGTTAGGTAGCTGAGGACTCAGTCTTAATGTAGCCTACGGGGCATACGCTCTTTATTATATATTTATAAAAATATACACAATAAATAACACATTTACAAAAGTTAGAATTTATTGACTATCGTAGACATTATGTTGATTCAACAAACCAGTGATTAAAAATTGACATTTAATGTTGATTCAGTAGTAATTTTTCAACACGTCTTCAACCAGTTAATGCTGAACGTCGTTTAGATGTTGAAATAACGTTTTTTCTTGAACTTACATTATTTTAACGATTTACGTTGAAGGTCGGTTGATTTCCAGCTGAGTGGCTTCCAGGACATTCTGCTTTGATGAAACAAACAAACAAATAAAAAAACTACTAACTAACTACACTAATAAATAAATAAATAAATAAATAAATAAATAAATAAATTTCGGTTCGCGCTATTTTTCACAATAGTAGGCCTATCACACAAAATTTCGCAATGAGTTATCTTTACACGTGGGAAGCTTAAAAGGTATCTTTGATTTTATCAGCGGATGTAATAGCCGACATTGTGCCACTAGATTGTGCCTGGGAAGTACAGAGACGGAAGCCGGTGGAACCCATGGTGATGCACACATAGGCTACTACATGGCAACCATGTCTTTTGCGCTTGCATTATTTTCTCTTCACTATGTTGATTTCTGTCGTTGACTCTAAAACACAGTAAATATAACGTAAATTTCCAAAATAATTTGACGGAAAGCGCACATCCTCTGATTTGAGGGAAATAATTACATTGTCAGGGAGACAGGGCTTTTAAAACAGGTTTTGCAGCAAATATTGACACTTGGGAGTGCGCAGATGACTTCAAAAATCCTAAAGCTGTCGCATGTAGGCTACTCTGGTCTACAGATTAGCTGTATCATGCAAGCGACAGGTAGCTGAAATGTGGAGGTTACTTCACTGTAAATACAGTCTATGAACATATTCTTAATCCCTTTAATCGGCCTGGGACAATGTATCCCCACTGCGTTACAGAGTGCTGACATATCATTTAACATTTTTTTAAACCCTTCTTCTTCTTCTTCTTCTTCTTCTTATTATTATTATTATTATTATTATTATTATTATTATTATTATTATTTTTATTAGTCAGTTGGAGAAAAAACAATAGCAGCAATACAGCCATTGATTCAGAAAGGCAACTGAGGGGTGGGCGGCTCGGAGTTCAACCACATCTACTGTAAAATCATCCTGCTGGTTAGTCGCAGATTGCACACTCAGATTGTCTTAACAGAGATGTCATGGGGAAGTCCGGGTCGGTAACTACAGCGAAGCATTGCGACTATATCCCCTGTTCGCGCGTTATGCGGGCACCCGCTTGTCTCGGTCTCTCCTGGGAGCGTAGGTAGGGGCTAGCAGACACGGTTCTCTGGTAGCCAACGTTATTAAGCATCAGCTGTGAGCGCGAGCGAGGAGAGCGGCGTCGCGGGGAGCGTCGGTAATCCTGATTCTCTTTGCTGTAAACGGTGCGTTTTAAACGCGCGGAAGGAAGGGGGCAGGAAAGAAAGACAGAATCGGAAATACATCACGAACAAAACCTATGGTTGGAATTCGGGTTATTTCTTTTTTGCCAATGCAAAAGGAAATATGCAGCGAAGCTTCGCCTTGCTCTATACCAGTTTACTGGGTTTGTGCGTAGGTTCAAGTTTCCCAACTAATATCAATATCGGTGAGTACCTTCACCACTGTCTCCAATAAGCACGAGAGTTGAGGCACATTGATCGCCAATATTCAAAAGTATTTAAAATATTCATTCTAAAATATTGTTGTTGTTGTTGTTGACGTTAATGTTAAGACTTATAATTTGTTATTGCATTGTTATACCTGGTGACTGCAAGATTAGTGTTTGTTAAAAGGCTGTTTGTTTCGTTCGCAGGGGGATTGTTTCCCACCGACTCCCACGAATATGAGGTTTTTAGATTCGCTCTTACGCACCATCAGGATATCCCAAAACTGGTGCCTCAAGTGGATATGGTCGAAATTGGGAGCAGTTTTGCAATGACGTATGCTTGTAAGTACACGAACTATCTTCCTTGATCTCTGTTAAGCTTTCAGAAGAGGGATAAACAGACTATAATCCCTAACACTGAGGCGTGAACCTCCGCGCAACATGTGCAGCGATGTAGCTACTGTGCGTAAAACGTCCGTGCTAGCCTACACGTTTCGCACTTTCGTTGTTTGAATTTCAGGGACTATCTTCTGCTCTCCTTTATTTTTTGCTGAGCTGCTTTGTGCAAGCGGCATCGAAATGCTTGGAGTCCGTACGTTGTGGGCTATTGTTTTACAAGCTACTGTAATTTACGTGACCACCTGCTTGACGCTCCATTGCAGAACATAAACATAAAGTAAACACGCTCCCTTTATGAAGGAATTTCTTGGACAATGAATGTTCGAACAATGAAAGTCAGACAGCCTGTTGATGGATTTGCATCTGAATTGTTCGAACTACTCCGGCGACTGCTAGACAGATACTGTAGGGCTGCTTCGTGATGATCTTCAGTCAGTCTTATAATTAGAGCCGCACTGGTTGTGTTTTTATGTTCTCGTGAGCCTGAATCGCATAAAACATCACCTCTGCTTACCTCATTGATAGTCTGAACTGATTTATTCTCATTGTGATCGGGACCTTTTGTGTCGCATTGCTCGTCACTCTGGGAAACTGCAAACTGTATAGATGAAATACTGCTAACAACCTAGACCCTAATATTGTTTATAATGCCTTCTTGTACGTGGAATATCCATTTGACTGATTATAGGTTATGTTTTTTATGCATTTTTGCTGACTGTTCAATAACAGCCTGGTTGCGATGCGAAGTGACGGGTAACATTTCTCCAGTTTGTTTGTCTGGACTGTCAGATTGAGTTGCGTTCGCTTTCAGGTCACATATTACCTGCATTAAACTAGCCCTATTGGTCCTTAAAGGTGCTTTTTTATTCGTTCTGTCTTGATAAGCAATTCTTATTAATATTATTATTACTATTATTATTATCATCATCATCAATAGACGTAATATCCTCTCCTTAAAATCTATGTATTTTGTCTTCTTGGGAAACTGCTGCATATTCACTCGTCCATAATGTGACTGTGCAAATGCATTTAACTGTGAAATAATAGATCTGGAATCGCTTTTAACCGACCCTTGTTCAACAGAACGATTTAACGATGCGGATGCTTGTACCCTACTCCTCTGTCATGCTTCCTGTCGGCTCTGTGAAGCCCCGTAATTCGACGAGAACAAAGTAAACTGACAGCACGCGCGTGAAACGCATCTCCATGTAATTGCGTACAGATGTCAGTTTTGACACCTGCAATTACGTCCTACCCGCGATTCGGAATGAAAATTTCCCCCTGGACTGGTAACCTTACACTGACATATTATTCACTCAACACAATCTTATGTACCATTGAGAAAGTTGCATCTCTGGAAACCTCGCCACATATATAAAGAAATACTGTTATCAACTGAATGCAATTAATAAGTTCCACGGGAGGTACGGTACGGTTTGTCCGCTGTGAAACCATTCGTAACAAAGTACTGCTCACGCCATGCATGGTGCATAGCGATGAAAGATAATTGACGTGTCGTGCCAAGTGTGGACTGCAGTTAATACAGAAAATATCTCTGATTGCATTTGTAATACAAACAAAAGTCTATGTCGAAAATATTTCTTTCTTGTCTTGTCATTAAGATTCTATATGGCAGCTGGAGATTATTATAGGCTGCTCTAATGTACTTTGTAGACAGAACTCCTCAGGGGGGAGAATTATGTGCGTATACACTGTTCAGTTTAAAGGAAACATGCCTGCATTCTGAATGCAATATGTTCTGTTATGCACAATTATGTGTTTCCAATTTGCAATTCATAATGATTCCATCATTGCAAAGCAGGGCATTAGATTGCATCAGCCCCCAAAGGACCCAGTGTCACCTGCCAGTCAATCAGTCCATTCCCTTGTGGCCATTATTTTCTGTAGGTGCATGTACAAATGTTAACCCATTTAAGCAGTCTGTTGCTTCTCTATACGATTAAAAGATATGGTGTGAATTTCAACAATAAGACCTGCATTGTGATCCATTACTGAAATTAAGTCTGTTCAGGACACCCATGATTCTTGTCAATGAGCTTGGGAGAGTCACCTGCATGCCCTTTCCAGGGCAGGAATTGGCAGTTAAAGCAAAGATGGCAGCGTCACCCACATTGGAAAAGCCTGTTCCAGAATTATGCTGCAATGTTTTACTTCATCGCAAACACCTGCAGGAATGTGCTCACAAATACAATACAATTATTCATTCTGCACAGCCGGTCCCCTACCCTACCATTATCAAATTATGCCTAACCTTAACCATAACTTCAATCAGAACCCTCTCTGTAACATGACCCTAACTTTAATCAATCAAATGGAATCCTCCATAATCCTCTGTGAGGACCACCCAAAATGTATGTATAGATATGCAAGTCTACACACACACGGACACACACACGCATGCACACACACATCAGGTGTAGGATTTTGGCTAATGGTTTGGACAGTGGTTCCCAAATTGCTCCTTAAGTTCCATAAGCCAGATCCAAGGTATTTCATGTGTTCCATGATCTCAGGCACTCTTGATGCAACCAATCGAGCCCCTGAATAGTTTATTTCAATGTGCTTAAGGTGGGGTGGTTAAAATTTCTGGGTCTGGCTTGTGAATACCTAAGGAGGTGTTTGCATGCCACTGGATTTAGGTGATGGTGATTGGATGAGAGTTTGGCTGATCTGGCTTCTAAGATATGCTCATAAGGTACTGAGTTAAAAGTGTTATGTGTGAGGTAATAGTATGGATGTTGTACCTGGTGTTATGAATTCAGGGTAACATTGTGGGCATGTTTTGTGGAGGAATGGGCATGTTTGGTTCTGGTGGGCCACAGGGTCTGCAGGTTTTAACGGTCTCGTTTCAATCAGCATACAATTAGTGGCTACACTCTAAAGCCAAGTTGTGTGCACTCAAGTCTATCGGTGACTTAACACTTATGCGGAAACACGCCAAAAACCAGCAGACATTTTGATCCCCCTGGCTAGCATTGCTCATTCCTGGCACAGAGAGAGGATGAGGTGTTATCGTGAGAACGGAGGAGAGAAGTTATGAAATTAAGTATCCATTTTTGAGTAAAGCTCTCACATCATAGTCTGGCTGCAGTATATTGTAGGTGTGAGATTCGATGAATCATGCTTGACTCGGCTCATATGGATTGACGTGTCTGCACACTAATACTTCAACACTATAATGGTTGCCGTTTCAAGATTTTGGCAGCGTTCCTCTGGGATAAGCACTCCATCGTCTTCAGGCCAGGGCTTCGATTGTACGCCTGTTTGTATGCTTGGGGACCATAGGGCACACAGTAGAACACACAATGTAGAATCAGCTCCTTTAGAATATACAAGATATCTGCCAGGCGATTTGTTGTGCAACGCATAGACATTCCCCACTGGGGGAAAGATTTCAAGTCTGCCTGACGAGAGGTCAGGTGTGGTGTAGTTCTGTATGAACGAAGAGAGGACTGAGATTTAGCACATTGCCTTTATGGCACATCATAATTTCTGCACAGATGTTTATGTGGGTGGCAAATAGAAGACCCATGCTTTAAAATGCTTGGGCACAGACTTAAACACAATCTATCGAACCATTGTTTTTATGTGTCCGGCTGTTCATTTTATTTTATAGCCTTTTTGGGTAGCTTGGTACTGCAAGAATGCTCAATAATTACCATTCATAATGATTTTGAGCTGCATTCATGAGCAGCACTCATTCCTTAGCGATTTTGTTATAACCCACAACCCATTTATTTTAATTAAAACTGTATCGAAGAACCTTCAATGAACTTCATGTCATTTCCTTATTTACAATGCCCTTCTTCCAGCAGTCTCATTTGGGCTGTTGATTTTTCATTCTCCTCCTCGCTGGCATTACTGAAAGCACTCATGAATTGTGTGGGAAGTGCTCCTAGTGGTATGACTGTCTGACTTCATGCACCTCCAATGCATGAATAAAATATTAATTTTGTATCCAAAGAAATATTGCTTTGAAGCCTCGATAACAGTGAAAATTAGAATCTCACAGAAAAATAGAAGAAGCAGTTGTATACATTGAACATCTTTCAGTTTTAAGCTGTTATAGTAAAATAGCATGCTGTATGAGCAGTTCTTTTGTATATTTGAAATAGAAACCTCTTCAAATATAATTATAAACCACTGCTTTGGCAGGAATGCATACTTTTAAATTCACTATTGTGGCATTTAAAAAAAAATCTGAATCACATGTTGCACTTGGTAGAAAATAAACAGGCACTGCAACAAATCTGGAACAAATTCATTTTTAAACACTTGATATTGTTGCATTTATGTGATTGTTTAATGTGAAAAGCAGCCCATTGTAAGATAAAGGGAATAAGAACTGCAAAACATATTCTTTAGGATGAGCATCAAATAATGTTTCTATTTCAATAAGCATGCCTCATTCAAGTGTGAAATGTTTCAGATTTGAAGTTACTATAATTTTTCGGGTTGTTCTCATTACATTTGTTTGGCTTCTTTGGTTGTGTGTACAAATTGCTTCAGTGTACATTGCCAAAATCATAAAGACAGGGGGTTGAGAAATAGACTGTGAACACTATTCATGATTTGCATAATGTTACTGTTTTAGTAACATTCAAATCCAGTGAAAGACCTACAGAAAAAAAAAAAAAAATCAACATTTTTTTTAGACCTTTGCCTTACGGTTGGCTTTTTTCCCCCAATTGGAAACAAACAATCGACTCTAATAACATATGGTTCCCCTTTTCCTCTCTTGCAAGTATGATGTGATGAGTGCTAGCAATAAAATCAGTGTTCGCAGTTCAAATACAGTATATGTTGATTGTACATGTGTGGTTTGTGTATAGTGTGGTTTGTGTATAGCATCCCCATTAGGTCAGTGTATAAATGCATTAATAATGAAAATAAATATAGTGGTTTTACACACATTTCAAGAAAATGGTTGTTACAAGACTAAAAAATCAAATCCTATCTGAATATTATGAATCATTTTGAGTCCCAAGTGATATTTCTCTTAATCTTGAAAATCTTTTGGTTGGATCTAACAACCTTAGCTAATAACTTAAGCAATGGTTTAAGCAAAATCCAGAAAAACATTCTCACTGTGCCTGATTTGAGAATGATTTTAAGGGCCCGGACTGATGAATGCCTTTAAAAATAGCAGAACACAAGATTCTTTAATACGATACTGGAATAAAATAGATTCAATAAATGTCAGAACATACAATGTAGAATTAATGAATAGGATATCAGAATATATGATTAACAAATGAGGTACCAGAACATAGGATCCATGAAAAGTAGAAGAGAACAAATGATTAATAAATAACATGAATGGCGAGAACATCAGGCCGCATTCAAAAATAGCCCAACATAGGGCTCATACATAGTTGAACAAATTTGGATATCAAAATATATGATTCAGAATTCATCTATCAGAACATAGGATTCAAAAATGAGATATCATGTTGTATGATTCAGAAGGACTGGGTATTTAGGGGGCCGAGGACCAGGTTTGAATTCTACAAGAGGTTATGCTCTCTCTTGTCTTCTTTGTAAGACGGCTGGACTCCAATCAGGTGCTTCTTGCTCTGTGCCACTCCCTAAAGTGGTGTCCAGGCTCACAGGGATTCAAAATGTCAGTGGACCGAACGCTGCTTTAAAATCACTTAACACGCTCACTGGCAGATTATAGCATGGCAGTGCTGTGGTCTTACAGTCCTGTTGCACTTAATAGTCACATAGTGGACATTAAAAACTGCTCAGAGGTGCTGCAGCCTGAAGCTGTAGCCTTGTCGTTAAAGTGTTTCGCTGGGACTCTGAAGGTTAAAAACCCCAGGGTAGCCGCTGCAGGATCAGTGCAGTTGTGGGGCTCTTGATTGAGGCCATTCCCTCACAGCTCTAGTGGGGATTAGCCTCTGCTTCGTATAATCAACTGTAAGTCCTTTGAGTAAAAGTGTCAGCTAAATAACAATAATCTAATGGCGTAATATCACCAACAAGATGCATTTATGACCAATAAGCATGAAATGAACTAAACAGGCTAATATGTCTACGGTATGACCTATGAAAATACAATGTTCACACTGTTGACTGTCCTTCTGGAGCTGGGTAATTTTTTTGGTACTTGTTTTGCTTGTTCTTTTCTGAGTGGCAGGCCATAGCAACACACACACACATACACACACACTCACACACTAGGAGAAGCTCTGGTATTAGCAATGGAATGCTGAAATGTTATCACATTCTGGGTGGTATTTCTCCTCTGTTTGTGACAATTAAATGTGCATGAGTTTCCACTGAGGTGCTCATGGGTAGTTTCAGGTAGTTAGGAAGGAGATTTTAACCGTCTCTGCAAGAATACACTCATAAAAACCCATACACCGACACGCACAGACAGAGATGTGCACACACATTTTAAAGCACAGCGTTTTAAACAGAAACTTACCCACATACACACTATACATGTATACATCGACAGACAAATACACATAGTCATAATTCATGAACCCTTATTCAGATGCATATGCAGAAACAAATGTAGATCTATACATGGTTTAACACTGATACACACACATACAGTCACACACACACACACACACACACACACACACACACATTCTTACCCACACATACAGTCACACTACACACACAAAAACCACACACATGCACACACACTCACATGCACACGCACGCGTGCATGCACACTGACACACACACCTAGTATCCTGATTTCAACAGGCATTCAGAGCCAGATATCACCTGGCTGTCAATCAGGCCACCATTCTGCAGCCCTCTGAGGCTGCATAGATTAATCTGTGAGCTGAGAGAGAGTGTGTGAGTGAGAGAGAGAAAGAGCGTGTGAGAGAGAGAGAGAGAGACAGACAGAGAGAGAGAGAGTGATAGGCTTGTGCTCAGCATCTATCCCACCGTCCCTGTGTGAATTCCCCAACCTGCAGTTGCTCTCTCCCCTCCCCTCGCCACTCTCTGCAGGATGCTTTCTTTACCGCCATCTGCAGGAGGCACCGTGCACTGCAAAAAGTGGGGGTGCGTCTGCAGACTCCTGAGCCCCGGCTGTGCTGAGGCTAATCCGAGACGCTCCTAAATATCGGATGCTGTCAGACGTGGGCCCCGTCATCGCAGTGGCGCTGCGATTCAGTGAGACACGGACTGCTTAAGGGGTTTCGGTGCTGATGATATTTGACAGGCTTTTCATTACGTTGCAATTAGCCACCAGGGAAAAGGGCACTGCCGGCAGGGGTGTCTGGAAAAGAACAGTGGATCCAACTTGGGAAGATGGGGAGGGGGCTGCCGGAGCCAGTGTGTTGAGATTATTGCCTCATGTCCAAAGGGGTTAATGAAATCAGACACCCATGGACATCTGGGCTTAATCTGTACGGATTTAGGAGTGTGAGTGTGTGTGAGTGTGTGTGTGCGTACGTGTGTGAGTACGCTTGTATGAATGTGTTTTTCTACTGTATTATATGTGTGTATATGCAGGTCTGTGCAGTTAAAAGTTGCAAATTGAATCAAATCAGATATTTTAAGTAACCCTATTTGCTGTTAAAACTGAATGAACCATCTGAGGTACTACATTCTGAAATTTTATTAGAAAATTGCATAAATTCCAAACAGGCTAGATTAGCAATGCTCAATCTTATTTGAAATGGGCGGGAGTGCTACTTTAGTAGTCTTACTATAGCACTGAGTTTATTATAGCACAAGGAAATGGAGAATTAGCTCATACCAAAAGATGAGGTAAAGCTAGAGAAGGTGAAGGATGGAATGGGTGCTGTATTTAAACACATACATAAAATAAATTAGTAATTAAATATGTTGTGTAATAATGGATAAGATGGAACAGGATATCATCCAACTTTTTATGTGATTCAGTAATATTGCTGATTTTGTTTACTGCCTTTCTTCTTAATGAATAACTCAACTGGACATTGACCAGCTGAGTTATTAAGATGGCGCTAATTCCGTTGTCCGTAGTTGTCATCTGTCATTTGTTGTTGTCTGTCGTTCGCGAGCAATTCAAACCATAACCAGTAGCAGTCGCAAATATTGATGAAATTTGAAAAACTTGGTTTGCAACATCTTAAGCACATAAACTAGCTTAGGGTTGCATTTCAGCCTCACAGCCCCAAAAAAGGGTGTGGCAGGTGGTCATATTGAAAAATTGAAGTTGTCCGTAGATAAATGTACATTAAGAGCAGAAACCTGGTATGTAAGTAGTATACAGCATGTCTCAACATAAAAATAACAGGGTTTGAACAATTTCTGAAAAATGACCATTTGACCTTTGACATTCCATCACCCATAGACAACTATTTGAATGACTCAGAACCTCTAACAGTCACTAATATTGATCAAATTTGATGAACCTTCACATACAAAATCTTTCAGATATAAACTGGTTTATTATGTCATTTTAGCCTTGTACCCTACTCCCAAATGGGCGTGGCAGGCTGGCAGACCAGTTGAGTCTCAAGTTCACTTGAAACCATAGTTCATAAATAACTCCTCCAATGAGGGGGATGGGGGAGGAAGGTGATGGGGATAAAAGGATTAAGGTTTGTATTAGTTTTTGTTACAGTCCAACATAAATACGCTTGATTCTACTATGAAAGGTCTGGATTGATCCCAGTAATAATTTATTTAGTCAAATCAGATGTTGTTGTCACAACCCTCGTGTGAATGCCTTCTGTGTCTCCTCCCATCCCGCAGCTTGTACGTCTATTAAAAGAATTGTCTCCTTTAATTGATTTGCGTCTTGCATGCATCCTTTTTACCGGCTGTGTCTCATCTCATTGTTACCCCTCCTCACGTGTGTGTGACGTTTTTGTACCCCCTCCTTTGAGTTTGCAAGTTGCTGGATTGTTGCATGCAAGTAAAGCTCTTCACCTCTTGAAAGTAAACATAACCTTTAACGTTAGCAATATAGAAGCTCTGTTCCTTATTTAGTTACTAGGAACCAGCTCTCAAGCTCTTCTCAGGGTTTCCAGGATAGGGACCGCGTTCCAGTTAGTCTACTCTTAGTTTATTCCTCTGCTGTGTTTAGGAGAAACAAGCTCCCAAGCCTTCTGTAGTGTTCAGGATTGGGACTAGGTTCCTGCTAAACTTTTCCATAGTGCCATCTGACAGTTCAGCTCTGGCAAAGTGTGCACTCTATCCGGCAGTCGTCCTGGCCGGGCTTGGCTAAGCCCACACAGCCTCGCTTGTAGCATCTGAACTGAACTGCGCAGTTCTCCTCTGGGCTCCATCCCACTGTCTACCATTTGACTATCAATGAACCCTACTGTTGGATTGTGCTCTGCCTCCGCAATTGATTCCTGTTCTGGATCATAACAGTTAAAGTGCTTGGCAAGACCAAAAACCAGCACCCATGGCAGCCCTTTGTGGATAAGACTAAACACCCCTGGCCAAGATGATGTTTACATCAAGGAGGAGATGGAGACCATACTGTTTGCTTCTGTCATACAAAATACACAGATTTCTGTGCAACATTTCAGTTTTTTTTTTTAGAAATTAATGGTGGGAAGTCTCACATTTGCTCTTTTCTATTGACAGACTAATACAGAATACAAAAATAAAATAAAAACATCAACAACCAAATTCATTTTAAAAAATCCGCAGCGTGTAAGACTTTAAACATAATACTTTATGTATAAGTGTATAAGCATTTTTTATGAAACAACTTGTGAGCTTGCTGCATATTTTACCATGGCTACTGGCAAAGAAATTAAATCTCTGCTATATGAATAGTCTAAATTGATTTAATTATGCATATTTGTACATTCCTCGCCAACAATCAAAGGCTTTTAGTATCCTAGCAACCAAAAACAAGCTAGATCAGAATTACTTTAATTCTGCTCCATGATATTTACAAAAGTCAGACATTTATTGGTATATGCGTCATGCTAATGTGGGCATTGTAAGATGTAGACTGCCAGGCTTTAAGAGTCAACTGGTCCCATTGCATAAACAGCTGTATATACTTTTCTGCCCTTCCTGTGCCGCGTAACACTTTTTTTGTGCAATTTGAGGGAACACATTCTTACAAGATCACTTTGCTAACTGCTTTTCTATTGGAATTTAAAAATTTTTTTTAAAAATATTTCCTTGTTTATTTATTCATTTTTAATTCAAAGCCAATGGTCTAGCACGCCATTGCTTCAGTCATCAGTTGAGATCATTGTATCTGAGTTAGAATTTATAAAATTTACATTAATTTGTTCGCAGGACTGACTTCAAGTAAAGCCACTGCACACCAGTAAGTGTAGAGTTTCCATTTTTTGCATTCAACCCTGGTCTGATTGTCTTAATAACATTTTTTCTACTTTAAATTAGTTATATGCTTGGACTTCACGTTTGGATGGCATCAAATGCCATCTTAAAATGAATTACTAAAAAGAAAATATTCTACAACAAGAGATTGAATTCAGAGGATGTGTTGGATTTTTTTTAAATCTGAATTTGCTTACTATTTCCATCCTTACAATTTCACGTTATACCTAGTTATCACCTTCATTATCATTATCATGTCATTATTATTTCACTATGATTATAGGCTACTAATTGGCCATGATAATTCAGTTAATAAATAGTTTCATTGTTTATTAGGCGAAGTAAACAGGAACAGGTTTGGGATAATTATGCATTAAAAGGTGTTTTTCTTGCAGAGCTTTGTTGATATGACCCAATCTTGTAAAAATGTCTAGTTAGCGGTTGCAATGCTTCGGTCCCAACAGTATTATTCCCAGAGCTACCCATCCATGAGGAGAAAAATAGTTTACAGTAGGGAGAATGGTCTTTCATGGTAATGCCACAGTAATTACACACAAATGCGCACCAAAGCAGCTTTCTGCCACAGACCAAACTAGCAGCATGAAAACCAGGAACTCCTTTGAATTGTGTTATGGTGGTTTAAAAACAAAGTCAAATCACTAACTGATTTTTTTGCTTCCTTTATTTTCTTTTATGGCAAGAAATGACCATAAATGCCCCAGAGTAAAAACATTTGGGTTTAATGCCCTTTCTGGTTCAGAACTCCTTCAACAAACAATTCCTATCATTTGACAGCTGATCATGTAGAAGTTACTTCCAATTAATGGCTAATCATTAGAGTTTTAAATGAGTCAGTAGCAGTGGCTGCCAGTCCAGCACATTCTCATCCGGACTCGTCATGTAGTGACACTACCTGACCAAGCGTCGAGATACGATGAAAATGGAGGCTTTTTGTGTCCTTATTTGACATTTTTGGTTAGGGTTTGAGTTTAGGGCTAGTGGTTACAGCGTAGGGTTTGTTTTAAACTGGCGTCAAAAAAGAACGCCAAAAGCCTTCTTTTTTGTCGTATATCGAGACTTGGTCAGGTAGCGTCACTATATGACGAGTCAGGATGAGACTGGGCTCGCCAGTCAAGTCAAGTGTATCAAGAAAGTCAGTGATGAACAGGTTCGATCTCCAGACAGGAGATATATCAGCCTATTATATATTGCCAAGGCTGATTTTCTCTTATTGGCAGAATGTTGACAGTGTAGACATAACCACTGCTTGGGGATTAGTTTTCACACCAACTCCTCAGTGTTACCACCACGGTGTCTTCTGGAAACAGCTAAAAATAAGCATGCTTTGGCTTTGCTGAAGGGTTTGGAGCCCTATTGGATACCCTGCTTTCCTGGTGAAAGAGCAGTTTTATGGCCAGCGTGAGCGTCCTTCAACAGTGATGAGATACTAAGATGACCAAGGTGATACCAAAATGTCACCATTTTTTCAGATCATTGAGTGATAGTTACCAGATATGCGCATGCACACATGCCCACACATTCTATTCTAAGCTAGTTAAAGTGAGATAACCATAGCTTCTTTGGGAAACATCATCGTAAACTGCAGATTTAACAAGCTAAATTTAAATGCAGCATATTTTCTGTCGCGATGGCAATTCTATGGCAATAACAAATATGCCAGTAGTTATGATGCCTTTTTAATAGCTATGTGGCTCATCAGAAATAGCATGCGGGAGTGAGCTTAATGTAGCAACACTGGGGTCTCCAGATTTTCTCATCCCATGAGCTGGACTATAATGAATGCAACAGCCTTTGCTTTTAGGCAAAGTGTGGATGAATTTTTTTTTTTTCTGCATGACTGTGACACAAATACCATAATGTTTTTTAGGAAACTAGAATCTCATTTCTGGCCAAACCCAAGCATGACACCTGATGAGACCTGAGGTAGTCTGATATCAGCTAAAGCATTGGTTCCAAAACCTGTTCCTGTAGATGTATCATCCTGCAGTTTTTCAAACCAAACGCTTACAAAATACACCTCATTCAAAAGCTGGAGTTGTATGTTGTTGTGTTAGCATTAGTTGTGCTAGATGAAGGCCAAGTAAAAATCTACAGGGCAGTATATCTCCAGGATCGGGGCTGTGAGCCGTAAGCCTCTGATTACTGGTCGGGGTGGCAGAGATAATGAGTGTGTTTACATGCACACTAATGAAGCAATTATTATCGGATTACTGGAGTTATCTGATTATTCAAGTGGTCACTTAAACGGCATAGTCCGATAATCATTATCGGATGAAGGCTGTTGTTGGTTTATGAGAAATCCGACAAACACACCTGGCTTTTTGCCCAATAATCCATTCATTCTGTGCATGTATACAGTCAAAGCTAATTTCTTCCTTTTTTTTTAATGTACGCATGTGCAACATGTAGAGGGCAGGAGGAATGTGCTTGGAGAGAAATCGGACTAGTTGACTATATCATGTAAAGCACGTTTTTCCGGATATCGTTTATTAAAGGGCATGTAAACGCCTCAAATCAGATGATTGCCATTATCGGATTATTTCTAGTTATCAGAGTATGATGTGCATGTAAAGGCACTCAATGTTGGAGTGATTTCATCTGAAGGAGAACAGTTGACAAACATTTCACTTGTTCTGCATTCTGCGTAAATCATCTTGGTTCCTTCCACCATCACATAATGGTGGACATCGGGAGAAGAGCAGTAATGTGCCATTGGAGAAAGCTGAGACAGAATCCTCACCTTTTAACGCAATAATTTGATGAAGAAAAGGCGACAGCGATTAATGGGATTACCGCTGAAGTTCTTTTTTTCAGATTGATTATTTGGCTATCCATCCTTGCAGTCTTGCATTGAAGCTGAACATTATTGAATCTGTTTGTCATTCTCAAACCTTAATTGCTATAGGCTACATATCAGACTTGGCTATATGGTGAATAAATTGCTTGATTGTTAATCAGGCAATGTGTGTGGAAACAGTTTGAAATTAATACTGTGATAGAAGGTGAATCACTGTTTACCCTGACAGCGCTTTACTACAGAAGAACTGCAGTTTCAATACGACATTCTGAACATGTTGAAAATCCGTCTCAGGGGTCATGTTCCTTCCACTCTCAAACTCCACATAGAATGAAACCAGGCCAGATCAAACCACACCCTTACTGTAAGGCTACAGTGGTTTCCATTGCACCAAATCCAGGTCAACAAGGGCGAATGACAAAATCACCTGGACAAAGTTTTCCTTTTTTACTGCAGGTTGTTTGCTAGACTGACAAGCCCACATTAGCACATTGTGTCTCAATTATTATATCTTGTGCATCTGGACTCTTAATTTAATATCAAGTTATGCACTTGACCAAATGACGTGGCAGATGTTCTGTTCCTGAACTGCAAGCAGACAGCTGTCCAGGCGCAATCTAAAGAGCCCTAAATGTCATGCTCTGCCCTGTTGCCCTTATTGTAAAACATGCTCATGTAGTATAAGAGCTTCAAAGTGGAACAGTAAATGCCTTTTTCAGACAGTAAACGGTCCAAATAATTGTTTAGTCCATATCACATACGCTGGATAAGCCTAGTCCCCAACTGCATCGAATTTTTGCTTGTGAATCTCAATTCAAAATTGAATCTACACTGGGAGTGGGTTCATTTTGTGTATGCGAAACTGGCCTTTAATGTTTAATATCTATGAGAATTTTGTGCATTGTGCTTTAAGCTCTTGGTTAGTGCTCCACTGGAAAGCAGTTTTTATCTCTCATGAATTAATGGTATATACTATGAACACAATTTATAACCCCTGGCAAAAATTATGGAGTCATCACACTTAAAGGAAGTTCATCCAGCTTTTTTAATTCATAGCAAATAAACAAATCATAGATATGACACAAAACTATTTTTGTTTATTAGCTTAACATTCAGGCTTCATGAAACACATCTCAAACAAATTAAATGATTTTCATTACTGGCATATTTTTTCACAATCAAGTAGAAAAAAAAATATGGGATCACTCAATGTTGAGGACAAAAATATGGAATCACCTTATAATTGGCTGTTCTAAAAGAAATACAGGCACAAATCTGAATATGCAAATTATTTTGCAGTTAAAAGAGAGCTCTTGCAGACCTTAACAAGGTGTTGGACTTGGCTAATTAAGACGAACCATGGTACCAACAAGAGAGCTGGCTATTGAAACAATGGAAAGGATCATAAGACTGCTCCAAGAGGGAAATTCAACACGAAAAGCGACAAACAATGTTTGTTGTTCCCAGTCAGCTGTGTCTAAAATTAGGTGCAACTATAAACAAAATTGGAAGGTATAACAGGAAATTGCACAGGTAGAGCACGGAAGACGTCAAAGCGTCATGACAGAAAACAAGCAATATGCCTTGGAAATAGAAAATGCACAACAAAACTGATGAAAAACAAATGGGCTGAAACAGGAGTCAATGTTTGTGACAGAACTGCAAGAAGTCGGCCGAATGAAATGGTTTGTACATACAGGAAAGCCAAATGAAAACCAGTACCAACAGCTACACAGAAGAAAGCAGAGTTACAGTGGGCTAAAGAGAGGCAATCACAGAGTGTGGATGATTGGATGAAAGTGATATTCAGTGATGAATCACGTCTGCATTGGCCAAGGCAGTAATGCTGGAACCTTTGTCAGGTGTCATTTCAATGGAACATTTAAAGATGACTGCTTGAAGAAAACAAGCAAACGTCCTTATTCATTTATGACAAGGCATTGCATGTCAGGTAAAGGACTGGGGAAATGGCAACCGTTTCCTCAATAGTCAACGTGCAGGCGTACATTGAAATTTGGACGATTCTTCTGATTCCATCCATAGAAAATATGCCAGCGATCAAGTCATTTTTCAGGGTGACAATGAATTTTGCCACAGGGCTAAGAGTGTCAGAGTTTTTTTTTTTTTTCCTCCGAGATAAGCATATTAACTCAGTTTGGATCTCAATCCAATTGAAAATTTATGAAAATTGATGGTGGAAATTTAAAAAAGGCCCCATCCTGCAAAGCTGATCTGTTGATCTATCAACCGCTATTCGAGAAAGTTGGATCCAGCTTAATGGAGAATATTGTTTTTCATTAGTGAAGTTAATGCCTCAAAGAATTTAGGCCGTCATAAAAGCCTGAGGAGGAGTAACAAAGTACTAAATTAAAATAATTTAATCTAATTTGTTTGAGGTGTGTTTCAGGAAGCCTGAGTGTAAACCTAGTAAACAAAATTGTTTTGTGTCATATTTGTGATTCATTAATTTGCTATGAAGTAAAAAAGCTGGATAAACATCCTCTAAGTGTGGTGATTCTTAAATATTTGCCTTTTTTGTTGTGAAAAGTTCCTAATGTGAGTGGCCTTCGATAACTAAAATGGTGGTGCTCTGGCCATAGCAAGGCCCAGGGGTGCGGGGAAAGGGGGAGCAGTCACCCTGTTAGTTTTGTGTCATTGTTCCTGGCATGACAGTGCTCCAAGCAGATGATCTCCTCTAGGCAGGCATGCATCAGGGGGAAGGGGCTAGGGGTGTATCTCATTGTGACTCTAGCCAATGTCTCGCCAGGCTGCGTAAGAGGTTGCTTAGGAGTGGGGGTGGGGGTGGCAGCCAATAATGATGTCTCATTGTGACCTTATCTACTGTCGACCACCCGCAGTAGAGGACCCAACACAGCATAGATTTTTAATGTACCCATTCACTGACTGGAGCTTGGAGACCTTCAAAGCATCCCTAAATTGCAACTTGCCTCACAAACATGAATACAAATGTGCACAAACACTCGACCACAGACACACACACACACACACACACACACACACACTCTGGAAATGCATACTCTGTGAGATTATATTGCCATTGGGGGGAAGTTTGTTCAAGTCAATTGGATTTACTGCTTTGCATCCATGATAGCACTGAGTAAAAACAATATGTATAATGCTTAAAGGCCCTGCCAATTTCTTTGCCTTTGTATATGTTTCTTTAATTGCTCCTATATTACACAAATTATCATTGCAATCTATATGTAGACTAAGCTTTTGATGGGGAAATAAGTTCTTACTCTGTTTATCAATACAATGACCCATGTAAATATGAAAGCTGTTTGCTTCATGAAAAATACAGAATGGGAATAACTTTAGATGTACAGGCAGCAATTTAAAAATATGAAGACATGGATCCTAATTTTACGTCACATAAAATCTGTCATAGATCAGAGCAATCCTCTATCAACGCCCTTCATATCAGCTTCTGTAGAACTACTGCTATAGTTAATGGATGTGTACTGTCCCTGTCTCTGGTTCTTACTGTTGTCGGATGTACACTGAAACACCAGGCAGTTGCGCTCTAAACGAATGCTAAAATATAATGGCTTAAGCTAGTCAATAAACCTGGAAGAAAGGAGAGGCGCAAGAGGGCAAAGCTAAAAATGAAAAAAAGAGAGAAGAAACCATGGGTAAAAGGGGCTGTTGACATTTCAGAGAGCGATTGTGGAGAGGGCTCATAGAAAATATCGTTGTTTAGAAAGAGAGCCCGCTGGCTGTGAAGTTTCAAAAGAGCCCTCTGGAAGCATTGATTATGCTCTCTCTCTCAGAGCTCTTTCAGCTATCCTCTGCATTCCCGCGGAGTCGCCCTCCCGCGAGCGAGCGCCTACTACTGAACCCTCGCTTTATAACGTGCTGACTGTCCGGTCTTGTACGAGTTGTTTCTTGTCCATTGGTTTTATGTTTATTTACGGGCTCGCTGAAGATCTATTTTTACAGGGGAGTACTAAATAGGCCCTACATACCGTATCACCTCATCAGTGGCGAGATAATCCCGCACACGCTCACCTTAGAGAAATAAACATTTTGTGAGAGAGGCGTTTCCCACATTTGTCTTAGTTGTTTCATTCATGTCAGAAATTGAGATGGAAATGTGAGAGAAGCTGTGTTTAAATTGCTCGCAAAGCCGTGACCTTGCTAACCAGGCGGCTCGCGTACGCTGGCTCTCACGCCGTTAGAAAGGACAGAGTCAGTCTCGTCGTCTGGGTCTCAGTCTGACGCCCTCTTGTTGCCTTTTTTACGGCAGAATACCGAGGTGTGTCTGACGGCCATATAAGAATCTTTGTGATTTTGCGCTGATGTGACAAACAGCCCGCAGCAGTCACATTGCCCCCGTGAGAGCTGTCCTTTTGTTGTGTCCTTACATTGTTCATCTGTTCTTGCGAACAAAAAAAAAATCTGTTGGAAAAATACGATTTTAAAACGAGTGGAAAAAAGTAATGGCGTTGGTCATCTGTTTGGCCTAATTTCTAAATCATGAGGATGTCACTGCAGTCTGATACACCAACAAATGTAAACGTGCATCGCGCATATATATTTTTTATATGAATTATGAAATTTTGAAGGTATTTTACTTCAACTATGAAAAGTGTGATGCATTTGGCATTTGTTCCTTGTCATCTCCCTGCTGGAGGAATAGTTCTTACTTGTCCCAGCTTCATAGCACTTTAATGGGAGTGACCTCCCCATATTTCTAAACTGCTCCAACTCTGTACTGTATCTATTCTAATAGATAAGGTCTACTGTATTAATTCTTCAGCTGTTTTTAGCGGATGCTTTTGCTTATTGAAATCACTCCCTAGCTGTAGTTGATTTGGCTGATTCTTACAGTCCAGTTTATGTGTTGCTGTCCGTGACTTATCTCATATGTTATATGAATTGTACCTCATCTGGCCTTTGCTGTGCAGCTGTTTCAGTGACCTTCTGTATCCACTTGTTGTATATTGACTTTTGGATACGAGACTCCTCCAATAAATGTAACCTTGTGTAATGCAATGTAATTTCTGTCCGCAGTTTGTTCGCAGTTCTCCAAAGGAGTGTACGCCATAATTGGACTCTACGACAAGGCGACAGTGAACATGCTGATGTCATTCTGCGGAGCGCTGCACGTGTGTTTCGTCACACCCAGCTTTCCCATTGAAACATCTAATCAGTTTGTGATCCAGCTGCGGCCAGATCTACAAGATGCATTGGTCAGCGTCATTGAGCACTACAAATGGACCAAATTTGTGTATATGTACAGCAGTGACTCTGGTAAGGTTGTTTTCAAACCTTTTCTATTTTAGTATTGGGGCCAAATGTGCTCTCTGAGGGGGTGTGTGTGCATGCAAGTGTGTGTAGGCTATGCCTGTCTGTTTGTGTATACTGTGTATATATATACACACTGTATATGTGTGTGTGTGCGTGAGGGTATGTATATGACTGTTTTTGGGTGTGTGAATATCTTTTTATGTGTGCGCATGGGTCTGTCTGTGTGTGTCTGTGCGTCAGTATGCATGTTTGTATGCATTTGTCTGTGTGTGTGTGTGTGTGTGTGTATGTTTATGTGTGTCCCTCTGAAAGAGAAGGAGAATCTGTGCATATTTGTGTGTGTGTGTGTGTGTGTGTGTGTGTGTGTGTGTGTGTGTGTGAGTGTGTGTGTGTGTGCGTGCGTGCATAGATGCGCGTGTCCCTGCTTTTGTGTGTACAGCCTCTTTGTTGTTGCCTGCTCATAATCCCTCTTTTGACATGCAGTGAGAGGCGTGTTGGGTGGTGGTACATCACAAACAAGTACCATGCATTCTCTCTGTGAGTGAATAAGCTTTCAGAGAGTGCATTCCAAGCTTGTCTTATGAGTGATGGATACACAGGTGAAAGTACATTTCCTGGTTTTATATGTCTTACTGGACCACCTGGTGCTCGAACTAGGATGTCAAAGGCATTGGCACACACCTGTGATGTGTCCACATCTCCCTGATGTCCGGAGGAAAAAGAAGCTTTTTAATGTAAAACAAGCTTCTTGGCTAACAAAAAAAATGTTAAATGGAAACTCCTTTTGAAAATGCTTGACAGACAAATGCGAGATTCAGCGAGGTAAAATATGATTTTTGAGATTTACACTGAGGGCTACTGTATCCTATAGAGGACATGCATAAATTAATTGTTGGATCTTTGGAGGATATACCTCAGTGACTCTGATGACTTTCTCTGGATAGCGAGACACATAATTGTTGTCCCTCTAGGTTGTATTTATAGCTTTGAGGAGTTAACGGTTAGAGTGCTTTCTTGATTGCGGCATTGAGCTAAATGGAAGCATACACTGAGAAAATGTCTTCTTTTGCTTCTGTTTATCATTGACACCTTTCTATGGGAAGTGTGAAAATTCAATATGTTCCCTGATTGAACCATTTTGCTGGATGAAGTCTCAGAATTAGGTAGGGGTCATCTCTTGAGGCAAAGAGCAGCCTTTTGGAACACATTTATCTTAGAGTGCAGTACCTCCAGGCTAAATAAAAGCGTTCAATAGCTGTTATTTGGTTAGCAGAAGCACTTTAATGGGGAAATGCATAATTTAATTTTATTTTTGCCCAATTTGTAACCCATTTATGTGAATATAATTTTACTGAAGTGTTTCAAGTAGTTCCCTTTTATTGCCAGAGGACATGAAGCATGCAGTAGCTTGGTCAGGGATTCAAACTGGCCAGTTTGGCCCAGAATGCCGCTTTTATTTCTACCTGCTCCTCACACAGCGTACCTTGCTGTCCAGCAAGTGCAGCCTGGATGTGACCGTAAGGAGTCATAGATCAGAATGCAATCTCTATGCCAGACTCAAGGGAGTGTGATATTCCCTCATTGTACCAGCTACTTGGTTCCCCATTACTCTCTTAAATTGAGTTATCCTCGCACTTTTGCTCATGCTGATGATTTATCTAAGGAGAGGAAAGTGAATTCACTGTTCTCAGTTCTCTTCTCTCTGCAATACACACATGAACCCAGGCAAACACACTCGCATACACCTTCCAGTGAAATACGGTCTTTTTACTGGTCTTAGTTTTGTTTCTACATGTTTTACTTCAAATGAATTATTTTATTCATATAGAACATGTGCAATGAATACAACACCATTGTTATTATTATTAATAATGTTATTATTATTATTATTATTATTAGTAGTAGTAGTAGTAGTAGTAGTAGTAGTAGTAGTAGTAGCAGCAGCAGTATTAGCAGTAGTGATAGTAGTAGTAGTAATAGTAGTAGTAGTAGTTTTTAATGAATAACATAATTTTAGATTGAACTGTATTGAATAAAGTGCATGCTTTAACTTACAATTTTAAAAATTAAAACAAACATTACCAATGTATAACCATTGTTACCTTGTCAAAGGACAGACAAAGCTGCTATAAAAACTTTTCAGTCATTCCGTCATTCGGTACTTCACTGCTGAATACACTGCATTGAGTTGCTCTGGCTGACTGACTTTGACTTGCTACAGTATCTAGCTATGCTGACTCTCTCGTCACTATATTTGTCTGTTAGCTCTGGTGTGTTTCCTCCAGTCCCTAGAGTTATCAACAGCCCTTTTCCCACATGAGAAAGAGGATCACTGAAGGGACCTTGATTATTTGGAATTCAGAGGGAGCATTTCCTGTTCCCCTGGGTTCCCTTGCTGCCTGAGGCGAGTCAATTTGGGTTTGAGAACTGAATAGGTTTACATTTCTATCATTTAATTCACAAAAATCTCCCTGGCAAATGGTGCTGTATAACAGAAGGAACTCAGTGTGAATAGTAAACATTCACATAATGTTATATTAAACTAAAAAGGGCACCATGGAGTGCTTGAAAAGCAAACTAATGCCTGTATTCACTCCTTAGACCCAGTAATTTTGAGTTATCAATATGAGGATTTTTTTTTGTTGTTTTTTTTTCTCACCAAAACTGTACGCAATACAAAGCATAACTCTTAGCTCTTAGTCAGGATAAAAGACAAATGGCACTATAATCCAGTCAACTTGAAGAGGTAGTGAATGCCATTCTGAAGGCTCTCATCAAGGTTACTCTGAGAACCGTCTCCAATCATCAAAATTACTTTTCTTTCATTGTCTCCCCCTCTCCACTCACTCATCCAATCAAAGCGCTGCCTCCGCAACATTCTGAGCGCCTCTTGTGTATGAAGGCTGTTTGTCTGAAGCTGTCTTGCTTGGGGGCAGTGGTGTTGCGTAATAGAGAAGGACCTGTGCGTGTATGCAAGGTACTGCGAGTTCAACTTCCTGGTGGAGCACTGGTGCCATACCCTCAAGCTAAGCGCTAAACCTGAATTGCTTCAGTAAAGCATATGGATGTACAACTGGATTGTGTAAAAACGTACGACGTGTGAGCATCTCTGTATAAAAGTGTCTCCTTACTGGCAAAAGAAGTGCCACAGTTCCTCTGTTTTCTCTGATTTGTGTCCTGGGCTGTCGGTGTGAAAAACTGTTCACTTGATGAATGCGCCCTAAAACCTTAATTCCTGTGTTGTGGGTCAGTCCAGCAATGGAATTTATGAGGGTGGCGATATTTGGTTTCACATTTAATGTGTTTGAATCAAATTTAAACCGCAGTTTCTTTAAAAAAAAGTTGTTGAGGAGGGAAAAGCAGTTTTAATAAACCAGTATTTCATTCTATGACCGTTCCTTCTTTCTCCCATATGCAATATTTTGTACTTGCCCTTGTAATGCATTGATGATGCCAATGCCTAATTTTGTGCTCAGGTGGTGCAATGATTAATATGCTAAATCCAAAATTTTGAGCCCATCTACTATACAAACAGCTATTGATGAATTCACTTGTTATTCATTAAAGCCCAATTCAGGCCAGTATTTGAATGTTCAAAGAGACATTTTTAAATGTCATTCTGTAAGCGCAAACATACAACCAAAAAAAAATAAAAATGGGTGGGTACATATGTAGGTAAATATACTGTTTTTCATTAAACTTTCAAGAAAGTTATAATGCACAATTTGCCCCAAAATAAACAGGGGTAATACTATGTACCACCCCTTAAAAAATATGGTGCTGTTAAAAAGCATTTGCCCCTTTCTTCTATTTTAGCTTATTTGTCATGTTTTATTATATCAGATCATCCAACTAATTTTAACATAAGGCAAAGACTGGTTTTTCTCAAAATGCAGCTTATAAATGATAATTTCAGTTATTGAAGGAAAAGAGCTATTCAAAACCTATATCATCCAATGTAAAAAAAGAAATAATTGTAACCCTAAACCTAATAATTGGCTGTACTACCCCAGGCAGCAATAACAGCAATCTAACATCAGCGATAACTTGCTGTTATGGTCCAGAACAGGAATCAAGTGCAGAGACAGACTTGCAATACAGCTGGTAATTTATTGGCAGCAATACAGCAATAACGGGGACGGAACCTTGGAGAGGATAAGCAGCGGCGGAATCCCAGAGAGGAAGAGAGACAGTTCAGGACGGGGCAGTAGGCAATACTTGGGCTGCTGTCTCCGGCCAGAGACTTCCATTGTACTGCCAGATGTTGAACCACTTGCCAGCACTGGACTGCCTGAGAAGACATTGACGTTGTTAATGCTTGAGAGGAATTCAGTCCCAGTCCTGGCCCCAGATCAGGGTTAGAAGCTTGTTCCTGACAAATTTGATAAATATAGCCAGTCCCCCTATGTACATACATATGTACTTTTAAATGTCTGCACTATCCTCTTCCCCTCGGAGTTGCCATCGGAGGGATCCTGGCACTGCATCTCAAAACCCGTTCAGGTTTCCTAATTACGGACTTAGCCATGATTTGTTCAGTTGCAAGGATTAATCCATATCCATTTCCCCTCAGCTTGCATTATTCTTCACTGCAACAATTATCAAGCATTTTCCTATCCACGTTAATGGTATTACTAACATAAAACATCAATGTCTTAGGAAGTTTCTGAATTCCTGCACCTCACAAAATGGTATTTTTGTTTTTTTTTCCCCTGCATTCGCGTTTCATTGGCTTAAAACGCCTAAGAAGACTTTTTAAAAATGCGGCTTTGCCGCCTCAGGTTCGTGTGTTAAGGCTGCTCATGTAAAAATGAAACTCTGTCTACAACCAGTGACATTTCCATAATGCAGGTTAACACTCAAATTATTCTCGAGTAAGAATCGGGTAATAGATTGAATTAATTTACTGAGCAAATGTGTCTCGAATGCCATTAACAAATCAGACATACAGCTTTGCATCCACAAGGATGGCATGAGATTGCATGGACAGTAGTTAACTGAAATTTCTCAAAATTCCATCTTCAAGTAGAATGTAATGTAGTCAATGCTGCTGAAGGTGGAATTTAGATAAGGTTTAGATTTTGTTTAATTAGATCATTGCCTTTTCAGAAGCTAGACTGTAAAGACTTCATGAATGACTTTGCGACCTTGAAAGTTTTAATATGTATACCATGCGTCAATGATTTTAAATGTATGCCATGCGTCGAACTTTCACAGTCCACTGATAACCCATTTACTCAATTATTCAGAGAATTCTGAGAAAGCACTGGGTTAATTGACTATTATTTTTTAATCATTTGTTGCTTTTTTTTTGCATTCATACAATATCACTATTAAGTACATTGTCAATGTAGCCGTTCAGTGATCTATCATTTTTTAATACTTTCTAAATAATCACAGGCTTATATAGTGGTCTTGATTATTGAGTGAATAAATTGAGTAATTATTAATCAAGTGATCTTGAACAGGAACAGCTTGAAAGCAATTATGTGTTTAAGGGTCAGAGACTTATGACAAGTCATTTGAATAGCCTGTAATGCCGGTGTTACCGCGAGGGGGATGTTTGGCTTTAGGAAGTTAATATTGCTTTCATTGATGATGATGGATGTGCATACCGTGAAACTGGAAGAAGAGATAAATTATTGACTTTTGATTCATATACACAAGAATTGTTGTGGCAAAAGGCCATAACTACTTCATGAAACAAAATGGTTGCAATGATTAAATTGATCCATTTAAAGGTAACCAATCTGTTCTTTTTTAATATAACTTAATAGATATGACCAAAACAAAGGGGAATAAATAAATGTTTTCTCCAAGAATGCTTGCCATCCCCCAAATATTTAATGTAAAATAGTTTTTGCGACCTGCAAAAACTCCCTGTGCCATTTGAAATACCTCACTAGTATTCACGAGTATGCAAAAATTATGTTATGCGAAAGCGGATGTGCGCAGTGGAAGCAGAAATGAAGAGAAGTTGGCCAACAGCAAAATACCGCAGCCAAAGAAATATCTGACTGATTCGGCCAGTAAAAGCGCTAGAAAAGGCCAGGAAGAACATCGATTGAAGGCCAGGGTAAATATAAAAGGCCAAAGTGATTGCTGGCAAACTTTTAAAGCCAGGTTTGAAGATATTCCCAATGAAGATGTGGCCAAACTTTTGCTGGATACGTTAGTAAAGTTGATGCCTGGTGCAAAATGCCCGATTTCCCTGTTTCCTAGCACTTTCAGATCGTTAATGTACTTGAAATAGTCCCATATTTGTAACGAGACATATTTGTAGTAATGAATTTCTAATGCATAAATGTAATTTATTTACTGGCAGTCGAATTCAATGACTGATATGACGTGACTTTTCATGCAAATCGCTCATGCATATTAAGTAGTAGGCATGTCGAAACGGCGGCGGTCCAGCAGCCACAATGGCTGATCGTAACAGTCGCGTGATTGCTTTCCTTCTGAATTTATCCTTGTTAGGGGTCAAGGACAACATTAAAACTTATACACAAATCTTTTTATTGGAACAGCCTGGCAAATTATGCAAAAAAAAGATTTGAGGATAAGGAACTAATTGGTTACCTTTAACTCATACCGTGTTGTCATATTTTGTTCTGAGGGGCATAATGTATTCCGATCTGTAAGGATCCTTCTTGTTCCTGCACCCTGCCTTGCGTTACATTTCAGGCATTTAGCAGTCGAACGTAATGCAACACAAAGTGCATGAATGGGCGCGTGATTGTTGAATCCCAGTGAGGAAAGGAATGTCCTGAGTGCCGGAAGTGACAATACAGAAAAGACCCTGTGGAGAAACCTGTAAAGACTAAAGTGACACCAAAGCAATCCTTCCCGACAGATAAAAAATCGAGCAATAATAAATACATTTGGGGTCCGTCCCTGCCCAGTGTTCAGCGTTAGTTACACTCCAACAGAATACACGCAGAATACACGCATACTGTAGGAGTTAATTTTGCATAGTTTTTTTTTTTGTTGAACTTTTTTTGCAATTCCAAAAGGGCCATTGCATTTTCATTCAGCATTACTCTTTTCAGTATTAATTAGGCCTATTTTATTCCACCATCTTCAATCCCCTCCCTCCTCTTCTCACCATCTCGGTTTCGATTTTCTTTTTAGGTTGAGCTCCCTTGAAAGTCTTGTTTCAATGTCCCAAAATGTTCAGGCGAATGACGTTGGTGCGTAGGCTTTGTGAATCAGACCAGGGAGAAGATCAACATGTATATTTATAACCCCATTTCCATTCGGTTCTAATTGCCATTTTAATCCCCCCCCCTCTCAATGGGTCCTGCATGCCTTTTGGAGAAACGCCATTGAGGAACCGTGATGTAAGCCTGAATCATCGCCCCCGCATGCTGCTTGCATTCTGCAAAAAAAAAAAATAAAAGCAAGAACAGGCTTAGCTACATCGCTAATGTCTCATATCAAAGCAGCTCTGAATTAGTGCGCCTTCCTCTTCGCGTAATACACTCTCTAATGAAAATCACAGGGCTGCAAATTATGCGTATTTCACAACGACAATCACTGTAATGAATGCAGAGCATGAATTAACATTCCAGCATAAATCACGAACAGGGAAGCGCAGCAATCTATAACACAATATCCTTCCAATAATTCATGGCAACACCATAACTCCTGTGAGAAATGGTTGACGCTCTGTCATTGAGCCATAAACACAGCAAGATGTAATAACTAATCAGGAGATAATTGTGGACTAATAGAGCAGTGACTTTGAGAATTAGCGGAGTCGTTCATAAATTTGCGGCCTCGCTTTTTGCATGGCCGCTGCTAAAGGCACGAGGCATTTGCGTGAGGCGCACACATTTATCGCCAAGTGTTGCCTGTCCCAGGACACAGCATGAGGATGAGGGATTATCGGTGGGTGTTCATCACAAAGCCCGTTTGTACTTTAACAGTATCGCCTCGAGGACCTAGCACTGTAGTGACTTCTTTGAAGTTCTGGTTAAGATTCGGCTCTCCTCTCTCCTGTTTTTTGACCCTAGGAGGTAATTTTCTGCTCTCGTTTGACTGCTGACAGACATCCCTCCTGTCTCCCAAAATCGCAGAGGCCTTCAAAACTTGGACTGCAGAAACCTGCTGAGCATGGGCTGATGGGAAATTAGTCCCTAATTGCTAGCTGTCATTCTCAAGAAACGCATTTCCTGCTTGCCATTTTGGAGACGCCTGTGGCAAGTATTGAGCTGCAAAGCTATGCTGCTATAAACTGGCTCTGCACTGCTGAAAACTCCCGGACTGTAGATTGCTGTCTTGTTGATTTTATCTTTTGATAAAGCTGAATTTCCATAGCCTATATGATGAAATCATCCAACTTCAATGAAAGACTTTCTGCCACTTCACATGTTCTTATAACTGGGACCAGGAGAAAAAAAAAAACATTGTCAAAATGCTGTCATTGTCACACATTCACATACTTTCAGTCTTCCCAGGAATCTCATTCTGGTTCTACTCTCCACTGCCTGGTCATCCAAAAAAAAAAAAAGAAGCCTAAATCACATGCCACAAAGGGTGACAATTCAATAGAAATCTATCTGGCTGAAATGGAGGAGCTTTGCTGCACTTGAAATTAACCTTTATCGACCGATCAGGCAGTGTGAATGAGAATAGTAAAGTGTTCAATAGTGACAATTGGAGGGTACAGAGAAGAACTTTAAAAAAGTTTGGCAGTGTGAATATGTCCACTCTACAGTGGTGACAGAACTTCTACCGGCTTCCAAAATGACCCCTTGGGCTTGTAACCTTAAACGTTGTAGATTAATTCACATTTAGATCACTGCTGTTGCTCTCTTGAGACATCACTTAAAGTGTTCCTCAGACAGTGCCAGTTACTTGTTGGGCGGTGGGGGGGCCTGGGGCTGGGGTGTTGACGGGTTGGAATACATCAACGGTAAACCCTTCAGGTGACAAAAAAGAATAAATAAACAATATCAAAGAAATAATAATAATTTAACATTTGAAATTAATCAAAATGAACTCCATTTGAAATGGTAATCACTGATGATGCTTTCTGCTGTCATATATGGTTCTGGGAGTGCACACTAATATGGCTGTAGAAGTTTCCGCTGATGTGCTCTGCACTTATGGGTTGCTTCTCATTGGCCTTTAAGTCAATGGGTCTGATTTTTTGCATGTCCTACGTCTGACAATACGTGCACAGACCAATTGCTGCACCTATTCCTATTTTCCCTCACCGTAACAATAAACTGGATTTTTTTCTTGCTGCATGCAAATTGGCGGAGAAAATAATATCGAAGACTTAATTATATTGCGGGGGGTGATTTGCATGTGAATTAGATGACACCAGTGGGAGTGTTATTTTAATGAGGTTGCGCGAGACGATTTATGAAATCTTTCCAGAGATGCCAAGTCTCACGCCTTAGGCGTGAGTCTCTCCTCTTAGTGGCATTCACGTTCCTGTGCCGTAGTCAGCAATTATTCAATCAACGCGCACTGAAGAAATTCACTCGCGGAATTTAAGTCATTGTGCATCAAGTTAATCAGTTTCACCTGCATTACGGTGGATTACACCACTAATGACACGGAAATCGATTATGACTCGGGAATTCTCACGCTTGTCTTGACGCTTGTCTCTGCGTTTTGCGTCTCACCAGCCATCACAGTGGCCGGAACGAAAGGAAGCACAGGAATGCAAGAGAGACAAAAACAGACAAAATAGAAAAGAGAGACTCGCGCTTCCAAAGGACATAAATCCAGTCCAAGATAAACAAGGAAGCAGAGCGAGCTAGCCAGTACGAAACAAAAGAAAAATCTCGGGAACCGAGATAAAAAGAAAAAGCACCAGACGGTGCACAGAAATAGGTCAGGAAAGAGAAAGATTCCCTTACTAACTAACACTTTCCTTTTTTGCAACTAATTCCTCAAAACTTCTCCAGCTAGAGATCTTGCGAGCTACAGTGCAATGGTAACACTGACACTCTAGCAAAGGCGGCGAGGCGGAACTTGGGCTTAAATGGAGTCCGGGCGCCGCCCACAATTAATGCCACCTGGCCAAAGAATCCGATTGTGGGCAAAACGATATCGTCCCGGACGAGAGTAACAAAGAAAGCTCGCCAGCCTCCAAAAACCATGACAGGTACAGAAAAACAGAATAATCAGAATTTAAAGGAAATAATGTAAACAATGTATCGTGATTGTATCATGTTCACTTGTACCATTAAATTGTATTACTTGCAGGATGGCTACATTTGGTGTCGAAAATAATGAAGCTTAGCTGAGGAGCCGGTGCGCTGTTTCCACTGCCAGCTTTACCCTACTTCAGGTTTATATGGGGATGTTTGAATAATATTCAATACGACATATCAAGTTGTATCATGTGGGACATTGTATTATTACTAAGTGATGTTATTTTTGCAAATTTCAAAAATATTTTTTGGATGCAAGTTACACGGGATATAATGTAACTTACTCAACTGCAAATTCACAGTTACTTCAAACAAGAGATCTTTGGGTTTAGGATTTAAAAAAAAACAAAAAACATTTAATCGGAATGTTTCTGTGTAAAGCGAATTTTCCTTCATGTCTCTATACTGATGCTTTATGGGATCCCCGTGAAACAGTGTCCACTTGACACTGCACATATTCTAAAAATCTAAATTATTTAGACTAAAACACTGGATTATTTCACATTTATCAATGCAGTAGTGCACATAATTAGCAAAAATAATAAATAGCATGAAGGGGTGAATTGGTACGATGTAACACCGGAGGAAAGTAACAGTGATTTTCTCCAAGCCCATACAAGGGGGATATGCAATTACTGCATCTGCACATAGAGCACTCAACACTTTCCAGAACCACATAAAATCACATAGATACATCGTACTGTCACGCAGTTTTACCTGAAAAGCTCATTTGGATCGCTGTAAGTGAATTCACTCAAGCAGTGTTTTCCCCCTTTTTTTTTATGACAAGTGTTTATTGTTCCATGTGTTTCATTTGGCAGATTATTTTGTACTTTAACAAATCCTGATGGTTGCCATGTCAGAATTTTTTAGTATTGAAGCGAGGCAGGTTAACATATCAGAGTCATTGTCAGGACGATGGTAACAAATTTAAAGGGTTGTGCTTCGTACACAGTTCATGTGCACAGAGGACAGGAAGTTGAGGACTGGACTCAGGTGCAAGGATGGATTTGGTGGAGTATTATGCCTACTGCACAGCAGAAGGCATGCACAAGGCAATACAAAAAAAAAAAAAAAAACAGGCATTGAGGCTCCTTAATATAAACACTTGTAGTAATACAAACACTGTGCATAGACTGCAGTAACAATGTATTACAAATAGAAAACAAGCATGAAGTGAGGTTCCTTAATGTAAAGTGCTGGTAAAAACAATAAACAGCACTAAGTTAGAGTTAGAGTATATATTCACACGAAAAGCAAGGATTACGCCAATACAAGAGTAGGAATTTAACTTAGCTATGTAGTTACGAGACTTTGCAATGACTAAGCTCACTAAGCTCGGTCTTAAATAGCACACTGTTACCACACAGTGGAAATGAGACACAGGTACAGGTAATGATTGAATGAAGTGAGGAATGCAGTCCGGGTCTTAGTAGACTGGTGAGCTGGACAGCTGGAGGCGTGGTCTTACACAGATGCTTCTTCTGGCCCTCTACAGTAACGACAAGAGAATCTGTCACAGATGTGACAATAAATGATAAGAGAAATAATTTATGCTCATAATACTGCAAATTAAATGTGTTATTTCGCAGTCCTTTATCAACGGTAAGGTCCCACTGATACCCAGAACGTAGTTATTGTCTTATGCTGGCTATTACACTGAATTATATCTGATATATAAAGTCTTATGTTGTATTCAGTATATACTGGTGCAGTATGTAAACAAGTGTACAATTTATAAATAAGGTTGTTGTTGCCTTAGCAGACATCTGACATGCATTTGATGTTTTCTAAATGACAAACATGCATCAAAGCAGTATTTTTAACAAAATAGATCATACATTGAATTAAATGTAGTATTAATGTTCACAAGGTAACGGTGAGCACCTTCACAATATGTAGTAAGCAAAGTCAATTAGGCTCTTTCCTCTACAGTATCAGAGCCCTGACACACGGTAGTAGCGTTGATTTGAGCTGACCTCTTTTTGCTGATCGCAGTTCTCTTATTATGCCTACTTGTCTACTATCACATAGCACGAATAAATGTTTAAATGTACTCAGAAGAACCACTCCCACTTACGGATTGTGAATGTGGCTTCGATTGCCTTTGCATGTATTACATATAATAAGAAAAATTGGGCCCAATGAGTAGCAGACTTGATTGATTTTAGTTGACTTGTTGGAAAATGTGTTTTTTAACTATGGATTTTCGTGAATCTTTACAAACATTTCGGGCGCTATCCTCTGTACTAATATGTTCATTTAAATTTCCTATTTACTTTTGCCATTTGATGTTAACAGCAGTTAAACCACTTTATTTATGATAGAGCGCTATAATATGAGACAAAACCTGTATCCAGCCAAGTGAATAGATAAAATTGAATTAAAAAAAGGTGTTTCAATTGGGATGCTGTGTAAAATGTAAATAAAAGCAGAATGCAATGATTTGCAAATCTCATAAACTGACATTTTATTCACAATAGAACATAGTCAACATAGCAGATGTTGAAAGTGAGACATTTTACCATTTCATGAAAAAAATTTGCTCATTTTGAATTTGATGGCAGCAACACTTCTCAAAAAAGTTGGGATAGGGCCATGTTTACCATAGTTTAGTACCCCCTCTTCATTTAACAACAGTCTGGGAAGTGTAGAGACCAGTTTTGTGAAGTTTTGTGAGAGGAATGTTATCCCACTCTTGTCAAATGTAGAATTCTAGCAGCTCAACAGTCCTTGGTCTTCTTTGCCAGATTTTTTGTTTTATGATACGCCGAATGTTTTCTATTAGTGAATGGTCTGGACTGCAGGTAGGCCGGTTCAGCACTCAGACTCTTCTTCTGTGAAGCCATGCTGTTGTGATGGATGCAGTATGTGGTTTGGCATTGTTTTGCTGAAATATGCAAGGCCTCCCCTGAAACGTTGTCTGGATGGGAGCATATGTTGTTGTAAAACCTCTATCAACTTTTAAGCACTGAGAATGCCTTTCCAGAAGCTCCCCACGCCATAGGCACTAATGCAACCCGATATCATCAGAGATGTGGGCTTTTGAACTGTGCGCTGATAGCAAGCTGGATGGTCCCTCCTCTCTTTAGACGGCATGACACAGCATCAGTGGTTTCCAAAATGAATCTCAAATTTTGATTCATCTGACCACAAAACAATTTTCCATTCTGCCTCGGTCCAATTTAAATGAACTTTGGTTCAGAGAAGATGGCGGCGTTTCTGCATTATGTTCACCTATGGCTTCATCTTTGCATGATACAGCTGTAGCTTGCGACTGTAGATGGCACGGCGAACTGTGTTCACAGACACTGATTTCTAAAAGTGTTCCTGAGCCCATGCAATGTATTGCAGTGCAGAATCATGCCTGTTTTTAATGCAGTGCCGCCTGAGGGCCCGAAGATCATCCAATATTGACCTTCGGACTTGTCCCTTGCGCACAGAGCTTTCTCCAGATTCTTGGAATCTTTTGATGATATTATGTACTGTAGATTCAAAGTCTTTAAAATTTTACATTGAGGAACATTTTTCTGAAATTGGTCCACAATTTTTAGATGCAGTTTTTTGCAGATTGGTGAATCTCTGTCCATCTTAACTTCTGAGAGACTCTAAAATGCTCTTGTACCCGGTCAAGTTACTGACCTGTTGCCAATTAACCCAATTAGTTGCAAAATGCTCCTCCAGCTGTTTTCTATTAGCAACACTTACTTTTCCAGCCTTTTGTTGCCCTCTCCCAACTTTTTTGAGATGTGTAGCTGCCATCAAATCCAAAATGAGCTAATATTTTTCATGAAATGGTAAAATTTCATGGCAGCACAACGTAGGTTTGCAAAGTTGTATCTGAATAAATCACCAGCCTTCTGGAACAATGTCCTTTGGACAGACAAGACCAAAGTGAAGTTGTTTGGCCATAATGCACATTTGGTGCAGACCAAACACAGCGTATCAACACAAATACCTCATACCAACTGGCAAACATGGTGGAGGGGTGATGATTTGGGCCTGTTTTGCAGGCACAGGGCCTGGGCACCTTGCAGTCAATGAGTCGACCATGAACTCCTCAGGTGTACCAAAGTGTTCTAGAGTCAAATGTGAAACCATTTTAAGAAAGCCAAAGCTTAGCTGCAATTGGGTCATGCAAGTGGACAATGATCTCAAGCACACCAGCAAATCTACTTCAGAATGGCTGGAAAAGAAAACAATCAAGGTGTTGCAATGGCCTAGTCAAAGTCCTAACCGCAACCCGACTGAAATTCTGGGGCGGGACCTTAAGAGAGCTGTGGATAAACAAATGCCATCACACATCAATGAACTGAAGCAACGTTGTGAAGAAGAGTAGGCCAAAATTCCTCCACCATGATGTGAGAAACTGATAAAATTGTATAGAAAATGATTAGTTTACATTATTACATTATAGCTTGTGGTTCTACAAGCTATTAAATCATGGGGTGTACTTAGTTTTTCACAGATGACTTCTGCATTTTGGCTGAATTTGGGTAAAATAAATAATGGCACAGTGGAATCTGTTGTGTGGTTAGATTTACCTAATTATAGGATTTGATAAGGACCAGCTGATTTTTTTTTAATGTCCTGATACGTAAAACTGTAGAACTGAAAGAGGGTATACTTTCTTTTTCTCATGACTGTATTATTTTATGAAAAATGTTATAATAATTTATTATCCATCCATCCACTATCTGTACCGCTTCTTTCTGACTATGGTCAAGGGGGAGCTGGAGCCTATCCCAGCTGATCGTGGGTAAACGGCAGGATCCACCCTGGACAGCTTGCCAACCCATTGCAAGCTGTACGCAACATTCACACACCATTCACTCTCACACTCATACCTATGAACAATTTAGTGTCTCGAATTAGCCTGGCATTCCAGTCTTTGGACTGTGGGAGATACCGAAGTACCCAGAAAAAACCCAAGCAAACACGGGGAGAACATGCAAACTTCACACAGAAAGGCTCCAGGCCAGATTTGAACACACACAATGCTAACCACATTATTATTATTATTATTATTTTATTATTTTCATTATAAAAAGTAGTAGTAGTAGTAGTACTAGTAGTAGTAGTAGCAGCAGTAGTAGGCGTAGCAGTAGTGCATGTAGCAGTAGCAGTAGTGGTGGTAATAACACATATAGCAGTAGCAGTAGTGGTGGTAATAACACATATAGCAGTGTGGAATGAGATTAAATTCTTTCTGTGAATTATTCCTGTGACATTCCTGGGTATTTATAATGATGTCATCACACTTATCTGCTCTCTGTGCACCCTTGTATCTCTGCATGCTCACTAAAGGACCTACATCTACTGCTTCCTAACTCTTTCATTATACCTCATTATAAATTGTTCTGCATTATATATGTTGTGCATATATACAATTGTGTGCAGTGATGATTTTCTATCACCACTTTTGTCTGAAAGGGGCCCTAATATATTTCTTCTCTATAATTTTTTGGAGAAAATGTACTGAAAAATACAATTGTCCGCAATGAGAACAACAACAAAAAAAAACATTCCCTCAAGTATATTGAAGTAAAAATATGGGTCATGAAAAAAAAAAAACACTGAAAACATGAAATGAAAGGTGTCGCAATTTTTTTTTTGACTCTTGCATAGCATGAATGCCTGTTTGAAGGCTCAATCCATGAAAATTGGTGTTAAAAAATTGTTTGAACTGGTTTGAGGCAACATTATTCTGCACTATTACTTCTGATGATCAGTTGTTCCTGTATATAAGGTGACACAAACTTTGAGCAGTATCACAGCAATAAACACAATGGCATGACGGAAGGAGCTCTCTGAGATTGTTTTTGGCCGCATTGTGGCCTTACTTGATGCTGGTTCGTCACTTAGAAAAATTTCTGAAGACATTAAATGCTGCCATGGCACTGTAAGTAACACCATCAAGCATTTCAAAGAGACCAGTTTGCTGAAAGTTAGTGGCAATAGAGGTACAAAATGGAAGTTAAGTGCCTCTGATGTTCGTTATCTGTGTATGACAAGTAGATAAAATTGGCAATCGACAACTCGACAACTCCGTGATGATATTAATAGCGCCAGAATTGAAGAAATGAAAGTGTCAAAATCTACTATTTCCTGACACTTGTGGTGTGAAGATGGTCTGCTGCTAAAAAAAAAACACTTCTTAGAGCTGGCAAAATCACAAAAGACTCGAGTTTGCCAAGATATTCAAGGATTGGACACCAATTGGGAACTAGTACTTTGGAACGATGAATCAAAATGAAAAATTTTCTCATTCAAACACAGAACTTATGTGCGCCGTGGCGTCGGAGAACATTTCAAAAGTGACTTTTTAACCCCGTCCGTAAAACATGGAGGTGGTAATATTATGGTTTTGGCTTCAGTCTGCTCGAAAGGAGCTGGTGATCTCATAAAAAAATCGACGGAATCAAGGATCAAAAGAAGTATCACAGCATCCTTTTGAGGCACAAATTGCCACCTGGTAAGAGACTGAGTGGTCAGGGATTTTGTTTTCAACAAGATAATGGCCCTAAACACACTTTTAAGTTGTGCAAGAATTATCTCAGTCTGCCCAAGGTAAATCTTATGTAACATCGAAAGAATGTCTTTGGAATGAACTTAAAACCATATGGAATGGTTTAGCCAGAGAGTGAGGAAATATAAAATATGCGAACACTATGCCGAAACATTTAAATGCTGTTATCAAAGCAAAGGGTGGCCACACTAGATATTGACATTATCTTGCAAAAAGACAGTATTATTTTTGTTTTTACTTAAAATTTTTATCTGTGTATTTATGTTCATCTATATGATCCAATATTAGATTAAATAACTGCTTGAATAGTACTTGGTATCTGATATGTCTTCATTTTTTTAAGTTTGTAATCATCGCTGCACACTACTGTAGCTAATATTGCTCTTGATGTCAGCCTCAAGGCTGCCAAAGAGACTAGAATTAAGAACTGCGCACTGAGGTTTAACTGCTGCATAAGGCACTGGATTTGAACCATTGACCTGCTAGCTTAATTTTTGAGCCCTGTGCATTACGGTCTCTCTTCTTGCACTGAATAAATGTGCAGTCAGGATTGCTTGCCAGCAAAACATCTTAGAAAATGAGATTGAAGCACATCTAGTTTGAGTGTGTTTGAGGGGTACCTGACCTGTTGTTTTTTGCCAAGTCTTTTCTCCTCAAAAGACTGGGAATGTGGCTGTGTGGAAAATGAGAAATAAAAAATAAGGATTCTCCATTGGTGGGATTCTGATTTAGGTCTTGTCCTCATTGGTAGTAAATATGTAGAACTGGCAGATGTAAGAAAGCTTACCTGTTGCATCAGATCAGAATTTATGTCATCATCAGAATGATAAAAGGTATCTTTTTTTTATTCCTGTTGAAGCTGAAACAATGAATGTGGTGAAGAAAGTGGTCCACTTAAAAAAATATGGTCCAGATATAATGTCTGCCACCTATTTTGTATGTAAATATAGACAAATACAATTAGGGAATGAATAAGACATTTTGGGAGCCAAGTGTCGTATATGTACATTAGAGCACTCTCCCCCTTGTGCTTTCTCTTGATGTTCACTGACTATCTTCAAAGTTAATTGTGTTCTGTTGCCTTCACAACAATTCTCATGTTTCTCATAGGGTTTTACCTCTGGTTAAATTTGTGTCTGTTATGATCCAGACCAGGAATCAAGTGCGAAAGCAGAGTAAAATCCATTAGTAGGGTTTATTTATGGTATGTAGTTACAGTTATAGATGTAGTTCTTGTTTTATGGTAATACGAAAGCAGTGGGACTGAACCCAGAACAAGAAAACACAGTTGAGGTAAGATGTTGTGGATGAAGCAAGGCAAAGCCAATCTCTGGTCAGTGGCTTTTTGGGATGACCCCCAGGCAAAGTGCACACTTTGCCAGAGCTGAACTGTCCACTAGGGGGAAGGCAGAGCTTGAGGGGAACTTGCTTCCAATCCGGATGACCGTGGAAGGAGTGGGGGCTTGTTTCTAATGAAACAGACAGAGGAAAATACTGGGACAGGGTAACCAAGAATGCGGTCCCAGTCCTGGACACTGAATTAGGCTTGGGAGCTTGTTCCTGCTAAACTGGACAAAGGCGCTGACCAGAACTGGGTTCACTTGTGCGCGGTCCCAATCCTTGATCCTAAGTAGGCTTGGGAGCTTGTTTGAATTAACTAAGTAAAGAGGTATGCTTCCTCAAATTGCTATAATTAAAGGTTACGTTTCACTTAATTGAGACAAAGGGTTTCTACTAGGAATACTGACTGGATCTAAGCATGAATTGGGAATTACGATCCAGCAGCATGCAAGTCAAAGCACGGGGTCTAAATACACGTCGCAGGTACATCAGAAAGTAACAATGAATCAAGTCACAGCCGGGAAGGGAAAACACGCTGAACATAAACCAATCAAAGGAGGCTTACTTCTAATTGACATGCGAGTTGCTGAATAGGAGGAGAAACAGAAGGAATTGACATTAGGGTTATGGCCATGTGTGCGATAAAGATGTACTACTTTTCATTGAAGGAAGCTGTTGTGCATTGTTTGAATTGGCATGGTGACGAAAATCTCAGGGGTTCATTGTTTTATAAAATCATTGTTCGTCTGTCATCTCAGGAATGAGCAGACGCTAAACGGTTCTCGTCTTGTCTTACCATTCTACTCTAGTGTCAACTTTTTCCACCCCATCATGTGCTGCCACTCTGTAAAAAATAATAAGTTGGCTAAATTTTAAAAAGTATGGAAACCAGCTGCATTCCAGTTTTGAGTTTGCATTGTATTATATTCTGACTTTGAAAGGATGGCACCTATACTATGCATAGACAAGTGCATGTATGGCAACTGTAGACTACGTAGCACTGTTACAGGCAAAAACAAAAACCCGCTTACAAACCGACCCACCTGCACCACAGTTTTGGACCAGTAGCATCCAGTCTTTATCCGAAACCAATTTCATACATTTGTAATTGTATCTATAAGTACATATGGACAGGCAGTATGCGTAAAAATGGCTGTATTTCCAAAAAAGATCACCAAAAAAAGAGACATTTTTTGCTGTCAAAATACCTACAGCCAGTGTTATTGGAGATGTTCTATTTGAATAGAATAGGAGCAGCGTGCAGACGGGATTGGAAGTGAACCATTTAACCCGCGCCTCTCGCTGTCACTCTAAAACGCTGACCTGTGCCGGTGGCCCCCCCCCATCTCCTCTCCCTTGTTTTCAATTTCTCTTCCTGTCTTCTTCTTCTTCTCCCTCTCGCTGGTGGGCGTCTCCGCAGGACTGACAGTGATGCAGAAGGTCCTGGACACGGCGGCAGAGAAGAACTGGCTGGTCACGTCTGTTAATCTGGAGACTCTGACGGAAGCGGCGCTGCTCAAGTTTTTCCTGGAGCTGGACAAGAAGAAGGAGGGGAAAATCATCATCGACTGTGAGCTGGAGAGGCTCACCACCATACTGAAGTCGGTGCGTACAGATGCTATAATTAACTCGCAGAGATACGTACGTACTGTCGTGCACACTCACATACACATACAGGCGCATGCACTTACTCGCAAAACACGCACATTCACACTCATACACATGCATGCGAGCGCACACACTCACAGGCACATGCACATGCACACACACGTAAACACACAAGCACTCACACATCAACATACATATTTACACACACACTTATGCGCACTCAGATGTGTGCACACACACACACATCCATGCAGATTCACACCTGCGCATACCTGCGCACGTCCATGCGCACACACGTTTGTATAGCTACACATGTGAGGACGATACATTGTCTTATATTCATTCTGTACCACTTTTCCCAAACCAAATTGCAACCAAATTATGCCTAACCCTAACCGAACCTTAACTGTATTCGTAACCCTAGCTTTAACAAGTTAGCTTAGTTAGCTGGTTCTCACAAGTATCGCTGTACAAACTCACTCGCATGTGCACATGCATGCAAGCCCACATACAGGCACACATACCTAAACAGCCACTCAAACCTGCACATTAATACAGTGCCGTGAAAAAGTATTTGCCCCCTTCCTGATTTCTTACTTTTTTGCACATTTTTCACACTTAAATGTTTCAGATCATCCAACAAATTTTAATATAAGACAAACATAACCCGAGTAAATACAAAATGCAGTTTTGAAATGATGATTTCATTTAATAAGGGGAAAAAGCTATCCAAACCTACCTGGCCCTATGTGAAAAAGTAATTGGCCCCCTTGTTAAATCATGAATTAACTGTGATTAACCACATTTTTTAAGTCCAATTTCACTAGCCACACCCAGGCCTGATTACTGCCAGACCTGTTGAATCAAGAAATCACTTAAATAGATCCTGTTTGACAAAGTGAAGTAGGCTAAAAGATCTTAAAAAGCAACATGTCACACTGCGAACTAAAGAAATTCAAGAACAGATGAGAAACAAAGAAATTGACATCTATCAGTCTGGAAAGGGTGGTAAAGCCATTTCTAAGGCTTTGGGACTCCGGCGAATCAGGTGAAAGCCATTATCCACAAATGGAGAAAACTTGGAACAGCGGTGAACCTTCCCAGGAGTGGCTGGCCTACCAGAATTACTCCAAAAGCGCATCGACGACTCATCCAGGAGGTCACAAAAGAACCCAGAACAACATCTAAAGAACTGCGGGCCTCACTTGCCTCATTTAAAGTCAGTATTCATGATTCAACAGTAAGAAAGAGACTGGGCAAAAATGGCATCCATCCATCCAGGGTTCCAAGGCAAAAACTACTGCTGACCAAAAAGAACACAAGGGCTCATCTCACATTTGCCAAAATAGATCTTGATGATCCCCAAGACTTTTGGGAAAATATTCTGTGGATTGAAGAGACAAAAGTTGAACTTTTTGGAAGGTGTGCATCCCGTTACATCAGGCGTAAAACTAACATATAATTTCATAAGAAGAACATCATACCAAAAGTCAAACATGGTGGTGGTAGTGTGATGGTTTGGGGCTGCTTTGCTGCTTCAGGACCTGGACGACTTGTCGTAATTGATGGAACTATGAATTCTGCTCTCTACCGGAAAATCCTGAAGGAGAATATCCAACCATCAGTTGGTGACCTCAAGCTCAAGTGACTTAGGTTATGCAGCAGGACAATGATCCGAAACACACTAGCAAGCCCACCTCTGAATGGCTTAAAAAAAAAACAAACTGAAGGTTTTGGAGTGGCTTAAGCAAAGTCCGGACTTAAATCCGATTGTGATGCTATGGCATGACCTTAAACAGGCCGTTCATGCTCAAAAACCCTCCAATGTGGCTGAATTAAAACATTCTGCAAAGTGGGCCACAATTCCTCCGCAGCGATGTGAAAAACTCATTGCCAGTTATCGCAAACACTTGATTGCAGTTGTTGTCGCAGAGGGTGGCACAACCAGTTATTAGGGTTAGGGGGCAATTACTTTTTCACACCAGGCCAGGTAGATTTGGATAGCTTTTTCCCCTTAATAAATTAAATCATCATTTAAAAACTGAATTTTGTATTTACTCGGGTTGTCTTTGTCTAATGTTAAAATTTATTTGCTGATCTGAAACATTTAAGTGTGACAAATATGCAAAAAATACTTTTTCACGGCACTGTATATGCACGCAAGCGCATATTCACAGGCCCATGCGCACTCATATTTGCAGAGATATACACATATTCACACGCCCATACACACGCATACGCTCATACGTACACGTGCGCACTCATGTGTGCAGATATAATATACACACATATTCAGACACCCATACACACTTACACACACACCCATTCACACACACGCACGCACACACACGCGCACTCACACACATACTAAAATGCTCGTCATTTTATCAATTATAGTGTATATCCTGGACTGTAATGTCTACTCTGTTAGATTTAAAATTACATTGACTGTTTTATCGAGGGGATTTGTATACTTGAACAATGGACCAATCCTAACCGATGAAAATCTCCAGTAACTTGACAGGTGATGTTATGATAGAAATTGACATTGCACCCTGCACTGCACTACTTACCCATAGATTAAGGTGTAATTGTTGAGTGGTAGATGTTTACCTCATCCTTGCATGTATGAAAGCTGCCTTGAATTTGATCTGCTGGCTTTGTACTATGGATGTAATCATCTTAGAATATGGGGATATCGGGAGGGAACACTTTTTGCACAGCAGGGCACATCTGGTCTTGCAAAATGGCTTCATATTCCTTGACCATTACATTACAATGAAAGGCAATCACTGGACCAAATTGCTCCCGGAGGAGATGGCTGCCCACACCATTACAGATCCACCATAATTTTAACTCTTGGCAACAGGTGTTTTGAGTGGAATGCATGTCGTAAATTTCTGCGAACGCAAACATAAGGAAAAAGAGTGAAGGATGAGTCATTCACCAGGTTTTGTGCTCTAGGTTAGAAATCTCCATGCATTAGCCTAGGGAAATATTATGTTTTCCATAGCAGCCGTGCTTTCTTTGACGCATTTATTCACTTATGTGGTAATATTTGAGGCTGCCATTTTGGAATGTTTAGCAACTACGCAGTTAAATTTCCATCTGTCTCATTTGATTTTACCGTGGTTCCTGTTGGCTAATTCTGTTAGTTTGTATTTGGTATATGCCGTCATAATGTTCTGCATCTGTTCCCTTCACCACGTTAAATAGTTTTCTGTTTCTGTGACTGAGGCACCTGAAATTCTGTCGCTGTATGGCCTCTGTCAAGCTCTTTTACTTGCCTCACATTGTTCTTGAGAACAAAATTGAGCTTATTTTTAGATGAAACATTTTAAACGCGTATGAATGCCTGAACATTTGTTAATACTGTTAACTGACTTGAACAAAAGGTTATTTGTCTGATAATTGTAAGCCAGCCCCCTGGAACTGCGGCTGTTGTGTCTGTTTTCATCAATCAATCAATCAATCAATCAATCAATAACCTTTATTGCAGGGAAGTCCCACTGAGACAGAGGTCTCTTTTGCAGGGGAGCCCTGATTACAATAAAACAATTACAATGGAAGGTTAAAGACAAACAGCACACATAAAATACACAAAAGTCACAAACAACAATTTCAGATTAAAGGAATAACAAGTTTTAAACTGGAATAAAACATAATAAAAATGAAAAAAAAAATATATATATATATATATATATATATATATATACATATATATACACATACACACACATACACATATACATAAACATATAAGAAAATAGGACAGAGAAAAATAAATGAGCAAATCCTACCATAAACTAAAAGCAAATACATCTGGCCTCCAGAAGCAATATATCCAACACTAATGAATCAATGAGCATCAGACACAAGGACATGGAATTTTTGCAGTGTAATCAAAGTCTTTACCTTATCTTTTAATAAAGATTTTTTTTCACTTTTTGCTTATTTCATTAACTGAAATGGTATCCTCTAGAATGTATTGTGAACCGCTTGGACCTTCAAGCTGCTTGTGAAAGTCACTTTAAAACGAAGGATTTCTGTAACATGCATGTAGCAGGAAGCCATTGTGTGGGTTGAAAGTCCTTGGACGGGCTGTTCCACTGTGCTCAGTTTCTCTTTACTCTCTGTTTGTTTGTATTGCCTGCCCTGGAGCTCGGCATGGGTACGGACCTTGTGTCCGGGTCACCGTTAATACGAAAATGCCCCTCGTGGTCAGTGTCGCCCCAGTCTGGCGCATGGCCTGAAGTTCAGTAGACGGAATGGGGGCTGGGGGTGGGTGCGGGGGGGTGGCTTTGTGAATGTTGTGAATCTTCCTGACGCTGGAAATGCTTGCCCCACTCGACCCCGGTTTCCCTGGAAACATACACTCTGGGTTTGGAGGACTGTCACATTGTGGATGCACCCTTCATCTGTAGTTTTGAGGTGGTTTGCATCCTCTGGTGCTTCAAAGGGAAACCGGTGGTCATCCTTCATACCTCTCTCTGCCGGGTCAGGTCACGTTACAGCTTTATTCCAGAGCCGTGCCTTTATACTGTTCTTTATATTCCAGAGGCACAGCTCTGGTACAAAGGGCAGTTTGAATAAGCAAGCCTGCTATTTTCTGGATCTTTCAATGCATGCAGTATGTGTTGCACATGATCTGTGTCATGCGGTATATGAAGAGCGCAGTGCTCAAATTTAACCTTGAGGGTACAACACTGTGTTTTCAGTGCAGAGATGGACAGTCCAATGGTCATAAGGTTCTACCAGTCATTTCTCACATCCATGAACTAAGCCATCTGATTTCACAAATTTGTTTTACCTTGGCGTTGCAAATTTTGGTAATTCTGGTGGTGAGAACAAAACATGGGAGGAATTTTACCCTCCAAACCTGAATCCACCCCTGCATCAGCACTGCCCAATCATGAGCCACAGAGGGCCAAAAGTATGCAAGTTTTTATTCCAACGAGTTAAGTCATTGGCCCATTCATCCAATTTATTCCCTCCGGTCAGATTGAAGTCATTCTAATTGCTAAAATCAGCAATAATTGGTACAACTCAAAACCTACATATTCTTCGCCCTTCCCGCACAAAAATGACCATACGTGTACCATTAAAAATTTATTATTGGTTACCATTTGAATGGTGTTATGTAACACTTTGGTGGTAATCAGTAGTAAACTTTTGTGTGGTTATGTAAATGGTACAGCTCTATGGCATACTGTACAACTTACCATTCATCTTCTGTGGAATGAATGGAATTCCCAATGGTAAACCTGAATGGCACTTCAATGGTATACCTGAGAGGTATTCCCAATAGTAATCCTGAATGGTACCTCAATAGTATACCTGAAAAGTTTTCCCAATGGTAAAATTGAATGGTACCTCCATGGCACACCTTAATGGTACTCCCAGTGGTAAAGGTTAACTGAATGGTAATACCGTAGGCACACCTGAATGGTGCCACTGTGGTATACCTGAATGTTATACCATAAGCATGCATGTACCTGAATGGTATGTCACTGAGTGACATGAATGGTACGTGATTTGGAATGACACAGTAGAAATGTCTGAAACAAATAAAAACACATGAGATCAAACATCAAATTTTAATTGGTTTGCACATCGAAATATGTACAAGGCCATATGACCTAGTGACAGCATCATAATGTAAATGAAAGTTTGAAATTTGAAGACATAAACAATACAAAAGAAACGGTGTGCACATAGGTAACTCGAGAACTCAGATACTAATTGATCCTTATTTTGTCGGGTTTCATACATATACTGTATGTCCCTAGGAAATGATAAAGTAATAATATGGCCAAAGTGAGTTAAATGAAACAAATAAAAACACTGCGACTTACTTGACCAGATACTTAACTTGAGAAATATTGTCTCCTTTAGGAAAAATAAGCTTCAGAAAAACAATTTGGGTTTTTTTTTTTTTTTGATAGAACTGGTGTTAGTTTTCTTTACTTAAGTTCCTTTCCCTGTATTTTTCTCATTTATAAGCTTTTCTCAGACATATCAATTACAAGCTAAAATCCGAAGGCTTTGTTTCTGGAAATACCGATGTGACATATGCTGAAAAAGAAATAATCCACTGGCAATTAAAAGCACAGCTTCTTTCTTGATGTGATCTAAGGGCGACACAATAATAAGCTAAATTTGATTCTGAAAAATAATGTACTCATGAGTAGGCATCTACTTTATGAAAGAAAAACTGCTCTGGAACTTCCGCACTTCCTTTTTGGCGCCCTTTCCTGTGGTATGTTGGCTTAAACATCCAGTCATGGCAAAACAAAGCAAATCTGGTTTTCTTCCACAGGCAAGCTATTGCCAATGCCATGTAAACAACGCTGGCGATCCAGTTACACGTCTTAAGCCTCACTTTGGGCAAAAATGAATATTCATGATCTGAATATTAAGAGTGGTCAATAGATGAGATCAACATCTCTGGCGCACACGGCATGCTTGGATATTTGTGGGATAAACAAACCCAGCCAAGTGCTGTTACCATAGCTTACTGTATATTTTCGCCCAGATGCAGGCCGAATGTTTGCTATCTTCTCTTGTTCCAAGGGTGGGAAAGTGTAGATAATGTTCTTTCGGTGGAAGCCTTATCTTTTTTGCTTATTTTAAACATGTAAAAAATTTTAGTTTATAAGTATTACAGCTCCAATAATTACTTGTATGTGCTTTGTGGCTACATTCATGGTGAGGAGAAAATAAAATGTTTATATAATGATTGTATCATTTTCAGTTGCTTTAGGGATTAAGTTTGGCAGTCAAACTACCATCATTGTAGTTTGAACCTATAAATAAACATAGCTGTCAATAAGGGCTGGTAGCCAGCCGAAACGCTTGCTTGCTAGCTAATCTGCAGCCATTTTGTCTGATTTCACTGTAAATTTTAGGGTGGTGGACGAAAGCAAATGTGTTTAAACAGCGCAAAACAATTCCAGATGGAGAATAGGCTGTCAGCACTAAATTAATACCAAATCAAAACAGTTGAATTGTTGAATGTCAACAAATAATTTGTTGATTTGTTACAAATAGTCTCACATATACTGCATTCTATAGATAATGTCATATCATGCAAACATACAAAGACAGCAGAACTGTTGATAATGTCTATGAATAAGCTGTTAGAATGTTACCAATACTTTGTTAATTCTCAGTAAGTGGATTATCCAAGAAAGTGTTACCTAATTTTGCACTTACATTTTTGATTTCATGATCCTGAAGTGCATTATAGTGAAGGGAGGAAACTGAAACCCTGAAAACAAATGCGTAGCATCCTGGTGATTGATGCCTTTCGGGCATTTTGTGCCAGAGCGCTCACCACACGTCAGCTGAAATGTGGAACGTGGGAATTATAAAGGCACTTGCACTAAGGGATTGATCTGAAGGCCAGGTATTTGTGACATTAACTTGGGAATTGGGATGCAGTATCCCTTGTATTATGGGACTTCTCTGCAGCAGGACTCTAATTTACCATCTTATAATGAGAGTCCCATTAAATGGAAAATGATGCTCTTTTAAGCAATACAATGAGTGGAACTGCTGGGAAATGCAAATGTTTCACATTTCCAAAAGTACGCCAACGTTATAGTAATACAATTAGCAGATAATAATTACATGTAATTTCAATATACCCACTTTTAGAAGCACTTTCATTTTTCATTATCTGTGGTCTGCCGTTAGTTTGGATTATTCCTACGGTACTTAGTCGCAGGGAAGTGCAGTTTGTGTTTGGGTTTGTTTTTAAAATAATGCAGGATTGTGTGTCGAAACAGCTGTAGCAAACTGTGAACGAATGAGAGACAAGGAGAGAAATTAATTAGTTCTGCATATCACTCGGGGAAGTGAATACCCAGCAATGCCGGTAACATGGCTTAGCAGTTTGAGAGACACGCTGTCAGTAATGTTTGTCATTAAGCGAGTGGAATCGAGAGAAGAATTAGCCTCTCTCTATCATGAAATGGACCTTTGCAATGATGAGACAAGTGAAATGCAATTTAACACCTGTCTGCTCTTCTCTTTTCCAGATTGCATCCCAAGGGAGGAATCTGAAAAGCAATCATTACATACTGGCCAGCCTGGTAAGGCAAACAATAGCTTCTGCTCATGCGCTGTTTTCAAAAAGCCATCAGACGTAGCCTCATCGGTTCGAATGCCGAGTTTGATTTATTAAATGCACTTTGTAAACCGGAAAGTTTACAGATTTGTAAAGAGTACCATAAAAATGACAATGTCTACTGACACTTTTGATATGTCTTAATACTTAAGCTATAAGATTACAATATTATTTTAATGTTCTCAACACATTGTAATGTGAATTCAAAAATCACTGATGTTTGCTATGTGGATCCAATGCGTTTGTTTTTTTTTTTTTTGAAAGATTCCAGATGAAAAAATATACTCTTCAAAAGGCAATCAATTGATTCCTTTTCATGGGTCAACAATCAGAAAGTCCGCTTCAACAATGCACGTCTTTTACGTATATGCATGCCGTAAATATTTTTATGTGTTGGTATCATTGGTTTTAGGGGTTTTGCTTTCATGACAAGACAAGAAAAAAAATGTCCCAACAGACAACTGTTTCAGTTGAGCTGTTCTTATCCGTTGAAATAGATGTATTGGAATGAAACATCTATATTTGCGATAGAATCAGGGGGTCACGTGCTTGTCTCAGCACATCTGATTTGTTACAGTATCTTTGAGGACACTAAACACTTTGAGGCTGGTTTTATTCTCTGTGTGGGTAAATGCTATTCTGATGAAGACATTGTAATACAACAGAGTGCTTTGGAACATCTGTCTTTTTGATTAATCACTGTACTTCCCTATGTTCCAAAGAGCACCTTCAAAATTTTAATTAATTTCCCCACCCCCATCATATGATCTCATTTTGCAACTGTGCAATACTCAGACTTTTTTTAACATAATCATGAGCATAAATGGAGTATAAATGAATGTCTCAGAAATTTCTTTGCCAACACTACTTGTCTCTTGACTCAAACCATCGCCAAAATGAACTCTTGTGTTTTGCATATGTATAAAGCTGCATTTTTAAGCAAGAGAAAAGCCCTTTATATAATTATCTTTAAATATGTTAGCTAATTGCCAGCTGGTAAATAATTAAATGGCCATTACCCAAAGCAGTTAATTAAGAAGTTAATAATTCATCTTACTGGCAATGTATATATACTGTACAGAGAGTTCACTGTAGTGCTTCATTTAAAAAAAATAATAATAATGAAATAAGTTATCTTGTGCAATATGACATTCTGATGGTCAAATTTGAACAGTTTCTTATGAGGAGGTTTGTTAATTCATAACCACCTCTTACACTAATGAATGGCTCAGAAGGCACCATATTCAAAACATCAAAGGTATCATTCTACAGAAAATACTTTTTTCCAGTCTGCTAGCAAAGTGGTTTTCATTGTGTCTAACTGCCCAGAGAAGATTGACTTTGAAGACCCTCCAGTTAAGCCACTAGATCCTCCCTTTTTCTCTTTAGTTTTTGTCTGGAACAGGACGGTTCGAACCCTAGATTTGCCAATGTCCATGGCTGAATGAGAGAGTGACTGATGAAGTTACACCATTAGTTAGTCGGCTGGCCAAGTATATTTACCCTATTGGCCATTGCCCATTGCCCCAATTGTGCACATGCATCCTAAACGGTCACGCCATTTGCTAGGTTTTGACCTTGTCTTGTTGAAATTTCGGTAACACTTTATTTTGATGGTCCCTCTGTAGATGCTGAACAAACAGGAAATAACTTGTCAACAACATAAAGGTTGACTTTCAACAAAGGATGATTTGTAGACAGTTCAAATACTATAAACAAACACATCATCACACCGTCTACTAAGTGTCTTACACGCGACCTTAATCCTTATGTTGACGATCTACAGTATGATGCTAATAGATGCTCAAGAAACTTTAACTTGAGTATCAGCAGATGATCAGGTTAATACTTGGAGACGCTCAACAAACTATCAACAGAGTATCAATAAATGATCAGGTCAATATATGAGATGATGCTTGTAGATGTTCAACTGACACCGAATAAAGTTCCAGCAGATGATCAGGTAAACATTCAGGGAGATACTTGGAAATACTCAACTTACCATCAACAAAGTTTTAATGGATGATTAAGTAAATGTGGTGCCAGTATCACCGTTTGTCTGTTTTGGACAAATGATCCATATGTTTCAGTTAAGTCAGTTCATGCTGATTCCACTCACACCATCAGCACATTGTCAGTAGATGATCAGGTTAATATACAGGGTGATGCTTGCAGATGCTCTGCTGACATCAATAACATGTCTACTGATACTTAAATGAATGTTTCTTGAGCATCTCTGAACATGTCACTGTAGATTGTCAACACAAATATTTAGGTTTTGTCTAAGATAGTCTGTAGATAGTATGATGATGTTTTGTTATAACATGTGAACTGGCTACAAATCATCCTTTGTTGAAAGTCAACCATTATAAAGTTAACATGTTTTTTCTAGTCTGTTGAGCATCCACAAAGGGACCATCAAAATAAAGTGAGACCAAAATTTCTGCAGTTTTTTGCATTGCAAACACTCTAATGCATGGTGTCCACCAACCAGCTCTTTCTAAGCACCCTGGTTCCTTCTACAGCCTAGATCTACCTCCCCACCTCTCTTTCCCTTATAAAATGGACATTACTTTTTTTTTGCATTCAGCTTTGTTTGCCAGCCAATCAGAGCAGATCTCTTTATCAAATTGGGGATGCCCTTTCAATACAGCCTGTTCTCTTCTGAGGAGAGTGAATGACTAGCTGGGAATAGCCTCATAATTATGCATTACTGGGTTTTGCTAACAAGTTATAAAACTCCTATTTGGCCATCCAAGAATATAATAACTTGGAAAAGGCAGCATAGTATGGGATCGTTAAAATAAGGCTATGGCAGACTCTTACTCATGTGTATTGGTAGCATGCCAGCAGTAAAATAGCTCAGTCTGATTAAATGGAGCAGTGCAGTTCAGTTTTTGGCCAAGTGAGTAGGTACATCACAGTCTGGCTTAACCCCATTTAAACTTTAAAGGACAGTCAAGGGGATATTCTTCTTGATTAATGGTGGAGACGTGCTGTGTTCTTCATTCTGTGTCACACAAGACTTTGCCCCTTCCGGTGTTAAGACTTAAGGAGGCAGTAAGAAAGTGTTCTCATTTGTCAGATTTGCATGAATATTCATTCAAGTGTGGGCTCAGGAATTTTCCCTTATGAAATATCAGGCCATGTTCCGTTCAGTTAGCGGCTTCTGTTTTCTATTATTTATTTATTTATTTATTTAGCATGTATAAGCAGTAGCCAAGTACTCTGCGAGTATCACAGCTGCCTTCGTAAGATCTAAGAAATATATCATTTAATAGCCTGCTGTACAGCCCGACAAAGAACGTTAGTAATGATGAAGAGTTTCCACAAACCATGGCTAGCTAACACTGCTCGGTGTGATTTTCCAGACAGGTGTTCAATCACTCTCCTGCCCCTTCAACCCTGTAGTTTTACATTGGACAATAAATCTCTCGCAGCAGTAAAATCTGCGCATTAGCTCGCTCATGGCTGGCAATATGGTGCTCCTAAATGCATTAGTGCACTTTGTAACTGAGTCTCAGAGTTTCTGCTTCTAAACAGATAAACAGACGGAGATAATTATTTATTAATTTATTTAGTCACGCGTTTCTGAAATGCAAATTGGGAATTGCATTGCTGACCCTCGTTCGGTGTGGTGACGTTCATGTTTCACTGGAGGTGTGATGTGGCTCAGCCGTCGGCTCTGACTGAGCTTTGGCTTGGTTTTTTTTTTTTTTTGTGAGTGTTCAAGCAAAGCCTGGTTTCCATGGTTACTTTCTCAGCTTGCTGCTTTCCCGGTTCACTAGCGTGCAGATGATAAAAAGAGACTCAGGATTTAGTCTGCTCATCTGAGAAATATGTACAGTCGATTTAACAGGTACATTGGGGGGGGGCATGCACGGCTGGAAGGGAATTTGAATCCCATCCTTCCTACCTGGATGGCTAGGGATTTAGATAAATCTGCTCATTTGTTTTGGCAGTTTCATTGCATAAACATAACACAGCAACATATTAAACCATTTTAGTTGATTACCTGATGAGCTGTTATGGGTTGAACTGTAGGTGACAGAGAATCTGATTGAAAGTGGAAGTTTGCAGGACAGTGCACTTGGTGTGACGACTTGCACTGAATTTAACAGTTAGATTAAGGGCATTGTTTCCTGGTTATTTTAACTGTAAGTGGAGTCCTACGCACATTTAACTGTGGTTTACATTTAACATATACAAAACTCTGTTGTAAACTTTTGTAAAATTACAGTTAAAATAACTGGCAAAAAAGGTGCAAGTTTATAACAGTGTGGTACTGAGCCCCCATTGAGCCAGTTCTGCCTATGGTGTAGCTGGCCACGGCACCGAGGCTGCATTCAGCGCACAGTGAAAAGCAGGATCAATACTTTTTTTCTCTTATTTTTTGCAGAGTTCTCAGGAAAGTTATTAGCCCAACTGTATTTGCCAATAAGCAGAGTAAAGCTTGCATTTCACTTGTAATTCAAAATTGATGATTTATATTGATTGAATCCTAGCCTCAAAATGTTTAAGATTTTTGGTTTGATTGAATTGCCTGTTCCATTTGATTGGATTGCATACACTAGCTGTAAGTGTTTGACTGTCTCAGTTAAGGAAATTTTTTCATTCATCTCAATTAATTCACCAGCAGAGATATCCTGAAGATATCACGGAGACTATTCAAGCATGACTGCATCCTGCCTTTCAGGCGAATTCCGGTAAATGCTGATAAGTGTCCCCAATAATGAGCGATTTTATTTAATCCATGTCTTTCCACTTCAGTGCTCTCAGTCTTTAAAATTGCGTAGCGATGTTTAAAAATTCAGCGGGGATGTTGAATGCAGTACATTGCAGCATTTGGCTGCAATATCTTTGGTGGCTTTTCCAGTCTATTTTCAACTAACTAGTAGTAATGATAATAATAAAAACAGCTTTTACGAGGCTTTTTGGAAGGACTTGTCTAATGCATTTTTGATCTCTCATGTATACATACCTTTTTGATCATCATGAAAGAGAACAAATTGAACAGCCTTAACACTTTTCCTGCTATTTGGACAGGTGGAGAGGAGTGGCAGTTGAGGAGTAATTCGCTTAGACGGTACTTTCCGTTTCTCTAATTACTCATTTTGCTGCTATTTTGATTTTCAGAGGATCTGGGAAATGTGTAAAACCTCTGAAAGCACAAAGTGACAAAAGTTGCCCACTTGGCTGGCATCTGTCATCGTGCGACGATATGATGATGTTCAGTCATTAACCCTTAGTCAGAGGCTCATATCTGCTTCAGCTCAGCCCTCAATTAGCGTGTGATGGGGACACTGTGCTGTAGGAGCTAGTATCCTTCAGATGAAACATTAATCTGAGTCATTGATTGCATCACAATGCATCTTACATTACTTTCTGTTAATAGAGGAGGTTCCTATGTCCTGGATAGGGGACGGGGGGCGGGGGGGGGGACTTCATGATGTTTGTTGCTTTTCATACAGCAGATAACGGATCTTTTGCCTGGTATAGAGGGTCCACCTCTATGCAGTATGCTTTGGAATCACGGGATAAAATGAACTACACCAATTTAGACTGGGTTGTTTAGTTTGCATCTTCCATTGACTTCATTTTCTTAGTCATTTGATGATGAAGGTCCCAACTGTGGTGATGTGACAGATGTCTCCTAAAATATTTTTCCAAGTGAATTCAAATTCATGAGTCCATAAATGAAGTTCTGAACAAATATTCCCTCTGATACGTTCATTTATTTACATGAATAAGAGTTGCATCCTGGCTATATGGCTATGCAAACCAGTTTTCTTTCTAATTTGGACTGGCAGTGTTGTGTGGGGAAATGTGTGCGCAATGAATTCTTGAGAGTCTGTGTTTGACCTTGTCGGGGTCGTCCAAGGACTGCGATGTCTTTCTGTGTGCTGTGTGCATTGGAGTCACCCTCCCTCCATCACCTCTCCTGAAATGTTCTCCAAATTTATGGGTGGAATAAAAGGCAGATAGCTTCCCCTAGCTGAAGACGCAGAGTGAGAAATCACCAGAGAATCAAGACTTTCATCCAACGTGGAGATGTCACCTACCTATCTGTTCCTCCCTTTGAACTAGTTTTATCTAAGCTTTCTTCGTTTCTTACACCTGGGTAAGCGCAATTGCATTTGCAGGCCCGTCTTGTCTCCGTAAAACTCGTTCTGGAGTGCTAGATGAAATGTATTTCCTCTCTGTAGCCAACTGACTGAGCCATGCAGTTACTGTTTCAAAAAGGAGTACAGTCCTTGCCACTGGCAGATTTCAGGTGCTCTTCGCACCGGAGGAATGGCTCTGGCACTGAGAGACAGAGGCAACCTTACTGATTGATACCCTCCCTCCTCCATCTGTGAAGAGAGGACTGATTATGTGCTGTACTTCTGGGTTTCAAGCTGCAGCCAGCGCTTGCATAATCAGAATTCAATACTAGGCTGCAAGGCGGGTAACTGCATTGAGATCTACCGTTCTGTTGGGATGAGCTCCATAGCTTTTACATATTTCATGCGCTTTCTCGTTAGAGCCCAAATCAAACATTGTGGTTTCTTCTGTTGGTGATAGTATTATAATTTATGTCTCATAAGAGTTTGAGGTCTTTTTGATTAGTCTGATTTATTTATTTATTTTTTTATTCCTACTGTTCTAAAAGTCAAGCAGGGCTTGTTCTAGAGAGCGGAAAAGGAGAAATACATCATTCGGAGATCTCTTGCTTCTGAAATTACAGTGGGTACAACGGAAATAAAAATTTTACAAGAGTCAGGGAAATGGAGTTACAGGTGGGGGAATTAGTCCAATCTGTATAGACTTTTGTTATGGTCCAGACTGGGAATCGTGTGGAGACAGACTTGCAATACAACTGGTATTTCTTGGCAGCAGTACAGTGATGGCAGGGTTGAGACCCAGACAGAACAGGCAGGGATGGAACCCCAGAGAGGAAGAGGAACAGTTCAGCACAGTTGTAATACGCAATGCTTGGGCTTTTTTTTTGCCAGCCTGCGGCTTCCGGTTAGCTGCCAGATATGGAAGCGCTTGCCAGCAGTGGACTGCCCACAAAGAGAAAGGTTGATGCTTGAGAGGAATTTGGTTCCAGCCCTGGCTCCAAATCAGAGTTTGACTTGCCCACAAAGTCCTGGACCCTGATAAGGATTGGAATTTTGTTCTTGAAAACAGAAGTTGATGAACAGCACTGTTGTTAATTGACTGAATTTGGTTAACACATTGTTTCCCCTGGCTCCAAAGGTCGTGGGTTCAGGGTTTGAAGTTTGCATGTTCTCCCGTGTTCACAAACTTTCTCCGGATAACCCTCCCACAGTCCAAAGAATGCATGTTAGGGAGACACTAAATTGCCCATAGGTATGAGTGTGAAGTGAATGGTGTTTTGTTCTTGAAAACAGTTCAGGGTTTCCTGAACAGTCAACTGTTAGGCTAATTCCCCCGACCCTAGTGAGGAATTATAGAAGATGAATGAATGAATGAATGAATGTTTCCTTGTTATTTTTACTGTAATCAGAGTTCTGCGCGCATTTATCTGCAGCTTACAGGTAACATACACAGAACGCTGTTGTAAACTTATTGTAAACTTACAGTTAAGATAACTGGCAAAAGAGGTGCCAGTTAAAATAACTGGCAAAAAAGGTGCCAGTGTATAACAGTGAGCATAGTATAAAGCTAACTTGAACTTGGCCTCAATCCTGGAGCCTGATTATGATTGGAAGCTTGTTCCAATTAACTAATAACAATAATGGTTTGAAGGAAACTTTAGCTGCCACTAGTTAAGGCCCTACTGGTTGCATTAAGATGAAGACAAAGTAATTTACTGACACACGTGACTTGGATCTCAGTATGAATGCGACTTTGAATCCAGGAAACAGCACAAGTACTGGAAGGCCTCAATACCTGTCACTTGGTCATTAGGAAATGAGCGAGTGACAAGATTAAGCCGATAGGAGAGACACGCACAAGACATACATCAATCACAACACGCATACACCTAATAGACAAGCATGCTGCTGAATTGCGAAGAGACGCACTAGAAATTCACATGAGGATTATGACAAAGTTTATTTATTTAATTAGCATGTCTTAACCTCACAATGTGAATATTTGATGTCAAAAAAGGGATGATTTGTATTGAAGAGTGAGTTCACATTACACCATATGGACCATACAGCAAATGTAATTGTTTGGTCACTATTTTTGCCTATTTGGTTTAATGATTGTATTTCTGTGTCTTGCAGGGGTTTCTGGACATCGACCTGACAGATTTCAAGAAGGGCGGTGCCAATGTCACAGGCTTTCAGTTGATGAACTACTCGGATCCTTTGGTGAGCCGGTTGATTCAGGAGTGGCTGGAGTTTGACAGCAAAGACCTCAAAATCCCCAAGAAGCGACTCAAGGTAATCAGAGATCAGGCGGCTTTGGGGTGTCATTGCGTAACGATTAGAAAACTGAGCTTGTGACCGAATTGTGGTCCGGTGGTGCAGAGGTTAACGCTGCTGCGTCACAAGAAAAGGTATCGTCTTGGTATTTCAGTTTCCTTCTCCCCTGAAAGACATGCATCATAGGTATTGTCCTGTTATTGTCCTTGGCCAAAGCTGTGGCCTCAGAACTGGAGTTAGTCCCCCGTCGCAGCACTGTGGCTTCCCACTGCTGCTAAGTACCTAAGACGAGTCAAATGCTGAGGACGAATTACCCCCATGGGGTTCAATAAAGTATATCTTATCTGAAAGGTTGTAGGACACTGCCATTGTACCCTTGAGGAAACTGCTTGACCCAAACTGATCCTTTATATATCCAGTTTTATAAATGGATGCCATGTCACAGGGTGAACAATGCCGTGTAAGTCACTGCAGGTAATAGCTTCTGCTAAATGCCCTGTATAGCAATGCAATGCCATGATACTCAAAAAATCAAGCATTCAGTGCAGAGCTGAACACCAACAGAGACTCTTTATTATTATGCTAAAATACCGCTATTCTATTGTAGAATATTTTTAAGATAGCGATGTCAAAGGGGACCAAAACTCTTGCTTCTATCTCTTATTGTGAGGGGCAAAGAGGCTTCCTCTGTTGTAAAAAAAAAAAGCTTATACTGGGAGGTTAGGGAGGTTATTTTCAAGTGTTACAGAGAACAATCTTATCTGCACCTCCAATATAAAGGCAGCTGATTTAACACATACGGTCACGGCCAGGCCGCTAACATTGCGCCAAATATGGGCTGTTTCAGCAAATCCCGCCCTGCCAATGGGTAATATTAAAAAAAAGGGAGCCTTGTAAATCTCTGTGAATTAATGCGACTGCTGAAAAATACATTACTGCATCCTTAGAGCATTGGAAGCGGGCCAAAAAGAAGTGAACACCAAGTGAAACCAGGCCTGCGGTTCATTTTTCCATCAAAAGAACAATTCGGGTCTTCTCCGATCTGCCGGTTGAGTGCTCGAGGACAATGACTCAGACAAGGAGTCATTTGCATGTTGGTAATGGTCCAAAAATAGCAATCCATGAATAACATCAATAAGTCTCCATGAATATTGAACAAAACCCCTGTGCTTTCCCTCGTTTCTTACTCGTAGTAAGCATATAGGAGTTAAATTTCAATTTCACAGTTCAAATGATTGAATTTATGTCAGTTACTATATACATGAACCCCACGAAGTGGCAGGAGCCACTGTACTGCTGCAGTAGCTCCGATGTGTATATGAAAAAAAGATCTCTACAAACAGTGCAAGCTTTTGACCTACAAGCCACCGGCTCATCAATACGTTCGAATGAAGGAACCAACACAGTCCCCCAAAACAAGCCTCATAAGCTTGAAGTTAGAGTTGCAGAAAGCTTATCTTAATCTGGTCTTTTGTGACAAGGTTTAAAGACCCCCCCCCTTTTTTTGATAAACTCACATGCTCTGTATTTACCCATCCATTTCACAGGGCTTTCTATTAGTTTCAGTGAGGTAGCTACTTACAATGATTCCACAAAAGATGACATTATACAAACTGGTGAAAGTATTTGAAGAATTTGTTCAATTATCAAGCCTATCAGGGAATATGATGTGATGTGCTGATAACATGGATGGATATTTAAGCCCTCAATATTCCTTATATTCTGCCTTTGAAAACAAGGGGATGGTCTATCCATGCATTCTTATTATGTAATTAGAATACAATACGGTAAAGCATTTTGCTATACTTATTGTATTATGTATTTTTGTTATATGCAGTGCTGATACTCATATTGATAGTGGACTGGACTGTTCACAAGTGTTGGTAGTGGGAGACAAGTTGAAAGCAACGACCAGTTTCGAAGAGAAAATTTAAGTTTTCGGGTGATTTGTCTGCTGGCTTGTCTCCACGGCCACTTAGGATGCTAAGTGAAGACCTCAGGCTGTCTTTGATAACTGCCGGCTTTTTAAAATGTTTCTGCTTGGCCTTCCTCAGTACACAGGGGCCCTAACGTACGACGGCGTCAGCGTAATGGCCGCAGCCTTTCAGAACCTTCGCAAGCAGAGGATCGATATTTCCCGGCGAGGGAATGCCGGAGACTGTCTGGCCAATCCGCCGGCCCCGTGGGGTCAGGGTATCGACATTCAGAGAGCCCTCCAACAGGTACCACTAGTTCTAAACACTGCATTAGTGACCTGAAATAGAAGGACGTGAACGTGTCAGACCATTCAACTGGTTGTTTTCTTTTTCAGTGGGGTCCTTGACAGTGATTCTTGGAGGGGTCTGAAGGGTCTGACATTTTGGAGTACCTCTGTTAGTCTCCATGCAAAAACCCTGGAAATTAATTTGTTCCTCCTTAGCACACACCAGTCTCTCATTTTCCCAGAGAACAAATATTCCCTGATAATATTTGTAAAAATACACTACATTTTTGAAAATAAATGGAAAATTTCTGTAAACATTATACTTGCAAATAGTTTGTGTCACCCGTGACACATCTAATAGGCGTAGAAAATTGAGATACTTTAACTTTTTATGCTGGGTGTCAGAAGGATATACTGTTTACATCAATACGCATTCATAACAAAAGCAAAATGCAATTATGATGGTAAAATATGCCACATGTTCAAATCTGTGTGGAGCTAGTGTATGTACGCATGGAGCTGATATAATATTAGAGGATCCTTGTCAGTTGACAAAAAAAAAAAATGCCAAAATGATTTATGATTGAAACGCCAGTTTGCCGACTACTAGATGGCTTGGGTTAAAAAGTTAAAAAGAGAATGTAATGAGAAAATGCAGTTTTATGTTGTTCAAATGGAATTACAATTTCACAGTTTGTGAATGGTGCATGCACATTTCATCTCCAAATGCAGAGAGGCTAAATCATCATTTCTGGGATATTTCACTGCCTTTCAATAGCACTTGACAAGGCTATACTGCATATAATAGACTCCAGGATTCCACATAAATTTGAAATAACTCAAGTGCAGTTTTTGTTTTATAGTTCATTTTTAAACATCAAAGGTCTGCTTAGCCAGACTGTTCTATTTCTTCTATTTCTCCTTAAACTTGGAAAGTTTTTTTTTTTCCCTTAAAAGCTCAGCCCTGATATCTAATTCCCACAATGACAGAAACTGTGTCTGCTGTGAAGAGACTCACAATGTGGCAGGTTCAGATGATGTTTGCAATTTATGACCACAGCTCTGTGAGAGAGATTAAAAAAAAAAAAACCAAACAAGTGTTACTGCACTTTGAGACTTATAATGACTGTGGCTTGTGTTTGATGTTTAGTTGTTTAGAATTCATAATGCTCATTGTTATGATGGATTGCAAGATTTTTTTCACAGTTTAATGTGCACCAACACTGTGATCCACAGTACTATGTACCTCTTGTATATTATACTTATTATGCTCTCATGATAACTCAGAAACTCACAATTACAACTTCACTTGTCAAACAGTTCTTTTAAGTTATATTACAAATAATTACTTTATTTTCTGGTGTTTTTGCCCTAGCATGGTCTTTTCACTGAAATCATTTACCCATTTCATAATATGATGATTAGTGATTACAAATGCAATGGGACATATGAACGAACACAAGAAAGATGTCACATGCAGAATACAACAGACCATAGTTCACCTAGGCTGTTCCAGTTTGCGGAGTAGAAAAAAGTTTGCCTTCTTCCAAAACATAAATCAGGCCTTAATCACTAGATATGGAAAAACACACTCACATTATCATCACTTGACTCCTAAGTAAGCTTATATACTACTTTATCTACTTTCTCTGTTCTCTAGCTAAGACTACTGCTGAAGGTTTCTGTGCTTATAGTGTCAGAGCTGGTGGCAGTTTATTGCCACCTCCTACAGCATGTTATGTAATAGGTACTGCTAAGCAGCCACTGGAAAACTTCACTCTCAAAATTCTGAGCGCCCTCGTTGGAGGTCCTAGCCTGGAGGAACTCAAAGCATAGTTGTATTCATGTTGAGGCTATGTAGCTAAGTCTTAATAATTTGGATCCTCTCTTAAGGTTCAGCTAGACGGCCTGTCCGGGCACATTCAGTTTGACGAGAAGGGACGAAGGACCAACTTCACAGTTTCTGTGATGGAACTCGGACCAAAAGGACCCAGAAAGGTGATCTACTGCATTCTCTATAACAGCTGGAACTATGTATACCCAGGGTATATGGATCCACCTTGTGGAAAATTTATTTTTAAATTGATCACAACTGCGTATTCAACTGCTCAACTATTTGAACTCATACTACACGCACTATCCTTGCAATAGAATGGCGAACTGTGCAGGGAATATTCTTGCTTCCCACCCAGTAGATGCTGGGGTGGACTCCAGCTCCATCTCCACCCTTATTAGGAATAAACACTTTAGATAATAGATAAATCGTTGCATGGATACATGACATACGCTGTAGGATACACTTCTTTGGATGAAGTTGAAGGGCTGGTTTCACAAACGTGGATTTAGCTTAGTCCTGGACTAAATTGAGTTTTGTTTCTTGAATCTCCATTAAATGTTGAATTTAGTTTACGATTTGGCGTAATCTTTGTCTGTGAAACTGGACCAAAATGTTTCTTCCGTCTTATAGTTTTAGGCTTACATTCTGAACTGTTTTTTTTTCCCCCCAGTGTGTAAGCTTTCCTTTTTCGTAGCAGTAGCATATGCATGTTACTCAGAGTGGGGAAATAAGATCACTGAGAGATGAGCATGGAATGTTGAGGATAACTCTTCTCATTGCAGGCAGGCTACTGGAATGAGGTGGAAAGGTTTGTCAGAACTGCACCGTACCCTCACAGTGGTAACGAGACATTCGGGCCGCAGAACCGGACCTACATCGTCACCACCATCCTGGTAGGTCCTGGACTTTGACCAAATGTATTGAAAAATTTATCTTGTAAGCTTGGCTCCGCTTTGTGGTAAGATATCATTCACAGGAAAAGAATGGTCTGCTTACTTGTTTCCATTGAGGAGGACTTTTTATTTTGTTATGGACCCCTTTCTATCATATGTGTAAAAAGTGCAAGTGCTCCCAAATTTAAGCGTTTTGCTCACTAAGGCCCCTTGAACTAGATGATATGTCCTCAGTGGAATCACAAGATTCCTTCTGGATGAATTTTGTTTCTCAGAGTGAAACTGTAGTGCTCTGAATACCACTAAAATGATCTCTGTTTGCAGGAAATCTCCGTATTTGTTGATATAACTCAGATCCTCAGGGAGAATAATGTCCTTTTCAACTTGAACAAAATGGCCGCTTATTCAGTGCTGCCCAGCCTCAGTATGAATCTATTCCACGAGTATTTGGACCCAGTTAAGAGAGGAGGACTGGCAATGATTAAAACGAAAAAAAAAAAAGAAAAAAGATAGTAATAATAATAAAACATATGGCTTGGTAAAAAAATCGCATTTGTCACACTGGCCCCACTCACTTTGTGTGGGAGCATAGGATTAATCATTCTTTGATGGTTCTCCAAAAAAAAAAAAAAACCCTTCCTTCTTCTCTGGTAATGAATTCCTCCCGGCGACTGGCAGTGTGGGGCTTTCATTTCTTCTCGAGCTCTAGGGACCAGTTGTTGCTGATCTCTGTTCTCGGCCCCTTCTACACCATGGACTCAGGCCACCTGCAGGACTTACTTTGATAACCACTGCCAGTGGACCTGGCCAGAGCGCCCCAGCAAATTGGACGCTCCTTGGAAATTAGTGGCTGAAACAATCAGAAGGTTCCGCAAGGGGGCTGCCGCACACATCCAGTGTGAAAAGGCCAATGTGTGGATGTACAGTTTACACCCCAGCGTGCCTTACTTTTCATCTGATCACAACCAGAAAAACAATCTCAAAATAAATATTAATAACTGACTTTTCAATACTACGCACATGTGTTTAATTTTGTTTTGAACGCAGTCATGTTTGTTGCGGTTCAATTATAGGCTGTGCTGGGTTCCTTTAGCTGAATTACTTTTGCATATTTATAGCTTTAGGGTGTACTGCGTATCCTGTTAAAATGACTTCTGTGGTCTTACCCTCAGCTAACTGGGAAATATTAGAAAGTCCTCTGTTGAAATTATTCTTTAACCAGAATGAACAAAGTGCAATGATGTCTACAGTCATAGCTCAGAAGAGTTATCTCAGAGAACTAAGTCAACAGATATTTCATTGCATGATTCTTTGGAGAGATCTTTCCGTGTTTAGTTTTTATCATAGCAGATAAAAAAAAAATGTTAGCGCAAATTCACAAATGTGTGGTGGGTTTTGCTTGGTAGTCAAGCCAAGTATTTATTTCGAACAAGTGAAAATTTTTCTCAGCACGCAAATATTTGGATATCCCTTTTTGTGGAGTAATTGGGTTGTATTCTGCCTCTCTCCGAAAGCGTGCTGGGAACAGTTCTAGTATCTCTTGCGACTCAGAACTTGGAATAAGAAGGTTTAGACAATAGATACACCGGTGGAAGGATGGTGATGTGGAAAATAAGATGTAAAATTATCATTAACCAGACTGTAATTAGACGTGATATCGTGATAAAACAAATAATAATGGACTTAAGAAGACGTCGATCCCCGGATATGGCCTGTAACTGAAAAACTCTGTGGACACTTTTCAATTTGTGAAATACTTTATTGATGTGGTTTTTGAATGTTCTCCATCTCTTTGGTTTGTCTTTTTGTAGTATGGTGAAATATTTAACGTGCCCAAATCTTTAATAAAGCATTTTTAAAAGGGAAAAGAAGGCTGGTGATGTACAGTGATAAATTCGCTTTAACTCACCCTTCCCTCCTTCAGGAATCTCCGTATGTGATGCTGAAGAAAAATCATGACCAGTTGATTGGAAATGACAAGTATGAGGGCTACTGTGTGGAGCTGGCTGCGGAGATTGCCAAACACGTGGGGTACAACTATACACTGGAGATCGTGTCGGACGGGAAATACGGATCCAGAGACACAGAGTCGAAGATGTGGAACGGCATGGTGGGGGAGCTGGTCTATGGTGTAAGTGGCGATACGTATGTTATTAATATGTTATTAAGAAGTAATAAATGATTCATATGAGTAATATTAACATAGCTCATCTGATTGATGTCTGTGGTGTTTATCCTGTGGTGTCTGTGGTTTACGGTCTGTATCTATGGTCTATGGTGTACATAATTCATGTGTTCTTAAATTCATCCTGAAATGGAAGTAGGTGTGGAACAAGCTTGCTCAATTTGGAGTATATCCAAGCAAAAGAAATCGTTTGGTCAAATGTTCAAAGGAAAAGTTGATTGGATTTGCATAAATGTGGATGAGCATGCTGAACTGCTACTGAGTTGAACAGGCTTTAAGAAATGTTGATGAGATGGGGACGGATAATTGACAGACATGCTCAGTGAAGATCACTGTTGAGCGATTATGGCTGAAAACCTAAAAATGCTTTCCAGGATACGGAAGGAGGCAGTCTTTGGTGTGGAAAAAAAAATCAAGGTTTTACAGTATTATTTATTACTTTTATTTAGTTTTATAACTGTCATTATTTTGACGCTGCATATAATGATATAATGATACTCAGCATTCATAGTACAAGTAATAATCAATTTTCAGCATTCTCAGTTGTGACTGTGTTGTCTATTCTTATATGGTATTGCATCACGCATGTTTTCATTTCACAAAATAGCTTGAGTATTTCATTCACTTAAATCCATTTTCTTCTCTTTCCTGTTACAGTAATCTTCTTATGTCCGAACATTTTAAGCATTCAGTTGATATGATGCACATAGACAAGCCATTCTCTTTCTCTCTCTCTCTCGCTCTATGTTTATTTACTATGGGGAAATATGTCCTGAAAATGCTGCATCCTTTTGACAAAAATTGCTTGTGAAAGGAATTACTTCGCTTTCGCACAGTGGGTCACAGCCCTTGTGTTGTAGAGAAAAGGGGAGGGTGTGACGGTCCCTTAAAGTTGTTAGTGCCACAGAGGGCTGTGATCCTTAGGTGACACATTATGTGGGCTTTCCTGACACTCCACCAGCTTTCAACAGCAAAGCCGTGCCCTCCATTTCAGCTCCTTCCCTGCTATTTACATGACTGTGCCCTCCATTTTGGCTCCTGCATTTCCAGCGCAACAGCTGTCAGCAGAAGTACATGTCAGGGCATGGTCTACAGAGAGACTGAAACTGACCTAATAAATTCCACATTTAGTGCCGGTGCTTCACTCCGCATTTCTGCTGCGCCTGTCCTGATATTGCTTTCTCTCTGATATCATTTCTTTTTATTTCCCTGTGCTCTTATTGACCTGCATGAAATTCTGATGAATTTATCAAAAATAAATAAACATACGAATTTAATGATTAAGAATTTAATATTGCTGGAAATACTTCAGAGTTTGCTGGCTTTTCTGACATTATTGGGAAGAATTACCTTATTTCAGTGTGAACTATGTTAGATTAATGCAATGAAGTATACCTTGTAGACTTGTAGCGGTCTCTCAAATGATGAAACTACTTCCCAAATTCATCCAATGAAACTGAGGATATTATGAATTGATTTAAATCCATGTTTTCTGGCACCGCATACAATATTTTTTTTGTTAGATTTGCCTTGGATGGATTATTGAGATAAATTGTCGTTGATGATGATGATGATGGTTATTATTATTATTATTATTATTATTATTATTATTATTATTATTTAGAATATCTGAATTCTCAAAAAAATTTAATTGCTTTGGATTTGTAGAATTATTGGCAAGGAATGTGAGCCACTTTAACTGCCATTTTGAAGAGGCACAAATGACTTTCCCTTTTCTGAAAACCATTCATTGATTTAAAAAAAAAAATTAACATGCCCACTTCTCATTGGCCTGTATTGTATAAACTAATACCTCTGGATGAAGAGTCATTTGCCACTTTGTTAATAGGGAAATAGCACTCAGGTTGCATGAAACAAATGAATTAAAAGATAGTGGATGCATTATTTGAGGGTTTTCGTGAAATTCAATGTGATTCGTGATCACAGTTCTCCATAAAAGGTGAAATATTCATAAATTCTTCCAGGGGTCTTTTTTATTAGTTCTATTCATCAAATGTAGAAATGTCACCAATGAAAAATTACTATTGCTCAAATCTATAGTTATCCTAGTAAATGGATAGTATTTTCGCCACCATAGTGTAATATTACTTTAGTGATACTATAATTTTTTAAACTACAGCAAAACAGTTGTGTGGACTATGGGAATATCATGGTGATGTTGACTGCGGTAATATGTGATGGCTATGGTACTACTCTAGTTATGCTATGCTAACTTTAGAACTATTACAGTTTTGCCAAAAAATACTATGGTATTACTGAGAAATATCTATAGGATATTTTCATAAGGGGTGTTTTGCCACAAAATGTTTCAGCTACCTTGATTAAAGTTGCTTTGGTCCTCAGAAATACAAACTCAGTGCAGTCACCAGATGGTCAATTCTTGTGTAAATTTTGTTCTTCAGTTCTTTTGTTTTAAGTAGACTTTTTTGGAGGTATTTCACAGTTCATGGATATTCAGGTGAGGAAGCCCTGACACTTATTGGCATTTTTTGTGCTTTCCCTTTTCAAAACTATCAGCTAACAAGGTTGACCATCTGATTTGCCTCCGCAGTCCTCTGTGACACAGTCTCAGAAATGAAGTTTCAGTGGATGCAAAATTTTGTCTAAGGTGCAAATTTCCAAAATGTACCCTGAAAGGTGATTTACTCTCCATTAGGTACTAAGAAGGTCATTGTACAATAAAAAGGTACAAATTACTAATTCAACCCACAGGAAGGGGTATAAATTGATATACTTTGAGGGCATCATCGGAATAAGTATTGCATTTTATATGCACTTTTTAATACTTTTGTTTGTGTGCCTACACTACTGACTAAACTCTAAGGGTTATGAGTATGCAGTTTGCCAACTCATTAATCAGTTGAGTCATGAGTCATTGGAAGACTCTGTGACATAGAGACTGGTACCGTACTAAAGAAGGAAAACCTGATTAAATGTGTCGACAGACATAACAAATGCAGATGCTTCTGTTCATTTGTCTGGCATTGGTTTGGGTCCACGTCTCCCCATTCACGAGGAAGAGTCACTGCAAATCAATTCAGAGTTATTCTGTCTGTGATCACCTCTTACAGCCAATGATGAAACATTCCTACCATGATGGGAGTGGTCCCTTCCAGGATGACAAACGCCACAGCCTCACTGGGCACAAGAGGTCATTGAATGGTTTTATGAGCAGAAAATGATCTTAGCATATGCTACTGCCTTCACAATCACCAGATCTCAAACTAACTGAACTTATATGGGAGATTTTGGAACAGCATGTGAGACAGTGGTCTCCGACACTACCATCAAATCACCAAATAAGGCAATATCTCTTGCCAGAAAGATACTTTATTCTATGCCAAAGCCTGTTGAGGCTAGTCAGGCAGCTCATGGAGGCCCAACACTTTACTAAAATTGTTTATGTTGATTTTTCCATTGACTTGTCACCTGTCTGCATGACCTTTGTTCCTCTGCTCCCTCTTTTTGCAGAAAGCCGACGTTGCTGTGGCACCCCTAACAATCACCCTGGTGAGAGAGGAAGTGATTGACTTCTCCAAGCCCTTCATGAGCCTGGGGATCTCCATTATGATCAAGAAGCCCATGAAGTCCAAGCCAGGTGTGTTCTCCTTCCTGGACCCGCTGGCCTACGAGATCTGGATGTGCATCGTCTTCGCCTACATCGGCGTGAGCGTGGTCCTGTTCCTCGTGAGCCGCTTCAGCCCGTATGAGTGGCAGGGTGAGGACCCAGAGGAGGGGGTCGACCCGAGCCAGAGCCCAAACCAGAGCCAGAGTCAGCCGCAGAGCCCGCTGAACCACGAGCAGCCGTCCTCCTCCGGCCAGGCGGGTCCGTCTCTGTCCCCGTCACAGCAGAACCAGTCCCAGTCGAGCCCAGGGCAGAACCAAAACCAGAACCAGCAGCAAATGCAGGTGCCAGAGCACACCAACGAGTTTGGGATTTTTAACAGCCTTTGGTTTTCACTCGGGGCCTTCATGCAGCAGGGCTGCGACATTTCGCCCAGGTAGGAGATCCAAACAGCATCAATTTACAGTAAGGTCATCACCACATCATGGCAACTGTGAACAGCATCATCATCATCATCATTATCACCATCATCATCATCATCATCTTCATCACCAACTTCATCGTCATCACCAACTCCATCATCACCATCATCTATGTCTTCATCATCATCATTTATCACCATCTTCACCATCATCTTCATAATTATCATCTTCATCATCATCACCACCATTATCATTACCATTATCATCATCATCATCTACATCAACGATGTGACCAGTATTGTACTTTTATGGAAAGAACTTGCACATTGTGTGCTGAAATGATGACTACTTTTAGGTGAAATGCGTATGACTTTTTGTAAAACCAGATTTGCCTCGCAGCAGCACATTTGCCAGGGAAAGAGATCCGGAAGGCCTTGATTTACAACAGAAAGATCATGATGATCATCACTGCAATCATCGCCATCAATGCTATGTGTATTAGTAATCGGTCATTATCATCCTCTGTGCCCTTCTCTGACATTTTACCATGGGTGGTAATAGAATGTAACATGCTGAACAGATGTCTGGTGGAACCTTTTTTTATGTACAGAGCACATTTTGTTCTGAAATATGACTACTTCCTCTTATCATCACCACCACTGTCATCACTATCGTCATCATCAACATTTTCTTAGTAGTCGGGCAAGATCATGCTCTGACTCTGGTGTTAACAGTGCTGAACCTGCAGATTCCAAAACGCAAAACTATATTGTACATTTTTTAATGGCTGTTGTCTGGCTCAGGTTTTTAATGTATTATTGTGAATGTTGCTGCCATCATCATCTGCTTTCTCTGTATTGGCAGCATTATCATCTACTCTTCTGACTTTTTTCTGAGGGTGCTAACAGCATGGAAAATTTTTTATCGACTGTTTTCTTTGTATGGAATTCTTAATGCAAGTGACACGTTCATTTTGCGTTTAGGTATGTGACCACTTCATACGAGACGAACAAGAGAAATCCTGGAAGGCGCTTTCAAAGGCAGAATTACCTATTAGTCTTGCATTCACCTGCAACACATAGAATCAGAATCTAAATTCAGCGTAACTATGCCTCATGATATTGCTCATAGAAACACAGATTCTAAACAGTGGAACCTCTTGCATGACTCAACAGATAAAGCCTGGAGGTATGCCATATATTTGGCTCCTTACCTGTTCATGCCACTCTGCCAGAATGAAACATAAAATATTGTACGATCATAGTCAGACAAAGTGTGTGTCTATGGCATCTGTGTGCACACCTTGTACAGCCCTTATAGCTTCTATTATGTCTCCTTGTGTGTTAGTTTTTGTGCTGTGAGATTAGAAAATGGCTTCTCTGTGATCATAATCTGCAAGCATATATATTTCTGGAGCTCAGTGGGTCATTACATTGTACTGTAAAATACAGAATGATAACTCTTTAGTTAATAGGGGTCCAGCAGAGAGCAAATGTATGCTGTCAGAGTAAAATGCAATCTTTATTAGAGTATATTCAATCCTGAATACATTACCATGTGGAAAAGGTTCTTGTTGCATGGTGCTTTTGTCATATTGTCCATCGCAGTGAGGTCTCAGGTGCATCTGCCTGAGGTACCAATGTCAGCTTTTTGCTGCTGTCCTCTTTAGTTAAGTAACCTTTGGCTGGACATGGCTTTTCGCTTTGCTCTTGGATAACTCTCCAGGGAAAGAGAGAAGGGGGAGAGAGAATGTCTTTGTGACTTTGTGTGCGTATGAGTGAGAAACAGTTTGTGTGAGGGAGTGCATGAGTGTGACAGAGAGAAAGAGAGAGAGAAAGAGATTTTGTCGGTGAGAGAGGGAGTGTGCATTTGTGTGAGAGAAAGGGTGTGTGAGTCTGTATTAGTCAGAGGATATTTAAGTTTGCATTATCACTGTATTTCACTGATCAAAGTAAAGTCAAGTCAAACTAAAGGCGCATCCAAACTAGCAAAGAAATTCTTGTTGAGCTCGAAAGAAGTGGAAGCACCACAGGCAATAAATATTAACCTTGTTTTATATTTTGAGGGACTGCTTGAAGTACTAGGAGAGAGCATAGTAAGGTGACTCTCTGTCACCAAAGGGATATTGTCTGCTTCCCATAATGTACATCCCACTCACAGCAAGACAAATCGAAGCTAGGGGCTGCACATGTTACCTCTGACCTTTCCCATGTCCGCCTGGTCTGATGCAAACTGAGTCCTACCCTTGGGCTGAATTGACACTTGTCTTCTTCACTCTCCCTCTGAACATGCAAAGAGCTCTGACTCTCGGTGACATGGCTGGCCTGTGCTCTCGTGGGAAGAAAGGTGAAATAAATGTATATATAGTGTGAGCCTCTGTCGTCTCATGAGCCTCTGGTACATTTTTCCCCCCATTTCATTACATTTTAGCATTGAAATGGCTTAGGGAGGTGGAGATGGAAGGGGTTAGTGTCACATTCTCTCATGACTAATCTTCAGGTGAAAGGATAATAGATGCATGTTTTAGAGATGCCTTGCTGTGTTCCGGTGGCCTTGCCTAGTAGGTGTCAAGAGACTTGGCCGAATATTTTTTTCTTGATTTCTGCGACAGAAGACAGGAGATAAAGGATTTGGTAGGGGGTGCTGCATTAGAGGAGAATCTGTCTCTGAGTGATGCCAACAGCTTGCAGCTGCCTTGGTTCCAGCTTCATCATGTTTGTCGAGCTTAAGATTAATCTTTTTTATGTACCTCTTTCGGTGCATTGGCAGTAACTCCAGGAATTGAAGGCCTGCATGTGAGTGTGTGTACATTTGTGTGTTTGTGAATGCACGTGTTCGTGTGTGAGTTCATGTGTATTTGTACCAGTGCATGTGTGCAGGTGCACATGGTGTGCGCGTGTGTGCGTGTGTTCATGTGCTCATACATGTTTATTTGTACCAGTGCATGTTTTTATGTGTATGTACATTTGTGTGTATATGCACATGTTCATGTATTTATATAAATGCTTGTCTGTGTAGGTAAATGTGTGTATGCACACGTGTTCTCGTGTGAGTGAATATGTATTATGTAAATATGTATGTGAGTACGTGTTCATAAATTAGCAAATGACTGTGCATGTACTAGCACATAGGTATCTGCACAATGCATGTGTATATGTGTGCATACATTGGCATTGGTTTGGTGCAGATGTGTGGTCCTGGAGAGTGCTAGCATATTTGTGCAGCGCATGTGCGTATGTGTCCATTACCTTGCATGTTGTGAATGTGTGTGTGTGTGTGTGTGTGTGTGTGCGTGTGCACTGTAAACCCTGATAGTGTGGTGAACTCGAATGTTTTGTGGAAACAGATTACCTCAAAAAAAAATTAAGTAGGCCAACTTAATTGCACTGTATGGAAGGAACTTAAAGAAAATAAGGTAAAGTTATTTCTTACATGTTTTTAAGTGCTCTGAACACAAGATCATTAAGTTGGCATACACATTTTTTTTCGAGGTAATTGGTTTCCACAAAGCATTGAGTTCACCACACTTACCAGGGTTTACAGTGTGTACGTGCATATATGTATGTCTGTGTGTGTGTGTGTGTGTTCGCGTGTGTATGTGTGCCTGTGTCAGTGTGGGAGTTTGTGGGTGTATGTGCACTTGTGCCTGCATGCTATTGCATATGCATGCGTCAGGGGAATGGGAGTCCCGAGTTAAAAAATGTTTGATCTGAAATCAGAACCTGCGCAGTGCTGCTCTGTTCTTGTGTCTGCTGAGACAAAAGGATTCCCCCACTGCGCTGAGACTCGGCTCGATTTCAGAGTCAAACAAGCCTCTCTGGGACCAATCTCATCCTACCCACCATCTTATCTCCGGTGCATTGACACACATCAGTGTCCCCCCCCATCGTTAGCTATTGGGGTTTTGGGGGAGTGAAGGACGAACACGTACAAACTCGAGCATATTCCGGTGGGGCCCAACCCCTAGTCGGCCATGACGGATCAAAGATGGGTGTGTCCAAATCAGAGCAGCCATTTTAATGACTATCACACACGAGAGAGATGGTGTAAGTCGGCGGCGATAATGAGTGCGAGGGCAAACCCAAGGACACTCTGGATGTTTCTGTCCGATTTCTGTGCCTTTTCTCTTCTTTAGTTCATTTATTTGACCACATTTTCTGCCAGAAACAAAGATGTCCTTGTAAATATGGTAAAATTAAACTGAGATGTGAAACTGCAGTAATTCAGAACCGCAAGTTGCTTTGGATTGTCTCCGGGAATGATTACGCCGCTAAAAAAAAATGGAAATAACCTGCCAGATTTGTGCTTTTTCTGGCTCTTTGTGCCTGTGCCATGGAAATTGTGCCGACTGTTATAAAAGCTTTAACTTAATCTGCAAATTTATTAAACACTACTGATTATGAAATTTCATGATTTATTTTGGGGTATCTCTTGGACGCATATGCTATATTTTGCATGGCAGGGACTACTAGTTCTTTTTAATACATGACAATCAGATTTTGTTTTACTATTGGTCTTTTTGTCCGTCTTTTTATTCATTTCTTAATTTGCATCAGGAAATCCCATCCTCTGGTTCATTGGCTGCAATTAGAATTATCGGTTAATAAGGTACCTTTAGGGTTGCCATAAATTTACATGAAATTAGCAGTCTCTGAGTAGAAGAAAAAGAAAGAAAAAAAAAGTTAGCTGATTGACAGATGTTAATCCCTGCCTACATCTGAGCTGCCAATCCCCTGAGAGCAAAGGAGATCAGTCGCCAGGCAGAAAAACAGATGAAAGTTACTCCTGCCGTACCCCTCTGCTGCTATTTACTCGCTCCGGAATTCCTCTTTGTTCAGGCCTGCCCAAATGTCAAAGCCTGCCACCTGAGGTCCTGTTCGTCGCCGTGTGATTGTCGCCAGCTGCTGGCGCTCAGGTTTATCTTTAAAGGCAGGTGAGCCCTGCTTTTTGTGCCCAAATCACCGCATTTAAATTTCCTCTCTGCTCTCCTCTACTGTCTTATCGTTGCGCCTTATTCTCTTTCTCGAGGTGTATGTCGCAGTGCTTATAAAAGCAATCTTCTTTTCCTCCATTACCTGTTCGTCTCCTTCGCTTGAGTAGCACAAGAGAACAGGAGAAAAGGAGGATACAGTGTGTAGTACACACGGATGCTCCCTCGGTCTCCCTGCTTTCTCCCTGTCATCCTCTCTCCTACTATCCTCAAATCTCGCTGATTCTCTCTCCCCCCTCTTTCCCGTCTTGCCCTCTCCTCCTCTCAGTTGTTCTGAAAGAACTCCTCACCTGTTAATCATGCGGCTTTAGTTTCTCCAGCTGTAGATGTAGCGTCCGATGCAGAATTAAAAGTTAAGCGTGATTAATGCTGCTCATTGGGAAGATGCAAGTTTAGCCGGGAATACATTATCCGATTAATAATGACGGCTATTAGCGATGATGGCTGCAAATCCAAAATAAAGTTCCACTCAGCGCTGCTTAATCTTGGTATGTGTCTGAAAGGGGCTCATAATTTCCCTCGGAAAACTGTTTTGCAGTTACATCGCAGCTGCTGGGCACTTTACTACAGAGAGGAGAGGGAAAGAAAAGTGATTTATGAGGGTCTGTGTCGCATGCAAATCAAATGATGCGCCATGACTTTAAGATTAGATGGCAGAAAATATGCTGAAATCAGAGGCGGAGGAAAAATAAATCTCGGGCTATCTGTGAGTGTGAGCAAATTAGCACACACAAACACGTGTATACGCACGCACACACACACACACACACGCACACACATACAGTACATATACACTTGCAGCGTTTGTGCCTGCATGTGTGCAATTGTTTTTTTTTTTTTTTATACCAGTATGTAAAGGACACTGTAATTATTATGGGTAAGTAAAGTACATGTTCTAGTCTGAGAGCCTGAGATTTTTTTACACAGCTGTTCTTTATAGAGGGAGTGAGAAAGGAGGGATCACGTGCATGAGAGGAAGACATAGGGAAAGAGGTAAAGCAATATATGTGAGGAAAAACACTGAGAATGAGGGAGAGAGATGTGTCTGAGAGAGATTAAGAGAGAGGGCGATCCTCTGTGAGAAAGACAGTGAATAAGGGAGTAAGGTACAAGAGAAAAGAGAAAGAAAGAGTCAGGGAGAAGAACTTGTCTGAGAAAGACAGAAAGAGGAGGGAGTGCTTGTCTGTTTGAGAGACATAGGGAGAAGGATAAGTATTAGACTTGTAGAGAGGCAGAGACATTCTGTATATTTGAGAAAAACAGTGAGACCCTGTACACTATGTGCGAAAAATACATGGAGAGAGTGATCTTGGGTGTTTGAGAAATAGATAAAGAGGAGCTAGATGTCCTCAGTGAGAATATCATAGGGAGGACAGTTCCTGTTTGTGTGAGAGAGAGGGAGAGACAGAGAGAGAGAGTGAGAGAGAGAGAAAGGACTTGAAAGAAGATGGAGGTGGACAGAGAGAGAGAGAGAGAGAGAGAGAGACCCTCTACTGTATGAATGAGAAAGACAGAGAGAGTGATCTTATGTGTTTGAGAAATGGATAAAGAGGAGCTAGATATCCTCTGTGTGAGAATATCATAGGGAGGAGAGTTCCTGTGTGTGTGTGAGAGAGAGGGAACGACAGAGAGAAAAGGGAAGGGCGGGTTGTGTGTGTCTGAGTGGGTGTTTTGTAAGTGACAGGCAGTGTAATGAGCCAGCTGCTGAAGCAAAAAGTGGTGATTATACTGTGCTTGTTAAACTTGTCCACATGGACTCACATTTGGCCCCAGTACTGCCGATTTCCAGCCATTTACACTCCCCTCCTGTTACAACACCACACTTTACACACTCTCACTGCTGAACTCCAACCGCATTTATAACCCCAACCCCCCAAACCACATCAACACACTATCTATACGCTCACTGCTGAACTCCAACTGCATTTATGACCCCCCCCCCCCCCCAACCACATCACCACACTATCTACACTCTCACTGCTGAACTCTAATCGCATTTATAACCCCAACCCCCCAACCACATCACCACACTACCTACTCTCTCACTGCTTAACTCCAACCATTTACACTCCACCCCAGCACAACATCACATTTTCTACTTTCTTACTGCTGAACTATAACTCTTTACACTCCCTGTCCTCTGCTCTGTACAGTCTACTCTTAACACACTGTAGACTAACTTAGTGGCTATCCATGAGGAAAGGTTAAAATAAAATCACACTGGAGAGGCGTGAGAATCTACCTCAGAGCCGCAATTTAAATTTGTGTGTTGCAGTCGGACGCATCTGTGACATCACGCATGCCAAACCCAATGAGGCGTGCCTGGGCTCAGAATGTTAGAAAATTACATGCTGCCAAAGCCAGTACCAAACGGTGTGGTTGTTGTTTTGAGAATCTAGAGTAGCTTTGTAGTAGAAACGAAAATGTCAGCGTTCGGTTACACTTTTGATTACAGATGTCCCCCGCTCCGACACAGTAGAATGTTCACAGTGAATTCAAAGTCAGCATTTTACAATGAGGCGCAAAAGTATTTAGATTGTGACTATTTTATCAGGCTGCGTATGACATAGTAGCTCCATAATGGATGGAAAAACTCCTCACTTTGAAGCTGTGCAGACCACAAAGCTCGTCGTTCTGCTCCGACCTTTAGCATGTGCAAACCCTTTTAGCACGAGCAAAACTAATAACGCAGTGAATTATTTGGTGCGAAACAAATACCATGACCTATCATTGGTCATGCTGGTAGTTTAGAATGTGCTAAAAGGTCTTAGGCATGCTGATGGTCATAGCAAATCATGGCCTTTTTTAAAAAATTTATTCTGTCACCTGACAGATGGAAGCTCTGAATCTGTTTGCTATTAAAAACCTACAGATCACCCTAGTTGCCTGTCTGACTGATGCTGAGGGAGAATCATGGATGTAGGCGGACTCTCATATTTTGTGCAGCCATGTTTTCATGCCATGCCTCGATTGTAGATGTGCAACTTGGGGCTTATCCAAAATCTGCCGCAGACTGCAATGCTGTGGGTATTAGCCTTGCATTTACCTTGTCAGTGCTTAGCAGGTGATGTTATTCAGAGTGACATACAGTAGAGGAGTCCAGTGTTTTTGTATGTCAGGCAAAAATGTAGTATCCCTATGGAAGCATAGATGGATAATTTACGATCAATGCAAACGTGTCATGGTTTTGGAGGCTGGTGATGGCTTTGAGCTTTCTTGGTTGCTCTCGTCCGGGACGATATCGGTTTGCCCACAATCGGATTCTTGGGCCAGCTGGCATTAATTGGGGGCGTCGCCCGGATTCTATTTAAGCCCTAGTTCCGCCTCGCTGCCCTTGCTAGAGTGTCAGTGTTTTGCTTGCACTTTAGCTGGTAAGGTCTCTATTGAGAAAGGTGTTGAGGTATTAGCTGCAAAAGAAGAAAGTGCTAGATAGCAAGAGAATCTTTCTGTTTTTCCTCTTTCTGGGAACCGTCTGGTGCTAATTCTTTTTATCTCGGTGTCCGAGATTTTTTCCTTTTCAATTCGTTCTGTCGAACTCGCTTTGCTTCCTTATTGTTTCACGGACTGGATCTAGGTGCTTTGGAAGCGCGAGTCTCCCTCTCTGATTTCTGTCAGTGTTTGTCTCTTGTTTTGTCATCCTTCATTTCGTTCCGGCCACAGCATTTGGCATCTCATAAATCCGACCATCACAAAACGTGGAAGAGAACTCTGTGTTATAACGTAAGGAGGTGGACCAAAAGCACCCGCCCCTACATGGCTAAATCAAGACTTTAGCAAGAAGTTTTTACAGTACTATTTGAGACAAGTACATGAAAAAATATTGTGGGACACAAGATAAACTTGGTGACTGACAGCCTTCAAATGCATACCTCATGTAAGAGTTGTAGTTCGCACACTGGTGATTTGCACGGAGGACAGGGAGTTGAGGACTGGACTCAGGTGCAAGGATGGTCTTGGTTGTATTTATTATGCCATCTGTGCAGCAGGAAGGCACACAAGAAGCAATGCAAAACAAAATAGGAAACGAGGTTCCTGAATTGTACTATTTGTAATACAGAGACTGGACTTTAGCTACAGTAACAATGTATTATAAATAGGAGAAGAAGATAGGAAATGAGGTCCCTTCAATAATAATGATAAAGTGCTGATATAAACAATAAACAGCACTAAATTCAACAGTTAGAATTAATACACGCGATACGCGGGGAATAAGTCTATGCAGACTAGAGATACAACACAGGCATGTGGCTACGAGACTTTGCAAATACTATGTGCGAATCTTGGTCTTAAATAGCACAACATTACCGCATAGAGGAAATTACAAACAGGTTCCGGTAATGATAACGGAGCTGAGAATGCAGTCCGGGTCTTAATAGACCGGTGAGCTTTACGGCTGGAGGGGTGACCTTACACCTTGGGTCTTTGTTTGTTTGTTTGTATGATTGTATTTTTTTTTATTATTATTAATTTATTTTTGGCTTCAAAGCTGTAATACTGCTCTGAAAACTTTATTTGCAATACTATTTTAATATGTGGCTTTGTAAGTGTCACACACAGGCACAAGGTATGTTCAAACCTTTGGTAAAACACCCATTTATTTAGGGTTTAACCATTTTGTCATGGTCGGGGTTGTCTTCTGGAGTGCGGCAGTCACAGTTCCACACTGCAATTCTTTTTAGTCAAGTTTCATTTTAATTCATATGCTGTAGATTTGTATCAGGCTTCTATTAAGGATAATAAAGCATGAAATAAATTACAATGGACACAATATTACCATGAGCTTTTTTTGCACTTGGAGAATACATGAGTAAAATATGAAATATGCAAATATAAATAAAACATTTGTAAGATTCTCGCTTCGCTCTGCTGTGCTCAGTTTTTGACTCGGCAGCCACGCTTGAGGGCTGGATCAATTGTGACAAATTGTGAGCTCGGAAATTGTCTCTTTTCTTATTAATGCCTTTACATTAGGGCCACCTGTGCCTGGCTGCTGTCGCTGTCATTTGTATTGATCAGGAGCCCATTTTGTGGTAATTGTGAACTGCTTTATCGCATTAGCTTCGGCCACTCAGCTGTGTGTTTGCAGTTTGTTGTTTAACGATTCCGCTGGTTGCTGTCTTTACGCATGGGAGAATTCACAAGACTGATTTCTCACAGGATGAATATAGATCATGGACAGTGAGAGCCATAATGTTTGGGACAAATTTTTATTATTCCCTTGAGTCGGCTTTTTTCTGCACAATTTTTGTTCTGTAATCAAACAATAAAAAACAACAATAATAGTTAAGCAAGATTACAAAATTGTAGGGTGCATTTCACTGCGTGTATAAACCGTGGTTTCATCATCTAGAAATGGTGAACATTTTTACAGGGACCCTCCATTTTGAGTGGGGTTTGAAAATGCGGAATACTGTATGATGAACAGCGTCAGGGTGCATTTCAGATAAATTTTAAATGTCTAGAAGACAAAATGCCGAAAATTGCGTTCATTATCAATTGCTTATGCATACCCTGTTTTTCTTCTCACAACTTGGGGATTCAAGCGTATTGTCATATTTTCAATCTGAAATGCAGGAATTTCTCAATGAAGTGATACTACTCTTTAATGCCAGGAAGGATGAGCAGATGAACCGACTCTCGTGGGAGAGAATATGCAAAAATAATTAGTTCAGTTTAAATGCTTCAAAGTTTCATTTGTTCACAAAGATACATTCCTGAAGAACAAGTAAATGAAGGTGAACTTCAGAATAAATAAACAAAGTATTAATAATTGAAACAAAGATAGTTTACATCGTTTACTATATCGGTCTTTCTACAACACAGCAACAGAAATACAACGTACTTGTCATGAAGAAAAAGGCAGAGAGTGGGAGAGAGGAAGTGCAAGAAGGAGGGAGAGATGGATGTTAAGAGTGTGAAAAGAGAGAAAGGGAGAGAGAGAGAGAGGAATGGGGAATGGTTATTGTGGGCGTAGCCATTTGCAATGGCCGGAGAGTGTATCCATTGTGTTTTGTCTAGAGTGAGACGTAGGGGGAGTTGAGCGGTGCATTGTTGGATACAAAGCCAGACAAAACTATGGTAGCTTTAGCCTCACGCTCTGGTGCTCTGGTTCCCCCTCAGGCGTTGCCTGTCACTTCCTATATTTTTTAACACTCCACCACTGACGTTCATGCTCCTCAGGGGCGGGGCAGTGTACTGACCTACAAGGACAGGGGGTGACCCCGCCGTCACGCTTTGCTGGCTCTCTGGAGCCCACTCTCAATAGAGAGTAATTCAAAAAATGGACTGTGGCAATGGCAAAGCCACTTTTTATGGGTTAATGGTGGTTGCAAAAGGGTCATATTATGTGATCTTGGGGGGGATGGGGTGAGGCAATCTACCGTAACCTGGACATCTGACACAAATTGAGTTGATTTTGAGGAAGCTGATAGTTTTTCATTAGATTTACTTGACTTTGAAATGTATGGATCACCCTTAAAGACCCTTAAAGCATTATTATTATTATTATTATTATTATTACTGTTGCTGTTGTTGTTGTTGTTGTTGTTATTTTTGTTAAATTTACTTAAGGTGAAAGACAGATTTCGAAAAAAAAAAACAGCATTAAATAAAAGAAATACTCATATGGGGTTGAGATATTATGACTTGTTTTTTGTGATTTTTTTTGGAAAGTTATACAATGCTTCAATTAACCAAAATGAGACTGAAAAAAAAAAAAAAAAAAACTGGATGTCGCCATCTTTCCATCCTTCACAAAAGTTAAGCTGGTGAGAGGCCAAGGAACACTTGGGCAGTCACGTGACAGTGAGGTCGAATTACCATAGCTGAACCAATATCTGTATGGGCTTGACTCAACTTGTACTAAATTCCCATTTGTTTTCAGCTGCTTTGTTAGCTAAAATTAGTTAGTGCATGAGCTAGTGCTCCCACTCCCTTTCTGTGTTGGTGGTCTGGCAATAGGACATTTGTTTACGTTCCATTTTTCTTTTTTCTCTCTCTTTTACCGCAGGTACTACTGTTACTATGATGAGGTTGTTGCTCCTTCTATAGTTGTGGAATCTGGGAAGTTTGATCATTACACACTGCTAGCATATTTAGCAAACCAATTTATGTTTTAGCTTGTGTGGTTTGCCTAATTAACATCATTGTTAGATTACTATGCATGTGCTTTAGTTATAAAACCTCAATTCTGAGATAGTTGGGATGCAGTGTAAATTGTGAATAAAATCAAAATGCAATGACTTTCAGATCACGAGCCAATATGTTATTTACAATAGAACATAGATAACATTTCAAATGTTGAAACTGAGACATTTTACATTTTTATCCAAAAAATGAGCTTATTTAAAATTTTCTGGCTGCAACAGGTCTGAAAAAAGTTGGGACACAGGGAAAAAAGGGGTGAAAAAGCAATTAATATATAGGAGAATCAGCTGAAAGAACATTTTGCAAGCAATTAAGTTAACTGGCATCAGGTGTGTAACATGATTGGCTATAAAAGGGATGTCTTAGAGAGGCTGAGTCTCTCAGAAGTAAAGATGGCCAGAGGCTCTCCAACCTGTGAAGGCTTGCGTAAAAAAATTGTGGAATACTTTAAAAACGATGTTCCTCAACGTCAAATTGCAAAGGCTTTGAAGGTCTCATCATCGACAGTGCATAACATCATCAAAAGATTCAGAGAAACTGGAAAAATCTCTGTGCGTAAGGGACAAGGCCGAAGACCTGTACTGGATGCCCGTGATCTTTGGGCCCTCAGACGCCACTGCATCACCCACCGGCATGATTCTGTCATTGACATTACTGAATGGGCCAAGGAATACTTCAAGAAACCACTGTCTGTAAACACAGTCTGCCGTGCCATCCACAGATGCCACCTTAAACTCTATCATGCAAAAAGGAAGCCATTGTTGAGCATGATCCAGAAGCGCCGCCGTGTTCTGTGGGCCAAGGCTCATTTAAAATGGACTGTGGCAAAGTAGCAAAGTGTCCTGTGGTCAGACGAGTCCAAATTTGACATTCTTGTTGGAAATCAGGGGCGTTGTGTCCTCCGGGCTTAAGAGGAGAGAGACCACCCCTCCTGTTATCAGCATTCAGTTCAAAAGCCAGCATCTCTGATGGTATGGGGATGCATTAGTGCATATGGTGTGGGACACTTGCATGTTTTAAAATGCACCATGAATGCTGAAAGGTATATGAAGGTTTTAGTGCAACATATGCAACCCTCCAGACAACATCTATTCCAGGGAAGGCCTTGTGTATTTCAGCAGGACAATGCAAAACCACATACTGCAGCTATTATAACAGCATGGCTTCGTAGTAGAAGAGTCCGTGTGCTGAACTGACCTGCCTGCAGTCCTGATCTTTCACCGATTGAGAACATTAATTAAACGCATAATTAAACGAAAAGTCTGTCAAAGGAGATCCAAAACTCTCATGCAGCTGGAAGCCTGTATTAAACAAGACAGGGTTCAAATTCCAATGGCTAAACTCAAGAAATATGTCTCCTCAATGCCCAGACACCTCCACTCTGTGTTAAAAAGAAAAGGGGATGCTACACCATGGTAAACCGGCCCCTGTCCCAACTTTTTCGAGACCTATAGCAGCCATCAAATTTGAAATGAGCTCATTTTGTGGATAAAATTGTAAAATTTCTCAGTTTCAACATTTGCTATGTTATCTCTGTTCTATTGTGAATAGAATACTGGCTGGTGTGATTTGAAAGTCATTGCGTTTTGATTTTATTCACAATTTACACTTTGTCCCAACTATTTCGGAATTGGAGTTGTAAATATAATAGAGTACAGTGATGATCATACATGTCACAAATTGAAGTTAAATCGGAAACCATGGTCTATTCAAGTCTGTATGTCATATAATATGGGATCTTATACATGCAAATGAGTAAACAGACAACAATATATAGCAAAAAAAAAAGTATTTTTGAGAGAAAAAGTCAATAACTAGTGTGGCCACCCTTTGCTTTGATTCCAGTATTTAATTTTTCAGGCATAGTGTTCACATTTTTTTTTTTTTCCCCGCACTCACTGAGCCATTCCATATTGTTTGTTCATTCCAAAGAGATTCTTTCGATGTAACAACAAAATCGTTTATCTTGGTATCAAGCAAATCCCAGATTCGCTCAATTAGATTAAGTTCTGGACTTTGAGCACCCCAAGTCGCAACTTTTATGTCACCAGATGATTCTTTCCGACTGAGATAAGTGTGTTTGGGTCATTATCTTGTTAAAAAAAAATCCCCGACGTATCAGTTTTTTTCCAGAAGGCAATGCTTGCCTAACAAAGATGCTGTCATACTTTTCTGATGTATAATTTCGTTGATTTTTATAAGTTCACTCACTCCTTTTGAGCAGACTGAACCCCAAACCATAGTATTACTACCTCCGTGTTTTACTGAAGGGGTTACACCGTCATTTTTGAACCATTCTCCAACTCTGTTGCGCACGTAAATTTATTTATTTATTTAAGAAATAGGGACAGTACATATTGATGAACATAGACATGTAAATATGTCAGATTATAGCCAAAGGCTAATTTACATCTGTTGTCCCTAAGCAGGTTGATGTTTACAATAATGCATTATAAAAATACACAAACCAATAATACCCAACAATTTTACAAAACAGTAACAAAAAAAAAAAAAAAACAATAGTACATAACAAAAATACACTAACCAATAATACACAACAATTTTAACAATAAAACACGGATGTGATTAAGGCTTGTAGCTCAGGAAAAATCTCAATGTGGCCATCGGATAACAGTGCTAACAATAAGAGGCAAGTACTGAAAAATTACACGGCCCTAATTTGTCTCAAAGTGCAGAATTGCACTAAGCCCATGATTCTAAGGTGCTATAGCATATTACACATAGCTGTGTTATTGTACTGTGATATATTGCACTGGACCCAATGAAAGGAAGAATAAATATAAAGGAAAAAGAACAAGTTAAAATGTTAATAATATTACATTTTGATCAATATATTACATGTTGCCCTATTGCACATTAATGCCTGCATTTTGGTCAGTATATTACATGTTGCCCTGTTACACATAATAGTGCCTGCATTTTGGTCATTGTATTGCACATTGCCCTATTGCACATTAATGCCCACATTTTATTCAGTATATTGCATGTTGCCCTATTGCACGTAATACCTGCATTTTGGTCAATACATTACATGTTGCCCTATTGCATTTAATACCTGCATTTTGGTCAGTATATTGCACGCTGTCCTATTGCACTTAACAAATAATACCTCACTATTCATCATGGTCACAAATCTGATTTTATCTGAGCCACACCTTTAGATTACCTTTAAAGGCTACAAAACTGGAACACTCCCTTGCGGAGGGTGGTAAACTGTTCCACAATACGTTACCCTTGAAAGAGAAAACATTTGGACCAAAAGAGGTTCTTCTAACAGGTACCTCACAGTCACCACTGGCTATGACCCTAGTGATCCAAGTTGTTCAATTACTGGTTATTCTGTATTTTACATAGTCATTAAGCGGAGGTGGAGCTAGCCCACTTAAGATTTTATAAATCTGGCGGGCAGTTTAAAATTTTTTAAAGTTCTCAAAGCTTAACAAGTTGTATCTTGACAGAATGTAACAATGGTGATATGAGAAGGGCTTTTTATCTAGTACTTTCAACGCCTTTTTATAGAGTGACTCCACTGGTTTCGGAGTTGTTACTCCTGCCAAAGACCAGCTGTTTAGACAATAACTTAAATGTGAAAAAATCATGGAATGAAGGAACAATATGGCTGCTCTATCAGTTAGAGACCTCCTTATTTGTTTGAAATTGTTTAAATTGTATTTAACCGTCTTCGACACCATTTTGACATGACTCTTAAAAGAGAGTTCAGAGTCCAACATCACACCCAGATATGTGAACTCCTTCACTAATTTTAGTTCTTGATCTCCCAAATAAACGTTAGGTTGGGAAATGTTTGCAGGTTGTTTAGAAAAAAAACATACACACAGTCTTTTGTGTATTTCACAAAAGACAGGACATAATGAGCCAATTTTGAATGTGAGTCAAAGCAGATGAAATTATTTGAGCAGCCTCTTCAGGATTTTTAGCCTTTGTAAAGATCACAGCATCATCTGCGTATAATTGTATATCAATATCTTTTCAAACTTCTGGAAGATCATTTATATACAAGGAAAATAACATAGGGCCCAGTATAGATCCTTGGGGAATCCCTAGTGGACAGTGTAGGTAAGGCGATTTGACACCTTCGACCACAGTGCACTGTTCTCTATTTGATAAGTATGATTCAATCCATGCTATAGCTTGGTTTGAAAAATTAAAGAGAGGTAGTTTAGATAAAAGCACTTTGTGATCGATGTTGTCAAACGCCTTTTTTAAGTCTAGAAATACACCATCTACACAGCTTTTTTATCCAAATAACATTTTATTTTTTCTAGGAACACAATTAATGCTGACTTGGTGGAATGATATACCTGAAATCCAAATTGCATTGGATGAAGAAGGGCTTGTTCATTATTAGATGTTCAATTAATTGTTTAACAACCCATTTTTCAAGTATTTTCGAGAAAATTGGCAAAATACTTTGTACTAATTGGTCCATAATTTTTCAAATTCTGCATTTGGACAAGAAAATTTCGAATTTTGATTAATTAGTCTAAAGGACTTGTTCCCAGTCTGAATATCTTTGCAAACTCAAGTCTTTTTTTTTTTTTTTTTTGATGTTGCCAGCTCTAAGAAGTGTTTTTTTAGAAATGCAGTAATATACACACACACACATATATATATATATATATATATATATACAGTGGCGCTTGAAAGTTTGTTCACCCTTTAAAATTTTCTATATTTCTGCATAAATATGACCTTAAGCATCACCAGATTTTCACACAAGTCCTAAAAGTAGATAAAGAAAACCCAGTTAAACAAATGAGACAAAAATATTATACTTGGTCATTTATTTATTGAGGAAAATGATCCAATATTACATATCTGTGAGTGGCAAAAGTATTTGAACCTCTAGGATTAGTGATTCATTTGAAGGTGAAATTAGAGTCAGGTGTATTCAATCAATGGGATGACAATCAGGTGTGAGTGGGCACCCTGTTTTATTTAAAGAACAGGGATCTATCAAAGTCTGATCTTCACAACACATGTTTGTGGAAGTGTTATCATGGCACGAACAAAGGAGATTTCTGAGGACCTCAGAAAAAGCGTTGTTGATGCTCGTCAGGCTGGAAAAGGTTACAAAACCATCTCTAAAGAATTTGGACTCCACCAATCCACAGTCAGACAGATTGTGTACAAATGGAGGAAATTCAAGACCATTGTTACCCTCCCCAGGAGTGGTCGACCAAAAAAGATCACTCCAAGAGCAAGGCGTGTAATAGTCGGCGAGGTCACAAATGACCCCAGGGTAACTTCTAAGCAACTGAAGGCCTCTCTCACATTGGCTAATGTTAATGTTCATGAGTCCACCATCAGCAGAACACTGAACAAAAATGGTGTGCGTGGCAGGGTTGCAAGGAGAAAGCCACTGCTCTCCAAAAAGAACATTGCTGCTCGTCTGCAGTTTGCTAAAGATCACGTAGACAAGCCAGAAGGCTATTGGAAAAATGTTTTTTGGACAGATGAGACCAAAATAGAACTTTTTGGTTTAAATCTGAAGTGTTATGTTTGGAGAAAGGAAAACACTGCATTCCAGCATAAGAACCTTATCCCATCTGTGAAATATGGTGGTGGTAGTATCATGGTTTGGGCCTGTTTTGCTGCATCTGGGCCAGGACGGCTTGCCATCATTGATGGAACAATGAATTCTGAATTATACCAGTGAATTTTAAAGGAAAATGTCAGGACATCTGTCCATGAACTGAATCTCAAGAGAAGGTGGGTCATGCAACAAGACAACGACCCTAAGCACACAAGTCGTTCTACCAAAGAATGGTTAAAGAAAAATAAAGTTAATGTTTTGGAATGGCCAAGTTAAAGTCCTGACCTTAATCCAATCGAAATGTTGTGGAAGGACCTGAAGCGAGCAGTTCATGTGAGGAAACCAACTAACATTCCAGAGTTGAAGCTGTTATGTACCAAGGAATGGGCTAAAATTCCTCCAAGCCGATGTGTAGGACTGATCAACAGTTACCAGAAACGTTTAGTTGCAGTTATTGCTGCACGAGAGGGTCACACCAGATACTGAAAGCAAAGGTTCACATACTTTTGCCACTCACAGATATGTAATATTGGATCATTTTCCTCAATAAATAAATGACCAAGTGTAATATTTTTTGTCTCATTTGTTTAACTGGGTTCCCTTTATCTACTTTTAGGACTTGTGTGAAAATCTGATGATGTTTTAGGTCATATTTATGCAGAAATCTAGAAAATTCTAAAGGGTTCACAAACTTTCAAGCGCCACTGTATATATATATATATATATATATACAGTGGCGGCTGGTGGTTGTAAAAGTAGGGTAGGAAGGAAAATGTATGTACAGCAGAGGTGGTGGCATATGCCAGCATTTAAGACATAGGGCTCTAAAATCGTTGACCAGGCGCAGGCGCGGTGCAGACGCGGCGAATGGGGAGCGCCGCGCCAAGGGGGTGTATCCAGGCATATTTTGCAATTTCGTGCCCGGCGCGAGTACTCCTCTGTCCCGTCTCTGTCCCTCCTGCCGGCGCAAGTGGCAAAGAGGGAGGAGGGAAGGCATGAGTGGGTTTAACACAGCCGAGTCAAATCTTCACCAATCAAATGAGCTCCTCTCCCGACCTTTAAAACGTTGGAATAAAGAAGCCTCTGTCCTATATCTGTATGATGCGTTAATGTTGCATTTTACTTTGCTGCTTCAGGCATGTTTTCTGCACCACTTACGTCTACATTAAGCATTACGAATATGAGTTAGCTGGCTAGCTAGGGCATTCGCGAATTATCACCATTAGCGAACTTGAATGGAATTTCAAAACGAAACGTCAGATCATTCAAGCTTATGAAGTTGGAATGAAATACGACGGTTGCTCATTTATTTCTTCTGCCTGCATCATTGGGAAGAAAAACGATGGATAGCGTGTTCCTATTATTACACCCTGTTGCTGCTTAAAATTTTGGAATTAACATGCATGGACAACAATGCAAGATCGTTACACATTTATTTTTCAATATGTGATCTTAACTCAGTACGAGATCATAGCAATCAGGCTGTATTCCTTTCCCCCACTAAAAAACGATAAAACCTAAGTGACAATAACAGTAGTATGAAGCCGCTTGCACACTGGACCAAAAAAGCGAATTTTTTATACGACAGATTACATTCAAAGTCAATGCAAAGACGCGCATTGACTTTGAAAGTAATCAGTCGTGCGAAAAATTCGTTTTTTCTGTCCAGTGTGCAAGCAGCTTTAGAGCATAGAACACAAGCATATATATATATATATATATATATATATATATGTGTATGTGTATATATATATATATATATATATATATATATATACACTGCCTGATGCCGAGGCAGTTTGTGGTTGGCTGAGAAAGATGTGAAGTCGTTAGTTTGCATCACAGATTCAGCTGTGTTGATTAAGCCAGGTTGAGTTTCCATTACACGTGCCGACCGCCTTTGATCTGACATCAGGACAATCGATACAGATACTATAATTTATGTCCTGATTCAGATAGTTACATTAAATAGTGGTTGCTGTAATTATTTATTGCATTGGAATGTGCCTGAAATTCTGAAAACCTGCCTGTGAGGTTTCGGTGACGTGTGCGCACTGTGCGCCGGTCAGCCAAATTACCACTGCACAGAAAGTAAACCAGGTTGGAGCTGGCGAGCTCTCTGCGCACTTTCGGCAGGGCCTTTATCCACGAAACTGTCACTGCGTCATGATGAATATGTGACACCTCCCCCTACTACGCCGCCACACCCATCTCGGTGTGCGTCCGTCTACCAAATTGCCAAAGTGGCTGCGCACGGTGTTGCACCGCACAAAATTACCACTGCGCGGGCTGCACCGGACGAAATTACCACTGCGTGGGCTGCGCCACACTGCGCCACCCTGCGCTGCGCCAAGAAATTAGAGCCCCTAGACACATTCAAAGCAGCAGTAAGGAGTTTCAGATCTAAAACTAGTGAGAACTACATAGAAAACATACAAAAACATCAGCACATTAAGAGGTAATAAAAACTTCCCAGCATTCTATTTTGCAATGTTGTGCTGTGAAAGCTGTTCTGACCATCTGAGATTGTCTGACCTACCGAGGCTAATGCATATTCTTGATAAGAATGACAGCTTGTTCCATTCTTTAGACTGCATGACCAAAAGGCCTATACTATAACATTTTGTTTGAAGATGACACAAAAACCCTGGAAAGTTTGGAAACTGTGGGAACTCTTGGGCTTCTGCTCAAAGTAATACATATACAAAATTCTATAACACTAAAAAAAATTGAAGACCAAAGTTGAAAATCCCAACAAAAATAGACACATTTTACACATTGCAAATTATTTTTAAAATACAGATTGTTATAACCACTCCAACTGATAATTTATAGTCTAAAGGCCGATGCCCACTGAGGGCAACATAGGGCCCAGCACAACAGGACGCAAGTGTCTGCCATCTTGTGACGAGGGCATAATCTATTATTTTTTATCTATTTTTTTAAAGTGAATGGGAGAGGACACCCTGGTTCATTGCATGCTAAGCTGAAAATACATCCATAACTATTAACAAGAACAAGAACAGTTTTTAGCAAGAACAATTATTTAGTTAAAGCATAACTGAATCGTTGTAACAAGTCATGATAATGGATGTTTCAGAACTTAAGACACTTTGACCACTTGCCATAGAATAGAACATCATCGTGGGCAATATGTGGCAGGTTGGCCTATGTGACGTGGGAATTTGTTTGAAAAAGAAGTCGACACTCCTAGTTGTCTGTGTAGCAAAGATATCTATGACTTGATCATACCAATGAGGATTTGTTTGAAGAGACTTGAGAATTTTTTTTCAATCAAAATGATTGACAAATGTTTCAGCCTGTCCTGCCCCACTGTGTTCCTGCTATAACTTTTTATTCATTTCAGGCATGAAAAACTTAATTCAACTCGAGCAGAAGTGGCTCCGACTGTGGCAATCAGACACATAAGTCTGTACAACTTGGCCATTGCTTCATCGAGACCACTGGATTTCATGAAGCTAATGGCATCACACAGCTTTTGGGAAGAACGTATCTCCGCATCACTGTAAAAATGCTGCAGTTCTACTTTCAATTTCACCTCGTCAAAGAGATGGCCATACGTCTCTGACAAATTTTCCAATGCCTGCATTGGGGATTCTGATTTGAAAGACTCAATTTTTTCAAAATTTAGAAGCTTCATGAAAAACAAACGCTCAAGATGTTGGAAGTGCTGGGTAATTTAGTTCCTGATGCTGTCGTGAATGGAATCATAGAGAGCTTTATAACCCTGACGCTGATCCTGCTGGCCCTGCCTTCTTTTTCTCCGATGTCCTTATTCTGGGTCCTCTGTCAAGCTGGCAGCTCGTGTGTAAATTTTGTCAAAGGCACTCTCTAATTTCAGTTCATCTAACACTTGCATGAGGTGTTCTATGCGCCTTTTGTAAAAGGAAACATCCATCGATTTGTGTTGCAAGATATCAAATACAACGTCCGTGTGTGTAAACAGTTCCTCGTAAGTGAAAAGTAAAAACATGAAATCAAAGTCCTCTAATTCAGCCTTCAATCCATCAGCCAAACGCATAGTCTCGTCATCCATAGAGGGATGTTCAATGATGCGAGTGAACGTCTCTACTAGTCTGTCGTAATTAGAGGCAACAGTATTAACGACCCTGGAGGAAAAATTCCTACGTGTTGGAGGATTTCTTGGCATCCTTGCACAACCAGATTCCTCTAGCATTGCCACCCTCTTGCTGGATTTCGAAAAAAAAAGAAAAAGACGTGAAGCCACCCAAATGAGCAAAAAAGACTTTTGCCTTGTAAATGAAAATCACACCTCGACTTTACACTGAATTAAGCGATGGGCATAGCAGTGAACGAATGTTGCACTCGGAACCACCTCTCTAACTTTAGCCTGCAAACCATTCAGATCCGAGGCCATGACTGCAGCGCCACCATAAGTTTGTGCGATGAGTTTGTCCATTATGTTGAAACCCGACATCTCGCCCTGCACAAACTGGAACAATGACTGTGCATCTCGCCCGCTCGACACATCGAAAAAGCCAAGAAAACGCTCCAGATGGTCTATATATCTGACGATTACCGACAGCTGTGCGTGGCAACTTATGTCTGCGGTTTCATCGATCTGCCAAGAGAAGACGCGGGCCTTGTGTAATTCATGCTCGATTTCGTTTTCAATGGATGTCGCTATAGCCAAAATCAAATAGTTTTGAATGGTTTTGGACATGCTGGTAAACACAGATGAAATTTGAAGATGCTGTTTGAGGACATTGTCATATCGTGCAATCAACTCTTCCAGCTCTCTATAATTGTATCTCCCCGACGATAGTGTCGGGAGAGACTATGGTTTAGTTCCGAGGCCGCCACCGCCGCCACGCCCGCAGACATTTTCTGTTCCGGGCTCTGGAAGCGACAATTATTACAGGAATTTTTCCTAATTTTACACGGGCAAAGATATTTATTTGACAATGCTCAAGACCGATTTTCAGCAATTTTGGACGTCCAATATGGCTGCCGGCGGCCATTTTCTCCAAAATATTGGGATCCGGGAGATACATGACTCGGTCCCTGTGGCGACTGAGTTATCTAGTTACCCTTGTTGTCTGAATGGGACCCCTTGACATGCCCCCTGAATGGTAATTCTTGCATGCCCAGATATGCAGTGGCATCAATGAGGCGCTTCAGCGTCTCTCTATTTCGGCACACTTTAGCATTGTGCTGTGCAGACTGCAACCGTACACCCTCATCCACAACCTGATCGATTGGCATCCTGCCCAGCAGTGACAACCAAATTGCAGCGCCAACATGGTCTTTATATTGTCATGGCGTTTTGTTGCCCTTTCCAAATTTTTTACATCATTAAATCCCTGAACAGACCACGTTTGTGACTTTCCTATTAGCAGACATGGCCAGCAGTACAGCCTGTTGTTTTATATACTACAAGTAAGCCATGGGTACTTTTCATACCATGTGGTGTTAAAGACACTGACTTTACCATTTGTTTTGTTTTTTACCTCAATTTTTGGAACTAGTCTCCCTGCTTTTTTGACCCTAACCTTTTCATTGTAATCCAATGAATGAAATGGTTTGTGAAGTAAAACATGGACAATGTCTAGTGTCTCCATTGTAATTTATTAGCAATTTGTTATTAGCAATCAAAAATCTCCACTACCTAGCTACTCAATACAATTCTTCGCTGAATGACAGCGGCAGCTAGGATTCTTGAGTAATAAACTGATAATCCCTTCTCTCAGAAGTCTGATTGGGTATTCCCCAGCACAGTTAGCACTGCTTATTGGCTCATTGATTTTAGGCGCGAAATCCTTCGGCTAGCCCCGCCCAAACGGAGGATCGTCCTCCCTTCCTCCAATTCACTCCCATGGTAAAAGAGGGGACCCACGAGCCACTGGGGTTTGAGAAGTTTATTATGGACTTCAATGAGGGCTTTGGGGAGGACGCTCCTCCGTGCAGTACTTGTCAATCGCGGTAAGGGGTGCTTTAGGTATTTTGGCACAGGGAGAGGATTTTTGTGATTTGGAAATGTTGAAATAGTAATATTATCAGTATTTTATGAGATTAATCAATTACATTTTAAAATTTCAGAAGTTTTTAATTTCTCACAAATTTCAGGGAGGATGGCCTTCCCTTTCCTCAATGGAGGAGCCTCCACTGATATATATACTCCATAAATGTGATACAACCAATGAGATATGAGATACAGGTTTGATATTACACATGAGTAATATAGCTTTCTTGGGTCGTGATTGGTCAGATTCTGTTCATTGGCAAAGACAGTAATATTTCCGATCCTCCTGCTTGTTAACATTAACGATCACTAGCGTTAGTTTCTAGTTTGTGGGTCATTCAAGTCAATGGGATTCGCTAGCTGGCATGCTAGCGCTTTTTTTCCATTAAAGTAATAAGTTATGTGAGTTACTGTTATCGTAGAAACTTGAATTTATTAATTTAATGACGAAAACCGTTAGCATGCTAGCTAGCTATTTATCAATAATTATTGACTCGAATAGCCAACTGGAAGCTAACACTTTTTTTTAAATTTTCCAAATAATACATTTGACTATGTGCCCCTGTTGAAGTGCTATGTGGTATATGGACATATTACACAGTATAGTGTATCAACATTTTACCTAACCCCTATATAACCAGAATAGACTTTATTCTGAAGACATTTCACTGTCGGCTATGCCACAATGACTTATTCCCGAAATATCAATAAAGAAAGGGTTTGGTAGAGTTTTTTAAATTCTGCAGTCAAGTTTGCTTGGTTATATAGTAGAGCATTTGTTGAATTAGTGAATGTGATTCTTTACAGATAGTTAAATTAGTGGTATAATTGGCTGTTGGGTGTCAGAACACTCGGGAGAGCAAACACCTTGGGTCAGCGAGAGGTAACTCTTGCCGTTAAAGAGCTATAGGACATTTAATGTCAAAATGTTTGGCGTTAAGGCAAAAACGGCACACTCCTTGAGTGTTTTGATCTGTATTTTTAAGTTTTTTTTTTTTAATTCAGTTCAAATTTCTTTTAAAATTACCTTTTATTCTAATTAGACTTTATGGATGTGTGCTGAGAATTGATACTGAATAGATACTCAATATCAGGATTCTCCAACTTCAAACATTTGAATTCCTTGACAGTTTATGCATGTTTGTAAGTGTGTGTGTGTTTGTGTTTGTGTGCGTGCGCTTGTGTGAATTATTAAATTTTTGAGTAACAGCAAAGTTGGTCCTAGGTACAAGAAACAAAATCCACAAGGAATATCCCTTTATTGGCACAAACAGTACAGCTTGTTAGTTTAGTAAATGAGGCCAGTAGAGGCGTGAAGAACCTCACATTGCTCTCTGAACGGTTTTTGAGAGGGAATGATTTGTGCCCAAAAGAACTGACTCAGCTGGTATAAGCTCTGGGTCATGTATAGTGAGAGAAGCCCATCTGTGCTGTCTGGGGCAGACGTTCCTGCTTCCATCAGCTTTTCCAATGGAATTGGAGGAAAGCAGATTTATAAATCACATTGGAGTGCATGTTTAGCTAAAAATCCACTACCATTTCCAGCATAGTCTCTGCAAGAAGTTAGATCTTATTCTCAGGCCATGCCTCAGCCAAAAATTTACTGCGCGCAATTTACCCTATAGCTCAAAGGCGCCACTTCTGTTTGATTCAGACCGTGCTGCCAATGTGTGGATCTCAGCCAGAGACTAAGATCGTCACAGCAACAAAGCAGATCTTTTATTTTTGTTCTTGTTGTTTACATTGCTGATATATAGCTGACACTATTATGCTATGTGACTTACATTAGATTAAATTAAGCTGGGGACTGTCCCCTCTGAAGCAATGTGGGATTCATGACCTCAAGGGCCCGACAGCTGCACTGATCTTACAGAGGCTACACTGGGGTTTCAACCACCTGCTGTCTCAGTACCAGTCAGTTTTCCAAGCCACTCGGCTATAACCCCCAAATTCCTAATTGTGAGGAAAAGAACTTTGGTAAATACAAAAAAGTGCCACAGCGCAAGAAGTTATGTCTCAGCAGGGCTGAGTAAATCTCTCTGTACTGCCTGTCTTTTTATGCAGGCGTGAGATCACGAATGTGGTGAATAGCAAAAAAAGCAGTGCCGGTATGAATGGTGAAAGGAACCGCAGTGATCAAGGCGAACGGGTATATGCAACGGCACGGTATTCGGTACGGTGTGCTGCTCAGCTTTTCAGAAACACCAAGGTTTTTCTCTCAGCAGCCCGTGCACGGTGAGCTATAATTTTATGCTAAGTCGACACTGCGGATGAAAAAGCATGAGCGCAGTGGGACCTGCCAGCAAATTTAATTTTGTCTTCGGTCGGCGCTTAACTTGCAGAAGGTGCGATGAAGCAAGGCCAGCTGCATGGCTGAAGATGAGTGACTTTATGTTAGCAGCGGTGTCGCTAATGCACGCATCCCCGTGAACCGACACAAGCCATTAAGGTGCAGCCAGGTGTGTGCAATTAGGAGTAGCCCACACCAGAATGCTCTGGTCACGTCCTTATTCTTCAGTCGGGCAGCACAGGGGTTCGCGAATTACCTCTCCCTTGTTTTGCGCCATGGCTCTTGGCAGTGTGGGTGCCGTTACGATGGCCAGGAATGGTAGGCAAGTGAAAGTAAAAGAAATATTTCTCACTTCAGTGCAAGCAATTACCTGGCTGTGCTTAGGGTGTCATTTGTTGCTGGCCTAATTAGCATAATTACTTTCTTCTTCATGTGTATAGAATGCAAACACTGACCTTTTTGTGAATGAAAGCTGTCATACTAGTGCACACGTACTGTAAATTAATAATAACAACAACAATAATAACAATAATAATTTCAGTTTTGGTCTCATGTACAGTATATTTATAATTGCCAGTATATTTATAATTTTTGTTACATCAGTCGGAAGGTGCATTATAAATTGGTACATTGAGTCAGACTCATTTATGGGTAATAGATTCTTCAGACAGTCCATAAGGAGTGCCATAGTGACTGGAGTACACTAATGAGTGCATCTGTCTGTGGCCGGAATAATCATTTTGCACAGTGCTATGAGGCACACAGTCCTAATCTGTACTTGAAGAAGTAGGTGAGAAAGACTGCTCCAGAGATTGCACGGCTGGCTGTGGGAGGTTTGTATAATTTTCACATCGAAAATCAGAGAAAAGGATTGCATGTTGCTGAAAAATCCCCAAACCCATTTGTTTGACCATTCACTCACTATCTCACCTGCTTATTACTGGTCGCTTCCAAGGAAAGCCTGGAGCTTTTCCCCAGAATTCAATGGGCGAGAGGCAGGAATACACACTGGACTGTTTAAGAAAACATCACTGGGTACATAGACAATTCTCTCACATACTCATTACAAGTGGGCAGTTTAGAGTCCCAGTTAGGCTAGTACGCATGTCTTTGGACTGTGGGATGAAACGCATGGAGAAGATTTGCAAACGGCACACATGTATACCCTTATTTAAACCTGGGCTTTACTTTTTACTTGCTTTGAGGTGACAGTTTTTATTATGGCTATCATTTCTAGCATAACAAGTATCCGCTCGTGTGTGGTCATACCTTGCTGGATTCTCAACTGGTTTGAAAAAAAGACACTTTATTTTTCCTTTTTAAACTGTTTATTTCTTCTGTCTCTGGTCAAACAGGTCACCCACCCCGTGGGTTGTGATGATTACCCATACCTGGAGGTTATATAGTGTTGCCTTTTTTCCCAAGATTTTGTGAGAATTTTTTTTTACCGTCTAGATATACAAACGTACTTCCTGTTATCCTAGATACAGTTTTCCCCTGCTGCTTTAAAAATTCTGCCTGTAGGACTTGTCCCAGGCTCCATGTATCCTGTCTTGGGCTTTTGATTTGCAACAGCTCTCAGTTTCCTCTGACGTTTAAAACATTCACTGTTGCTTTTCTGCATGCAATTTTTATGCTTGTATTTTTGTCTTCGAGAGTGGAACAGATAAAGTTGTCTGTTTTTTTTTTGTTTTTTTTTGTTTTACAGCTTTACCACATAGAATGGTAGCATGAATGATGTCATAGGGTATTCTCCTGAATGTCCAATAATAGGCACCATGTGGGGTAAGACTGAATAGTTATAGTGAATGGCAGAGACATTGGAAAATAAAGCCCATAGAATTCTACACAGGCAGGTCAACGGTAGCAGGTAGCCAAAGTCTTATGCCACCCTAACACTTGCACGATTTTTGTCCCTGCAATGCCGCGCACTGCGTCGTGGCCAGGCATGCCATTTTGGTGGTACCCAGCGGTGCCTTGTTTGCGCCCTGTTCGCGCACTGTACAAGCATAAGTTACGCACTGTCTGCGCAATGCGCGACCAAAAATTTGAACTATGCGCGAACAATGCATGAACACTTCGTGAGAAGTTCCTGCCATGCATTGTTCACGCATGGTTCACTCAAGTGGCACGCACATGGCATGAACATTGCGTGCCGAATGCGTGCCGAATTTTTGAACATTTCAAAATTCTCTCTACGACATGGCACACACCCCAGCACCCTTCACAAACTCCTCACGCTCGTTCCCGAAGACTTTAATCACTGCCACGACGCATTGCGTGGCATTGCGAGAACAAAAATCGTGCAAGTGTCAGGGTGGCATTACCCAGTATAGCCAACACATTCACGCAAAAGTCCATTCCATTCTACTATCTTAGAATTCTATGCGTTAGTCTACAGTGCTGTTAAAAAAAAGTATTTACCCCACCTCAAATTCCTTTATTTTTGTGTATTTATATTTTTAAATGCTTCAGATCATCCAAAAAATTTCAATATAAGACAGTAACAACATAACTAAACACAAAATGCAGCTTTTAAATGATCATTTACATTTTTGAAGGTAAAGGTAATTCAAAACCTGTATCACTCATGTGAAAAAGTAATTGCCCCTTTAAACCTAATAACTGGTTGTGCCACTCATGGTGGCAACATTTGCAATCAAGCGTGTGTGATAACTAAATGAGATTTTTACATCATTGTGGAGGAATTTTGGCCCGCTCTTCTTCGCAGAATTTTTTCATTCAGCCACATTGGAAAGTTTTTGACCACGTACTGCCTGTCTGAGGTCATGCCACATCATTTTAACTGGATTCAAATCAGGACTTCGACGAGCCGGTCCAAAACCTTCTTTTGAGCCAGAGGTGGACTCTGTTTCATATCATTGTCCTGCAAATTAACCGACTGCACTTGAGCTTTAGGTCACAAACTGATGGCCAGACATTCTACCTTCAGGATTATTTGGTAGAGAGCACAATTCATGAAGCATCAATTATGGCAATTTGCTCAGGTCCTGAAGCAGCAAAGCAAAGCACCCCCAAACCATCACTCTGCCACCACTGTGTTTGACTGTTGGTATGATATTCTTATTGTGGAATGCTGTGTTAGCTGTACGGCTGATGTAGTGCAACCCATGTCTTCCGAAAAGTTGCATTTTTGACTTTTAAACCCACCGAATATTATCCCAAAAGTCTTGGGGGTCATGAAGGCGTTTTTCAGCAAATGTGAAATGAGCCTTTGTATTCTTTTTGGTCAGCATTGGTTTTTGCCTTGTAGCTCTCCCATGGATGCCATTTTTGTCTAGTTGCTTTTTTTATGGTGGAATCATGAACACTGATCCTAACTGAGACAAGGGAGGCCTGCAGTACTTGATAGTCTGGGCTCTTTCTGGACTTCCTGGATCAGTTGTAAATGCACTCTTGGAAGAATTTCAGTGTAACTGGCCCCTACTGGGAAGGTTCACCACTGTTTCAGGTTTTCTCCATTTGTAGAAAATAGCGATCATCATGGTTCGCCGAAGCCCCAGAACCTCAGAAATGGCTCTGTAATCCCTTCCAGGTGGATGATCAAAAACTTTCCTTCTCTTCTGTTCTTGATTTTTTTTTTAGATCACCGCATCAAATGTTGCTTTTTGCCGACTTCCCATTGCCTAATAGATTTAATTTAAGTGAAATTTAGATTAAACAGGGCTGCGCCCCGGTGGCTCATCGGTCTAAGCGCGCGTACCATAAAAAAGGCTGGTGTCCTTCTCGCTGCAACCTGGGTTCAATTCTGGCTCGGGTCATTTGCTGCATGTCTTCCCCCATTCTTCTCCCCAACTTTCCTGTCCCTCTACACTGTATAACTATCAAATAAAGGAAAATTCCCAAAAAAATAACCTTTAAAAAAAAACAGGGCTAGCATTGATTGTGCCTGGGTGTATTTTGTAAAAACTGAACCAAATTATCGCTTACATTTGGTAACTGAGGGGGCAATTAATCTTTCACATTGGGCCTCCTAGGGTAAGATATCTTTTTCCCTCAATAAATTAAATCATTATTTAAAGACTGCATTTGATGTCTACTTGGTTATCCTTGTCTAAAATTAAAATTATGCTGATGACGTGAAACATTTAATTGTGACAAATACGTAAAAATAAAAGAAATCGGGCAATTTCTTTTTCACGGCACTGCATATGTGACTTTGTGGCTTCATCAATCGCATCCCCAAGCTCTCTGGTAGCCTTAAGCCAAGTGGATAAGATGCTTAAGGGTCCGTTCAACTAGACCCTTAACCCCACATTGCTGTGGGGAGGACTGGCCCCTGCACAGTTGAATTAACTGTAGTTGCTAAAGCATCAGTGAAATAACTGCTATATAGCAATGTTGCACTCATCTTCTGGAGTGTCACACAGTAATTTAAGACTCTAGAGCTCAGCTGTGAATTACATGAATATGCAAGCAATAGGGTGGATGGCGCATTATCTATGTTGTTGGCATGAGTAAGCACTATTAATTGGAAACACGGCGTTGGGAAAGACAACAATATTTAATATGAAGACGTGCAAGAAGGAACTGAAACAGTTTTTGATGAGGACGTCATGCTGCGCCCACAACGGTCGGCATCACTCGAGTTCTG